>JANXJC010000055.1:44211626-44241229 GCA_027564655.1 Leptodon cayanensis
GGGGGGGAGAAAAAAAAAGAACAGGATCACTTCATTCTATAATTCACCTAGGAATAATTAGTGCAGTTATTTTATAGGATATCCTAAGGATATACTGAAACTCTGTGTCCTTTGTGTGATATCAGGAAGGGACACTGCAGATCCTAATTGAAAATAGGCCAGAAATTTGAGATCATTGCTCCCCACCAGCATTTCTGCCACTGAATGGGACATTCCCATAGAGCTAGGAAGTCCCGAGTCTGCAGAATATGTCGTATACTTCAGTTGGGGAGCGTAGGAGACAAATCTAATGCTCTGCCATTATCTTCTGTTTCTTAAATAGTCAGTTTGGCTATGATGGCATGAAGAAGCTACCCATATTTCCAGAAGCCTACAACAACTTTGCAGTGTCCAGTTCCCACGTACAACCAGGAGTGCGTGCAGAGCACCAACAGTTTTGCAGAAATATGACCTGTGAGAGCAAATCCTGACTCAATGGGAACATTGTCTTTCCAAATGCCAATAAATAAATGAAGTACTCTACCCGTTTTTTATCTGACTGCACTGGATACCTAGACAGATAGTGGGTTGCTCCTTGGTTGGCTGTTTTGTTTTCTCTTCTACACACCTCTCCCAACAGCGGCCATGTGCAATCAACTCAGTGCTCCTCAAGTAATTGCACACTTGCGCGCAAGAGGATTTGGCTTTGAAAGCTATTTAAAGCATACCAAAAGGTGAATTTTCCTGTCCAAAGCTTCTCCAACGTTTTTCAGACTTTTAAGCTGACATCTTAACTAAATTTTCTGATGTTGTTTTGCTAAAGGTTTAAACCTAATGGGTGTAGATAACCGCTTTAAGGAATATATCATGTCTTGCCAACATTCTTGGCAAAATTTATGTTCTTGTTAATAGTTTTGTACTTGTACATTAAACAACCCTTACGTGCTTCCACTTAGCTATATAAATACAATTATTTTATTCATGTGAATATTTCTGTTCATTATATTTGTTGTGAGATACCTGATCTAAGTTTAAATCTGAAAAGGACAAGTAAGGTAGGCGATTTCCATCCCTTACTGGCATTTGGTTTGGACTATAAATAAAAAGTCCGTACTGAGGTCCAAACTTTTTTGTGGCAGGTATTGCACAAACACTAAATAGAGGCATCATTGCCCAGAAAACTTTACAGATTAAGACACGAACACATGAAACGGAACATGAAGGCTGAATTTGCACATAAATGAACATAGCAAAGGAGAATTACAAAGTTTTCTGTTCCATTTGTGTTTCCGAGTATAGGAATTTTTTCCTATCAAATCTTTTTGATGAAAACAAAAAGAAGCTGAATCATGTCAACCAAAATATGTACATACTGTTTGAAAAAAGGAAAAAGCTAGAAAAAATAATTTTTAAAGAAAAATAATGTTTAAAAAAATCAATTCCTTTATAATAAAAAATGGAGCTTAAGAAACAATTTGAATTACTTTGTTTAGGGTCAAGAAAATACTTTTTCAATTCAGGATAATTTCATCTTTCTTTTCATTTTTGCCAGACTGACCAGAAATGAAAGTAAAATGAATTATCAAAAGAAAGTATTGATTTTATTTTTCTTTCATTTTAGTCAGTAGACAATAACAAAAATGAAATCAGGTTTTCACGCATTTCTAGGATTTTTGTTGTTGCTAATGTGAGGGTAGAGGCTGGAAGTAAATAAATAGCAAAAAGACGAAGACGTGAGTATGTTGCATGAGAGTTATGAGCTGTAAATCAGGATTTGAAGGAAGGTAAGGTAACGGAAGATTGGATTTTAGTATGGAGCTTTTCCTGTCTTTGAAGAGTAGTACAAGGGAAAGTGTGGATATACAGGATAAGTTGGCAGCTGGACAGTAAAGTCGGAGAATATAGGGAAAGGTCAGCGTCCTAACAGGTTAACGGCTCAACCAGGCTGGAGCTGGGTAAGGAAGGGGTTTGACTTTACAGACAAGCTATTATTTGACTTTACAGACAAGCTATTATTTGATATAGACACGCAAATGAAGCTTGCATCTGAGTTATTATTCTAATTCTCATATTTGGCAAGCTCTCCCACATCAGAAATGAAAATACAAAATGTCATGGATTTAAACACATCCGATTTGTTTTCCTCACTTACTCCAGTTCTGCTGTCAAAAAACCCCAGCGGCATTAGGCTACCCAGGCTGGTATATAAGGCATACGGTTTCAAAGTAGTTCTTATTTGCCAGAGGGGAGAAAATTTTTAAAAAATCGTATTTCCAGGACTGTTTCTATGTTACTAGAAATGTGCGGTGTAATCTGTCTGTTATTTCCCATTGCCACCAAGGTCACACCTATCTGGCAAAAAGCCTAGATTAGAGGCTATTTTACCTCACACATTTTAGCTGTTCAGAGTTAAACATTGTTTTGCTATTGTGTGGACAAAATTATAGTATTTTAAATCATGTTCACCCCCAGATAATTTATTTGTCTTTATTACAGGAAATTTATATATTGATCTTTACTACAGCAGCATCTAACATTATGTTTAGCGCCCATACTCTATCATGCAGGGCTCTGCACAGCTATGAGAGAAGAATGCAGTCTAGGTAATAGAGCATATAGGGAACAATATAAGATTGTATGTAGATGATTTAGAATGATATATAATATAGAATTACATATGTATAAAGAAGGAGGTTTTTTCTGGGATCCCATCGACTATAATGCTTAGAAAATCCTTTCTTTGGGGGTTTTTTATTCCCCTTTCATGAGGATTTTTTTCCCCGTAAATTAATTTTTTGGCAAATTTCTCAGAAATTTTCTACCTATTGTACATCTCTACATTTTTTTTTTTTTTTAATATTCTCGCACTGCTTTGCGTTTGGAAGGATATCAAAATACTAGAGCAGCCGTGCTACTTTCATTGGCCCTTTCAACGAAGAAAAATATAGTCAGACATAATAAATAGACATAGAAGAAAAATTAAGTACTGTTTCTCAGAAGAACATATAAAAAGTGAGCCTATATATGTAGGCTTAAGTCATATATAAATGACTTGATGCATATTTTTATTTCAGTATTTGCAGGAAGATAGATCCCAGCCCATTAAAAGTAAAATTTCCAGAAAGACAGGCACTCTGATGTATCATCTGTCAAGGTAAGGGTACTAAGAACCACTAGCTGGCTGATATGATGGATTTTCACTTTCTTACTTGCTTTTAGAAGGAAGCAAGTGTGGAGCTGAACAGCTGGTAACATTTGCTAAGAGATTATGGTGCTGAGATTCTGATTTAAATTTGACTTCTTGGCCGTAAACACATGAACAACACATTAAATGTTCCCATTCCTTAACATATTTTCACTTGAAAAGAACTACTTCAACTGCTTCCTATATAAAAACTGTATAGGATTAAAGAGCGAAGTGGTCTCCAACTAAAAAAACCCATGTATTTCCTGTAAAAGGAAGTCATGTAAGAGGCACAAAGCTTTCTTTAGGGTAGCTGCTACCACCTTCTGTAAGACTGTTGAAACACATGTAAATGAGAAGAAAGGTTAAAAAAAAAAAAAATTTGGCAATATAGTAAGAGTCTTCCCTAAATTGTCGCCTTTAAGCTTAGAGCTACAAAAGCCTTTCCTCATATATGTGACAGAGTAACCAAGTCAAAATATCTTTGACTACTCAGCCGTATGATGTAGCTTGGAAATATTTTAGAACTGATGTGAAACTAGCCCATATGCTGTCACAAATACTGTTAGCACCTCTCATATGTGCAAGTAAAGAAAGTAGTCTGTGGTATTTGGAGCCTTTGACCAATCAGTATGTAAATTCTCCTAGCTATTTTGGTAAATTTTAGAGGAAGGTATTTGCTCACTAAAACTAGACCAAGACCACCAAACCTGTTTAATTAAAAACAAATAAGTAAATCAAGTCACAGTGTTTTCCAAGCTTTGTCATCAGAAGTTGTCTATAAAACAGCCATCCGGAAGTGAAAGGCTGAACTAGTATGTTAAACTGTTGCAAGAATAAATACAAGGAAGAATACTTTTGTGTTTGTCTGAGAGGAGTCTTTGCGAACATAATGTGAACATACTCCATCAGAAATCGCTAAAAACCTAAATAAAATCCAGATCATAACTCTACTGCACTGTGGATCTGGGTGTAAGTGATCAGACAGCACCCCTACACTAATTACCAATAAGAGCTTTGAGTTATAAGAAATAATTGCAATGAAGGGCTGATTTCAGAACATTCTGAATCATTTGATGAGGTGGCCTGATTTAAGCTACAGAAATTTCAATAAAACCAGGAAAAGTCACACAAATAGAAGCAGAAAATATGTCACATTTCAGATATGGAACGACATCTTGCAAAGCAGAGAGTCTAGAAGAGTGTTTGGATTTATAGAGGTCTGGAAAGCCTTCTTTACAGTCAAAGCTTAAACAAGATCGATTTATTTAGAAAAGATTATGATTAAGTCACCTTCTAATCTATAAGTATGGACATGGAGAGAAGACTTCTGATAATGGAAAGCTCTTTAATCTGGCTGACAGAGGCATGGCAAAAGCCAATGGACAAAAGCACTTAAATCACTTTGGAAATAAAACACGCATTTTTAAACCATGGGGGTTCTGTGTAACAAATTACTAAAGCACATTATTGATTCCCCATCATTTTAAGTCATTATGTTGGGATGTTTTTCTAGGAGAAGAGTCCTAACACTGCCAAAAGTTATAGCCTTGATGCAAGAAATACTCAGTGAAAGTATATATTATGAACTGTACCAAAGGTCAGACTAGGTGAACATAATGGTGTCTTCTGAGTTTATAATCTATAAATCTTCGGTATTGGGCCACAGTTTATGCCCTTCTGTAGTTTCTGTGATAAGTTGCATTGTCCTTTGGGGAAAATTAAAGTAGATAATTCTATTGTTTTCTTTTCATTTCATGGCATCTTCTAATCTAGCTGGCTTGTTCGTGCCTGCTGAAAAGGAGAGTTGGTATCATTTCGTGCTTCACAAACATGTGGCATATGTTCCTCGGCTTCACTTTGTACACTAGAGCTTATTGACTCTAAGAATTAGTATCTTGTGTCCTTCATTCTCCCACGCACCTCACCACCTCACTACTTTTTTTTTTTTTTTTTGGTTGTTGTCCCTGATATTTTTAAGAAATCCAGAAAACTTCCTGCAGAGCAACTGCACCAAAATACTCTTATAAGCTTTATTTCTGTGATATGTTGAGTCATCTCTGCATCTACTGCCTGCAGCTGAAGCTGTGGATGATGCGGTTTTAAAAGTCTCAAGCGGGAGCAATCTGTGTGGGAATATTAGAGAATGCTGCTAAGAAGAAATATATTGACAGTCACATCCGTTTATCGAGCAGCAGGCAAGAATTTAACAGGGTTTGCTAATATCAGTAGTTTATAATTATTTTGTTTAGTAAAAATATATAAGATAGGCTCTTTCCATACAGCAAAGCAAATGTAGATATTCAGCTGTAAGGGGGTGTCTTAAATTAAGTTGTGCTCATTAAACACTGAAAGACTTCACTGAAGAGTGGTTTGGTAGCAGAAATCTTCAGAGAGGGGACATCAGTTCTAGTAAATAGAATTGGTAAGATGTGATTTTTAACGAATAATGCAGGAACTGGCAGTAATTTTAACAAACAGTTCTGCTGGCAGGGACTGACCCACTCCATCACAGTAAAGTCTTTGTTGTTAGAAGTACTTTCACTCACATTAGGATCCTGACTACCTGAAATCATCCCAGATGTAATGGCCCACTTTGAAAGAGGGGGAAGCATTAAACAGATTGGCCAATTCAGGGCAAATAACCATACTAAAATTTATTGAAAGCCTGTTCACCAAACAACATATCCTGCAGTTAAATCCAGCAGCTTTTGGTCTCCACATACATAGCTAAACTGCAGCCTGTGATTTCAACTCAATAGCATAATTCTGCAAAATATGTCTTTGGAAGACCATAGACATTTTGGGGCAAGGACGACATAAAGACAGAAGCAACAACAAAATTCTCACTCTATAAAGAGGAGGGAGACCAGTACGCTAACAGTATGATTCATCCTCCTTAACTTTAGCCGTCCAAAAGGTAGGTGTTGAATCAAAGTTAGTCATCCCTTTTTTGTCACTTGTGGAGGAAGATGTGTCCTGCCTGCTTTAGATGATAGCTGCTTTGGGAACTGCTCTTTAGAAAGCCTCTCCTCTCTCCGTTGCTGGTGGAGGACAGCCAGGGGAGCAGCCACTGGAAAGCTACATCTTCCAAGCTAAATCTAGACAAGAAGTCTCTTCTTAAGGCCCACTCTGGGCTGAAACCAAGGATCTGTGGTTCAGTCTGTTCAAGGTATACATTCAAGGGTATGTTGGTTTCAGTGCATGCAAAAGTTTCAATTTAAGTAACTAAATAGAAGAGAAAGCAAGGGAGAGCCAGAGGCAAAGTAAAATTAAGTTAACCACAAGACCTCAAGAATCACACTTCCCTTTTCAGCCTATAGCAAAAGTAAGAACATGATCCTAATCTCAGTGAATTGAGAGAAGAAGAAAAATTGTGTCCAAGTGAGGTGGTTCAACCAATATACTGTCCTACGGTTGCTGAGGGATCAGAAAAACATAAAAATCAGCAGAGGAAGTATAATAAAGCAGTGAAAGAGAGTTTGGATGGGCATTTTACTTTTTAACAGCTCTGCTTCAGAATGATTTACTGCAGAGTTTGTATTGATTTACGATTATTAGACAGTGATTGTAATTTATGTTGATAAAGCAATAAGGGAGTACTGAAAATATTTATTAAATATGAGAAACTCTGTAGCACTTGGGCATTAATCAGACTTGATCATCTACAATATATGTGCTAATAAACCATTAGTGAATATTTAACCTGCAAACACAATACAACAAGCTGAAAGATTACTGCCTTCAGGAATGGATAGACTTCATGGGAATTTAGAATTATTTAGCTTGTGACGCAGCACAGGATTTAAGAGTGGGAAGCAATTTTACCGTGTGATTTTCTTTTTTAGTGTCTGAGTTCCTTAAGAAAAGAGTGCTAGAACTAATTTTGTTTCTTGTTGATTTAAACATTAGCAATCCTGGGATTTGCAAAAATCTCAAAGATATTTATAAGGGTGAGTCAGATACTCTATTGTATAACGTAACCAGGTGGTCTTCTTTGATTTTAATGCAGAAAGCTTAATAAAACTTGGGTATGAGAACAATTGCATGAGAAAAGCTCAAAGGAACTACGGCTTCTCAGCACTTTGTTGCAGGTGTCAGAGAAAGAAGTATTAGGGGTCAGCTTAGCACTTGTGTAAATGTCCTTAATCAGAGATTAAATGATCATTTGTTCAGCAAATGGTGCAAAAGACTGGGCATGCTTTTTGGACCATCTGAGCTAGTCTCTTGCTAGGCAGATCTCCAGGTTAAGGGACAGTTTTTGTGCTCACCCTTGTCCTTGAAAAGGTGGAGGGGTGCTGGACGGGATGCTGCCTGGAAAGGAGTTAATCCATTAACGCCTCCTGATTGATTAATTTTCTGCTTCAACTCATTTTAATTCTTATTCTGCTGATTGTTTCCTTTCAGGAAGGGCATTTGTAGAAAGGTTATCAGTTTCTTGGAAGGACGTACCAAAGCCACCAAGTACAAACCTAGCCCACTTTTCCAAATGAAATGAGGTATAAACAGCTGCAGCCAAATCCTGGCTTCATTGACGTGAATGGGAATTTTCCCATCAATGAAGACCAGAATTTGGCCCTAAGCAAAATGTCTCAGCTCTGAGTGACATGCATATTAGAAGCGTTAAAAAACGGTTGCTTTTAAATCAGAAATAGGGAAAGAAGGAAATGAGCTATTACAACCCGTATTTAGTAACGGTGGGCCATATAATGAAAAGGCAACGGTAGTAGCAAATTGCTGTTAGCAGGGGAGCATAATACAGGATGTGAAACATTAAGCTTTATAGATATGGAGACTCACTACACAGGAGTTAGAGTTATAATTACCAGAGGAAATGATAACGTTACGGCAGATACTGAGGACATGTATGACGCATTTATGAGAAAGAAACTTGTATGAATTGCAAAGGCTTCCCTCAAACTATCTTAACTAAAGGTCTTTCAAAACTTCCACTAACACCTTTTTTAGATAGGCTGCAAAAATTCACCATGCACTAAAAATTTCTTCTGCCAACTTTCAATCTGTGAACCATTAATATATCCTTTAATTTAGCTTGTGCGCTATTTACAAATTAGAATTGACTGCCTATGTAAACGGAGCTGTTGCAGGTAGTTATTCCATTGTATGGATTGATTGCTTTTGTTTTTCCCCACCAGCACCCCAGTTAAAACCACCAGACTATACTGCTTACTCACAGGAATGACTCTTCAGGAGGATTTTTATTTCCCAACCGCCGTATTGATACAAAATATACTCAATTCTTAGTAGGTATTCATGGCATACGTTGTAACAGTCCATCTGTTACTAACACCCTGCTATGCATGATGTTTGAATTGCATGGCTTAGGGGTAAGACTGGTTAGGATGGGTTTTTTAACCATACCTGTCATTTGCTTAGCACAGTGGGCATGGGAGGAAGGAGAAGCTAGCTTGGCCGATGTGTAGGTGCTGCTCAAGTGAGTGTTTTAATATTATCAACATGAGGTGCCACAGCAGTACACGTAACAATAATTTAATCAAGCATAGCTATAGATTAGTGGGATTCTTAGCAGAGTTCTGGTCTTAAAATGCTTAAAATACAGAGATGTTTTGCTATTGTTTCTCTGAGGACCCTGCTCACAGATGTAATAGATGATAGAGGTATAACCTGTCTATCTTAGTACACACCGTGTCTAGTAACAGCAGCACCAACAGTTCCCAAGCCTTTTCCCGCACCACGTTTGTGTCCATGATTCCTCTTACCATCTCACTTTGACGTTCAGAGATCTACTTCCACTGTTCAATGTAAAGATGTCAAGGGGGAGATGTCAATACCCAATAAGGGATGAAATACTTTATGCTATTTAGTAAATAAATTTATCAGCCAATGCAAAGCTGCAAAAGATTATTTTCTTTTCTTTTTCCAGAAGAACTGCATATCCAGAGCTTCCATTTATGTCTCTAGATATGCTGGGGCGGGTGGTGAGAAAAGACCTTGTAGGTACCTCTGATGATTTTCTCCATGGTGGCATTTAAAAAACGGAAACAAAAAAGTTAGTCCAATACATCCTTCAGTGTGGTAAATTTTAGACAGAAATGCTGCTTGCCCCCAACGTTTTTACAAGTTCCAGGTGGAAGTTCTATGGTGTCAATGATTCAGCAATATCTGGAGATAGCACAAGCCCATCAAAGGTGCAGGAATTATCCCTATCCGTCCTTTCTGTTGCCAGTAGAATATGCAGCTAGCAATTCCCAAAGCCTCCCTCCAGCATTTCTCTGTTGAATTCACATAACATGTCACAGAAATGATTTTTCTCTTTGATTACTGCAGTAAAATAAAAAGCACAGAAAAAGCAACATCTCAAAAACTTACATTGCAGTTACACGAAAAATCCAGCTCCCTGTAAAAAAGCATAATAACTAGGGAGTCACAGTTGTTACTCCTTGTTACAGCACTTTACTATTAGAATGCCATTTTGAGACCTTTACAGTATGAAAGTAAGAAAGAGCAAGTCAGCAATCAACTTCATAGGCCAATAGACTAAGATACATCAATTCCAACTTCAGCGCATTTGGACTCTGCAGAAGTTCTCTTTGTTGGCTGAACTGCAGAGCCTGGAGGAGAACAACATTTTTTGATCCTGTTGGCTTTTTCTACTCCGTTCCATCTGGCAGTGGCACTTCATAGTTAAAGCAGGAAACAGACTTCTGGCTCTAAAGGTCTAAGATTTAGTTATCATGTTAAGCAATCATAGACAAATATATATATATATATACATACAGCTTTAAGTGTATTTAGGTGTTTAACTTTTAGTAAAACCATTTGGAATTAGGCAACTAAATACCTTTCAGAAGCTGAATACCTTTCAAGTTCTGGTGCTGCTTTTTTTTTTTTTTTTCCCTTCTTTTAAATTTTTAAGACAACAAGAAACATCTGTGTTAGTGGCTTTATTTTCAGCACTGCCAATTATGTGCTGTTCTAATTAGAGTCAATGAGAGATGTGGGCTTTTACTTCCCCTGTAAAAACATTATCAAATACAACAGGGCATTTTATTCCAGACTTCTCACTTGATTCAGCACATTGCAGGTGCAGGGGGGTGAAGATGTGAACACACTTTCTGAAGACCTGAGAATGAGTAAAGCAGAGGGAGCAGATCTTGTGCATTAAGAGAGGTGCTACAGCCATTTGATTGCTCCAGTTTTACGCTAGGATTAAGGTAAAGGTGGAATAAGCACATGCTGACCCACAGAGCACCCTGACCTCCCAAACAGTCCAGGCTCAGCTGCACAGGACTGTAACTACAAAAAAAAAGCCCTTAAAGGACTCAGAAGAACCTCAGCCCACGCTTGCATTATTATACATAATACCGCAACAACTTCCTAATTAGCGTGACATTTTCAATACAGAAGGACATTTGAGGTCAAGATCTCAGTATCCCCCATTCAACGCTTGCTATTTGCCTTTCTCCCCCCAGCTACCATTGCTGCTACTAGACTTGGCTGGCTCCACACCACACCGAATTGGCATTTTTTTCTCTTTGCACTGAACAACAAATTCAAAAAACAGCCATGTGTATCATGGCTAAAAAGGTAAGAAGGGGATTTAAATCAGCTGGGAAATTCTGAGAATGGAAATGCTTGTTTTTAGCAAAGGGAAACTAATGGGTCTTACTGAGTAAAACAATGTTCACCTCTGCTTTCTCACCCCTATTACCCATCAAATAGAACTGCAGTTACATATTTATCTGGGGAAGGATAATGAAGAAACTGTGAGTAGAAAACAAAGAGCTTGTTACAAGTCAAAGATTAGCCCACGTTGTAGCCCAGACTATATTGCATTCCCTGCAAGCAATATAGTCAGCAGAGCATAAAACTGTGTTTTACTGTTCAAGGTGCATTCAAATACTGTAGCAAGAGCAGAAAAATACACAGCTTTTAAAAAGACAGCAGAATAACTTAGTTTTTCTTATTTAGCTGGGAGATTAATTTGCCCACAGCAACAGTTTGCCAGATATTCAATAGGAAAGCATATTCCTCCATAGAGTTGTTTGTCCCATCAAAACCTGGTGGATTGAATTGTCTTTGGGAGGCAATCCTCATTCACCTAGATGAGGATTTTATATACCAGATGTCTAGTTTGGAGATTGCTGATTAACTTGAGAATATACAGTATGCTTATTTTGAAACTATAGTGAAGTTACTGATGGAGGAAGCTCTGACTCGTGTTATACCCTGCAAAATGCCGTAAGCGTAAGTCACCAGTAGTACATGCTGTTAAGATTTGTCACTGAGTATCCGTAGAAGAGAGTATGTGGTAAAATATCATTCAGGATATGAGAGAATTACAGTGTTATTGATTCTTTATGACTTTGGGATGGTTTCTAATTAATTACTCAGAGAAAAAGAAGAAAACTGCTGATTCCCATTGGAAATACAGAACAAAGTTATTTAATGAGCCACCAGAAAACATGAACAACTTCAGTTAGCGTTATGCAGATGAACTCAAAGAACTTTTTCAAGATAATAGCTTAAAAAAGGGACATACTTCAGAAGTCATAATAACATTACCTCATAGTCCAGCTGTTTACATTGTACTTTCAGCTTCTTTGAAATGGTGCCAAAATAAAGTAAATTTGAATATTATCTGTGGAGAAGTTCTCTATGGAATAATCACCAGAATGCTTTTCATTATAACACAATTATATCATCAGCTTCTAATGATCAGAATGCAGAGCAGCTGATTATTCTTATAATGCAATTACTTCATAACATTTTAGAAGACTCAGCTGCATGCAAACAATTCTCTCCAAATACCTCATTTGTCTGATTAATCTTATGATGGAAACTCTTCTCTCTTGCCCCCTTCTAAACATTCACCTGTTTTCACTGTGCTTCCAGGCTAACTTGGTCATTACAATAATAAACACTCAGGAGGAAGATGGGTTGTTTCTCAAAACATACAGACTGATCCTAATGGGCAGATTTTCAAAGTGAGGCAAATGCAATTGCTCACAGATACTTGCCCTTGCTATTTTTTTATGTGTGCATCCCCCAAGGTATGCATATAAATCAGGTATTTGTGCCTGGAGTTTATTAGCTTACAAATGCGGATAGCCAATGTGATGCTCCATTGTATACACACCCAAAGACTTGACGTGTCTAGTGGGTATTTTTTTTATACAGGCATTTCCAAATAGCTGACTTTAACCCTCTCGTCCTCGCTGTCAATACAAATCTCTAAGGCTTTTGCTAATAACTGCTGTCTTTCATGTATATTTTAAAATAACTGTAATCCTAGTGGAAATAACCACATAAGAAAATATAAAAGGCTGCAGTATTTGATTGTTCAGCAAGATCATTTTTACCTAGAAGCTGGAATAAAAATAATTAGCACTTCTAGGGACTTTCAGCTGAAGATCTAAAACCTTACCTGTACAAAATGAGTTAGTCTTACATTTAGTCCATTCCTGTTGCAAAACTCACTGACTTAAAGAAAACACGTGTGGGCCATTGTCCTGTTTCACTATTGAGGCTTTTTTTTTTTTTTAAGGTGCTTTGCTGAAGTTCACAAATCTTAAATGAGAGGGCCAAGAATAGGACTACATCACCAGACTCCTAATCCCTCTCCCAGATAGATAACCACGTTACCTCTAAGGATCAGTAACATTCTCAGAAGGTGAGAACTTATGGAAGAAAAGATTTCAGGCAAGTCTACTGAAGCCTAGACATAATAAGCACGATATTTACTTGAAAGGGAATCTAAATTAAATGCACATATGAGAAACAGACTTATGAGATTTTAAAAAGAAAACTATTGTAACAATTATAATGGTAATAACAATGTTATTAAAGATAAGACTCCTATTGTAAATGCCTGTGTCATTTTGGGTAAACAATTTATTCATTTTAATTTTCTTAGACTGAAAGTATGCAGATTATCAGCTTCACTCAAAAGAGTTTCTTTGCAATTTGGAAGGGGAAGAAATTTGTAAAATTGCAGCGACTTAAGCTTAAAATCTAATTACAGTTAGAGAATCCCCTCTGCCTAACATTTTATTTCATATTAGTCCAAGTCCCATATTCCACACCTGGGTTTCTCTACAGCTATTAGCACCTCTGCATTTTAATTTTGCTAAGTAAGTGATGAATGGCAAGTCTAGGCTAGGTCTTTAAATAGAACTTTACACTGAACGCATTTTTACCATTTCCTGTTTAAGAAAGAAAAAAAGCCAGCAATAAATATTCCTGCCTATGCTTTATTCTGAGAAGTATGGACCTCACTTAGGAAAAAAGATTTGTTTTAAAACAGCTTCCATCTCCTCCCCGAACATTTCTGAAAAAAAATACTTGTCAATATCTAGTACGGATTTTCCCTGCATCCCACAAAATCCCCTTCAATATGTGACATATGGCTCTGCCCAGTGGGGGACATCACATCAGGAGCACAAAACCAAATAAACAGCTTGTTTTATCTGCGGCTTGGATTCCAATCCAATGCATTAAACTAGTTGAACTGGCTCTTTATGCAATTCAGTTATAGGTTTGAAGAGCTTCTGTAAAAGGGTTTACCTAAAGCCAATGTAATTGGGGAAAAAAGATGGCAGAAGAGAAGAAAAAACCTGAAAACCAAATAGAGTTCAGAGGGAGCTTTTGTCTGTGCTGTAGGAGGATATCTGCATCCTTGCTGGGTGGCTTTTAATGGGTTATAAGGATGCAGGAAAGCATTTTAGGGAGCTTTAGCAAAAGCTGGGGATGCTCATGACTTGAGCTGTGGAAGCTACGATCCTTTTGTCCTCAGTGCGGCCGCTGCTGGGTTTCAGGCATACATCAGGAGTCTTATGTATGGAAAACACATCCTGTTGGATCAGTAGGACACAAACATCTTCCTAAACCCGGAGCCAGGCTGCCTCTGACCAAGCAGGAGGCAAGATGCTGCCTTTTTTCCTCCATGTACTGGCAAGCAGATTTGGTAAATATAGAAATAAATTCTTCAGGATTCTCCTTCTTGGGATTCTCCTTCTCAACTGCTCTTATTCCTAGCAGCTCTGGGAGGCTGTTAGTTGAACGCCTTCCCATTTTCTTCAGCACTTTAAATCAAGCCATTTTCAGTTAGTCATTTTTTACACTGTTTTTTAAACACACTGTCACCAAAAGATTGGCTGAATTTATAACAGAAAACCTACATTTGTGGCAAATAAAGCATTTAGGCAATCTTTTTGGAAACATCTAAATAAAAAAATACCTATTTACGAACAATCTGAAGGACACAAACTTTTTGTAGCATTTAAGGGAATGAAAAAGTCTTTTGTGTCTTCCCAAAATAGCACGAGAAACATTTTGATGTAACGTAGTAACTTCACATCCTACATGACAGGCCAGCATAGAGTAATAAAAAAGTATCTGTATCCTTCATTAGGTGCTGTATGTGCACATTGCTGAACGAAGCATGTCACTGCCAGTGTATAAGGGAAACAGTACCCTGCGCAAATCTCTCTTTTCACTCAGCTGGACTTTTGCCACTGGTTTCAAAGGCAGCATGTTATCTCATAATTAGAGAAAGCCCAGCAAAACAGAAAAATAGGTCATCGTGTTCAAAACAGCTATGATTCCATGCTTCTGGCCAGTTATTTTCGTACACTGTGATTAATTTAAATTAATTTAATTTAGCTTGTTTTAATAATTGCATAACTTTTATCCGGATGCCCATGCCAGATGGCTCAACCAGCCTGAAAACAGGAAGATGCTATAATTGTGGCAGCGTAATAACATTTATTTACTACAAGTCTGACTGTCTCTGATGCTCATCAGAACTCTGCAGTATTGTGCTTTGCAGTATATCTCTTCAGTGCATTTCACTTTTATCCACACAATCTTTTTCCTCTCCAAAATTACCTGAGTAAATTTGGGGGTTTAGTGCACTTTTCCCTTTTGTGTTTCTTGTGAGAATTCCAGGTCTCCCAGTTCTGGGTTCTGCCTCCATACCACTGCAATTCATCAGCGTTACTTCAGGTTTAAACTGGTGTCAGGCTCAATTCTGGGACTAATCTTTGCCTGGATGACTTCTATACTTCAGGAATTCTCTCACAACACTTGGACGATTAATGTATCTTCATATTGCTATCTCCCCAATTCAGAATTGCAGAAATAGTCTACATCTAAGTTGTTACAAAAAATCTTTCATTTTTAGAGCTGGAAAATCAGGAACTTTCTGCTTCCAACTGAGCAGCGTTTCCTTTGGCTTGTTTCTGCTTATCTAATTTACATTTGCACACATTAGGGAGCAAAAGTAAGTTTTAACCTCAGATGTACCATTAGTGATTTCCAACATTTCTCCTCTCAGACCTGTGAGTGTGAGTCTCATCTGCCCAGGCGCACCCCAAAATTCATGCCAAAACTCTTGCGTGATTTTTCAGGGACTGAGCAGCGATGTAAGAAAGATGGAAATACTACTGCACTAGCTTGTTTGAAGGGAAACATCTGAATTTTGGAGCAATTTTGGTGCATTCAGGGTAGTTTCTCTTCATTACTACTTCTCTGTAATTAAGACACTGCAGATCGTCTGCCCTGGCAGTTCGCTAACCCACCTGGATGCTCTTAGGCAGAAGGAGGACAGGCATCTGCTAAGCGCGCTCCTCTGCCAGACTTGCGGGTTTGTGCAAATTGCCAGTGGCTCTGGTCTCAAAGGAAGTCATACAACCGTTCTTCGCAGGCAACGTAGACGTACCTGCTCTTCCTGCCCTCAAAGAGGGCATGTCAAAACTCTTGACAGCTTCAGCTGGAACAGGACCAGAAGCCCAGGACTCTGAACAAAATGCTGACTCTATCAAGCCACGTAGAAAAGTTATAGATTTTCTAGAAAAATCAAATGCTGCTGCTGGTTTGCTATACTAATGAAGAAAGAGATAGTTATAAATACACATCTGTGAGTATTTCGATGAGAAAATTTTGTTTAAATAAAATAAATCCCATCAATATGCACTTATTTGGGGCATTTGATGCTGTCATGCCCATCTGTGTTGTGCTACCAAAGATTCAAGCAGTTTTGCCAAACACACATCAACAGCTCCTGTAGAAGCATCTTTTTTTTCCTCCCTTCTTCTGTACATGCTAATTTCTTACTGAAATAACGGACAGTTTTTATGAAGCTTTTTAGGTAATAAGGACAGTTTTTATTGCTGAAGTGAACCAAATACTTTCCTTAGCAGAACTGAAATCAATTGATTTGAGGAGAGAATTCATTAACATGGACCAAAACCTATTTTCACTGAAATCAGATCAGTGGGAAATCTGCTATGCATGACCAGGGGCCCACATTCTAATTACAGTTAATCAGTTATCCGGTGCATTTGGCTGCTCTTTTTCTGTTCACAAATAATGTGCAAATCATACTGATTTTCTTGCATACTTATTTTTTGTTTGTAATTGTTCAATGACTAATTTAAGCAAACACATTTCAGCTCATGATGTGTTCATGCACTATTTATTTAGATTGGGGGGGGGTTGCTGTTTATGAACAAGACATGCTACTCTTCTTTCTTTGAAAAAATGTCTGAAATTTTCAAAGTGGAGATGATTCAAAAAGAATCATAATTCATTTGGAACTCTCATTTTGTTTATTGACCAAACAAAACGCATTCAGGTTTTCATTTTCCTTCCCTATTATCTATTCAAAGTCACGGGGGAAAGAAAGATAGGGAAAAACAAAGAAGATGATAGCCAAAAATACTGCTGTGTCTTTTTTTTCTGTTTGAAAAACCAATGAGAGCAAAATTCTGGGCAAACTGAAAAATAGGACCCCTCGAGAAATGGTGTTTTTGTAAAAAAAGAAAAAAAAATCAGTGATGTCTCATAGGAGCATAATGAATAATGAATGACAAATAACAATATAATATTGTGAACATAAGAATGTAGGCGCAGAACAGCTGTTCGTTGGGCAAATACCTGATTATACAGTTTTTAGTAATAAAAAAGGACAGGCTTGGCTGAATTGAACAACCATTCTGAGTCTAAATGAATGTTTCTGAATGCTGATTTTTACAGCAGTTAGGCAGCTCTAGACTCACTTTCCTGGGAATGGATAAATTAGGATATGATCCAATGCCCATTGGATGTCAACGGCAGTATTCCTCTTGATACGAATGGACTTTGGGTCAAGAAAGGAAATGCTGAAATGTAAAATGAAAAGAATCAGCAGTATGGGAAGCAACCGTTAGGGCAAGTAAAGCCAAGCCATAGATGGGCTCTTCTCTCTTCTTTACATTTGCATAAGCCCCAATTTTCTAAACACAACTCTGAATAGGTGTCAGTGCTGGGGGACTGGTATCCTGTGAACACTTTGCAGGGTATGAAGCAGAGACCTTTAGGTTTTACATTTTAACAGGGCTAAATTCTCTAACCGCCTCCAGTTTACTAAATGTAGCATGTCATTTAATATATCACCTTCATTCTTGGCATCTTCACAGTTTTTAAGTCATTCAGAAAAATTTACAAATAAACTTTCCAAACATGTTATATCAGATACCCCATTTAATTTGTCTTTATGGTGTCCCAGGCTGATTAATTATCTTCTGTAAGGGCTATGTGTAACTCAGACTTCTGTTTTACTGAATTTTTAGTGTTACCTCTTTGTTGCCTGAGAGTGCACCTGCTTCTGATTATATGCAGATGATATACAATTACATCTTTAGAGGGATTCAAATGACAACATTTCCCTCACTTTTAGTGCTGCCTTTCTGACATAAAGCCCTGGTTTAGTACAGGTATTAACAAAGCTAAAATCAATTAATCATATACCTTGAAATACCTTGGCTTAGGCATTGTGAATGAAGAAAATTGAGAGCTGGGGCCTCTTAATTATGAGCTGGGCAAGTATCAGGGGAAGGCTGCGTGAATATTTTAATTTTAAGTGCTTTTTAATCACTATGGTATTTTCTTTTCAATAATTCCCATTCTCACAGACAACCGTACCAGCAGAATTTTGGAAATCAACTTAGAAATTAGTAACAGCCTCATTAGAAACCTAATTCTATGATTTACAGTCATCTAAAAAGTGATTTTAACCATATAAAATGATGTCTTTCAGCATCACTGAGTCTTTGAATACAGAATCATTACAATCAAATGTTGATTAATGAGCCTGAGAAAATATTCAGCTAGGGATACAAATAATCTTTTCCAAAGAAATCATAACATGGATAATTCAAGAAACAGAAAAAGGTAGAATTCAGAAAAGAATTTCTTTTTTTTTTACTTACTTATTTCTTATTACCATTTTTGTAGATATCTAAGTATTTTCTGCATGTATAGAGTTAGGGCATGTCAAAATGCGTGTGTGTACAGAAACATTTACTCATTGCATTCTGTATTACCAGTGCTACTTTCAGAGAAGAAATGCATCAATCCTAAAAATACCTCCTAATTCTCTCCTACTGCCAGGTGTCTTCATCCTCATGCTGCCAGATCTGCAGGCGTGTTGCCAGCATGATATGTCATGCCAGGAAATACTGCATTTCCACTAGCCATCTCAATCTTGACAAGCAGAGATTAACGGGCGCTTCAAGTCAATTTTTTGATTTACATAAACCATTTTGGAGTGACATGATTAAAGATGGCAGTTCAGCTGGAACTGCAGATAAGTTTTTGTTATTTAATAGTTTTGCAGCATCCTTACTAACAATAAAAAATAATGTTGTTAAGAGCATATGTAGATTGGCAAAAGGCAGCCATTCCTGGTACAGAACTACAAATTTACTGACAAACTAAAAATACCTGCTGCACTGGCTTTGGCATCATTTATTTATACCTTATCTATTAGCTAACACAGAAAGATAATTGTCTTTCCTGGCTACTCTAGGCATGAGACAGGGATTCCTTTACTACATTTGAATCAAACACAAATATTTATCTACAGGGTCTCATAGCTCACACAGACACTACAGGATTGATCCAAAAATTCTGGGTGAGGCTCTTGTCTTCAAGTGGAATGTGGTTGATGAAATCAGGTACAACAGTTGTAGCCTACTGGAGCACTGATAGCTAATTTTGTACCATATGTTACATTAATACTTATGATTTATTCTGTTTTGCTGGGAAAGACATGCACAGACCTGTGCTTTAAGAGGGTCTGGCTCAAATGAAGAGGGAAAAGGTTGTTTCATTATACAGTGGCTTCCATCATTTCATGGCCATTAGTAAAAATGCTTGCAAACCTCTGGGCTGAGTGATTACTGAATGATGCTTTCCACATCTGTCCTTCCATTACGCTCTCTGTCCATCTTGTCCATTTATCAGAGTGTAACTGAGGCTTTGGAGCTATTTATTATCATTTTCAGTGGAACACAATTGACCTTGCGTTTGTAGAAAACTTCTTTTGACCCATCTACTTTAAAGAAAAAAACCACCTCCAATCAGTTTATAATGGTGAAACAGAAGGAGAAATATAATGGTATTGATGAAATGGATATAAGAATACATAGGCTGCATTTTAATTCACTCGTGGTGCAGTTTGCATCTAATAAAATTCCTCTCAGGAAATTTTTTAAGCTGACCTCTTCAAAGTAAATCACAGCATGATTCACTGTACGCCACACAGCTAGTTTTCATAATCACAGTGTGTGAGATAAAGTAAAATTGCAGCGAGGCATGCAACTAGAGGACAATTGCGAACTATGATCCCACTAAGAATGAGTGCAGAAATTCAATTAACGTTCCACTTTTTAAGAAGAATCGGTGAGGATGCATTGTATTCGGTCAGAATAGGAAATGGCATTCAGGATTTCAGCGTTCAGCTCCTAGCACTACTACCATCTCTCTAGAGGGGATTTTGCTAATGAAAAGACCAGGCTGTGGCTTTCTGTGACGGTCTGTGGCTACTGCTGCATTGCCAACTCCTGTGATACTATAAGAAAAGCTCTATAGGGTGAAATATTCAGTGCTCCGCACCCAGTGTCCACGCTGTATATGTTTTAAGTGTTTTCATGCTGAAGTAACCCTAGTCCGCCTAATATAATGTGCGGCAGCAGCTCCAAAGCCAGCCCATGATGTGAACTAACGCGTGCTAAGTGGACATAGTTCAACTCGAAATCAAGTGGCTATCCAAACTAGACATGCAACCGCTTTGGCCCTGGCCTGAGAGGATAAGCTGATACTGTCCACAGATTATGAAACAAGCCGTCACCTGGCAATACTTAAATGATGTACAAAGTGCACTTTTTGATTCTGTAAACTGTGGGTGAATGGCACGCTGGGGATCTGAGGAGAAGATGTGAGTTTTAATGCCGAGTTTTACACTGTAAGATGATTTGCAATAAAGCCACTTCAGAGAAGAAACAGCTTTAAAATGCATCTTAACTTAAGCTCTTCTTCTTTCTCCCAGACTTAATGCACTTTTATTTACTTTTTAGATAGGGATCCACTTATAGGATGGTATTGGGTGGTTGCCTCAGACAGGCTCTGTTGAAACTGAATTTGCTTACTGCATATGGCATGTTATGAGGCTTAAGACAACTTTTAAAGGAAGAAACATCAACTCCGGTTGCTGATATTTTCACCTGTATGGTCCTAGTTTCCTCAGATTCAGGGATCAAAATGCAGAGGGAGAGAATGCTGAAATAGCAGATTCATTTATAAATTTTATAACAGTAAATATGAGGTAGAAAACAGACCCTTAACCGCTAGTGGTTTGGGTGCAGGCAAGGCAAATAAACAGAAGTTGAATACAATTTTTTTCTAGTGAAATTGCATAAACAAAAGGAAACGAGAAGACATAGATCCTTTTCTTCCTCACCCCATTCAGTCCCTACCCAGGTATCACTCCTCATCTTGATGGGAATAGCTGAATCCTGTTTCCTGCAAGGAAAGGAACATCACTGTCTCCTTACTAGGTAGCTTGAACTGGTTGCAACTGGGGCTGCTGGCATATGCCAGTTTTCTTCACATTAAAATCAGACTTTTTTCCACTGAGACACTGTGGGAAATATGCATACGGGCCTGTGGGAGTACAGTCAAACTCCAGAAAAAGAAATGAAAACAACATCATAGTTATTTATAGGGAAGATCCTGATGAGTCTGGAGTCATGAGTTGGACTGAATCACTTGTACTTTTTTTCACATCTTTGCTTAAGTTCCTACTGCCTCACGTCCAGTTACCTACATCTGTAACAGATGGTAAAGATGTTTGATTTGTCCTTGTACAATTTACTCGATTAGCACATGCACATTTTCCAGTCTGTTTAAACACTGAGGGGGGCGGGCAGCAGAGAAGAGGCTGCTGTTCCTTTCCTGATGGCAGCTGAGCATGGACAGGCTGGAGGAATAAGACAGAGCTGTGACAGAGAAAGACTAAACTGCAGTTTATGGGCGGACTGAAAGACCTCTGGGAATTCTGAAGATCTTTTCGGAAGGGACCCAAAATTAACCTTTGCAGGTGATGAGAGAAGGAAGGCTCCCAAGAGGACAGTTTTTCAAAGCAGGCAAAAAAGCAAGGCTGGAAATCAGTACTGGGGAAAGTAACCTATCCTGCAAGGACGTAATGAGCAAGCAATTTTACAGTCTTCAGCGTCATCTGCCTCACCTAGCAAATTTGAGATTTCCCTATGTATAGAGTTCTCTTGTTCTAGTTTAGTGGTTTTGTGTTACAACAAACATGATGGTAGCACTTTCAAACCTTTAGAGTCTCTTGTAAATGGGCATGATGCAAGTGTGTCCGTGTATTCACGTATTTGTATAAGCGAGTGAGAAGGAGATGAGTTTCAGCTCAGACTATAGCTTTGTAGGTAGCTCTCACAGCCCTCTTGGAAAGGGGGACACCATCCTTCTAATTTGCTTGAGGTTCCTCCTCCTCCGTACTCCTTTCAAAGTAACAACTGCAAAAGACACACAACAAGGAAGAAGCAATATCCTTTCCCATTTTTTCTTAGTCATTTGGCTTGTAGTTTGCTTGCATTCCTGTCTTTTCAGCTTGACTTCAAAGTACTTTCTTGGAATGATTCCAGAAAATGAAGCTCTGGTCTGAAGTTACTAGATTTCTGCTGACTTCAGAGGAGACATAATTTTGCAAGTGTCATATCTGGTCTTCTGGTGGTAAGCTCTGTTAACACTATGTGAGAGAGAGATGGGAATTTTACCTATTGTCAGACTCCTGAGTCCTAAGAAGACAAACCACAGAGCCACAGTAAGTTCAGCCACCTATGTTCTTATCTGATCAAAAGGCATTTTATTCCCAGGTGTTTCAACAGCAGAATCAGTTAATGTCCAGGGAATTTGTAGCATTTCCATAGCAGCCAGTGACATGAGAGAGAAGAATTTAGAAGACAGAATGGGAAACACAAGACTGCAAAAAAATACCCTGTTACAGGAAGAAATCCTGATCTGCACAGGTGACTCATCATAACACAAAAATTCTCCCACGGAAAAATCAGGGGATGCCAAATGATGGAAGGAAAATCCACAAACACACCTGCACACATAGACTTGCAGATACATTGGCACACACTCCTTATTTTCTTGAAATATATATTCATTTGCTCTTGTGCAATGTGTAGATAAAATGTTAGCAAACCAGGACGGCTCCCTGAGTCACCCCTGCAAAGGTGCCTAATCTGACCATCCCCATATTCTAACAATTTCACTCTCTTACTGATCCCCTCTTGCCGTGGAAGACACTCACAACATTGTTGATACCTTGCAAAAATATAACAATACCAAGGCTGCCCCAGAGCCAACAGCTGGAAAAAATGGGCTTGTTGTTTTAAGGTGAGCTTTTATATTAAAATAATTCTTCACAAGGAAAAGAAACATCATGAGGAATATAAGATGCCCCTGTAGCTTCCAAGACTTTGATATGGCAATCTGTAGGACTACATACTCATAGGGACCCTTAAACATTTCAGATTATTGGCCTTATGCTTATTCATGTCAAAGTGGTTGTGCACAACTCGGCTTTCATTAAAAGCAGAATTTCATTTGTCGTGAGCTTTTTAACATTTTAACTTTAAATTTGGAAATCTTTAAATGCAGTCAGCAAACCCGTTTTCAGCAAGGTTTTCTTATCACTAATTCTCCTTTGTATTCTTCTTTGTCATGATGGTTATGTATCTCAAAAGACAGCGTGGTGAATGCTCGGGTGCCACTAGCTATGATTGTGTTTTAGGCAGGAATGGTTAGCATGAAGAATTTCATTCAGTGTAGAAAATAAATAAATTCCCACATGCATTTCAGTGCCTGCCAGAAATCATCTTTCTATTTACAACTGAATGACCTGAATTACCTTTTTACATATATAGATGAACCAAGACTCTGCAGGTAATCAGAAGACCATTGCACAATTTTAGATGCTGATCTCTGAAGTAGAATAGCAAGAAGTCCAGAATTGTGTTCAGTGGAAAATTCAGGTGTCAAAATATATTTTCCAGTCTGATGCAGAACAGAACTGAAGTTTTGCAAATATGTCTTCAGTTACATATACAAAAGAGCCCCTTGCCTTCCCTAGAACACACTGACAGTCTGGTGTCTAGAGCCCTGCTCTGAGGTGTGGGGTGACTGGATTCAAATTTCTCATTTGTTCCAACGGAATAGAAAGACGTGATCCTGGGCACTCACCTTCTCCAAGTCTCCTGGATTATGCTGTTATTATCCTATATTGGGCATTTTCTTGGGGAATACTAAGAAAAATTGCATTTGAGTGGGATAATTTTTTCACTAAAGCAAATACACTCCTTGGGCAAGTTTTCATTTGGACAGATGATTTCGAGTCTTGCGTACATAAGTGTGTGCAGGTGCCCCTTTTCTCTTCCCCTTTGTGCTCACACTCTGCTCTCTGCTAACCCTGTGTGTCACTTTGGCACGGCGGCACATCCTTTTTCAGACAGAGGCAGCAGAATGGCAAACTGCTCATGCGGTCCCCAGCGAGGCTCACTAACAACTACAGCCCCTGCGCCTTCATGAGTTGTGCCTCTGAGCTTGAGAAACCCTCCTTAAAATTTCAGATATCCACCACATAACTCTTATTATCTGCGGACTCCCCACCCAGCTCCATTCTGACAAGATTTAATATCATGTAATATGCAAAATGCATATTTATCCTTTTTTTTTTTTAACATTTTGTTATGGCATATTGACTCCCATCATCAGGCCATACTCTGGAACTGATGAGGTTGCGGCTGTTTGTGGCATGCGTCACCTAAATTTTATAGAGTGCCTTCCACTCTTGATTTTCAGTTGCAGCAGCCCACCAAAGATGTGCTGTTTCACAGCTTGGGGCTCTAAGTCACAGGAGTTAAAGTGCATCTTGGAAGAGTAAATTGGTTTTTTTACTTTAAATTGAAGGAAAGTCATAGTTGGGGTAGAGAAGAAATAATAAATCTGCTTTCTGGAACAAATAGCAGCTCTCATGCCTTCCAGCAATAAAATCAAGAAGAAAGGCCTAAAGACATGAACATTTGAACAAACAAGTTGAAGATCTTAAAGAAGAAATGACAGTGGGAGCTCTGGAAACTGTTGCCAGCTTTCCAAGAAAGCCTCCTTTGTTTGTTTGGATTGTTTTTGTACAGGAAGGAGGTAAGGGGAAAGAAAGCATTTTAAATACGGGCTTCCTAACCGCATGGGTTGAGGTAGGAGACTAAGCTTTCATGCTGGTTGCATGCAGAGAAATAGGGTTTTTTTAAATTTTAAAGGAGAAGCTGCTAAAACATAAACAGGGGCAGAAAAACAGAGAGTAATAATAAAATAACAGCAGAACATATGAAATGTGAAGCTTTGGGGAAGAGCAAACAACCAAAAATCCATCACTGGTAGATGTTTCTCTACCATAAGAAAAGTTCAGGAAAAGGACATTGCCCAAATCTCTTATTCATGGCTTCTGTACCCCTTGGTGTCCAGAGTCTCAACTATATCCACAGGTGTATCTGCATTTCTTTTCTGGGCAACATGAGCTTTGGTTCCTGGAGTCTGTGCTTTATAACCTGCAGCGTATCTCCTTCCACCGTACTCCTGCGATAGCCAAAACCCCACGTGCAACTTTCTGTCTTGGATGTAGATCTGCCTTCCTAAGTCAAATGCTTGAGGAAGGAAAGTATAACTATATTGCAGGTTCTTTTTTTGCCTCTCCTTCTTTCTTTGTTTCATTTATGACCGTTTTGCAACTCTGTGCCAAACCTTAATCCAACAGAGGTTCAACAAAGACATCTCTGTTGGAGACTGAGCCTGCCACAAAACTAAAAACACTCCATAAATATGTTACTTATTTTTCACATCTAACGTATTCTCTTAAAATCTCTGCACTTCATTTGGAAGCTGAGCAAAATGGACCAGACTCCACTGTAATATTTCATTAACTTTGGTGGAGTGACACCACTCCTTTGGTGTGCTATGTTATTTAATACTTAGCCACAGACTCCACTGCCAAAATGCCAGCATTCTTTCTAGAAAAACCACTATTCATGTTAAGAATTCACATCGCCATTTAATTTTTAATTGTGCTTTAATTGGCTGTCATAAATTTACTTGCCCTTTTATCTACAACAATGATTCTTTGGAATTGTTATGATTGCCTGCAAGTATAAGTAATAAGTTTGACTTCCATGCAAAGATGCTAGAACAGTGTTGCTGTTACAGCTGAGGCGACTGAAGGAAGTCGAGTTGTGGAGTTAGTGGGAGGATGGAGAAGTTGCAGCCTTCCAACATTTCACAGCACGGTCATTTCACACCAGAGAAGAGTTAGGTGTAGACCAGCCAGCCAGAATAGTGACTGCAGTCTACACAAACATCTGTTCTTGTAAATGAAAATCAATAGAAAATAAAGAAAAAAAAAAAGAACAAAGAAGCTAAAAGGTGTTGCCTGTAAAAAGATGGCTCAAGTAAACTGACAGATCAAGTAAACTGGGAGGTTGCTGTGCATAGCTGAACTCTGAGGTTGAGCCATAAAGCTGAGATGGCTTAATGCAATGTGATACCAACACACAATAGAAATCGGTCAGGTAGTGCTTTATAAAAGCCACATATTTTCTGAGCGTATGGCCGCAGCACACTGGAGTTAATGAGAAGAGCTCTTCCGAAAGTAGTCCTGGAAGAGCCTCTCTGTGCTTGGAGTCCAGTCCCCCCAGCGCGGGCGCTCTGGCAACAGATTCGTAAGCCCAGCAAAGTCTCACATCCCTTCCTGTCACTCCCGCACATCACAAGACACAAACTCCTCCACGGAACACCCTATAACAAACACAGATACTTGCACAAAATGCCAAAAGCCACAAAACTATGTGGAGGCGCATAAAAATAAATCTTTTTTAGCTTTAATGTATAGCTATATATATATAAAATCTGTAAAAGAATATGTTGTTCTCCGATTTCTCTAGTAAGTTTTCCACTGGAAAATGCATGCAACGAATGTAATAACATGTCCCAGGCCTGTACTAGAACCAGCTGCCGACTTCTGTACGAGCAAGTCAGCGGCAGATTTGATCCAGGTCAGTAGTTAGAGCGAGACCATTCAATTGAATTACATAAACTTGGCAAACTCCTTCCTTTTCCAATCTCCTGCATATTCAATGTACCTTTCTCCTAGCAACTTGAAAGTACAGGCTTTGCGGGAAGATTTCGCTTTAACTTTGCCTTTTCTACATCCTGCTCCGAAATAACCTCACCTCCTATCACCATGTCCTACACATTCACTTGAAAGAAGCTCCTTTTGTACACCGTGGAGTTTTTGCTCCCATGGATCCAACCAAGCCGAGGGCCAGATGATACCTGGCTCCATTTGCAAGAAGGCAACTTCTCGTCACGCTTGCTGCTACAGACGGTACTCTCCAAGGAAACAGGCAGGGAGAGACGCTTTCATTCCCCAGCCGCTTTCCAGCGATGCTGCCCAGGAAGGATGAGGGTCCTCTCTCTAGGGCAACGCACTCGGATTTTCACATTCTTTCACCGCTGTTGCTCCCGAGCTGTTATGTGACCTTGGGGTGAGTCATTCCCCCTCTCACTCTTTGACATTTCTAATTTTTAACTCAGGAGACCTGCTTCCTGCCTTTTTTTTTTTCCCCCCTTCCATTTTTTTCTTATATTACATTTTTTAAAAAATTCCAGAAGACTGAGATTTTATGGCATTCTGAAGTTCTTCTGCTACTGCTTCTTGCAAAGTGAAAATGAAGGGAAAGTAATAAACTCTCTAATGTCTGTCACGGGCATCTTCAAAAAGCATCCCTGGTGCCTGAAAGGAATGAATAGCTCTAAAAGCCAGAGGAACTCACTGAAAGAAAGAAACCCCATCCTGCTGCAGGATTTCTCTTTCTTGCAACAAACAGTAGTGAAAGAGTTCTCAATTTCTTTATGCATCTGTGTGTGTTGGGGGTGGGGGAGGATTGGTTTTAATTTCGTCTTTAAACGGGAGGGTCAGCCTGGCACAGGAAAGATTCAGTTTCTCCTCCCGAGACATCTTATCCCATGTGTTAGGAGGCTTCTGCCTCCAGCCCACCCACCTGCCTGGCCCCCTGCCATGCACACAAATAAACAGCGTTCACCATTTTCACACCTCAAAGTGTCGAGAGGCTTCTCTCTTGGCAATGGCAGAGCAAGGAATTTATGCCTGAACGCTGCTGAGTGATAGAAAGACAGAAAGAAAACCACAGAAGCACAAATAAAGAAGCAGCAAGGAATCCCCCTCTGGTGTTAATCTATTGTTCCAGTCCCCTGAGGAAAGCAAGAGATGTCAGACAGCCCCAATCTCCTACTTCTGGCTTGTGGTCTCCCCATTTAAAACCTTGATTCTCCACGCAGAAGATGGAGATGATCCTCAGATCAAGGGGTTGCAAAGAGAATTAATTAGTGCTCAAAAGGGGCTTGCAAGAATGCCAAATATTTGGAGTGAGTTAAAACATAAATACAATATTGCCAACATTTGGGGGGGATACTGAATTCCTCAGGTGAAATTGTCAACATCTGTTGGGGTAGCTTTTCTGATTCAGTCCTTTCCCCTTTGCACTTCTACTCAAGGTTGCATTGCATGCGTGGGAATCCATTTGCATATGTCCTCAGTAATTAGAACTGCCTCAGGTTTTGGACACCCATTGCCTTTACTGCGTTGTGAGTATCTGGCGACTTCACTGATTTCAACCAAATCTGTTGGCATTGAGTACCTTTGGAAACTGGCAGCCTTGTCAGTGTTTCATGGCATCCAGAACCAAGAGGGTTTTTTTTTTCTAGATTTTTACAGATTTAATGGTTCAGTCAAGGAAACATAGAAGTGATGTTATTTTAAAACAGAAAAAAGAATCCAGAGCCCAAGCTCCCTGATTTAAACTCAGAAGAGTGTTTTTTTCTGAAGTATTTCTAGGGAAATGGCACATTTTCTATTTTATTTAAAGGAGAGACAGCATATTTTCATTAGCAGTAGTAAAACTTATCAAATGAAAAAGAAGCCATGAACGCACATCCTTCTCCCCCCAAAACTCCCTTCACTTAATGCAATTTTTACATAACGCAACTTTCCTAGACCACTGATACCAGACTTTATTCTTTAGTAATTACTGGAAGTGCACAGACTCATTAAGCATTAGGGCTTTTTCATCTCTCTGAAGGATTGAAATTTCCAAATCTAGGATAAGCAATATTCTTAGCCTTTGATTCATTTACACTCAAAGGCATTTTGTACTCAGAGCAAGTGCAATAATTTAAACAAAGTGCTTTTTCTCACCAAAGTCCCGGCGTCACTAATACCGACAACGTCAGACAGGCGCGCTGTCTCCAGCACTTGTGACGGCAGCAGCTCCCATTAGCATCCTGCAGTCAGTCACATTTTCTTGCCTTATCCTCTCTTCAACGTAGCCTTCCATCACCTCCTCAGGGGAGCCGAGGGGCCGGCTTGGCTGCAAGTCACCCACCAGCAGCTGAAAGTTGTTAATCTCCATCAAAACCTCCACCCTACTTAACCTTTGTGTGTTCCGAGAGGTGGAGAATGGGAAGCGATGCTTCACGTCCTGAAAAATGGGGTTTCATGCAGTTGTGCAAATGAATTTGAGTTTATGTTGATTTATTTGCCATTTCTCTTTACACTGTGTCAAGCTTCCTTCGGGCGCAATATGTAATTTTTGTCACTTCTCTTCAGGCCAGATTTAGCTGCCTTCATTCCCATCACTACGTACATTTTTGTGGTTGATTTTAGGGGATTGATTTCCAGAATAAAGCACTACTGCCTGGGTGGAAGAGGGGCTGAATGACACCTGCACGTGCTCACTCGCTTTTGCCTCTTTTTTTAAACTTTACCTCCTTCCCTCAGTGGATGGAAAGCGTCCGGGGCAGGACTGTAAGCCTCACTGCTGTCTCTGCCAGCTGCAGATTTTCCAGCCTTAAACAGACTTGTAGCGATCAGCAGTTCCCAGTTTCCAGAGGGACAGAGCTACGTGTTCCTGGATCATTGCTAGTTTTTTTCATCTGAAAGCTCTTCCCCACCCCCCCCAAAAAAAAAAAAAAAAAAAAA
>JANXJC010000055.1:44241412-44279795 GCA_027564655.1 Leptodon cayanensis
GGGGGGGCGGGAGGAGAATGGACTGACTCTCCCTTCCAAAAAGTGTTGCTTCAGAATTTTAATGCAAGAGAAGCTTAGATATTCCAAAAGCTTTAAACCAGATTTGGTTTGTATTCTTTTATATTTCCTTGTGGGTATAACATCTTTGTTGATAAATGGTTGGTTTAAAAAAACTTTTCTGAGAAAAAAAAATGCCCTTTGAAATTATTGACTTTTGTAATGTGGCCTATTTTTTTTAGTGCAAATGAAAGGCTAATTTATTACAGCAAAATACATGGCACTGCAAACAAATAAGGATGTGAGAAAAAAAAAAAAGTGTGCATTTATTCCACACAACAAAACGGAAACAATTTCAATTTTCAGGAAAATAATTTCCCTGTGGTTTCACCTGTTACACTTAGATATGTCGAACGAGTGTAACATGTAAGTTCTGACACATTTTCCGAATTACAAAGCCTCATCAGAAGCCTGAGCTGCCAGGTTATGTAATGCAGGAATGGGAACAATTGAGGTCAGGCAAAATCTGATGCTTGGACGATATTAAGATTATCCAAATAAAAACAACACTTCTGAATTACTAATTTTTAATAGTCCTGGGGTATATACAGTGAGAGAACAAGTGTATTCAAGAAGAAATAATAAACCTCCTAAAGCAGTTGACAGAATATAAAAGGCAAAAGAAAATACTCTGTCTTGCAGGTATTTAAAGTCAGAAGCATTAGTTGGAGCTTGATATGACTTGCAGATAAAAAGAAAATCTGCGTGTCTTAAATGTGCACAGATATACGAAGGAGAAAAAAATCACAGGTATGCCACAGGAACATCACTGAAATCCTTTCCATGTCAGGCATTTCAACTAATTGGTCACTGCTGCCTTTTGGCAAACCCACATCCAATATGCACCGACTGGTACAAGAGCTGGGACACCCTGGTGATGACACTCCTGGTGTAGACGGTGGATGGCGGATCCCAATAAAGGACAGAAACTCAGAGAAGAATTTGCGTAAAATTAAAGAATATAGCTCACAAATTATGATCCATACAATCCCCAGCTCTGTTTTTAACTCTGCCTAAAAGCATCTCAAACATGCATGTCCTCATACAGATCCCCCTGTCCTGTATCAAGAATTTTAACATCTGTCTCTGACTCAAGCTGGAATGGAGTCAAGGAATATTGAGGACCCCCAACTAATACCTTCACAGGATACCCAAACATAGACATAATTTTGCTCTTTGCCTTAAAATACAGTAACTTAGTGAACAGTGCGTTCATCCAGGAGGTGTGGGTCCTGAGCTAAAATCCATCCTCAGCCCAAGAGCTTTCATTCTCATCTGTTCCAATTTGCAGAAGACAATAATCAACAGCTGACATATATGCATCATGTATGGGGTGAGGCAGGAATATTACAGGTGAGGTACTTGCCATCATGCTATTTTGAAGCTGCTACTCTTTGCAGCCAAGGACGCAGGAGTCAGGGGGCCAGAAAAGATATTCATGTAATAAGAGGTGACTGCATATTTTTGCTGACAGATCGGAGAAAAATATAATTCTGGGTTCTCTCTATTCTATCTGGATGGTTTAAACATGTTACATGATGACTGTTAAATTACAGAAACTGTCCCAGGAAACAACTGCAAACCAGACCTTCATGCCAAATTAAGCACCATGCTAGAGAGAGACATGTTTATGCCATTTTTTTTGCTCCTGTACACATGTACCTGGTAGTAGCATTAAGAAGTGAAGTACAAAATACCCAGACTAGCCCAAAGTTGAAAAAGAATAAACTTCTGTTCTGTGAGGTGAAAGATGTGGGCTGAAACCCTTTCAAATGAAAGGGGCAGGGAACTAAGTCTTCCGCTTTCATGTTGGGTTCTTCAGCCACCGCTAAACAACCTGAAGGGTGAGTAGGGCCACAGTGCAGTTTTAAAAGACAGCAGCAAACTCCGATCATATTATTCAAAGAAAGGGAAGCTATTCCAGTAGACTCCTTTTATGCAAGGACAGGTTAAATATTTGTACGTTCTTAATGCAAGGACCTGGCGTACGCGTCTAGCTCAGGCATTTATACAGGGAGTAATCCTTCACGGCATCAGGTTTGCTCTGTCTCCTCACAAGTCTGGAATACTACAGAAACCATGGACTAGCCCAGCATTCATGAAGCAGCTTTGAAGACAAACAGACAACTAACGCATTAAGTTTAGCGCTGCCAAATAACTGGATCAGTGGGCACAGTCATTTCTCTGTGGTCCTCCCTTCCCCTAAACTGCAGGGAACTTGCACGAGACTGAGATGACTTGCAAGACCAAAAAGGTACCAAATGCTGGAAAACAAGGACTGGAACAGGCAGAAGCTGGTGCTCGGGGACCCTTGGTGCTGCTGAATAGCAACAGCTGGAGCACGGACGTCCAGGCTTGGGCACCTCTACTGCTGCATCAACTGCCCAACACCTCCTCTACCCCCAACGGTGAACGTAACGCCTCCGACGCGCTCTTGCTTCAGCTCTGATGCAAACCTCACAGGTGGGAACCAGAGCTTTCCAGAGTTTTAAGGATGGTGGGAGACTTCTGTTGACTATCCTGTCCCTGAGAGAGAGTTTCGCGGTCCACCGGCTCATTTTTGTCAAAGATGCTCTGTATTGAAGGTACTCAGATTTAATCTCAGTGTGTTTAATTTTGTTTTGGTATTTGTGGGATAACTCCTGAACGATTTTCAAATGGCATGTTTATTTTTTATTTTGTGTAATCCTTCTTCTTTTGTGCAGTGTGTGTAGCACAATTATTTTCCCCATTTGCCATGCTCAAGTGGCTGGTACAATTTTGCTGGCTATCAGTGTGTCCATTTGTTTAACATTTCTTATGATGAAAGAAACTAATATTGTATTAGATGCTGTTCTGTGGCAGGTTCACCAGGTCAGTGGTGGGACATTATTACATCAGATCGCAATATAATACTAAACTGCTTTTGCTTAATCATGTTCTATCTTCCAAGGGGCAAATGCTCCCATTTTCTTCATTATTTTCCAACTATAACAGGCTCAAAAAATGTCAGCTTAACACTGCTCTGAAAATACATATAAACATAATGCCCCATTTCAGAACTACAAGGTAACAAATCAGATTTTTGCCCCAGAAAAATGGCTCTGAGAAGTACACAGAATAACGGAAGGCAATGACCACATGCATTTATTTCTAAAGCAGTTTCACTGGAGCATTTTGATACGAGCATAATTAATCGTAGCATTGTGCAACAGAGTGGGACAAGTAGGAAAAAAGTATTTTGAACATTCATTCAAATAAAAGGCTGACCAGTTTGTTGCTGAGATATCTGTAACTGAGTTTTGTTCAAGAACGTTCAGGTGGATGCACTGATATTTATCACATCGCGGGCAGAAAACAAAAGCTTCCCAGATACTGTAAGCGTGCCAGAATAGTCTCAATGGGACTGCTCTCACAAACATTTTGGAAAGCTCTCTTTTCAAAAAAATCACTTGGCTAGTGGATGATATCCTGTTGTGGCCATGTCTCATCGTTGCATGTGATTAGATTTAGTGGGTCAGTGAAAATGATTTTGGGACACACAGAAGTTGTGCCCTGTCTGCATCATGGGACAGTCAAAGGGGGAACAGAGGGAAATATAACGGTAATCTGAAAATGGTTGACTGCGATGCAAATAAGTTTAACTGAATTAGTCAACTTGTTGAAGTGTCTGGGAAACTTTCACTCTTGAGACAGTCAATTTGTATCAGTTTTCAGTAATACGTAATAAAATAAAATTACCTCTAAAGTAGAAGTCAAGGTATGGGTAAACAACCACCCGTAGCTGTTTTACCAATGAGTTATAGGCTGTTCTCTCAACAACGGTCACTGCCGGTAAAATCACCCAGGTTGGAGGAGACCTCAGGAGATCTCCAACCCAACCTGCCGCTCAGAGCCAGGTCAGCTGAGAGATTAGAACAGATTGCCCAAGGCTTTGTCCATTCAGCTCTTCAAGGACAGCATGTACCCGTATTCAAGTTCTATGTGTGTACCATGTATGAAATAAAATGTGTTCATTAAAATTAAGATGTTTTCAGTTAACTTGTTTTACCTTGTATTTGCATTGGGATAAGAGCATGCAAAAGACCAGTGTGTGTAGTTTAGCTGATAAATGGCACTGCATTAACCACAGTAACGTGAATGCTTGCAGTATTTCTAGAGGGACCTACCTGTACAAACAATATTTAACTGAAGAGACTGTTGGCCCAGCTTACAGCTTCTAGATGCTACTGAAAAAAATGGAAATGAACACTACAATAATTGAAGCAAATAATCAAGCATCCTGTGGGCTAGAATCAGGTTCTTACACAGTAGCCTTTATAAATTTATTTCCATCTTACGTTAAGTACAGTTGCAGAACAGCTGTAATTTTTAACACTACATATTTAGTACAAAATATATTATATTGGTGACGGCAGTCACCTTTTTGCAGGGACGTGGTCTCATAACTATGGAATGCACCAAAATGTAACTCTACGACTTAGCTATATGTACAGGAGTAGCTACCATGTGGACATGGAGAGACTACGTGTCTGAAAGAAGAGCTGGCTAGCAGTGTATTTCTATAGTGTGTACATTTTTAAGGCAAGGTAGATCTCTCTAAAGAAAGAAAACAAAGTATTACCCAGGGCTGTTTGGGACACTTCTAAGAAATTGCCTTTTCTTTGATAAAATGCAGTGTCATCAAACTTTTCCTCTTTTTCTTGAAGCAAACTAGATATCAGCTTTCTCAGAAAAGTCATTTGGGTGCAGGCAGAATTTGTCAAACTGAAGAAGAATGGGAATAAGGGGCACAGAGACACCGTCAGCTATTCCAAAGAGTCATTAGTTCAGTGGAAAAGAAATACCAGGCACTGCATCTTGCATTCGTAACACAAGTAGGTGAACTTGTGTGGTCTAGGTGCTGTAAAGTAGCAACATGCAACAGCACTTGGTTTCCTCTGTCTACATTTTTTGTGTGCAACAGGTTGTAAAGAGAGTTCAAGAGGAACCGGAGCTCCAGCTATCTGCCCTTGGGATAGTGTCCGAACCACTCAGGTGTTGATATCTTGAAATCTTTTGGAAATCTTTTGGATTTTACTTTACATACAATTGAGTGAATGTTTGTTAGAACATGCTAGGACTTAACTTTCAGTCTGTTCCTTTCCGATCTTCTAACTAGCAGACTTACCTGGGAGATAAGTCTTTCTCTGTCTTTCTTTCTTTCTTTCTTTCTTTCCTTCTTTCCTACTTTCTTTCTCTCTCTAATTTTTCACAATTAATGTTGTTTTGAAGTTCATCTCTATACACACAGATACTATTCTTCAAACTGCAAGCATTTTTGCAAAGGCAGAAAAATTGCTTCCTACCCTGCTCTGATATTAACTGGCTGGTACCTCAGGTTTGATCCCATTGTTGCTCTCTGCACATAAATCTTGTTTAGTCAATAGGATTTGCCTGCCTGAAGGAATGCACGATCAACTGCACAGAGAAGCATAAAATAGATTTTTGTGCTTCAGATGCTTAAAATGTGTTTGTCGGGAAATAATTCCCAAAGCTGTATTTGGCTAATATTTCTTTTCCTTCACTGAACTTTTTCTTATACTTTTTGCTTGCTGAAGGATATGAACTTCAGGCTCATTTATCAAGTCTTTTGATCTAAATTTTACCTTTCCTTCTATTTTCTGAGTTTGCTGTATTTTAACATTTATTTTGAAATCTTTAGTTTAACATTTTGGCATGATGCATTCTCTCACAAGAAGTTTGTATAAAGTAATGCTAATTCACTAGTCGTTGATTGAGGTAGGTTATTCTAAAGTAATCCAGCACAAAAACATAGCATTGCACATTGAAGCAGTCTGGCAATATTAAAAAAACCTTAAGAGTAATGGAATACAGTAATAATGTGTAATAGCTAATAGTGTAAAATTTTGTTAGCATGCTCTGCCAGTGATGTACCTCTACAGGTGCTAGGTATGATACCTCTGCACATGTGTTACATCCATTGCAAATGCCATGAAATTCTCTAGGATATAGCAGGCAAATTGGAGAACCCACAGTGTGAAAACCATGGAGGTCTGTAATGAATATGAAATATATTCAATAACATGGCCAGAGGGGATGCTTCCTCCAAATGTCCTTATCTGCCATTTGGCTGGCATTCTTTTGGTTGGTTATGTCCCTTCTTAGTGATACCTACCTCGAAGTTTGAATGCTATTGACAGTTATTTTTGAAAGTGGTTAAGCTCTTGAACTGAGTTTTTGTAGGAATAGTTAGCACGTGTTAATTATAAAAAAAAAAATCTCAAAAATTTACTTCTATCAATTCATCTCTTAGACAGTGACTAACCCCATAACGTGTGCTGCAGGAGAGATGAAACTGAGTTTTTCAATTCATATGTTTGTGTTGCTTATTTTAATGTTACCCTCACATCTTTTTTTCTGTATCCTTTCTCTTTCCAATAGATTACTTCTGAAGGGGGGTGACCACAGCTGGTCACGATGTTCAAGGTGACGGCACAGCATCGACTTAGGCCATGGCATTATAATACTTCCAGCCTTAAACCCTAACCCTCTCTTAATACATCTTGACGTTTTGTTTGCTCCTCGATCGCTGCTGTGCACTGAGCAGATGTTTTCATGGAGTTGTCTACAGTGACAGCAAGATCTTTTTCTTGAATGATTACAGTTCATTTATAATTCAGCTATGCGTATGAGCAGTTGAATTGTCCTTTCCAGCGTGTATCACCTTGAATTTATCTGCAGTGAATTTCCTCCGTCATGAATGTTGTGCAGACAGTTTAGTCTGGCCATCTAGAGTTCTCCAAAGTCTTATTCAGTCTTGGCTGATCTAAATTATGTCACATAAAATACACTTTTCCTGGCAAAAAAAATGTTTTGCTGCTAAAGGCCTTGTTCCAGATTATTAACAGTATTTATTGCTATTTGTCTCAGCTACTGCCCAGACTATGCAAGATATTTTCCAAGTCAAAAAGAAAGCAAGAGCTGTCCTCCAAGGAGTTCAGCTATTAAACACAGTTTTGAGGCAAGGGATCTACAATGTAACTGGAATATTAAGGATGATAATTACCTACATATTTTTAAAAAAAAAAAAAAAAAAAAAAGGCAAGCCATAATTTTTTAATAACTTTGGGGAAAAAAACCCAACTGTTCCCAGATACACTTTAGGCTACTCAGTGTACATAGCTAGTATCCCTGTAGGCAACATTACAGAGTTTCATCCCTGTTGTGGATTCTTGTGGCAATTGTCCTTCTGTGACGAAATGTGACTATTAAGTCTGCGCCTTTTTTATCTTTTTACCAGTTTCTAACCCCAGGCGGAACTTCACCCCACGATAGATTAGTTTCTTAAGCAGCTTTTTGTGAGGAATGCTGTTAAAAGCTTTTTAATAAATAATGTTAACTGCATCTCCTCTAACCACTATCTTAACAACATCCTCAGGCTCAGACTCAGCAGTCAATCCGTATTTAACAGAACACTTCATCACAAGCTAAAAACTAAACACATGCCATAGCACTTTGCCACAGAGAGTTGGACTTAAGCATGTTTTCAGCTTTGCTAAACAGGTGACTTACAGAGTAGATTAAGCAGAAGCTAAGTAGAGATTTTCATGTTCAAAGTACTCTTTATATTGTCTTCGTAATCTCTCAGCCTTCATCTTTTTTTTTTTTTCTCCATCACAGCCACCTGCGATGGATGTAATACATTGATCGGAATCCTCCCGGGACATTGCTTTGCTTTGCCACCTGCCTGCCTGCCACCTAGTTCAAGAAAACACCCGTCCCTTTTCGGTTTTCTAGAAGAAATGCTGTAGGTATCTACAGTACTACTGCTAGTAACCTAGTAGCTAGTAGCCTTTCCAGTAATTCGGGAAGGTGGAGAACCCACCTGTGTGCTTGATTACTGTTTGTAAGTGTAATATCTTCATGGAATTGAGGTTGCCACATTCCTCTCCTGTATAGCCTCGGTGGAGAAGCGGCTATCCATTTTGCCTGAAAACGAGATGAAAAGTGTTCATTCTCCTGTAGCTAGTTCCCAGTGAGAGAAAGTTTCAATATGTCACTTGTGCCTGCAGAGGTCTAACATTCACAGTAGCCCACAGATCACCCAAACAGCTTTCAAATGTAGTTCTGTTTCTTCCCTCTTTCCCCGATTTATGCCATACCAATATTCTGAAAATTATTTCAATGTCTGGCAACAGAGAAGTTTGATGTAGATCAGGGTTCTCAATTCCCCCCATCAGCAACTTGGCAACGATAGCCAAGTAGAAGAGCCTTTTACAGCACTGAATGAAGAATAAATCTATAAAAATTTAATTAACCTCTGCAGAGCTTATTGAATCCTAACCGAGTTTAATCACAGGTTTTTTTTAAGTTAGGAAGTGCTTGGCATATTTTTGACTCTTGTACAATAGTTTGAATTGGCTCTATATACAAACCAAATTTATAAAATGAAATTAATAGATGCTGTTACTAGGATTTACTGGTGTAGGAATTGCCACCTACATGTACAAGCAAAAAAAACCCCACATTTCTTCTATAAATACAGCTTTTATTTATTTTTCTAAAACACAGATAACTAAAAAAGAAAAAAAAAAAAACAAATCAAAAAAGATGACATGAATCAATGCATGGAAACAAAATAGTAACATACTTTATTTTCTACTGACTGGACTTACCATGGCTTGTGCTTTTTTGGTCGCATAGGTGTCATTGTGAGTTATATCAGTTCATGTTGAAAGAGTGGATTGAAAACGAGTTGGTCTGGATTGATCCATCCCCCTCCTCTGTTTCTAGAGGATAAAGTTAAAAACTTTTACTCCAGAACTAAATACCTATCAAAGCTACCGTTTTTATTTGTAGTTGTTTAAGGTTGTCACATCTCCACCTCAAGGTCATTGGCCAAGACTCATTGAGCAAGGTAACATGTACAAAGCGGGGTGAGGGAGAAGATGTTTTGGCATTGAGAGATTAGCTGTGAGAATGGAAGGAGACAATTGAATCAGAAGGAAGTATGAGGAAGGAATGAAACATTGCTGGTCAGCTTGGTGGAGTAGCTTTACTAAGGTGCTGGAAAGGAGTCAGGAGGCAACTCCTTGCTGTGGGGACAGACACAGATAGGCATAGGTGGTCAAAACCTTCTTTTCTACGTGTATTCTGTCCCCTTCACCCAAGATGTAAGTAAAATACAAGTACATCTGATGCATTGGTGGCTCTTTTTAACAAAGCGGAAAGAAGTTCTTGAACCTGCTTTTCTTCCTTTACAATTAAATCCTTGTCCAAGTGTTTTTCTCCTTTTCTAGAAGCCAACAGGAAGAATCCTAGCCTGCCCCACACTGCTGACATAAGATCTTAAAGTCAGACAGCAAAATCTCATGGTCTAAAGAAGTTTCATAAGAAGCCATGTGTGACAATCAAAGAACCTTAGGTTTAAAAGGCATCTCAGGCGAGTGCATAGTCTGTTGTCCTCTCTTAGCACCAGCCAGGCTTTCTGCAAAAAGAAGGATTTCCATAGAATGACCATTGACTAGCAGTGCAAGAACCACAGAAAGAATCAGTCAGTCATTGCCCATTCGGTGCTGTCATCCCAAGGGAAAAAAACAAGGAAATTTTCCATTAAAAAATATTGGGCAACGTAACTGTCCCTCGCCTCCTCAGGGGTTTGAAGGAGCAAAGTGTTTGTACTTTTGGAGGTGGTCTGAGGGGACCAGCCCCTGACTGAAAATCTGGCCCAGAAGCTCTCACACAGTTTCTGGATCTGATACCTGCCTTTCTCATCTCTCTCCTCTTTCTTTCTGGCTTTCTCTCTCATGATGTATTTGTTTCTTTAAAATTTTGCTTTTCTGCAGACATTTTAGTTTCTCTTCCTGCTTTCTTTGAGCAGGATTTTAAGAGTAAAATAAGGATGTATGAAAGCTGTCATTTTTTCCCCATTTTCACCATTAAAAAGCCTTTTTTGTCTTTTTAAATGAACTCTGCTTTTTGACTAAGATAGATTCATCATAAATTTTCTATTTGTTTAAAGAAAAAATAAGACATATTTGTTTTCCATTCATGAACTCACTTGTTATCTTCAAGACTTAGGATGTAGGCTCAGAATATCTAAAAGACCACGTAAATCTCGAGAGTAAATATCATGGCCAAAAAGTTCATTTCTTTGTCACACTATGACTTTCTTCAATACAGTAAAAGGTCAGATATGCAGTAAATTCACCGAGGCCAGGACACTTTCCTTATAAATCTTAACATCTCCATGTCAAAGTGCCAAATACTTGCTTTATTTTTCTATTTTTTCACCCCTCCATAAAAATGTATCAATTTACTAAAAGACACCCAGCCTCCACGTACCCTAATTAATATCATTCTAAAAAATAAAAACAAAACCAGCCCTACAACCCTTCAGAATAGAGGCACTGCACTGCACGTGCTTGTCTTGCTACAGAGACAGGAGAAGAACAAATGTGACAAAGGATGTTATGTTGCTCAGTGTGGTATCAGAAAGTGTTCAGACGTTATGGAGGTGATCTCAGCATCTATATAAAAGACTCCAAAATGGGAGAAAAGTGAGTTTGGACTAGTCCCGAAATTTAAAATCTACTCATGAAACACAGGTAACATTTTTTCCCCATTCTAACTTCAAAACACTTATATCAAGAGCTGTTGTTTACACCATGCAGTGTTTCTCTTCTCTGTCTAATCAGAAATGGAAGATCTCAGTGCTGAAGTATCTTATTTCAGATCGTCAGCTGGCAAAAAGCATCCAGTCTCCATTACATACCTATTTGCACCAGCTGAGGTTCTGACCACAGAGGTTTTCCTGCCAGTGAGCAGAAAACAAGCACCCATGTGAAGCAATAAGAGTAACCTGGAAGCTAGAGAGCCCTCTGGAAACTATTCATGACTAGGACAAAAGAAATGCTTTATGTTCCTATTTGCAGAAGCTCTTAACTTTTGGACAACTCTGTAACACGGGGAAGAGGGAAGCAGGACCATCCACACTTGCAGTACTGAATTACTCGTGATTAGGGAAAACAGATTAAATATGGCTCAGAGCTTTTAGTGACTCATTTTTCATTCCATATGTGCAGTCATGTGCTTTAGTTACTGTTAGTCCAGCTAGAAAGGATGAAGAGATAGAAGAAATCTAAGCTAATGTTTGAAAACCCTTTAATGTAGAATAAGCTAAACCGGTGTTTTCTGTAATTGGAGAACAACATAGTTGATATACCATAGTTTGGGATCTAGGGGCAAATGCTGGACCTGTTACGGAGATGGAGATCTTTATTTTGCAATGACAAAATCCCTCTACTTGCTTATAGACTGTGTGTGTTATAAGATACTTGATTTTTAACTTGCATAGAACACTATTGTTCATTTTGCATCCAGGTGAGAACACCCTAATTTCAGGCAAGAAAAATTCCACCTTTAGGCAAAATGGAGAAAAAGCCCCAGAAGCTTTACATGGTTATGTTTAAAATAATATAGTGGCTGCTTGAAACCATTCAGAGATTTTGAAAGTTGGAAGGAACTCAGGGAGAGAAATAGACTGAAGTGCAGGTGAGGAAGGCATAAAAATGCAATTTGTCACCTGCTTATGACGTTTATTACATGATATCAACACCAGGTGGGTTTTTCAACGAGACGTGCATATATTCCTCAGCCTTTCCAGCAAAACATCGTCAACCTTCATCGTAGTTTAGCACTGGATGCAAGTGCATTAGAATACAGGATACCGGCACTTCTCAGTATATCAAATATATATACTCACATTTTGCAGTAATAGTCATTACCATGGGCTATAGGACAAATAGGTTTCAATGGGTCTTTTAAAATTCCATTTTAAATACTGCCAGCAAATGACGAATGTGCTCTCTAGTTGCAGGGAGAGCTTGGGAAAGGAAAATGTATTATCCAAATGTGCATTTAGGTCAGAAAGGGCACTGACTACTCCTAACACTTGTAAGCAATACCATGAGATTAGCTCACTACAGGCTGTCAAGGACTTGTCAATTTATAATGTTTAATTATATATATCTTATGTTATAATTACACCTTGTTAATAGTTTTGGTTGTTCTATTGTCAAGGCATTTTAATGATTCCCATTTCCAGATAAACCATAACAAATAAAAATTACCTGTTAAGATTATTATCTTTTCTAGTAGAAAACAATTTATCCCAAATTATTTTTTTTAAAGGGCCGCTAATTCTTTATTCTTTTCTGTTTACTTTAACAGGGCTTCTTTGCTGAGAGTAAAAATATTTTCCATCCTGGCTCTTAGCCAAAGAAAGAAAAAAGCTGGAGGGTAAAAGGAGAGAGAACCTTGGTCATCGATCTGTAGCCTTCATGAGCATAAAGGCATAATAGTTATCTATCACTTTGTTCTGCATTTCCCAGGCAGGAAATATGGCCATTACAAAGAACAAGCATTGCCATACCTGGTGATACATATCAAGTATAACCATTGCTGTCAGTTGGCTTTCATTATTAAGAACAGGATTCCTTTCAAAGCCAAATTTAATTTCGTTTTCCATATGTTGGAATTTTTCCCAATTTCCTCTTGTTACTCAAAGCACCATAACTTGGGATTCTTAGGTTGCCTTCTATCTATTGCTTCTTAGTCACTTTTTATGGAGAAAGGCACTTTTACTATTAGGTGCTTTATTTAGGAATTAAGTGTTTAGTCTTCATTCCACACGTAAGTGATTGAGAGAGGCAGATACTTAGCTTGGATGCTCTGCCTTTTGGAGTCCCTATGGGTCATAAACTATGCATTAGTACATAAGTTAAGAGGAGTAAATTTCTCTTCTCTAAGGGCTTATCAGAAAGTCCCATTTAAGATCAGGGTCTTACTAAGCTAAATACGGTATAAAGACAAAGGAAGAGATGGGCCTTGGTTACCCAGAGAAGAAACAGATACAGAAATCTGAAATGGCATTGCTAATTTCTGACAAAACCTTTTGCTTGGATCTTAAGACCCTCCTCTTTCTGCCCCCCTTGGCTTTTCTCTACAAGTCATTGTAGGGAAAACAAGAATAGAGTTGATAAGCATACCCAGTGGCTCCAAGAGGAGACTGCAAATCCTGCTCTGTGACCTCCAGAAACAAACCGTCTTAGTAGAAAAGTAAAATAAAATTATTTCCATCAAAAAAGTAGGAAACTAGCAATCAACACTCATTGTTTATATTGCGGTGGTCCTTTAGAGGTATTAGGCCCTATGCAAATGCACAGAGACTTCGATCAGGTCCTCAGATAGTAGAAGTTATAGCTTTCAATGGTTCTTGGGTTTTTACTTTACAGGAATTACACTGGTTGGCACCAGATGTAGATGTGATTCTACTTCTAGCTGGCATTCTCGTCAGGAAGTTTCTCATACCTGTTCAAATCCTACTGAGGGCCTAAAATAGATGCACTGAGGTCACATCTGTTTTGCACACAGAGAGGCTGGGGTGGAAACTTCAAGGCAATGTGAATAAAAAGGGATTTGTCGGTATTGTGGTGGCTATCGGTGGGAACTCTGCCTGTCAGCATAGCATCAGAGTCAAAAACCCCCTCACTATATGAGAGATTATCACGGGTTTAGCTAACCCAGGTTCTAACAGAGCAGTCATGAATGAAGAAGTGGAAATGAAGGGTGGCAATGTTTTGGCTGCATCGTTTGAGTTTTTGGGAGGCTTTGCTGCATTATTTTTAAAGGTAATAACATGCAGATCCTCTAGTTCACTGGAGCTTTTCCACTGGTAAGATGGTAACTGGGAGCCAGAAGTTCAAGACTGTGGTGGGGAGGAGGGAGAATCTGAAGTGAAGCCGCCAGTGGGGTCATTGTATGGCTTTTGTGCAGGGTTTAAATATATAGACTAGAATTTGGAACTAGGTCACAGCAAGTGTAAGGTGGGACGGAAGAAGAAGGAATAGTGCTTGAGGTTTGTTTTTTATTGTATCCTCCATGCTTGCTTAAGTAGCAGAATTTTGGACCTGAAGAAATAAGCTCAGTCCCTGTGGAGGTGCTGGGAGACCCAGCTGAGCGGGACTGGCAGAAGAGAGAGGGATCTTTGTCTGTACACACTGCTCCCTACTGCTCTACTCCCCTCCTTTGCTTGCTGTAAAAGCACAGTCAGATCTTCCTCAGGATAAATTCCTTTAAGCTAGGCCCCAAAGCCATAGAAATTAAGATGCAGCTGTGATTTGCAGCCACACCGGGGCACGCGTAGGCTCTTCGTTAAGTTGTGTCCCAGCCCGTTCCCAAGGCCAGACAACATTTTCGGGAGCAGGGATGTAGCACAGGCCATAATCGCTTTGGGGGAAGCCTGTACACATTCGTGTGCCACAGGCTCTCGTCCGTGTGCTCTGGATGCCCTTCAGCTCACCAGCAACGAGTGATTAACGGGGTCCTAGGCATAAATTGTCTCTTCCGAACCCACGGCACAACAGGGTAGCTCTTGTGCCTCAGGTTTTCGTGTGCCTTTGCTGTCCTCCCCTTAGCTCCTGTAACACCAGGGGTCCGGAGCAAAAGCCTCATTTACCAGGAGGCAAAATATCATGGGATGTGAGAGAGCAGGACAAGCCCTCAGCAAGCTGGAGAGCAGCAGAGAACAGCAGGATAAAATTGGGGGCAGCATGGGCCTGCTTTGCCAACAAACAGCCGCTACTTATGATACAGTCTCCTATTAAATAATGATGACTCACTCTCCAGACAGTAATTTATTTATATGCCTTCTTTAATGTTTTGCAAATCACTGCTTTAAAAAATGCCCAGCTGGAAGACAGGAAGGCTTGGGAGACAGAGAATCAGCTTGATAGAGAATCGGATTAAATAAAAATGACATGGAATTTGACAGCGAGTGCACGTGGTTGGAAAAAAACATAACCATCCCCCAAGCAGAAATGCAGCCTCATTGCTGGGACTGGTTGCTGTAGCTTGAGAGACCAAGTTTTTACTGTATCTAGTGAAACAAAAAATTGAAAAAGATAGGAAGAGGAAAAGAGACATTGGCTTATATTTAGTGACAGCATTTCTTCCAGTCTGAAACACTGATGAGCTTACATTTTTTCAAGCCAGAAGGGACTACTTTGATATCATAGTCTGAATTTTGAAAAATATGGCTATGCCTTGTAAGGACAGACCCGTGGAACCACTGAGAGACAGAAAAAAACTTTTAAAGTGTAATTAACGCTGCAAAAATGTGGATAGCTCACAGGCAGAAAATTAGCATATGGACCACAGGGGAGGCTTCAGTGCATGTTGTAGCAGGTGCAACAGTCTGGGTTTGGTATCCGGATTGGCAACAAGGTAAGGACAAGTGGATGAGACAAGGCTAAATTTCCTATTTGATTTCTAATTCTGCCACAAAGGATTTCCCATGCCTGTGTGCCTTGATTCCCCTGAGAAGGTAACGCTTTCCTTTGTAAAGTGCATCGAGCTTCATAGGTATAAACTGCTTTATAAAGGGCCAAAGTGGGGATTTCCAAGGGACTGACTCTCGCAAAGGCAATGGGGCTGAGCATCAAACGCACTATTAGTGCTTTTGAAACTCTCCCCTAAATGCAATTAATATTAAAGCACTTCAAGTGATGCCCTCAGTCACTGTCCCCGGTGGTTCCCCTGGTCCGTTCATGCCCATGACTTGCTGGAAGTTACTCCAGTAGCTGCGCAGCCTGGGACAGCCCAGCTCCCCTTGGCATTTTGCTTTGTGATGATTATTAACTTTAATATATCCTGCTTTTATTGACACCGCTTCCAATATCTATCCACCTGCCTTTACCCGTGCCTGGATGCACAACCCGCATTCTGAGCTACTCTCACTATTCAGAGCTGGTGCTTAAAACCCAGACAGGGATTTTATTGCTTGCTGGACAGCAAGAACTTGGCCAACTGCACTCGGTCTCTTTACAAGCTAAATTACAGTTGCTCTGACAACATGGTCAAACAACAGGACTGTCTATTGTCCCTCTTTTAAAGGGATCAGATGCTTCATTGCAGAGTTAAATGTAGCCAAGGTCGTGCCTGCATGGGTGGTGCAGACAGTCCCAGCCTCTTCTGCCCAAGCTCCTAGCTGGCTGGATACGAGCCAGCTCCTGTCAGGAAACCATAAAGCTCATCAGTCTTCACAGTTAGTCTTCTCCAGAAGTACTAGTGCACTAATGTGGTTATGCAACTTCTGGATGGGAGCGCAATGAGAGAAACTCAGGTCTTGGTGCATGTTGATATAGTAATGCTTTCCCCTCAAATGTTCACATACTGAGGCTGCACTTCGTTTGTGCTTTCTAAAAAGCTGCTGGGAAAGTCTGAAGCCCTGTATTTTATTCCCCCTCCCAGCCACTGACGTTGAGATCCGTGTTGCTTTGGTTCACGTCCTCTGCACATCATAACTTTTTTTAGGGCTATCCTGAGCTCCTCTGAAGATTCAGAGATCCTTTGGTTGGAGGCCAGCTGCAGGTGGAGAGAATATCTCATGATCATCAGAATTCCCCTAATTCCGGCATAATAAAGGAACACAGAATGGTGTCTTTTCATGTTAAGTTAATATTTTCCATGTTGTTTTAGTTATCAGAAGGGCACAGTAACAAATCAGTTAAAAAGCATTTTGGGATAAATCCAGAGGTGCAAAACCAAATGGTGCTCTGGATTTGTGCCACAACCTGTACTCGGGCGACCCACTTGTCCATGGCTGAGTCGTTGTCCTGGATGGAAATCTCACTGCCTATCTTCAGCCTTTGCAAAATTTGTCACCTTACCTTAGGAAGGCCTGTGTTTTGAAGGATAAAACGAATGCACCTCTGGAATTACCTGATGCTCTCCATTGGCTATAGAAGGGGCACACCTACTTGGCTTCCACTGAACACCTAATATCTATGAATATCTATTTAAATATCTATGAAGTGACTGAGCTTTAGACTTCGGCCGGCATTGGTAACATTAGCCGCTGGATGCAGACCTGACATGGGGCTCTGATGTGCCACTTGAATTCAGACTTTTTTTACCATTAACATGTATTTAAGCAGTACTATTAGAAAGACGATTAACCACAAAATCAGGAGAAAAACACACAGTAGCCAATGATCTTCTCAGATCCGCTCTTTGCTCCTGTGACTAAGCTTGTTGTTATTTGTGTCGAGCTTTTGCTTTGAACTTCACCGACAGAGAAACATTCGCTGTCGTAACTGCTGCACAAAACCTATAGCTCCTTTTACACACTGGCGTAAGTCAGACCTCTCCCAGGTCTGCGTTTTTGTGTGCAGTGATCTATCCCAGACCACAGCATAATTTTATTAATGCTGCATTTCTGTTTAATGTGTCCGCCAGCAATTCACATCAAACCCGTTCCATCAGTTGGTTGCAAAGTGCTCATCAATAAATCCTAGCCTAGTGGCTGCTTCAAAAAGCAGAAAAACATCTGGATTGGGGGCTCAGTGGTATGTTTAAGCCACCACCTATGGAAGGCAGGGCAGTATGTGGAGGCACAGCACCATAAGGGAGGGCTGTGTGCGCTGTTAGCTGACAGCGCGATTCCCCCAGGAGATCTGGGAAAACATAGGTGACAGCGCCCGTGGGATCTGCAAGCATGGACAGAGATGGAGGGGGGGGGGGTGGAGGGGGTGGTTCCTGCCATCTGGCTTTCTGTACAAATACACACGTCCAGGACCCGCATGGGATCCAAGTAAATGTGACCTTTCAAGGTGCAATTCAATTGCTCTCATTATGATTATTGCATCGGGTGCCGTTATTCTCAATTTGTCTGCTTTTCTGCTTGTTATTATCTTTTCTTTTTTTTCCCTGCTGTTCTTTGGCTAGATGGCTGTTGAGAGCGTTCAGTTCCACTTAGTTTTGATTTCAGTGAAATACTTTTTGACGTACAGAAAAAGCTAGGTTGGGGATTTTGTTCTCCGTCCTTTTTGTGAGGTATGTGCATTTGCTCATATGCTACTGTGTGGACTATATACAGGCTCTGCTCCTCAAGAGAGAGGGAGGAATAGTGTTTTGATCTCCAGACACTTTGCAATGTCATAATCTCTTTGTGCAACACATTCAAAATTTAACAGTAAGAAGAATTAGGATATGTGTGGGATGGACTATACACCACAGCAGCGAGTCCTTGTAATTTTCCATCTTAAATGTGACCTTCGATAAGACTTAATTTTTATTTTTCTTTTCCCTTCTCTTTGTTCCAGAATTCATATCAACATTACAGCACTGGTCAATTCCTGCTTGCCAAGCCTGCTTTCTTTTGGGCCTGGGGTCAAGATCCTGAATTTAGTGGAATTACCCCTGTGTAAGACCACAGTGAAGAAGGGATTGCAGCTCTTCAGCCTTGGTTGTTTTTCCTAAGCTCCCCTCTGGATGTTTTCTCAAGAAACATACACTTGAGGACTCTTTGCTGGATATCTGCTAATATGTTCATGGTATATTTCTCAAATTTTGCACGTAGATAAAAAAAAAAATGACTTTTTGATAAATTAGTTGGTCTCTGGTGTCCTACCACTAGAATGAGCTATCTTTAAAAAAGCAAGAACTAAAATGTGGAATCTGTTGCAATGGAAAATGGTCAAGAAAAGACCTAAGTTATAAAAAGCACAGCACATCAGCACAGGCTGCTGCTGTTGGGAAGGTATTATTGACCTGATATCTATAATTACTGCAACAATCAGTAGAAACTTACTTTCCCTCATCTCCCTCCAAGCAAATTAAAAGTATTATTTCCATCTACACCTATGCCAGAGCTGGTTTGTTGGTTTTTTTTTTTACTTTGATAGATATTTTTTCCACTCACTGGTCTTGGCCCTGTTTAAATGCAGTCTAATAAAACCTAGAATGGTGGTAGATTCTTCTTTAATTTATCAAAATCCCATCTGGCAAGCTTTAGGCCAGGTCACTGATTTGCTTTCAGTCCCTGCCTTAATCTCCAGCTTCCCCATTATCTACCTGGAGTCTTCTGTGTGCAAAACTTCATTTAAAAAACAGGCAGTTCCAGCCAGAAGGTTTATGCCAATTTTATCACCTGTTCTACAAGTCCAACCCTCATCTTTAGCACAGTGACACCGCTAGCAACTTAGAAAAGGTCTTTTTCCTGATTTTTTTTGTATTCTCAGTTATCATTTACCCAGAAAGGACAGAAAATACTATGAGAAAGCAGAAAAGAAACTCGTTTCCAAGATTTCACAGATCATCTTGTCTTGTTAGGAAAAAATATGAATTGGGTTAACTGGGAAATCAGACACAAGTCTCAGTGGGGTATGTTGTTTTGATATTTTGAAGCTATTTGGCGTAGTGGGATGTGTCTCTCTTAGCCAACCAATATGTTTTGGGGGATGCTCCTTGCATCCCCAGCATGTGCCAGGTTGCAAATTCCATGGTTTTAGTGGTGAATCACCCTCCTTTGAAGCTATTGCTGCTGGGGAAAGAACATGTCTGTGCTTGTCATACTGACCTGAGCTCTCTCTTAACATCAGAAGAGCTTGAAGAAAAAATCATTTTATTCTAAGAAAACAAAGTTTTGTTTTTCTGTTAGAATATTGGTTGCATATAAAACATTTATAACAATGTTAAAGAAGGAAGCACCAATGAAGTACAATTTTAGATTATGCTTTCTTAGCTGCTCCAATACACCAGAAATTTAAAGCCTGGCTGTCTGCTTCCCCCTAGTCCCAATCTTCTTTGGTCTCAGAATATATCACAAGTCCAACTGGAATCTCTTTCTCACTTGCATGTCATTTTAATTTCCTTCTTTTACCAAACAAGAATGTAGTATTATATGTTTAATATCTTTATTGAACAGGAGTGGCTAGAACTGTCTGCACAGCTTCAGATGAGGAAAGACTGCTGCTTTGGAAAGCACAATTAATACTTCCTGATATCTATTTGAAGCATTCAACTTGATACCCCTTAGAATCACATTTGTCTTTTCCATGGCTATACCATGTTGGTGGCTCACAGCCATTCTCTGATTGACTTATGTACCATGTTATATTTTCCTGTCACCTGTTTGCACCGTGGAGCTTTGCTAGATTAATTGTTATGAGTCTCCAATTTTGTGACCTTATAACTTCAAAGTATTAAATCTCATCCCATTTCTGTTATTTCAGCTCCCATTCAATTATTTCAGTAGATTGCACTCCTCTGTGTCAGTGATGTCTCCCAGTTTTTGTCATCTGTTTAATTAACATACTTCTAATTTTGCCAAGTTTATTAGTGAAAGCATTAAACAAGATCATTGCTAGCACCCAATACTTGAAAGTCTCCTCAGAAAACCGCTTTACTTCTTCAGCCCAGTCCACTGACATCCTCCATTGCCTCTCATCCTCTTACTTACCTTGTAGCTACTGTTCTTCCCTTGTTCTTCCACTGAACTGAACACTTCCTTTGGAACATCTTATTAAGAATTTCACTTACATTTAAATGAGCTAATCTAACATCTAAATCAGCAGTTTCCAGAGGATGAATGCATGTGACAACAAAGAATTCTTTTCCCTATCAGTGACAAAGGAGAAAATGTTTTTCCCTTTATGATATCAAGGTTCATCACTAATGACATATGTCACTCAGTGCTCTGTCCCCTTGGAAAGATGACATATACTTTGAGTATGAGGTTGGACTACATAAATCCCTGATGTCTTCTTCAAAAGGAACGTTTTCCATGATAAAAAAATCAGGGTTGAGAGACAAGGAAAGGAAGACAGCTCCACTGCTTGGTTATGAGAACAGGCTTCCCAGATGGGCTGCACAGTCTCCAGCATTTCTCTAGGCTGGGCAAAGCCTTGTGTAACTTGGTCTGACCTCGGAGTTGATCTTGCTTTGAGCAGAGACTCATGATTGTCCTTCCAACCTGATTTTTCTTATGACTCTAGATCCCACATCTTACTTTAATTCATCTATGCAAATATGATACATCTAGGCTCCAGGTTACCCACATCATCAACAGAGAGAAAGACATTTCTCCAAAGGCAAACCTTACTATATATACATTCCCAGTTGGAATGAATTGTCTATCACTCTTCACTAACTCCATAGAGGAAGCTTGTAAAAGCCCAGCTTAGATTAGCTGTGACTTTACATGGTTAAGGTTGATCAGATGAATCCTGCCTCAGTATCGTCCACTGTACCATATATTTCACACGTTTCTAAGTCAAACATGATACAAAAGACTGGGTTCAGATTACAATTACATACATGTAAACCTTCACTAGTATGCCTCAACTGATGTTTTTTGAATGGATATGGTTTTTTACTTCCAGAACTAAGAATGTGAAGAAAGGGAAAGGTCTCTAAACATCTTCTTTTGGGGTTTTTTTTGGGTGGGGGGGTGTTCAGTGTTTTTTATTTTTTTTTCCCCAATATCATTTGATAAGAGAAACTCCTCTTTCACTACTCTGTCTAGAATTGTTATGAAAAAGCTTTCTGCATGTACATATTCAGAGAACATAAAATAAAGCTGCCTGAATCGTTAGTAACAAACCTCCTGTTCCTCACATACACACAAACCAAACCACCACATGCATATAACATACCACACTGTCTGCACTCTCTCCCAGCCTATAAATAGTGACTGTGGAGGGAAAAATGTGGTAAAATATCACCTAGGGATAGAGGGTTACTGAGATTATGATGCAATGCCTGGAGCTAAAGGCTGAAATTTCTTCACGTAACACTGAGGCAGCTTTTCTTTTATCCTGAGGGCAATATTTCACTCTGCAGTTCCTCAAAACAAAAGGCCAAAGAAATATTACAGATTCCTCTTGTGATTTTTTGCCACACAAACCTGTATAGCCTATGTGGTTTTATACCTTTTCCTTTTAAACACCAGCTATTAATGAATAATGTGCAGGTTGAATGTGTTTCATATACGTAATAGAAAATAACCAGAAGAACAAAAAGCTCAGGCTGTAAAGTCAAACAAGTAAAACTCAGGAAATGCCACAGTTAGGGTTGTTCATGCAACTTGACCTTGACTCTCTTGTGGCTCTGCCCTGGGTTGCAGTTATTGCATGTTATTTGCCAAAGGCACATGTTGCAATTATGCTATTTCCCTCCGCTTCTCTGTGCCCCCACTAAAAAGTATCACATTTCCAAAAAGCTCCTACTCCACAGTCTGCTTATTTTCACTTTGAGTCTTCAAGCTTTCTGTCCCTCTTGTCCTCAACTTCTGCCCTTCCCAAAAAATAGCATAAAACCAAATAAATGAACAAACCAACCAATGAAAGTAGGGCTAAAGTATACCTTGCAAAATTTTTTACTGTGAAATTAGGAGAGCCAAGGGTATTGCTTACTTTAGCGTTACGGTGGCCCTGGTATGAGAAAGCTCTGTTGAAAATTACGTGAAAGGTGGCAGTAGAAATCTTTACATCCTTCCACGGGTCCCCTTGAAAAGAGCAGTGTTTTCCATTGGATTAGTGGGGGCTGGCGCTGCTTTGAGGTATTCAGAGCTCCAGTAATGAGTGCTGTTTCTATAGTCTATAGAAAAGTAAAACTCCCAAGGTTACAAAGGGTGTTTGCCGTTGTAGAGGTAGAAAGGGAACAAGGCATTGAATCACAGCTCAGCCCCTTAATTGCAGGACCATTCTGACAGTTTTCCCATACTCTTTTCCTTCTTAATTCCTACATCAAACACTAGGATTACCCTAGGGATGAGCATGGTACAAATGCCCCGACAAAACATCTTACACTGCTCGTAAGAGGGTTTATGGATCTCTTGTGAAACTACCTCTCATAGATTTTTGAAAACTACATTTCTCTCTCTATTAGTTTTCTTTCTTAGCCTTGTAAACACATATGGGGTGAATTAATTTTACACAGTTATTGTCTGTCAGTTATTACTTTATGCGTCATGAGGTTTATTTCGAAAAGAAATTTAGGGTGCTGCTCCTTCAAGCATTAAGCAGATGTTCCATGCTAGCAGTGAAAGCAACTCCCCTGAAATCAATTAAAGTATTTGTATGTGGGAGGCTAAACAAACCTGCCTGCATTTGCAGGAACAGGGACCTCTTAGTTAAAAATAATGCATGTATTGGGTAAATGTCCAAGATTTCCAGTTAAGACAGCTGGTCCAGAACTAGTCACACAGATACTGCTTGCTCTGGTGGGTTTTTTTCCCCAGTGACCTCCTTATTAAATGTATACTGGAAAAAGGGCAGCAGATAGACCTAGACACAGAAATAGCAATGTTTTATTGTATTTGTCTGTGTATGTTCAGATATCACCAGCATATGGTGGCTCCCCCTCCACAGCCAACCTTCTCCTCCCCCAGTCTAATTAAAATTGACTGAGAAGGGAGCTATGAATCTTTCTTTTTTTTTTTTTTTTTTTTTGGCATCACATGTTAAAAGGTGACAGCATTATCACAGCATAGCAGCAAATCTATGCCTGATGCCTGAGTCATGCTACAGTTCTCCAGGCAGAGAGATCAGCTATTATTCTTACACTTTTGAACACATGTGGCCACATTGTATAGCACATTGTTGCTCTCATATGTTTAGGAAGGCCAGTACTTTACTTTGTTTACGTAATTTTAGAGCCATTTCCATGTTGAGTTCCTTAGAATGGACTGTAGACCCATTTCAACTGTTCATATTAATGCCTACCAGTAGTTTTTGGATACCTAAAACTTATAAGTATTTGAATTTATTTTTTTAATTAATTATTTAAATAACCAAAGAAAGAAAATCTATGCTTTTTTAAAATACCATATTTGGTTCTCCATTCTTTTAAATAACAGTCAATACAGCCTTTATTTTCTTTCTGATAGGAAATAGGGGCGGAAATGGAGCAGACTCCAAATTTTGTCCCGTGATGAGAATCAGACCATATCGCTTATGTGCTTTGTGCCTCAGTTTCCCCATCTGCAAAGTAGAAATACTAATGATAATGGTTTGGAGACACGGCCCATATTGAAGTGATTGTCAAATTTCTATTAATACAGGAGAGGAGACTTGCTTAACTCCAACTCTGACCAAATATCCTGAGGGCAGCGGTGAGGAGAGCATAAAGCCTTCCCTCCCCAGCTTAGGAAGAGCACAGTACACTGACCAAAGTGCACTCCTCTACTACCAGTTTTGCACTTGGTTTTACCCAGAGCATTTCTAATTTCCTTGATCAGTGCAGATGAAGTCCATCTAGGAACTCCTTCTCCTCTCCTCCTGTCATGACATGCCTGAGGTCTCTGGTGGCACGATTTTTTTCTAGCCTAGTAGTCCTCCTTGAAATCACCCCTTGATTTAGGGCAGTGACAAGAGCTTTGCAAATGCCCCTGATTTTGTACCAGGGAGCCAGACAGCATACGCTTCCTTAAACCTTTGTATTTATAACGAGGACAGAAAAAGCTGTGGGCACACACCCACTCCAATCACAGAACCTGAGATCTCCACATCTCTCTGCAAACTTCAGCTCCTTCAACAAGCAGCTGCACGTTCTAAGTTTTCATGAACTGCAAGTTTCTGACCCTGAACTGTAATTGCAGATGTGGAAACAATTGCAACAACAACAAAAAAAAAAAAAAAAAAAAGAGAAAGACCATTGTCTTTTTAATGCAGGCTTATAGGCCTCTACCCAAGCTAAAAAATTATAGGATAAGTGCGTCCTCTTAAATCTAGTACAATTTTCCTCAGGTATTCATTTGCATGAGACTGCAGTAAGAAACCAATGGTATAATTTCACTATTTAGGTTAAATTTTATGTAATGCCTTTAAAATGAAGGAAGGAGGGAAAGAAGGATTTTTGAAGGGAAGGGGTGAGAAAACAATGGGAGAAACTGATTAATATTGTCATGAATAAACAGCTTCCTTCAGAGGATAACAAACTGGGTTGATGTACTGTACATACCAGAAGTTGAAAACATTTGCGGAGCTTGGGAATTCCATTGCTGTTTTTTCTAGAGTAATTTTTATTTCCTTCCTCTCCCCCACCCCTAGTCAGGAAAACAAGCTAGTCCACGGGTTTGGGAGCTGAAATACTACCTGCTGAAGTAGTTAATGCAGTAATATTTGTTAAATTTTTTATGTGGAGAGGAAAAACTTGCCTTAAATGCCAAGCACATCTCTGCATATTTACATTTATCTTAATCTGTTTTTTCACAGTTAGCCTACCAAAAATCAGCGGCCTGATTCTGTACAACATACAAAACAAGAAAATAGCACACACTAATGCAAAACATTGCAAATCAGTTGGCAAGAACTAAAGGAGGCTCAGTCAGTAGATGATCCTACTTTGGAGACATCTGAACTCTGTACAAGTTGGTACAGAATCAGGCCCAGATAGCTGGATGAAAGTGTTAAGGATAGGATAGCACCTTTAGTTTCTTTGGCTTCTTGGCCTTGTTGTCTTGTTTCCTCCTTGACATATTGTCCCTGGCTATTATTGAGGGGTTCAGGCAACATCAGACCAGACTTCTTCCTTCTCTGCAATGACAAAGCTCATGGGAGTGACAAATAAAATGTTTTCCTGCTTACACTATATTTTTCTCTCGCTTTTTGTATTTCCCTCTAAGTGGTGAAGAGGGAAGCTTTGAAACGAAACAAACTTCCTCCAAGCCAGGACACTGTAGAAGCTGATATACATCCTTAAGCAGATTAATGAACCACTAGGTCAAATTTTAAGCCTACCGATAAGGTGGTGACCTTTCCAGGGCCTCCACCTTGCAGTCTTATCCCAGACATACCTTCTGCAACCAGCTTGTCCTCCTTGTACCTCAAAATTTTTATTCAAACCATTAGCCGTTAAAGATAAAAATGAAAAGGGCAAATCAAAGTGAAATGGAAATGAAAGATTTTTTCTTGTGAAGAGGCTAATGTGATTAGCTTTATTGTAAAGAAGGGCTGGTGAAGCTGCAGTTTTGATCTCTCTCTCTAGCTTGGGAACTGTAGCCATGTCGTACAGCATGCTTTAAGATCTCAATGCTCTGGGTAAGGGGACCGGCCCTTTGAAGTGCTTTTTTTCCTCTCCCTTTCTTTCCTTTTTTTTTCTTGGGTGGACAGGAAAACTAGAGAATATATTTAAATAGCCTAGATTTTTTCACAGTCTGTAACTGAACCCTGGGTAGGGATAGTCCTTGCGATTTGGAGGACTGTTTGTTTTGAGCTGTTGGGTTTGCGCTGAATATAGTGATAATAGTCCCTTAAGTCCCAAAGTGCTTTATAGAGGTAAAAGGACAAGCCCTGTTTCACAAATGGGATATTTGAGGTATGGGGAGGTTAAGAGACCTCTTCATTTACCGCAGCAAGTCAGTAATGTTGCTAGGAATATTCACCATGTCTCCAGGCTCCCATCCACTTATTTTGGAAATGAAGTACAGAAGTAGAAAGCACACAAAGAAAACAATAGAATCATAAAATAGCCCTGCCACCACCACCACCTCCATCAGCAATATGTTAAGCAAAATACATGTTTTCATTTGGAGCTGGAGCAACTTCCACTGGTCCTACTCTGTGCAGAATAAAAACATTTTTTTTTTATTGTTCCCTGGAGTGCTGTTCGTCATCAGTGTTGCTGAACTTTTCTCTCTGCTTTGCTCAGTGTAATCGCAATGGTTGTTGCTTTAAACTGGATTTGAAGGGCTAAAGTCTGTGCTTTGCCAGGAGGTCTGTGCCTACAGCATTTGCTTGAAGTCAGTGAAATTCTGACAAAGAAAGTTGATAAATGCAGCTTGTTATTAAATAATTAGTCAAGACTTCAGTTATTAGTCAAGAAATCTGCCTTTGTCAAGGTCAGTGCAGGGTAGAGTTATAGCATCATGTCCTTCTGTTCATGTACTGCGTGGTGGGGAAAGAAAAGAAGGACAGAGACAGCTCATCTGACTTGAGGCATTTACAAGGCAGGTAGTTTACCTCTGAGCTCGCTGTTGAGCATCCCTTTACAGTCAACAGAGAGAAAGAAATGCTCCTACAGCGTACAATTTATCTCACCACAAGCAGAAACCTAAAATAAGTACCGTGATTGTCTGTACTGTGAACTCCTGTGAGAGACATTTAAATGACCCACTCAGGTGTGGAGACCAATGTTACCTAAAGTCAAAATCTAGAAGGAAAGTGAATCCCAACCAAAATTCCTTTACCTCCACAACTTTTTTTCCTAGCTTTATTTCTTGGCTTGTTATAAATATTTTCTTTTGTCCGAGTTTATGTAAATTCCATAGATGTCTATAGGTTTGGATGGACAAATAATCACAAGAAAAGGCTGAGGAGAGGAAATGTATGTGCTGAGAAGGTAGTGGATGAAATTTCCCGAGGAATTATAAGCTCCAGTGACTAGAATGGTCTGCAAGAGGTGATAAATTCAGGAACCAAGAGGACTGTGGTAAAACTGGAAAATTACTTAGATGAGAAAATCAGTATGTGCAGGTAGGTAGCTCATAGGAGACCACACCACTGAGGGGACATGAAGGTGATGGGAAAGCTGGTAAGGAGCGGTGCAGAATAGTGAATAGATCAGATGGGTAATCTACAGGTGATGTGATATGATGTACCTGTGCCCTTGACCTCTACGAGGCAGGATGCCAGAGGCTATGAGATAATGGACCTCACCTTTAACTCAAATTACATTTTGGCACAAAAGGTCCCAAATCTATGAACCGTTGACAGGGAAATCAATAAGGCAGCTTTACACAGTAGACCTGATGACTGCAAAATCTTATTATTACTAACTCTGAAGGAAAAAAATGACTGATGAAACTTAGTCGTTACTAATTATTTACATGACAGTCATTTCCTAGAGATCCTACACAGTGTTCACAGGGGAAGGCCCTGTCCATATTGACAGTAAGAAAGTCTGTACCTTGAAGACCTTATTCAGCCTTATACTAGAACGAAAAATGGGTGCAGAAAACACTTGTTCAATAGAAGACTAGAAGCTGTCCTTCTGCACAAGCAGTTTAGTGGATTTTGCTGTTTATTACTGTAAATGAGGTCCCTCTATTGAAGATAAGAACTTGGTGGTGCATGCTTCCTTCTGTATGTTTTATTTTGCTAACACAGTTTTCTCCTTGTTTCTAACAAAGTGCAAAATATCGAAGTCATAGTTTTACAAGGACAAAGTTTCATGCAGAATTTCAGCACTGGGATACAAGGTAACTACACCTTACAGAGCCTCTCTGCAGATTAAAAGTTAAAAATAAGGCTGTAACAGTATATCCTATTGGTGTCGGCAGCTGACTGTTTCCACCATCAACCTCCCTGTTTTATAGGATTTATAAATCAGCTTTGAAAGTTTTCTCCAGGCTGAATTTTGGCACAGAAGGTCACAGCCAAGACTTGGTTTCACTAAAACTCATTAAAAATGGTTTGATGTTTTAAATTACACTGAAGCAAGAGAGGAAAAATTCTATTTCTGTGGCTTTCAGCATTTCCTTCCCTGCGGTCCCATCCAATCTGAATTAAAATGCATCTGAATAACTGTGTTATGGTACCACTTTCTTTTTTTGTGGTGTTGCCATCTAGTCTCTCTGTGGGTAAGAGAGCCCCTTTCTAATCTCCAGATTGTGCAGCTCAGCTGCTGAACAGAGTTGGAAAACATTTCTATTTCAGAAGTGGTTTTCTGCTTTGAAAATGTTGTAAAATCTATGGCAACCTAATACCATCTGGGTCCAACTGAAAGCTCATCTAATTCTCTCTGCTGACCTCAGTGGACACTAGAAGAAGCAGCGTAAGAAACAAATGTCACTCATTTGGATAATTTTTAATTTAAACTATGATATGGGTGGCTGTAAGAGGGAATGACGGATGAAATTAAGGGTTGCTAAACACAAAGTAACCCAAGTGGAAAGAAGCAACCATAAATAGCCGTTCACAGTGAAAGGCTCTACATTTCAGAGCAGGGATCTTTGAGGCACTGCATAGTGGTGCAGCACTTAGAAGGTGTTCAGAGGCTGTTGTGTCCCAAGGTTGGAACAACTCAGGTTCGTGGATTTCCTTTGTCAGAATTAAGGTGAAATGACACCAGGGGAGTTCAAACAACAATCAACATTTATTCAACCAAGCTAACCTTGCCCAAGTATAAGTGAACTTATCAATATGAACCTTGCATTATGTCAAGTTTGAAAAGAGAAGGGAGGTGTAGAAAAAGAAGTTGAAAAAGGAACATGAAACTGTGTCAGGAGATCCCTCCTGTTGAGTCATGAGGTTCAGAGCAGACACTCTTGCTTTCTGGACTCCTTCTCAAAGAGGAGCCCAGGGATGGCTGGATCCAATCCTACCCCCAGACTTGGTCAACGGTTTTATGTTTAAAAGGATGAGGCATAGGGACTGTGGAAGAGAGAGAGAGAGGAAGAAAGACAGAAGAAAAGGGTTTCACCAGCCCTGGGTCCAGCATTGGTCCAGCCAGTGTAGACACCCAGTTCTGGAGAGCATGCACTGAGAACTTGTCCTCCCTTTTTTTATAGTCGGTGGTCTCAACATGCGCGGTTTATGTTCCCAGGGTTCTCTGGAATCGATCGGTGAGCTTGGGGGGGTCATTGGGAGTTGCCTCTCTCTCCTTGCTGGCATGACTGCTTAAGATAGAAGCACAGTCCCATCCTCCGTGGGCCCCCCTCCTCCAGGTGCATACTCTGTGTTTCTCATGGTCATTGAAGATAAGGAATTGCGGCTTTGGAGATGTGGGTTCCCACTTTCCATGGGGCCCTGTCCTACGGCCACATTTTCCTGTTCACACAACTCCAGTGCTTTTACAGAGGTTGTCTTCTCCACCAAAGTTCTTTAACGAATGTTTGAGACATTGACTATACTTTGTCAGACCATCACAGAGGCAGAAGGGATCTTAGGGATCGTTAGGATGGGAATGGAGATCCAAACCACCACCACAACTCTGTTTAAATCCACATCTGTAGTGTCTCCTGAGAATTATGTTATCTCAGAATGGATAATTCCCCTCAGAAGGAGGAGGGGAACACCACACAAAGATGGCAAAGATGGCAAAGATGGCCAGAGGTGTGTAACAACTTCTGCAGTAAGGAAGAACCCTATAAAATAGTCTCTTTAGCTTGGCAATGATGAGGATGGACATGATCAGATCTGTAGAAAACAATGAATGAAATCGAAAAAGTGAGCAGAGAATCATTATTCTTCCTTTCTTGAAATACACAGAATAGGGGACACAATTCAATTATCAGGCAAGCAGTTAAGAACAAACAAAGTGAACTACTTTTTCATATGGAAAGTAAATAAATTGCCTCAGAATATTGTGAAAGTTTGAATGAATGTGCTCAAAAACTGACTAGACTTTTTCAATGAGTATATATCAGTTACGAGCTATTAACTGCAGTGGCAAGTCCTTATACCACTGACTGCCTGAAGGACTTGCCAGGGAAAAGATTTCACTATAAATGTCTTCTTATTTATACACTTTCCCCAAGGATCTGCCACTGGCCAGTATCAGAGATAAGGAATTAGCCTAGAAGAATTTTGTATGTGGCTCTATACGGCTGGTTTTAAGTTCTTTTCCTATTTTATTTTTGGGTTTATAAATTCCAGCACTGGAAAAATGTGTTTGATTAATTAAGATTTATAGCCTGTGGGAAAGGAAGTCAGTTCTGAAAGTCTTAAAAACACACATAAATCTACCAAGGAATGTTCAGCTTGGAAAGACTATAGAGATGGGGAGGGTAAATTTTGAGCAATAATTGTAATTGGATGCATCCAGTTATTCATTTGCGTAGCCCTCATCCTGCATCTTTGCAGGCAGATTCTACATCCACACTAAAATTTGCAACCATCCTTGCCATTGGATGGTGGGGATAGTGAATGTAAACAGCTGGTGTATTCCTGTTACAAAGTAATGCAATATATACATTTATGTCAACTTTGGAAGCAGGATGGGAGCAAAGGTCACACATTTCATAACCAATTATTACTCCTGAAAAACATAACCAGTTTATTTATCAGGTGTGACAAGGTACTAAATCGGTTTTGTGAGCTCTTGAGATGTCATCATTCTTAATGCTGCATCTCCAAAAATCGTGTCATTATAGAGGAATCTCAGTCTGGACTTAAGAAAAGTAAGGATGACTTTCAGCCTTCCTATTGCTGAACAGCTAGAAATGGGGTGCTCAGTCTAGGTTTCCTCAATAGTCAATGAAATCATGAGGTTAGTAAGTCCTTACAGACTCTACCTTGTGAGGTTGTTGGAGGTGCTTTCTTTCTCTGCAGAGTGACTAAGCTAGATTTCAGCTAGATCCCTAACTTTCAGAAAGTTGGAGATAGCAGAGATAAAGCCTACCTTAAACTCTGGTTGTTTCCAAAAAAAAAAAAATTGCTGCTAAAAATTGGCCAGAAAAGGCAAAAAAACACTTGAAATCACCAGGTAAAATAGCAAGACATAGAACTTTTTTTTTAAAGGGTTGAAGCTGTTTAGCTTTGTCAAACGTACATGACTAGCTTTGGGAAGGCATACCAGGAAAAAGAAAGTCACTATAAAAGGAGAAGCTCAGAAGTGTTATGAGTTCTGTAAGCATGATAGCTATGACTACAGAACTTATTATTGCTCTATCATGTACACATTAACTTTAGTCAACCCAAAGCTGAAAAGATGACAGGTAAAGAGAATTAGTTGTTTGCGGCAGTTTGCCTGGTTTTCACAATGTGTTAACAAAAGATTCTTGTTCCATAGCATAGGCTCCTCAAGAGTTTCTCTATTGGAGCAAAAGCCTTACTGAGACCAGGTAATGAGTTATTTCTTGAGTCCTATCATATGATTTACAACATCAGGTTATTGTCTTTTCTTAGAGCATTGAACTGTGTAATGTAATGATTTTTTTGAAAAATCTCTGCTTTTACCTGGAAAGGAACCGCTGTTCTCATAGTAACTGAAGAAAAGTCTGAACAGACAACCTTGTAATAACATGAATGCTCAGAGAATGAAGAGTATCGAATGTATCTGCTCTAGAAACTTCATGCAGCAGGGGCAAAGCTTTGGGTTTATAATACCTTTAGAAAGTGTTTATCTTTCTAAACATTCCTCATTTATTCTTTTAAAATCTTTTTTTTTAATAGTTTTGATGTGTAGCAACAATTTCTGAAGATCTGGATTAATTGTGGAGTCAAATAAGGGGACATCAAAATTCCTGCTGTGATTCAGGAGGTCTAACTATGTTAAAATGCCCCTCTACAATCTGTCATGTTTGGGAGGGGCAAAGTAGATGTACTATGTCAATACAGTACTTTATCTGTGAGGAGTTATCACCTGCTCAACGTAATGCACTAAGAGTAGCCGGGTTCATGAATTCAGTCTTCAGAGATAGTGAATTTTCATTCTGAAGATTCTGCTTTTTCTTAAAATGAAGAATTGTCTTCAAGAATATCAATTTCCCGTTAAAGTTTGAAGGTTGCTTTTCATTAAAATTTTATTTCCCTTTGAGGAGAAATAGCCACCAAACCTCCTTTAAGATCCCCATGGAAAATGTGTCATATTTTGAAGCTGGTCAGCGTAATCAAAATCGGCAGTTGAATACAATCTTAAAATAAAAAAAAGGAGCTGTTTAACCCATCTGAAATGCTTTATTCTTCTGACAAATTATATTTTACTTCAGAGACTTCTTTTTTTCCTGGTAAATATCCAGAGAGTACATATAAAACTCAAGAAACCTACTTTTCATCAGAAATTCTCATTAGTTGAAAATTGGTTTAGACCAGTTCTATGAAAAATGTTCCTAAAGATGAACACTTGTACAAGCTTGTTGCCGTGTTTCTCATTTAAGAGCACAAAACTTGTCTTCGTTTTGAAAAAAAAAAAAAAAAAAAAGAGCCCTTCAACACATCAGCGTTTCTAAACCTCTGTGTGAGATTTTTAGGTAGACATTGTCAGGTATTATTCTGGTTGCATTTAGTCAAAGCATAGTGAAGAGATTTCACATGGTGGTGACAATACTGGTTTAAGTCTATTTGCTTTTGTTCTAAATACTGCTGGGCTTTTTTGCCCTAAACCATAGCAAAGTCAAAGTAATGAATTGCTAGACTTGAGCATTTTATGGCCTTTTGTTATCGCAGAGGTGAAAAAAAAAAATTTGGCTGTATTGTGTTTAATAGTTGCTGTGCACCCAACCAGTAATTATTAAAAGATGCCTTCAAATACCAACATGACCTGAAATGCTTCATTGCATTCTGCTACAGTACCTGCAGCTTGTGCTTTATAAACCATATTCACGAGGATTTAAGTGCTGAACCCAAGTAATATTTGTGTGAGAGCGTTCCCCGAGGAAAACTCAGACACTGCAGTAAGTGATGTTATCAGAAAGTTAGCAGCACTATTGATCACACCTAGTCAAGATAAACCACTCTCGCTACACGATGTAAAGGGTTGCCACCTCAAAATTATTCTGCAAGTGGAGGGGATGACTAAGAGTACGACTGGGCGAATGAAGAGTGTGTCACGTAACAGGAAGCTAAAATAGCTTCATATCTCCAAAATGATGGCACAGCGCTCTACTACTTCATAGTTAAACAGTGGGGTGTGGAAGCAGCTATTTGAGCTGTAACACAAGTTAATGCCTGACACAGGAATTAACAATTTTCATTCTTTATGTTAGTGGAAGGCACCTAAAGGTTTCCTGGTGGAGTTGTGAATCCTGTGAAGTTAATACACATCTGTTGAGTCTGTGCTGGCCGAGAGACCTCTAGAAGCTCTCTGTAGACTACCCGGTGCCTGCAGCTCACGGGCTGAAAATCACAGTTAATTACCCAAATCTGAATAAATTCAGGAAGGAAATCAAAATGAAGTTTCTAACTGCAGGAAGGCTGTGGTTGTGTGTCAGAGCCTTCCAAGAGAAGAAATGGCAGCATGAATCATAATTGGCTTCCAAGCTTGTCTAATTTATGAATGAGATGATAAAAGCCCTAGGAATTTAATCTTAGGACTACTTTATAACTATGTTTTCTTGTATGTGTCCTCGAAATCTTCCTACGGAAAAAAAAAAAAAAAATTGGTCAACATGGGAAGCCTTTTAAAATTTAGCTGGAATTTTTGAACATTTATCTGTCCTCTTAGAAATTATTTTTCAGGCTGCTGAGCATTTCCCTGGGGGAAATTTTAGCTAAAACTAGAGATTATGTGCATGGTCACACATTTAGAGCTGCTTCATAGTTAAGGTTTGTGGATATATGGCAGCAAGCTGGAGCTCCTATACCTCCATACTGAACATATGGGCATATGCAATAATTCCGATGATTTTGAAAAGTATCAGTCACCACACAGATTCTGCACACTTGTATGGACCTACTGTGCGTGAGTTGCCCAGTTTTTTCCATAGAGGTCTTCAGTATATCCAGTACCATCGTTTGCATTTTTAGGTAGTGTTTACCAGTTTTATACCCTGAGATATATCAATATAGGCCACAATAGGTCTGCCTTAAATTATAAACTACTGACTTAAACAAAAGTAAGATATGTTTGGAAGATTAAAAGCAACAGAACTAATGTTCATTGAGAAATCCCCACCTATTCCATGAGACAGAGTAACTGAACATGGTCTGATTTTAGTATCACATATTTTGCCATAAAAACAGTTTCTTAAATAATCCTGGGTGTGTTTTGCCTAACCCATTTTATTGCACATGTGAAGTGACTTGAGGATGGCATGGCCAGGGTTACCCTCCCTGACCATGTCACAACTGTAACTTCTTTTAGAACTATTAAGAAAAAATGTAAATCTGTTCACGTAGATTTACAATATGTGTTCAACATTAATTGTTGGAACAATTGTTGAGGGACAATTTAGTTAGATAAGCACATTTTTAACATATGTAATTCATTCTTTCAAGGCCATCCTTCTGCTGACTTGAGCCCTGCTGCATTTTTAAATTCAAAAAGCCCGGGATGAGGCTTTTTGCCTGAATCTTTATTCTATTGAAGGCAATAGCAAAAGTCTACTCATTTCAAGGGGAAAAAGATCTGGCACTAGCGAAGAAGCTTGGCTAAAGTTCCTTTGCCTGAAAATCACTTGCCTGGGATGTGATCCCTGTTTTGCAGACAGTTTGGGTCACCTCTCAAGGATCTCTCTGCTTAGGTACAATGCACAAACTTTATACTTAAGTTGTTGTGGCTAAACTGTTGATGACAGTTAAGCTAAGCTCCTGTTGTACAGAGCTAACATCTTATTCTTTTACTTTCTAAGCTGGAGTTGAAGGAAACAGAAATGTCACAAGAGGCCTGAGCTCCTGGAAAACATTTGTTACCTTTGAGGCAGATTGGTGCAATGCAGTGCATTGACTCACTTTTAATATTGAGCCAGAAAGGGCGACTCATGTTTTTTAAATATCGTATGTTCCTGTTTAGCCTCTAGGATATATTTCTGCTTCAGCAGAGTCAGGTAATTCAGACAACCGCTTCTTCTTCCCTTCTTCCACCTATCCTAAGCAGCAGGCAAAAAGGTTTTTCTTCAGATTAAAGGGTCTTCCTTCATCCTCATGACATTAACACTAGGAGGAAGGTGCTTCCTTGCAAAATATCCTATAAAATGGTGCTTAATGCCTGACTGTGGAAAGACACAGCTTTTTATTTCCTTGGACTGAGGTGGAAATTAAAGTTATGTTAGCTGTCTCCTGGGATATTGATCTAAACACTGCTGCCGTTTGAAGGCTGCTGATGTGCACTTTTTGCATAGATGACCTTAGTGATAAGTGTACTCAACCCTCGCAGCCAGCAAAGCTTGCTTGATTCCCATGGACAGGAGCTGTGACTTTGTAGCCTGCTGGCTAGGACATTTAGGCAGGGAGAAGGAAAGCAGGTTTGTTTTCTCTCATCTCCTCCTGCTTTTCCCTTCTGTTTCTTTAACCCAATAATTATCTAAGGTAAAGTATGTAATCAGTTGTTGGAGAAAATAGCGACTTAAGCGACTGAAATGATTACCTGCTCTTTAGGTCTAAATTACAATAATGCACAGCTCTGTAGGTTGCAGCCCTTGGAGACGTGTTCTCAGCCATGCAAGATCCAGGTTGAAATGCAGACAGAACACCTCCTGTTGATATATCTTCTTGGCTTGTCATGTTGATGCCATGACTCTCAATTAGGATGTTAGTGCTCCCCCAGAGCTCATGTAGCTGCATAGGTGCTTTGCTCCGCTGTGTGATATTTACTCCCTAAGACGGTTATCTGACTTTAAACAGTAGCCAGTGCTGATGGTTGCAGTGCCAAAATCCTCTTGTAATTCAGTGTCTAGTCACTAATGGGAAAGTATTTTTTTCATTCCCATGACATCTTGTGAGGCTGATGGCATCCCGTGAAAAACTGGCCAAATTAGGTCAGATTACTCAGGGTCTTGCCCAGTTGAATTTTGAATATCTTCAGGAAAGTTACTCCACCTCTCTGGGCCCCTGTGCCAATGCTTGTCGACCTTCATGGTGGCAAAAGTTTCCTTCTATCTAGGTAGATAAAAACTTATGCCTGTTGCCTTTTGCCCTTGGACTGTGCACAGTTGAGAAGCATCTGGCTCTGTCTTACCTAAATCCTCCCACTATGTAGTTGTGGACATTAACATCTACCCTGAGACTTTTCTTCTAAAAGCTGAGCAAGTCCAATTCCCTCATTCTCTCCTTGACTATTATGTATGATACATGGTCACCTGACTATGGGATGCCACAAGAATATATAAAAAGAGAGGGACTGATGGAAGGGCTCTAAACAGGTGGACTTGTCCCTCCCTCTTTCCCCAAACCAGGACAACTATTTCCATACTATTTCTGACATATTTGGTCTACTTTGTTCTAAAAAAGTATCCTACAGTGGCGGTTTCACTGGCTCCCTAAATGCTGGTGTCCCATGATCGCTTTTGGTCTCAGCCTCCTCTTCCTTCAGCTTAACAGTTCAGTCAACAGCTTGATCACTCTCAGTTCTCCTTTCTGGATTCCCTCCAGCTGGACCATATTTTTCTTCAGCTGTGGTGTCCATAACTGGACACAGTGTTCAGTGGAGCTGAAAAGCCTGTTTATGCTTCCCAGAGGGTGTTTGTCTTTGCAAGTGCCTTTCTCATTTCCAAGTCCTTCACTAATCCTAGGGTTCCAGCCAACAGGCAAAGAGTTTGCTTAGGAAACAGCAGGATGCAAATGTGTAGTAAATCCTTGCTTTGGATAAAGGCAAATGTGTATCTTCAGGTTTTGAAGTTTTCGATGAATAGGGATGTCCAGGACAGCTATACAGAGGGGTCACTTAACCTGGTATGAATCAGACTAGACTCCCCTATCCACTCATCCACTGCAAACCTGGCTCTATCTCTGCCCACTCTCTTCTGGGAAGTAGAAAGACATGTTACCCTGCCTTTATGTAAGGAGATTTAACATGTTGAGGTGTGAAATGCGAGGCTGCCACTCAGGGATGGGCTTATCATGTCAGAAGATTGTAAGGTTATATTTGTACTGATAACTTTAGGAGCCATTGGAGGATTTGGTTTGGAAGACTTCCTCGTGGTCAACAGTGGCGTGGTAGAGGTTTACGAATGTTTCTCTATCTATCCTCAGCTCTTTTTTCACTTGGTTGTTTATTTGCCTTTCGCAGTAGTAAAGTTTTATTGAAATCATAAGCTCTGACCAGAATTCAGTCTTACATGCTAAAAAAAATACTACAGTTAGTCATAATTTTAAGAGTTAATGCCTAAAAAGAGGAAAAAAGATAGATTAAAAAAAAAACAACAAAAAAGAGGGGTTTAGAGACAAAATAATAGTCTTTTGTGGGGTTTTCCTTGAATTTTCCTGCAATATTTGAAAAACAGTCTCTTTGTGACAGATACTTATCTTGCATCTCTAGTGTGTATAGGAGGCTGCAGGCTCTAAGCTAAATCGTTTCTAATAGTTTCAATTTCTTTATAGGATATGTGTGCTCACAACTGATGCAATCAAAGACAGTTCATGGGAGACAAATGCTTGTTCACAGATAAAATTTCTTAACTTTACATGATCAAGATTTATCAGCAATTCTGGCTAATCGGGGAGGTCCCAGTTGACTGGAAGTTAGCAAATGTGACACCCACCTACAAGAAGGGCCAGAAGGAGGATCTGGGGAACCACAGGCCTGTCAGTCTGACCTCAGTGCCAGGGAAGGTTATGTAGCAGATCATCCTGAGTGCCATCACACGGCACGTACAGGACAACCAGGCGACCAGGCCCAGTCAGCATGGGTTCATGAAAGGCAGGTCCTGCTTGACCAGCCTGATCTCCTTCTATGGCAAGGTGACCCACTTAGTGGATGAGGGAAAGGCTGTGGATGTTGTCTACCTGGACTTCAGTAAGACTTTTGACACCGTTTCCCACAGCATTCTGCTGGAGAAACTGGCTGCTCATGGCTTGGATAAGTGTACTTTTTACTGGGTAAAAAACTGGCTGGATGGTTGGGCCCAAAGAGTGGTGATGAATGGAGTTAAATCCAGCTGGTGGCCGATCACAAGTGGTGTTCC
>JANXJC010000055.1:44280399-44295092 GCA_027564655.1 Leptodon cayanensis
TTATGAGGAGCGGCTGAGGGAGCTGGGGCTCTTTAGTCTGGAGAAGAGGAGGCTGAGGGGAGACCTTATCGCTCTCTGCAACTACCTGAAGGGGGGTTCTAATGAGGTGGGGGTCAGTCTCTTCTCCCAAGTAGCAAGAAGTTTAGCTTGGATATTATGAAAAATGTCTTCTTTGAAAGAGTTATCACTCACTGGAACAGGCTGCCCAGGGAAGTGGTGGAGCCACCATCCCTGGAGGTATTTAAAAGACGTGTAGATGCGGTGCTTAGGGACAGGGTTTGGTGGTGGAGTTGGCAGTTAGGTTAACGTTTGGATTTGATGATTATAAAGATCTTTTCCAATCTAAATGATTCTATGATTTTAAGATTTTTCTAATCTGGGAGTTTTAATTTAAGCCATCATATACAAACATTTAAGGAAATGTCCTTGATTTCAGGAACAATGACTCCATGGGGGCTGTTTTTGTAGAAATGCTCTACAAACCCCTCACTCACAAATTACCAGTTCATGGGCAGTTAATATCAGGTATACAAATATGAATAAATTGTCTACAGTTAAATTCTTTGTTTGAAAACAGGGGCTGATTTTGCTTAAACCTTAAATTTAAAGCTGGGTTTGATAATACTGTCCATATCAGATATACACATGTCCAGATCAGCTGCTTGTATCTTGAAAAAGGACAGTTTCTTGTCATGGGAAGAATTTAAACGTCCTAGATCAGGAAAGCTTTGGAGTTTATATAACATTTTGGGAAGCTTGCCAAAGCTGTAATGCAAGCCTGGCCTTTTTAAAGCTCACTGAATTATATTATTAACCTTGGAATAAAAAAAAATAGGACCATTCGCGAATCGTATTTTGATAATTAACATGCACAAGTGATAGAAAGCAAACAGCAACCTTCCCCTGGACACCTACTCCTCATTTGCACATGCTAATTACTTACATTTGCATACACATATGAAAACACAGCGCTTTCCCCATTAGTACTGATCACATTCCTCATTAACTTAAGTAAATACCCCCAAAATACAAACACATTTGTAGCTAAATTTAACATTATTTTACATAGACTAACAGCCAATGCATTCTTCAGGCTTTTTGGCTCTCCTGGATAGTAACTTTACAGGAAAAAAAACCAACTGCATGCTTTGATACTGGAAACAAATCAAACTCTGGCCGGGTCACCTCCTGACACTGTTATGGTTTTGGTCTGCACTTGTCAGATGTTGGAAAGCTGAGCAGCTGCTGGCACAGGCCGCTCATCTACATGCAGCTAATATAACATTTCCTCTGTGTGAATTGTGAATACAGCTCTATTCAGCCCTTGCATCACTTCTGAATCGACACGGGCTCGGCAGAACCCTGCGTTCTAAACGCTGAGAGAGTTTGGAGGGGAGGGCGAACACAAAGATATTACGTTTCTGCCTGGAAGTTAGGGTGGACATTGCATAATTATAGGTGCTAGTTGTGGGTGGGATTTTGGTGAGTCCGGTTAAGGAGCACGGAGGTCAGTTTAAAAAAAGTGCTGTAAAGTAATTCAGACTACCACTCAAACCTCTTGCTGATACAAAAATTCAGCTCAGGAGACCGTGGATGAATAGGTCATTACACCAGGATGAATATTTAACTTAAACCCACAGTTTACATTAGAAGAGTAATACCTAAACATAGTATGTACTCTGAAAATAGCTTAGTGCTGGTCTATTCTGGCTTTTCCAAAGACATGGGCTCTACAGCAATCTCATTGTTCTCCTACCCTGACCTGAGCTGGCCAGCCAGCTGAGCTGGGTTTACATCTGCTTTGCATCACCAGAGCAATGCAAAGCAGTCACAGAATACCAATATATCGGTCCTGGTCTGCGCACATACTGCTGCTGCCAGGTATATTGCTGCAAGTAGAAGTGTTGACATAAAGATGGCAATTTGCTGAAACCCTTCGATATTTCATTAAGGAGTAGGGACAAGCTCATTTTCCCTTGTGGCAAGAAGCTGTCAGTGGGGGAAGCTGAAAGGTGCACCTCCAGACATGGTGGTGTTTAAAGAATGGTTTAATGATCTACAAGAGATGGTAAGCAGGGAAAGAGGCGAATTTGCAGGTAACAACTACTATGGTTTCCAAGGTAGGAGAAATCTAGGCAGAAGGAGCCTTCCAAGATGTATAAACAGCCGAGGAAATTCGGTGTTGAGATGCAAAAATAATGGACAGTATCTTGAAATACTCATATGTTTATTTTATACAGCTGACTATGCAAATTCTACATTAACTGTTTCAGCTCTAGTAGAAGATCTGCGAATCATTACAAATAATTTAGTGAAAACACTTACCGTGGAGGCAAGGTCAATGAACAAAATTGGAGTGTGAAGACCATAATGGAGAATAACAAAGAAAGTGATACAAATTTGTATAAATCAAAATACCCTTCCACCTTGAATGACATGTGCAGTTCTGGGCAGCTGAACTCAAAAGTGGACACAACAGAAATGCAAATGATTCTCTAATTTGTAGCAACAACTATTAAAAAGTGAGATCATTCACCTTAGAGAGGAAGAATTTAGCCAGACTGTGATAAATGTATATAAATAAATAAGCTATACAGATGAAGTAGCTGGAGAACTCTGCTTAACACTTTCTTAAAATATTAATAGGTATTTCTTCAAGGGATGAGATTAACATGCTAAAAAAACCTTCCCTCTTTCTCCTTTCTTTCTAAAAGGCTTGAGAGCTTGGAGACTTCTCTGGTTGAAACTGAGCAAAATGTTCAAAAGAGAAACAGATAGATAGGTTATCAAGTTGAAAGAAATGAGGATAAAAGAGTACTGCTTGTCCCTAGATATATATAATTTGCTCTAGGCTGCAGTTCAATTTTCACCCTGGAGTAGCTTCTAAGGAGACTGATCCCAAAATACCGTCAGGTCTTGGATATTGCGAAAGATTTTGTGAGTGTTTCCAGTCTTGGCTGAGCATCCAAGTCAGACAATGCTTCAGCATCGGCTGGACGGGGAGCCAGGAATATGCCACGGATGAGGATGGCTCTTCTCTTGCCCCCTGCCCGGCTTCAAAGCCAGCTGGAGGGGCACGGTGAGAGATGCAGAGCCATGCCTGACTGAATGCAGAGGCGGAAGATCAGTAGGTTTGCTGGGGGAAAGCCAGGGCTGAAGCCCAAATTTGACATATGAGAACTTGAAAAAGTTGCAGAGCAGCGAGATTAGGAAATTCTGCCAATGTATTTCTGTTTGTTGGAAAGATCATGTGTCAAGCTAAGCCTGCTAACTCCTTCCTAAACTGCAAGAGTTATATTCTCCAGTAGTTGTGGATATTTGCTTTATATTCAGATAAGCTTTTTTGTTTTCTTTGACCTTTTCTCTGAGAAATAAGGATGTTTTTTTCCAATACTCCTTTTTCAGCTTACAATACTAAAAGAGCATATGCTGTTTCAAGTGAGTGAAGAGCATGTACTTTCAATACAACATCACTTACTTGGGATCAAACAAAACTATGTGCAAGAATAAAATGTCTCTAGGAGACATTTTATTGTCTCTACACATCTCTTCTGTACAAACCCGGAGCAGTTTGGAAAACAAAATGTCTTCTGCCATCACATGCAGGTTGAGATTCTTCAAAACCAGAAAGTGCAATAAAAACCAAACTTTTCTGAGCTGTGGAGCATTTTGTGCAAATAACCCAGTTCTTATCTTCATCCTACTATTACTTCCAGAGAGCAGTATTGAAAGTTTTAAGTGGTACATTTTGATCTAGAGCCCTCTGCATCCTCTAGTGTGCACAGAAAACTTTTCCATTAGTGTTCCTTAAGCCTACTGTGAAACAACCTTAGGAGCTAAGTCTACAAGCCATGTTGTATCTTCTTGATCTGCCTTTACTGTAGGAAGCCAGTAATACATTGGGTGCTGCAGTAAGTTTTGAGAAACAGGTATCGTCAGGCTCCAGTAAGAACAGATTTCCATTTGTTACCATTGCAAAAAATCTGTGTTTGGTAAATGTAGAGATAGCTGTACTCTTACTGAGTGTCTGTGCAGTATCTGTAAACTTACTGAGACAGTCCTTTTGTGGGATTTACATGGAAAAAAACATAGGAATGAATGAGTTTTACTAAAAGGTCAGACATATTTGCAGCTTATTCAAGGGAGATTAAGTAGCAAGACTTTGAAGTGGGAGGTGTAGAAATGCATCCTTGAAATTCTCATTTTTCTGTCATTTTAGGAAATGTATGTGTGTGCCAAAGTATCTCGTTGTTCTTCTGATGTTTTTATCAGATCCATGTGAAATGCAGTTGGTTCCAGCCTTGAAATGCAAATTTGTCTTACACTGCTCTTGCTGCCAGTAGGAAGACTAAAAATACATATGTAATGATGTTCCTGGAACGCTTGTAAATGCCTTTAGATGATGATTCCAGGTTTTTTGCAGCTATCCAAAATAGTGTTAATTTCACAGACTCATTTTGGCCAAAATGTATGGAGTTGTATTTAAATTAAAAATTCCTCTGAGGATAAAATGACTTAACTATTAGAAGAACTTTGCCAAGTAGGTAGGTCACCAAAATGGAGCCGAAAAAGAAAAAAAAAAATAGGTTTTGCCAATTTATTATGCTTACATCTGGTTTCATGATTTTCTTGTTACTTTAAACATTCTTTGCAGTATTAGAATCCCAAAACAGCCCACAAGCCTAGTAATTCAGGAAGGCTTACAATTGAGGCAGATCTATTTAATTTCATTGAACAGAGGAAAATGAGAAATGTAACGAAAAAGTTAGAAAAAGCATAATGATCATAACCAAAGGCAGTTGTTACAAAGGCTTCTGACTAATGCCAACAGAGATTTTGTAAGAGGGGACATTTTAAGACTGGAGCCTAAAAATATGGATTTAGGATGCCATACAGAAGTGACTATTTAAAGCTTGGAGTCCACAAAATTTTTCTGCTAAAACTATATTTTAAAAACTGGCCTAAGTGGAGGCAGAACTAGATTGATTTCAAGTGCCAAGATAGTGTTTTTCAAGGAGACTGTACATCCCTGTGTTTATTTTGATAGGAACCAGGAGCACTCAGACCTGCTGACAAATAGGCATTTTAAAGATTTTGATCAGAGAAACCTAGAAGGGCAAGATGGGACACATTTGAGTTGGGCTCAATGTCATATTTTTAAATATAGCTGTAATTGTGGAAATCATCTTTCCCAACTTCAATATACAACCTGGATGTTTCTATTTGACTTGGTTGTCCACTTTGCCTTCAGTCAGTGGAGAGAAGAGGCATGATGGAGAATGAAACTTCTCACCCTTCAGTAGGTATCTAAAGCTGGTCACATAAAACTTCCCCTACAAGGACACATTTCTCTCCATGCCTCTAAAAGGAATGTAGGATGGGTGTCAGTACCACAGATGTCTGAAATTTGAAAAGATACATTTTGTCCTGGATACTAAAATCCAAGAACCAACCTGTGAACATTTTACTTCAATCTTTATTCTTCCTTTCACCACTTTCAATGTATATGATGACGCCCCTTTAATGATTTCTTTTCCATGGTGTGCACAGGTGGAAGAGATTTATGCTACTTGGTAAATTTAACTTCATACTTGGTGCAATAAAGAAAGTGAAAGTGCACTTAAGAGTTATAAAAAATCTCGGCTCTCAAACCATAAAATTTCTGCAGTGTGGGTATTTCACATGTCTTATTGCCGAAGGTGCTTAAACTAGCCTAAATGGTCATTGATGACAGGAAATCAGCATCAGTGGTACAGTAAATCTATGTCTTGTCTGGAGAGCAGTGAGAGGTTAAATATCATAAGCAATGATATCAGCTAATGGTACATACAGAGTTTTGAGAAATACCACATACAAAACTCTGGAGAAAAAGGCTTTAAGGTAAAGCTAATAAAACAGATAATGCAGCTAACCTGGAGTGATTCAAGGTGAAATTCAATTCCCAGAAAATTCCTGGTCCTTTGATGAGACCACACTTTACTAGTGTAACTACAGTTTCTAAAAATGCGTGGCAGTATCACTTAGACTTAAAACCAAATATAGTCTGATAATTAGCTGCAAGGAAGGATTTGAAATTATGTACAGTATCAACAAAGAAAAGAAGTAACTGAAATGCTAGCAAAATTACAGTTTTTTAATGAGAATCAACTCAGCTTCATTTTAAATTACTATAGAGACTGAAGGTCATTTCAGTCATCAGACAGTCATGATTTATTCCCTAGAAACTAATAGGCACACTCCAAACCTAAACAGAAATGAAGGATTTGCAGCATATTACAGTATTACTTATTGGCACTTGGGAAGAAGGCTTCTTGCATGAAGGCAAATGACTTTTTTTAGCTGGTAACTGAAGAACAACAACAACAAAAAAACCCCAACAAAAAAGCAGCAAGCTATTTCTGAAATATAATGCACCAACAAAATAAGAAATGGAATTGAGTGAGAAAAATACATCTGCTGAGGACAGAATCAGACAGGAGGGAGAATTTCTAGCCCTGTGCTAATTTCGTAATCTCAGACCCTGAGCTGGATGGAAGAATGACAGAAAAGGACCTTATCTAATAGATGTGACAGAAATGAAGAGATTGAAAGATGATAATCATCATCTGAACTGCTACCAAAGATTCATATTCATAGAGTTAAATGTTAAACTTTCTCATAAAAGTGAAGTGTTTGCACTTAATATATTTAGAAATTAGAACCAGGAAGAGCTGCTTCTTCCATCTCATTCTCTATAGCTTTTTGGCATAGACAAAATGTCTTAAATGTGCTGGGGAAATCAGGTAAGTGCATGCTGAGCCTGTTTGCTCATTCACTCACAAGACCAAATTGAAAGAGTTGTAAATGTGTTTGTAAACAGTGAGTTATGGGCTTATGAATGTGCTGCACTTCGGAGTTATGCAAGTCACGCAGTCTTGCACATTTACTCTTGCAGCGTTTTCAAACCAAACAAGATCAGGCAGGGTTTCTAAGGGGATGGGAGGCCCACCCGCTGAAGAAACGTTAGGGTCAGTGTTTCACTAGCTGGCAGTCTGCCCTTTAAAATAGTAGAGTAACAGGGAATGAATCAGCTTTACCAGTATTTAAACCTTATCCTTTTACTTAATTGCGTAAATGTAATTTAGTCTGTTTTGCTTAAGCTTCTGAAAAGCTCAAGAAAGCTACTAGGATGCCTGGATTGCAGCATGGCTTTGGGGTCTCTTTTCCCCTCAACTCTTTGACCTGCTCTCTCCTGTTGTAAGGTCAGCGTAGCCAGCAGCAGCTCACCTACAGTATTTCCTACCTTGATCTGTGGCATTGTCCATCTCAAAGCTCCTAGGGAACCTAACTTGGTAGTCAAAATTGAATTTTTATTCCTTCCTCTACCAAACATCCACTCACTCTCTCTCTTCAGCCATGGGGAACTTGTGTGTTCTTCTCCGTTGCTCTGCTGGGTAGGTTTGGCTTGACTGTAACTCATCTCCCAGCCCTCCCAGCACAGCCAGACCTAAGCTATGCAATTTGGGGTGATACAATGTCTTTAGGATTGGGCTTGTCTCTTGTTCAGGTCATTCTCATCTCACACCCTTATTTGCTCCTCTTACCCCTGACAACCTCTTCTTCATACATGTATTCCCTCATAAAACAGAGGTGAAGTGACAGTTCCTGCAGTTCGTCATTTAGGGGAATGTCCCTTTTTTTGCATTCCTTCACTGGAAATCTGCACAGCATTCAGCACAAAACACTCGTGCAGTCTCACAGACCTCTGAAGCCTTTCCCAACCCTGCTGATGGTCTCCTACACCTACTGAGGTGTTGCTACGCAGGCACAGCCTACAGACTTCATGACTGTCTGTTGAAAATATTAGCTACTTGTTTTCTTCCTTTCTTCTCCTCAATCCTTCAGCCAGAGAAGAGGGACTAGACTAGATGACCTCCTCAACTCCTTTCCAACCCCATTTTTTGTAATTCTGTAGGCGAAACCTGCAATCTATTCATAGAGCCAATTCACTACTCACCTTCACGTTTTGCTTGAAAACCCTTTATGGTGCTGCCGATGAGAAAGGAGCCAACCTTGGCAACGATTGGGCAGATAGTTAATGAGGCTACTGCTTTTCAGGCTGATCAGATTGTTTGATTATTCTCTCTATGTCTTCTTCCTTTTACAAAATCTCATGCCTGAGCTCTCTGTAGCAGCAACTCCCTCTTGGTCAGATATTTGCACAGTCCCAATGCAATGATGCTCTGGCTCCCTTACTCTGCTAGGTGAAGATAAAAAAGTAAAGATAATAGTTCTGAGTGGGCACAGTTTGAGGCTTCACACCAATTATGAGCAAAGCTAAAAGATTCTGTCCTTTCCAGCACTGAGAAGTTCTCACTTACTGAACTGTAGCTTTTGTGGTTTATAATGAGTCACTAACCCAATCAAAGAATGTGAATGCATTGCATAAAGTAGCAGAAATGACATACATTAAAAAAATGAATCTGGGAACTAAATTTCTCCATCAAATACTGATAGTCAAGACTGCAGTAAAAAGTGTCTACTGCTGCTCTTAGGGGCCTCTGTAGTGTTTGGTTAAGCCCATTTAATACTGAAATATTTACTGTATAAAAAGAAAACCCTGCCAGCAATGTCTGAATGTGAGAACTGCGCATTAACACATTACTTTTGATAGGTAAAGACTTAAATATAAACACAATCAGACACAGGTCTGGAGTTTGGACCTGATGCAGCCTTATTTGGGTTGATTATTAGTGTTAATTCCCATCACCATATCTGTTGCACAAAAAACTTCAGCTCGGCACTGAGAGTGAGACCTGGGAGCAGAATTCACCTTGCTGATCTCTTTTGCATAAATATAAATGCTGAGATCAATTATACAATATCCAGACTCTTTACTGGCTCATTTCTCTCTTTGGAAGGAACCACACTCTCCAGAAGTTCAGTTCTTCTTAAACTTCTCAGAAGCTGGGGCAATACATTATCTAATAGAGATTGCACACCTTTGGTTAAGTCTGAAACCATGAATAAAATGAATTCAGCCACCCAAGATGTGTGATTATTTCCATGTAGCCAGATTGCTTGAGGCATCCTGCTGTCCTTATTGCAAACCAATCCTCACACTTATAAGGATATCACACATTTATTTTGCAACGTGAATATGGCTAATTTTTTTTTTATTTTTTTCCTGATTTGGAAGCAAAAAAATGCTGAATAAGTGGCTGCTTCACCTCTGATCGGGCGATGTCATGATGGTGAGCAAAGGTATGAAATGGAGAAAATAAAATGTTGGCTCCAGGTAAGATAAAGGCGCAGAGTGGTGTGATCTGTTTAGCCATTGACTGGTTAGAAGAGGAGTGCAGAGACTCCTGGCAAGGCAATGAAACAGATGGACAACTTTGCCCGAACTAGAACTTTTTCCTTTCAAAGAGAGAAATGCTGGAGAATCTGCAATGAAGGAGGTATAAATGAATATTCTAGGAAACCAGTGAGATTTAGGCTATATCTTTAGCTGGTGCAAACTGGAAGCTAATGGAGCAGTGAATCGGAGATTGGACCTATTGCTCTTTTCCTATGTCTCCTTTGAGTGAAGCGGTTGAGAAAAAAACAGTGTTGCCCCTACCCAGGTCTGTGAATAGTAATGTATCTGCACGGTTATTGGATAAGTCAGCGGTGGAACAAAGAGAACATATTCCATGATATATGGAGCATATGTGGCAAGACAAATCGGGACACTACGTTATATTTTGCAAATGTATTCCTAGCCTTAAATAAAGTCTCTGCTACTAAAAGAACCATATTAAGAAGGTAACCCAGAGCCAGACGCTGGCTGCAAATCAGTGAGATAGTCACATGGCAGGGTTGCCTGTTAGAAATGTTGGGGTCCAAATTCAGCTCTTTGAAAGCTAGGGCAACTCTTTTGCACTCCTACACTGGGTATGCAGCTGACAGTCAGGTTTTGTGCTTCCCCTGCATCCAGGGCATGCAGAAACATTACTTCCCATGCCATACAGCATTTTATTGCTTATGGGTTGCTAAAGGATTATCGGTAATTCAGGTGATTTGCAGAGAACTACAATAACAGTCTTTCACTGAGCCCTGTGCATGAGATAACGATGAAAATGTATTTCAGGCTGAAAATATGCCTCCTATCTCTTACCCAGTCAAAAGCAATTCTAGAGCAGTGAGGTACTGTACTCGGAGATGGATTTTAATCTCCCTTACACCAGTGGAAATTAGAGAAGCTTCAGGTGGAATCAGTAGAGTTGCAGCAACATAAATCAATTCCTTTTTCAGCTGTGCATGTAGGGAGAGAGACTTTTTTCCAAATAAAGAGGGATTGAAAGGCAGAATTCTCTCTCCTTACATCTTTGTTCCTTTATATACTGATTAATTTCAGGTAGAATTAATCAAGACAGGGTGAAGCACAGAGAAGATCAAGTCATGTTGACAAGAAGTAGTTGGTGACAACAGCAGTTAATACCAAGGAGGCTGAGAGAGGATTTAGTGGTTATGGCACGAGTACGCAGATGGAGGTAAGGCAGAGACAGTCAGCAAAGAAGTAGCAGGAACAGAGTCAGCAAAAGACAAAAGGAATGAAAGGAGCAGCTCAGTGATTAGGAGAGTAAAAACCACTTAGAGGTATTTGTCCCCATCGCCGCGTGTGCTTGGCTGCCATCGCGTTACGAGAGGACTGTGTCTTGACAGGAGAACTGAGCCCTTTTAGTGGGAAGAATATTTACTGTCATCTGTATAGTCAGGTAGTTATATGGCCCCCATCACCATCATTTTGATGGCAGAGGAAGTACTAAAATTCAAATAGCATGGCAATCTCACCGTGCTGGTGAATCAATAGAGGGAAGGTTTCACCCCACGACCCTGATACGGGTTGAGAGTGGGCTGATACGGGGGCTGGTGAGCTGAGCGGCTGCCCTTGCGACTCTATCATTTGGTTTCTACTGCTAATATCATACAGGACCTTTGTACTATAATTTACTCCTTTAGCCTGTGTCAGAAGATTGTTTTTCATAAGGTCAGTGGCATTTTTCAAAGAGCAAAGCAGCAATTTTTGCAGAACACTGCTGCCACGTCCTGAGCACGCATTTAGACGCTCTTGCCAGCCAAGCAACGAGGTGCTCAGAGCATTTCTGTACCAACATGAAGCCGGTGGAAAAAAAAGAAAGAATTTCTGTGCTTTTGAACTACTTGGAGTGTTCCTTCAGTTAACAGGTTCAAAGAATTGGAGACAACATGCACAAAACTGTGCTGAATAAGGATAAAAGAAACACAGATTCAATGCTTTTGCCCAGTTGAGTGCATCCTGCTGCAGCTTTCTGACAACACGCTGGTGCTATCACTTAGTGACTACACAAAAAAGGTCTCTAAAGCCCTGGCCCTGCCGACCAGCACACATTTGCAGAGAGAACAAGCTGCCAGCTCCAAGCATGTGTTCAGCCCAGAGGACTGATAATTATCATTTCTTTCTTGAAGCAGCCAGAGGCCATGATCGTGGTCCAAGACTCCCCCCAAGTTAGGTGTTGATCCACCCCAAACAGCAAAACTTTACTTTTTAATAAGACAAAGCAGGTGGAAGCTGGCAGATTGTGGCTTTTACCTAGCAGAACATCTTTTTTAGTATTTAAATGTTTGCTTAAATATGAGCATTTAGAGTACCATAAGAGAGGCACTCACCCGTGTGTACTTAGCTGTCCTTTGGACAAGGGGTGACTTGAAAGGTTTCATCTTGCAAGACCAAATCTTCACTTGCTGTAACTGAATGAGAGTCATCTTTTCCTCCATTACAAGTAAACAGTTCTCAGCACGGAGATTTCAAATGTACACTATTGAGAGTAACACCAAAAGAGGTTAGAAAGCGTGGACAATACCCCAGTTTAGTGGAGACAGTGAAAAACAGCTTTCTTCTGCTTTTTTGTTCCTGCTTTTAACTTAAGCCAACTGCTGCAAAATCTGTTCTGGCAGCTGGGTACCAGCAAGCCAAATCTGGACACGTGCATTTCCAGCAACAGCCCTTGATCCTCAACCACATCCCTTGTCCTGCTCAGGGTGAAACCATTACTCTGGCCATGCAGATTTTTAAGATTGCGGCCGCAGTCCTCCTGTGACCACGGTGACCTTGGGGCTATTTTGTACTGGCAGCAAGCTGCAAAACAGCTTACCATGCAGCTGAGGATGAGGCCCATGGATTTGGTCAGTGTAATGATTTACATTTGGTATGAGCATCACCCAGCTCCGAGCAAAGCTGTGCCAGAACAGTGGCGAGAGCTGCATTGCATTTAAATGAGAGCTTGAAAAGCATGTTGAGCTGTTCAGATGGTAAAGACATCTGCATCAGCATCCTTAGTCCATGCTTATAAAAGGCACATATCTCTAAGTAGCAGTGCTCAATTTTAAGTTCAGCAATGGCATGCAAAAATCAAGACAATACAGTCTTGGCCACAGATCTGTTGAATCTATTACCAAAAAGAACCAAAAAAACACCCTAAGAAACCACTTGGCACTGTTGACTTCAATGAGACTTGCCCCATCTCCTGCAGCAAGTTAATTTCCCACAGAAAATAATTGACAGAGAATGGCAGTTGCAACCCTTGTGTGAGAGAGAGTCTGTCTCTGTATCTCAAAGCATATTTTTATGAGATTCTGGAAGGGAGCTGGTCTGGGATAATTGTTGCTGGAGACACTGAGAGGCACTGAAAGCACCAGCAGGCATTTTTGACTAAACCCAAGAAATTCTTAAAATGTAAAACACAGTGTGAAAAGAAAAAAAAAAAAAAAGAAAGAAAGAAGAAAAGAAAAAAAAAGCCACTAACCTCCCCAAACCCAAACCCTGCAGTTGTGAAGCAAAAAGAGCCCTCTGAAGACAGACAGAAAAGTCGACTGCCTGCAACTGAGAGTTCTTGCAATCAGAGAAGACACAAGTGTGAATTTTTCTTTCCTCATGCCCTGGAAAAAAGTCTTTGATATTCTGGGGGGAATTAGAAAAAAAAAAAAATTGAAAGCAAGTGAACTTCACTAACAGCCTTCTCCCCTTCCCTGCCCCTTGGCAAAAGCGTTGGTATTAATTTATGCAGTTGCTGTGTAAAACTGGTCAGATATTTTCTGACAGAATGCTTTCCTGTCTGGCAATGCTGGTTTGCCTGATATTAATTATTTTTCTGGAAGTTTCTTGTCTCCTTTCTGAAGCCTGATCTGTCTGATTTATTCATATTTCTTAATGTCTGGAATTTTACCTTAGAGGTACCACCCAGATTAATTCTGCAGCTGTGAAAGGGGCCTAGAAATGTGTGGTGCTTGGATGAGAGTGCCAACACGTGCAGAAGACCTGTAGATATCTTTAAAAAGCAACAACAGAAATCAGTAATCCCTTGCCTCAATTGCTTCTGGTTGTTTATTATTTAGCTAGAAAATTCAGGAGTAAGTTAAAACCCAAATAATTCTCTTGCCCAGTACACACTTCAGATGTTTTTCCCTGCCTCTAAAAGCTACCAAAAAGCAGATATCCCTATCTTTGAAATCCTTTGTCCTATCCTATGAAATAAAGGTAGACTTTAAGCCTTTTCTCTACAGCACTTAGCAAATAAGCCATATATGGGGGGGCACAGCAGCTCTTTTCCTATGTGGGGAATGGAACGGAACAGCATACGGGAATTTTTCTTCCCTTTTTAGTTATTCCTTCCATACAGTTACTTTTGAGGTTCCCTTTCAACCCCCCGGCTGGGTATAAGACACCCTGAGAGTGGGAACGTCTTACTCCGTGGGATGTGAGAGGTTCCCCAGCACCGCTCTCCTCACGGCTGACTTTTGGATCACACATCGAAACAAGTAAAACCAACATCAGCTGAAAAAATGGCTATGGTTTCCCATTAAAAGTGATTGTTTTTCATCTCCAAGAAAAAAAGAAAAGTATAAAGGATTTTGCATTTGATTTTGCAGCTTTGGTCTGTACAGTTAAGACTCTTTTATGCACCTGTCAGTAACATAGTGTTGCCTCAAGAATAAGATTTCCTCTAAGCATCTGTTTCAGCTGATTGAATATTCTCTTACTGTATAAGAGTAGGCCATTGTCTGATGAATACATGTTATTTAATTTTTGAACAACATGTCAGGGACTCCTACGGCTTGTGTATGCAAATTCTTCACAGCTATAAAAGAGCCATCATTTTTGCATCCTGACGGATCACTTTTAAGGGATAAGGCAGATAATTAATTCATCATATATATATTTTTTTTTAATATAAAAGTGTGATTTAACACAGAGAACAATTAAGTAGATGTGAAAAGTTTGCAGAATTAAGAGCACTGGCAATGCAGATCAGGCTTACAAAGAGCCTTTGTTTTGGACACATTGATATTCTAGATAAGTCCAGACACTTCTAGTTTTTTTGTTGTGGCTTTTTATTCGTGGTTTGCTTTAAATTTTTTTTCTTTCTTCCTTTCTTTCTCTCTCTTTTTTTTTTTTTGAGGTTGTCTGAGGTTTTACAGTAGCAGTTCTGAGATGTACAAATTACAGTGCTAAACACAAAATGAAGTGGAAATGGGAAATTAGTATACTGCACAGTAAAGCCTGGCTGATAGATTGCTGCAGTTCACTTTAAGCTTGCTTTGAAAACAATGCTGCTTTAAAAGTCATCTTTCTGATCTGACTTTCCTTTTCACTTAGGAAAGAAAAAAAATGGGGGGGGGGGGCTTGTTCTTGA
>JANXJC010000055.1:44295192-44306259 GCA_027564655.1 Leptodon cayanensis
AAAAAAGGGGGGGGGGGGCTTGTTCTTGAATTAATTTGGCATGGTTACTTTGAGATAAAACCCTAGCAAAGACAAGGCAGTTTGGCACTTTTGCACAGGTTACCATTTTAAATTAAAGCCTTCCTGAAGAGCCAGCCCCAGGCTGGTGTAAATCAGGAGCAGCCAGCCCAGGGGCTGGGAGAACATACACAGATCCAGATGGCATATGCCAGTCTCATGACTATCCGAGCACAGGAGGTTGCTGTGGCTACAGTGGAAAAAAAATGTGATTTTTCCAGGACCTTTCCCACAAATCACCGATGTCCAGCACTGGCAGATTTAGCAAGTGTGCTTCAAGCTGACATATAAATATGAATGACTGGGCAGGAGACGTGGTATCAGAAAACCCTAACAAGCCCAGTTTATCTTGGATGCAGTCTGTTTGCCTGCCTACCATCCAATCCTTTGGTGGCAGTGGGGTTGAAATGTTGGCTATGATACTCCTGAAATGGCCAGAGGCAAAGTTTCTCCATCACGGGTGAGCAAGTGAAGGACCAGATGCACTGCCTACAGTAAATGTTCAGTATTACTGTAAACCTGCTACAACCCTGCCCTCGGTGAGCCCTTTCCCAACTGCACAAGCAATTCTCTCTGTCATGGCTGTTTGATAATTCTTTACACTTATCCTGCATGTCTACGAGGTGACACATTTTCAGTTATATTAAAGAAGAATTCTGGCTGCAGCAAAAGCAGCTAATAACAGTCCCTTGGGGCCCTCCAAAGACTTTTTTTTTTTTTTAAACAACTGTGTCAGCATTCCTACATCAACCTTGTGCAGTGGGGAATAATGCAAAGATTTTCTTTTTCATACAAATTTAAGTACTGTGGACAGGTTATGCACTTGTGTTTTATTAAAATGACAAGGATTTTTCTTCATATGCTGATTCATTCAGTCTTCTTTCTGGTACATAGAAGAGCTAAAATGCTAGAAATGATTTTGGACCAGTCACTTGGAGGAGTCAGGGCAGGTTGTGGCTGTTATGAAGGGTAAAGAGCAGAGGGCTCTTTAGCCACATGATGGATAATCTTGCATGCAACTGGAATGCAATCTGGAAAATGAGAAACCTGGAGTCTCCTTAATCTGCTGGGTAGATCCCCTCGTGCAAAGCAAGAGCTTCAAGAAAACATTGAAATAATGCAGCAAACGCTCACTTCTTCTTCCTATTTATGGTATGAAAATAGATATGTTTTGTAGTCATTAAAGGGAATGGCTACACTCTGTCTTTTCTGACCTGCTCATTATAACAGTAAAAATTGTAGCAAGACTCTTTCTGCATGATTTAATTTATGTAAGATGTAAGTTACTGCCTGGGCACTGACAGATGCTGCAGAAACTCCTGCTTCATCAGCCAGGTCAGTGGTCATTTTGATGTACGTGATCCTGCTATGAGGGGATAATTACCTACTCCTGCATCACTGCTATATGTCCCCAGCCTCTCCAGTATATATATATAAAGAGTCTCCTCCTTCTTTTGTAGTCCCAGCTCATTTGCTGAATGTCTGTTTTCTCTTTGATGCTTAAATCAGGAATTTTCAGGGTGATGTTACTGCTTGACAAGCTTATGTCATGCCTATGCCCCTTTCTAACGTACCACTGACAACAACGGTGACACCAGCACAAACTACTACACCAATAACTTTATAGAGAAGGAATGTAGTTAAGCGTGGAGCCAACACTATCCGAGATGACCCTGAGTATATGAGATACCCAGTAGGACTGGTGTCCTACGACAGCTGGAAGCCAAGTGCCTCTCTTCGAGGTGTCTGAAGTAACATTGGACATCTATATGTCTTTCGACAGCTGAATGCCAATGTCAGTGACTGCTCTGAAGTCGCAGATTATAACCTACTTATTCAAACCCATTGCCTTAACCAAACGATCCAACCTTCATCTCAAATCCCCACTTGTCGAAGACGAAAAGGATGCTCAGGTCCTTCCTGCTAAATTGTGTCTTCTAGAAATACGTGCTGCCTCTCACTAGTGGTAGCCTGGAAGGTTACAACCGAGCTCCTGGTAAATGTGACTGGGAAAATAAAGGAATGGCAGCAGATTGTTCTCACAAGTGGTAGTTTATCATTGGATTTGACAAGGAGACAGTTAGCAGGGAGTGTGTATCCACATGGGAGGTGAGGTAATGCAAGCAGAAACATTAAGGTTCTGTGGGTCACATTTTCATAGCTGATGGCACAAAATGCAATTAGAGAGGAAAAAAAATTAGATTTAGTCTATAAACACATGTGCTCAAGCTGCGTTTTATGCCAGCTGCACAGTCAAATGCAAAGTATTGAGTAACAGTTTAATTTGAGAGACGAGCTCCTCAGGTCTTAGGCCAAGATAAGAAATCAAGGCCAGTTATCTCAATTTGGAGGAGATTAAAGATTAGAGATCTCTCTTTAAATATTCATAGAGCACTTGAAACACTCTGTGGATATCAATGCAAAAAAAAAAAAAAAAAGGGAAAAAAACCCCAACAAACAACTCCTCCCTCAGCAGTCCTTGGATAAGATTTCATTCTGAACTACAGACTCATTGAAGATTTTATATTCTGACTTAGTCAGGACCAGGGAGGGAGCATGGTTCTTCTACTGTCAGTTAGCCAATTTCTGTCTGAAACGGATGGTTTTTCTGCAAACTTGTTACATCATCTACTTCCTTAAATACACTAGGACCTACCTAACATTTATAATGTCCAGTATCCACATGGCATCAGACTTTATTCTTCAGTATTAAAAGGAAATAAATTGTTTAGATTTCTTAGCTTGGCTTAAGTTTTTGAGGAGTTGGGGTCTCCAAGTTGGTAGAGCAAGCTGCAAAATGAGGCTCTAATCTCTGCTTGAGCTTCTAGGAGTTACAGTAATCATCTCGTTCTGATAATTATGAGAAAAAGATTTATTTTTGTCTAAAATCATGTTCAAGGAAAGAGTAATTGGGTTATACTGATGCAATATTTATTTTTAGATAGCTCTGTTCTCAAGTATTTGCACCCATCATAATTTAAAAACACTGCAAAAAATTGAGAATATAGATGTACAATCCCATTGATTTTTTTTGTTTGTTTGTTCTTTAACGTAACAGAAGAAGATTCTGTCAATCCTTTGTCGGTCCTCTGGTTGGCTGCCACTGAGAAATGAAATGGTATAAGGTATTTCTAACCCGGTTTAAGCTATGTCTAGAATAATAGTTGTGAATGCAATTGTGTTATCTGAAAGGGGCGGGGGTGGGAAGAGCTTGCTTTAACCCTCAGTTGGAAGCATTACACTGAGGATTTCTAACTGAACTTTAGCTACAAAAGAGTTAAGGGTTTGATTTAAGTTAGTTGTCTCTAGGAATGGTAAAGTGAAGGATATTTTTACAAGGCTATTCTTCTTGCCTTGAGATAAATAACCAAACCAGTAGCCTGAATCAGGAGAGTCTACCTGTTTCCAGTGAAGGAGTTACTTAATGAGGTATGACTTAATTAGTTTGTATTTGATGTCTGGCTGTTGGATAAACCGTACCAAAGCGAACATTTTGAAAAGACAGACTAAACCGACATCACAAAGAATATTCACATAGACAGGAAGACATATATAAATCAGACCACTTCTCCTCCTTCACAGACATCATCACTCACAAATCATCTTCTATGTGTGTTATAAAAATAATTAATGGCCCAATTATAACCTATTTTTTCCCACAGTACTTCAGACACTTAATGTGTGTAGGCATGCTCAGAAAATCCCACTAAATATCTGTTTGCATTTGTAGGGGCCTGGAGATCTTTGAAAATCTGGTCCCAAGGGGATTTAAAAATGCTTCCCTGTGTTTTAGCCTTTATTATGTGAACTTTTCTGCTGTCATGTTCATCCTTTACACTAATGAAATGTAATGTGGTAGAGAGAGTGAGTGTTTTTCTCCAAATATGTTTGGAAGCTCTGCAGCAGCATTTACAAACTGGTTTTTGACTGTAATGATTCAAAGACAGTGATTTGTTAACTCTGGTAATATATCTGCAAATCCGGTCTTTTAAAGACTAGCTTTGCCAAACAAATCACCGGCTTCAACAGCTTGTAGTAACCTACTCAGCACCTATATGTTGCAGGGATGCTAAAGCTTGGACTGCTTATGCAACAAGAAAAGGATGCTGGTAAATCCCATAATATTACTTTTGTCTTTAAATAAAATACGGTGTGAATTCAACATAAAAACAGACATCAAGCATGCTGCCTGATAATTTGGCTTGGATTCTAATCAACAGCATGTTTACTCAAGTGAAACATAGTGATAAACACACTGAATCAGAGGCACATTGTGATTCACTGCAAAATCCTCAGTGTTAAATTGGCTTTTTTTCCCCCCCCCTAATTGAAACTCTTTCGTTACTTGAACAGAGACAACAGAAAACAATTTCTTCAAGGAACGTTGTCAGTCAAACTTTATCAAAGTCTACCCAATGAGCCTGAAGCTTCTATAACATTACTTGTAGAAGGAGAATTATTTAAAGATGATTTACACTGAAAGTCCTGGGTTTGGGGTTTTTTTTCCTTAAAAAAAAAAAAGTTTCTCTTCAATAAACTCCCTTCCTTGTAATTTTCCCTAATTTCCTTTACATGAGTGAGAGTCAGGAATGCCACCTTGGAGTCATGGAGAAGCATGAAGGGAAGAAGTCTTCATATAAGACTTGCTTAGATTTATTTTGGTAGTTGCAGTGAAGATTTAGACTTATTTCAGAGCTGTTGCATTTTATTGCTGGGTCCTCTAGGTAAACCTTCCCACCTACCTTCCTTCCTTCCCACTGTCCTTTCCTCCTTTCCTTCCTCCCTCCTCAGTCCCTTTAAATCCTATAAATACATAAGAAACATGCACTCCTCACAGCAAACCAGCAAAAATACAAATCCTGCTGAACATACCTCCCCACGCAGGCACAGCCTCTAACCAACCAAGGATCAGAAAGAAAGATAAGCCCCCAGTGAAAGCACCCAGCGAGTCACTGGGGCTGCTGTTCTGCTTTGCTCTGCAAGCAGTAAGCCACAAATTCAGAAGTGCTCAATTCTTCCTGTGACATTTATGACCAAATTTTCCAGCTTAGTTCACTGCCTCATGTCCAATGTCCTGAGGAAAATTTAGCCTTTAAAGTCATTCTTCTTGCATGACTTTCACTCAAGTCCATATGTTAGTGGTCTCTGAAGGCCTAGAGCCAGCCCAAAGGACGTATCAAGCTGAGGGATGAAGACAAAAGCTAGACCAGAGGAATTTGGGTTTATTTCACTTCCTAAATGGTAGCTGAGTTCTTTGGAAAACCTTGTCTTTAACCTCAGTTCTCCATCTGAATGATGGAGAATTTTGCTTTCTTCCACTGTTTATATATCCTGTTTCCTTAGAGCATAAACTTTTTAAGGCAAGAATGGTCCTTCGTGAAGCACAATGGGGCCTTGATGCTGGTAAAGTTCATAGATGCTTCAACAATACAGTTAGTGCAGAATCACCTCAGTTCCCACAAATGAGTGATGTGCATATAATATATTGATTTTTTCCCTCTTAGTGGGTTCCCCTTTTCTTTTCTCCTTTTTTCTCTGATCTTTTTGATGGATAAAGAAGGTATAGGTTTATGAGGTCAGAAGCCTAACAGAGAAAGAACAATTTAACTGTGCAACAGTAAAAAGAAATCTGAGCAAAATATCAATCTGCAAAGGAAAAAAAAAATCAAAAGATAAATAAGAAGCTGAAGAAAGACCAAATTTGAAAGAAAACTCCTCTCTAAAGGAGGAGGAAGATGAAAGGCGAATGATCTTTAAGATTAAAAAGAACTACCCAAACAGAAGTCCAACATGATTTTGGTCTAAAGTAGTAAAGGAAAGAAACAATTAAATAGACTTAACAAGAAAGATGGAGAGAGAGGTGGAGGGAATTATAAGTCAACAGAAAACAATGATAGAAAAGAGAAAAGTAGGGCGAATGGGAATTAACAGAAAAGGAAGAGCCTTTGTAGGCTAAGAAGGCCACACAACAGAATATTATTTTAAAGAGACAAAGCTCTTCTTCCTTGGAACTTGATGGAAATTCTTGGTCTGAAAGTCTCAGCTGTTTTCTTGCATATCTGCTCTGTAATTTTAACTGACAACCATCTTTCCCAAGAAAGTTCTGTCCCTACTTCCCCCCCTGCAGTCTTGTCTTATTTGTAGGGCAAGAATGTGGGGTAAGTGACTTTCCTTGTGTCCATCAAGGGTCTACTGATACCCACCTGCTTCCTACAGCACAATAAGGGTGTCAGGATGAGCTGTAGGAGCTGTAAACTCTGATAAACTTCACTTTATTAAGCTTCTCATTTTGTCTCAGTGTCAGAAGTAAAGCAGGGAAACCCTGGCTCTGGGACATTTGTGGAAAGCGTGTTTAAAAACTCTTAATGGTGGCTCTTGAGAGCAGTGATCAAGTAGCTTCAAGGTAAGGATGAACTTTCTGATGTTAAGTTTTTCCCTATCTAAAAAGTGATCATTTCAGTTGTACTTTCCATTACACTGTCAAACCCTGTATGTTGGACTCTGAAGAAAGAACACAATTTTTGTTATAATGCCAGGGAAGGCTCACGTGTGCTAGCATTCATTACCGAACTGATGAAACCAGGCCTTTGGTGCATTTCTTACCAAAGGAAATCTAGACAGCAACATCTGTGCAGAAAATGCATTTTCACGGCAGAGTTCGTTTTAGTGGTGACCCTATGTGAGCAGGTGCTTGGCAATATGCTAAAATCCATTTTAAAATGCCATCTTGAAACATCAGATGAAGGAAAGCTGGGCATACACTCCTGAAATTGTAGGCCAGAGGTAGCTGGGTAATTTTACTTCTTTGAATTTGAAATGAGAAATAATGCTTGCTGACCTTCCAAACTAAACCTATGTATGGCAGAATGCATATAAACCTAGCTGCAAAATAAATATATTGCAGCCACCCTCCCCTACACACACAAATATAGGACTTTTGTATACATATAATTCAAAGCAATTTTCAAGGTAATTTTCTATCCTTTCTATCATTCACAGTATAAGTAAATGTCCCAGCAGTGGGTAAATCATAATCCTTACCTTTCTATGGCAAAATAGTTTCCCATTTTCCTTTGTAAAATGTTTGCTAAAGACCTTGATTTGTTCTTATATAGACATGGAAAGTGAAGACCTGTCTGTAACCTGTGAAGCGCAAAAAATGAATGTTAAAGAATGCATGATGGGTCCCAGTTAGCATAAAATATTAATAATGTGAGTAAGGCTGTGTGGATATTGCAAGCCTGCTGCCATCTAATTAGAGCACATTGTCTCCTAGCAAAGTTATAATACAAATGTTTCTTCTGCATATTCTCAAACTCTCTGCTCCCCACCCCAAAATGCCTGTGAAAATTTGGCATATTTTGGTTTTTTTTAAAAAAAAAAAGATTAAGTCCTTTTGTCATTAAGTACCCGCTGGAAGAGAATGCTAGAGGTCAGTCCGCTTGGGAATTAAAATATAACCCTCAGAGAGTTTCTTTTTTTTTTTTTCTGCTGTAACCTCAGGTGAGGGAAAACAACTCTTGAAATGCAGAAGAAAAAAAAAGGGTGCTTTTTAGAATTGGTGTCTTTCTAAGCATCCTACCTACTGAAAGCAAAACCACTGGACATGCTAGCATATACATTACTAGCAAATCTGTCCCAAGACTTTGGTCCTGCAGGATGCTCCAAATGGCAGAAGAGAGTTTGGAATTTGGACTGATGTCTTGTCAGGCTCAAAACCATCTCAAGTTTCACTTGACTCACACAAGTCCTTCTCTCGTGGTTATTTATTAGCATATTATAACACTTCTAGATCTTTAGACACATTCTCTTGAAAGGGAGATTTAAGGTTCTCTGGTTGGATGAGTCCACACCGTTCAAAAACACAATCAGTGGGTAAAAAAAAAGAAAGTCAGTCTTTCAACATTGCTCTTACACGCTTCACTGCCACTGATTAAAGGAAAAGGTACCCAGTATGTCCTAGTGTCATCACATTGACATGCTGGTGTCTAAAGCACATGAGGTTGGGAACTAAGACCCTTCCAAAATCGGAGCTGTCACCAGAAGATGCCCATTTCTCTCCTTTTTCTGACTAGGAGTGTACAGGTGAGAAGACTTTTTGCCTGAACTTCTCAATTATAAATAAAACGTTAGGTAGGATCTGTGGCCATTCTTCCCAGACTAAAGAACTGAATGCTCTGAACCAATCCCAGGGTATGGAACCATCTATAGAAAGAGTGTTTGTGAAATGAGAAGGATCTAAGCACTTGAAATCAAAGCTCACACTTTCAATATTGACAACAATTAGTGTCAGCCAGCCTCAAAGATACAGCAAACTTGGCTTGTTAGTAATCTATTAAAACTAGACATTTTGCTTCTAGCCCTGCAATTGCATTTGGGTTACATTTGCAAGCTTTATTTCTCAACACAGTATTTTCTCATTTCCTCAATGCCACACTTAACACGCCTTGATTTAGCCTGCTGGTATCCTGCTATCAAAAGTGTCAACACCTCAACAGTGTGATCCTACACAGGGCACTGTGGGGCCCAGGATGAGAAATGCTTTATCAATGTAAAATCATAATTACTGTAGTCAAAGTTTCATGCACATCTGTCAGTGCAAATCTTGCGTCAGAATTTTTTTTGGAAGGTCATTTTCCTTTTATCACCTCACATGAGCATTTCACACAAGACTGCCTTCTTCACAAGGTATGGTAGGGTATGTTTCAGGTCTTGCCAGATGGCCACTACTACAGAACTGGGAATACTTAGATGATAATTTCTCAGTTAATTCTATATTTATATCAGCTCTTTTCAACCACCACAGTCAGTGAATGACTTTGTCCCTCTCTGATAGTAGTATTCAATTACTTTAAAACAACGGACTAGACTCCAGCTTCACTACAAATTCTGAGTGTATGTAATAATAAATCACAAGCATGTTTTTATTTGCATCTTCTGTCAAAGGACTGCAAAGAATTTCACAAGAAATCTTGTGTTTGAAGCAATGCTCATGAAAGTGTTAACTTGAAAAAGGCAATCTTAAAAAAAAGAAACTGCTGGGAATTTGCTTATGATGAATGTAGGGCAAGATCAGCCATTGAGATTTTACAGTATTTCTCACATGGTCTATTAAATGTGGTTGTCATGTCCCATCTGACATGATCTCATTTCTAACTTAGTTATTTTCAGTGATAGTTAGAGCTTTTCACATAAGTGAAGACAGTCTCAGCCCCTGGCACTGATTGTACCTTCTAGGGGAGCATCCGCCGCTTTGATTGAAGATCCTACGTGAATCACACTCTACTCTCATCTGTGAAGAATTTTGCTGTATGAATGAGTAAGAATGTCCTGTTAACAGACTCAGATTATAAGATTAATTTTTTTTGTAAGTAATAAAAAAACCCACTCACAAATGATCAGTTAAAATATGGGGCATGAAACACTCAGCTCCCAGACCTTGCCCAGAGTGTCCCAAACCTTTTTGCACTTACAGATAAGGAAATCACCCAAATATCCAGTGTTCACAGTTTTCATTTCTTGTGATCAGGGACTCTTTGATTCCTATGGTGACAAGTAACAGTTCAGCTCACTTGTTATCCATGCTAGTCCGGGAACGCTTTGCAGCAAAATGTGTAACTTTGCTCATTAGCATCCCAGTCATAAGAGTCATCTTTCTAATTATCATCCTGACAAGGATATTTGAACAGGTGTCTTCTCTGGGGGAACATGACGAATCTCTGTCCTTTATAGATATAATATTCATTAGACATTTCTTTTTCATTCAGTATTGCATTTACCTTCTGTCACGGACCAGCGGTTTTTAATTCTTGGTTTCTTACAGCTTTTTAGCGTCTTAGAGCGTTGACATCACACATTGGAGTGGAGTACATGTCTCCCTGATCTATCAGAAGCTGGTCTATATAGTGAACTGGAAGAAATATGGCTAAATCGGAATTCAGCTGAAAAGTAGGGCTTCCCACAGCTATTGCAACACTGCACTACTTTTTTGTATTTTGGGAAGGCCTAAGATGGTATTTCAGTTTGGTGCTGCATTGTTTTGTACAAGCTGAAACAGGCAATTCTTTCTTTGCTACCTCTGCTTTCAGTTCAGATGTTGTCTGTGCACCATACATAAAAAGTGTCTTTCCTCTTCCTAGAAGGTGTCAAAATAGTTATAGTTCTCAGTAGTCTACTAAGATTGTGAATATTCAAGGACATAAACTGCTCCAGAATATGACCCATGGTTTTGGCAGAAGTCTTTCTTTCCGTTAACTCTAGGTGATGAAGTCCCTAATGTGGGCACTTTTGCAAGTGTGCACAATCAAATGGCCTGAGTTGTGGTTGTTGGGAAACCCTCCTTACCTACTTCGGGTTATTCTAGCCATTTACGTTAAGTGTGGCTCAGGGGACCAGAAATCAGAGCCTGACTTCCCATATGTATAGACTGTGTTAGGGGTAGGTCAGTCTTTCAATCTGTGTGTGAGACTGAGTTGCTACTGGTGAAACCCACCCAAAGCAGTTTGAAGCATCTAACAGTGGGTGTAGAAAGTAATCTGAAGCACATGATCTGAATGCCTAGTCCTGCTTTGTTCTAAGATATTTTTCCACCCCAAAGAGCAGATTTCTATCATTAGTTAGAAATTAAATGTACTTTTAAGTTCATAAATACTTTTAAAATACTGAGATTCTGAATAGAGAGTGTATTAGTTTTGCGTGGCAAGGTTTTTTGGGGGGGTGGGGGGAGTTACAGGGGTGGCTTCTGTGAGAAGCTGCTAGAAGCTTCCCCCATGTCCGACAGAGCCAATGCCAGCCGGCTCCAAGTCGGACCTGTCGCTGGCCAAGGCCGACCCCATCAGCGACGGTGGTAGTGCCTCTGGGAGAACAGAGTTAAGAAGGGAAAAAAATTGTGTGCAAGAGCAGCCAGAGAGAGGAGTAAGAAGACATGAGAGCAACAGCCCTGCAGCCCCCCAGGTGAGTGCAGAAGGAGGGGAGGAGATGCTCCAGGCGCCGGAGCAGAGATTCCCCTGC
>JANXJC010000055.1:44306312-44333791 GCA_027564655.1 Leptodon cayanensis
AGAGAGGAGCCCAGGTTGGAGCAGGTTTTCTGGCAGGACTTGTGACCCCGTGGGGGACCCACGCTGGAGCAGTCTGTACCTGAAGGACTGCAGCCCGGGGAAGAGACCCACGCTGGAGAAGTTGGTGGAGGACTGTCTCCTGTGGGAAGGATCCACGTTGGAGAAATTCGTGGAGGACTGTCTCCCATGGGAGGGAGCCCACGCTGGAGCAGCGGACGAGTGAGGAGTCCTGCCCCTGAGGAGGAAGGAGCGGCAGAGACCAGGTGTGATGAACTGACCCCAACCCCCATTCCCCATCCCCCTGTGCCGCTGTGAGGAGGAGGAGGTGGAAAAAAATTGGGAGTGGAGCTGAGCCCAGGAAGAAGGGAGGGGTGGGGGGAAGGTGTCTTAAGAATTGGTTTTATTTCTCATCACCCTACTTTGGTTTGATTGGTAAAAAATTAAACTAATTTCCCCGAGTTGAGTCTGGTTTTTGCCTGTGATGGTAATTGGTGAGCGATCTCTCCCTGTCCTTATCTTGACCCACAAGCCTTTTCTTGTCCAGCTGAGGAGGGGGAGGTGATAGAACGGCTTTGGTGGGCACCTGGTGTCCATCCAAAGTCAACCCATCACAGCCAGACAAAATATTGGAGTAAGATGCTAAAGTTTTAAAAAAAATATCCAAAGCACATTAGAGGCCAAGGGAGGAAGGGAACCTGGGTTTCTTTCTTCTTCATTATCTACTTTCAGCAAGTAGTAAGAAAGTTCAGGCTGCAGATTCACTTTATCTCTTCCTTTCTCCACAGTCTCAGAAAAAAATGTGCTCCTTGACTCTCTTTTGTGTGTGTCCATTTAACACCAGTTTTGGTTGGTTTTTTTTTTTTTCAATTTCCTTTTTTAAAATCTGTGGGTTTACTTATGAAGATGAAAACCCACTACCTCTGTGGAAGTAGCCTCTTGCAGATGCCAGTGTCACCAAGGTGGAAGAAGTTACACCTCAAGCACTTATTTTATGATTGGCAAAAAAAAAAAAGCTGAACCTGCTAAGCTATGTGGGAGAAATAGACTTTAATAAGGGCATAGATTCAAGTCTGCCAATTCCCTGTCTGAAGTTCTTTCAATGTCAGAAAAGAACATTTATGTTGAACTTTTTCAATTGCCTTGAGTTCAGTGCAAGGTTAGTCTTGCACTAATCTTTGAAACTGGGAATGACCTTAACATTTCCTGCTAGATGAACTCGGACACAAATACAGGAATCATTTGAATGTCATACAATTAACTCCACTCTCCTGTATGTGTAAATAAGTAAATAAACAAGGACTTCCTTTTTGTCCTGTTAAAGAGCCTGTGGAAGCTTTTTTCAGTGCTAGGCTGAAAAATTTAGTGCTTACTTGCCGATAGAGGCAACCAAAGTTTGCCTACTTTTAAATCCCCTACTCATTTTCAATTGCCTCTCCCTTAATTCACATTGTCCCCAAGCGAACAACATATTTGTGTCTTCTGTATTTGATTATGTACACGATGCATATTGAAGCAGGAGAATGTAAAATATATGAAGACTGAACAAAGAATTCAGTAAGGCTTTCCATGGTCCGAAACAAACCAACCAACTGGTTACTCCATATCACAACCATGCTTCGACCTGTTAGCCAACAAACTGGTTCCCGAATGTGGGGAATCCATTAATGCACAAAAACCTCAATAAAAAGTTATGACCCTTATCCTGACCCTCTCAGCTTTCAGATCTAGCACAACCAGGCCTGCTTCAGGGCCCAGCAAAACAATTCAGAGTCTGTCTGCACTGATCACATTACAAACCCAACACCTTCCCCTGTTAGGTATTCTTAGTGCCACTATGCCATTGAGTAGTTCCAGAAGTCACCGAAACATATCTGGTAAGTCCAATAACCTGAGAATCATTCTCAAATTCTACTGGGCATATAAGAATATGCTTAATTTCTAGTTCTGCCACAAAGCATTCAATCATGTGCTTAACTTGGAGTCCCATCAAAGGCAATTACTGTTAAGTGTGCGCTTGGATACTCAACTGAAGACTCATGACCTTCAGAAAAGAAACCTAAATTTTCATTTAAGGTATTTTTTGCTTTTTGGGGGGTGAGAAATGATTTGTGACATGCAAGTTAATGTCAACTCTTATAAATTAACTATAGCTGAATAAAGATAATTCATACTGTAAAGTGAACATTTATTGAATCAGCAGCTCCAGCCCCTTCTTTTTTAAGCATTTGTTTGAGAGGTTATAAGTGTATTACCTCAAAAGAAGGAAATAGGGTATCTGAGCTGTTCTCTCTTAATACTCTTGAGCAAAATTTCCTTTCAATAAGGGTAATTATTACCGCTCTGCAAGTCTAAAAGAGAACGGCCAAGTACACACATTGAAGGGTCAAAAGTTTGTTTCTTAAAACACCAACAACATAGCATCCTGGTTCACTCAGAGATGAATAATGAACATTGTTGGAAATGAAGTGAATTTTAAAATACATAATAAAGAAATAGAAATTTCAGGGGTGTGGAGGTACAGTAAAAAAATTACAGTAACCTCTGGTTGTTCACTTGAGATTATATTGTGACAACAATAGATTTACCCTTGCACAAAGATGATGCAGGCCCCAGTTTGGCAATACTTTTCAATACCTCTTAACTTCAAGTTTGGGTTTTTTTTGTTTGTTTGTTTTCCCAATGAAGGAGAATAATCACATATTAAAGCCTAAATGTGAAATCTTGGGCATATAGAGTGCCCTGGTATAAGCTGTGAGGAGACCATTTCATATTTCTGTATACAGGTAGTCTACAGTCTTGATATTAAGAGTAGTCCTTGTTCAACATTTTCAGGAACACTCCAATATTGACAAATTCTGGGTGAAAATCTATTTGATGGATACAGAGAGATTCAGCTTTCTCAGTTACAAACCGGTTAGACAAAGCAGTCCATGTGAACTTGCACTGAAATATGTTAAACATATTTTAAGGTCTTCGTAACAAACTGCAATCATTTATTAGATGCCAGTTTAGTCAAAGCAACCACTAATCAGATGTGGGCAGCAAACTATAAGGAAAATGATGGAATAAGTGACTGTAGAAGTTAAATATGTCTGTTGGGGATTATATTCAATGTAATAATGTTGCTTAATAAATTCTTTTATAATCTATTATAAAAAAGTCCTGCTGATCAAAACACAGTTTAATTAAAAAAGAAAAAAAAATTGCCACAGTTCTTTCTTAGTGTGAAAAAAATAACAATCTCTGATAGTCCAAAGAGGACTAAAAAAAATTCAATGCTAGGAAGGAGTCACAAGCTAGATTCATCCTTGGCTGCACATTGAGGTCAATGACTTTCCAAGGAAAGTTTCTTACACGGACTTCTGTATGCTTGATCCTAATCCTATGCCTAATACATTATTATTTATCTGTCTTATCATAGTACCATAAAGCTGCAGTGCTAGAGCAGGATTCCCCTGTGTTAGGTACTGTGGAAACACACACTGAAAAGTCAGATCTTCCCCCAAAAAGTTAAATGTTAAAAGAGACCAAAGACAAATGAATACAATCATCCTGGAAACGAGAGGAAAAGAAAGGCATAGTACTGTTCAGTATGACAGGACACAGACTCCTCTGAATTTTGAGAGGAAAGAAACACATCTAGGAATACATTTACCCATCACAGCTACATTTACCCTGACAACATCCTGTCTTTCTGCCTGTCTAAGGGGTAAGAAAATATAACCTGTGGAGGATTCCTATATCTATTTACCAACCGCTTGTGGAGCTTAGGTCATGAGCTTGAACTAGATGCTGGGCATGCGTAAACATACCTAACACTGGTAAAGCTAGAGAAGATGAATCTCAAGTGATGGGAATTTAAATGAGAATTTTGCTTTGGAGTCCAGTAGGAAAGGCGGGGGGTGGGGGGTGGGGTGGTGTTTGTTTTTATTTTAATGTATGTTAAGATAACTCTTCCCTGCCCCTAACCAAGATCCTTGCCCGAAGGATGATACAAGCAGAAAATGCTGTCTGAGTTCATGGATGAGCAAAAGAATGGCTATAGAGAATGAAGATAGCCCAGAGGGATCACAGGAAAGGATTATAAGTTCTGTTCTAGCCTTGCTGAGCTTGAACTGGTATGTAATCACACACAAGTTTGCCTGGAGGGAGATTTTGGAGTAAAGAGATCACCTACAAGTGAGCGGCAGATCAAGATCAAGAAGGACCAAGGAAAACAGCCTTATGAAATCCAGGAAATAGCAGATGGGAGGAAGAGGCAGGGTGGAAAGTAGAGTCAGAACTCATTGTCTAATTCTGGGCTTGCCTGATAACATCACAGCTACAGCTAAACTTTCTCTGGTATAAGTTATTGTCGTCTTTGTAGAGGGGCTCAGAGGTGCTGTAATGCAACTTCCAGCAGACAGATATTGGGAGGTCTTCCTGGGAATTCAAGTAGTTTCCAAAGTTTATGAAAGGTTATTCTCCTCCTTGCTTATTGGAAGCAGGAGAAGATTCTCTGATTCAGAACCGATTCATCTGTTCAGGAAAGCATTTGCTTTCATTCTTGGAGGTTGAGTCTCTACTGTGAAATTAAATGGGGAAAAGAAGATTTCTGCAGACCTGAGGTGCCTTCATGCGATATGATATGAGGTCACGCAAGTACGTTTTACAATACAAAGCCTGCTGAGGTGGATTTGGAGAACCGTACAAGGTGGAAAGACAAAGTTCACACCATGCTCTCCACACAACCTCCTGAGAGCAGTCTTGTTCCCCAGACTATGCCTGGGAGACCACTAGCTGACACAAAGCTGCGCCAAAGAGCATGTTAAATAATTTAACAGCTTGGGCAGTCATGGGTTAATATTTTAGCCAAGTGCCCTGCTGCATTTGGTGCCATATAGTTAGTCTGAGAAACTGGGAGTAGCATTACTACCTGTATTTCCTTGCTGTGCTGACCTGGCTCTCCTACGCAGCCTCAATGGTAAGTTGAGGTCACTTTGGCTAGAGGTGGGATCCAGTTATGCTTGTTCTCCTGTGCTTTGTGAAGTGCCACATCCTTAATTCATTGCTCTGCTTATAACTTTTTTTTCCCCTCCAATAAACATGAGGAACAGCAAGACCAAAATGCTCTCATGTAGGAAACTTGAAAGAAACTTGAAAGAGGAAAAAAAAACCTACCCAGAACTAGTGTAAATCAAATTCTTCAGCAAGAGTCACATCTTTGCTCTGATCCATCCTACCCACTTAAAAGACATTTAACCGAGAGGAGTACACTAAGACATAGGTGATGTTAGGTTTCCTCTGTAGTCAAAAGGAGAAAGGAAGAGAAATTAATTATTTAGGAAGTTTAAACTCACCCTTCCAGAAGTGCCTTTTCTATCAAACATTTTGGCATCTTTGTTAAGTGTTTAATCAAAGTGTAATACAATCTAACATATCAAAACAATGACTTTTTTGCTTATTTCACCAGTGATTACCATTTCCCAGGGATTAATCAACATCAGTTACAATATTTTGATTGTCAAATGTTTCAGAAGTTGGCATAAAAACTACCAACTCATCAGACAAAACTTAATGGCTTTCAGAAGCAGGGAATACAAGTTGTTTTTGACATTCACAACCACTGCTATCCTAAAAAAAGCAAAGGAAAGAGGCTTTATATTGCATGGGAAGTGTAGGCTAAATGCTGGAAGAGTGAGTAAATACCTTATCCAGAGAGAGAACAAAATGTACATTCAGCTATGGATCATGGGGAAGAAATAAAAGCTTAAATAATGTCAATAATAGCACAACTAATGCATTTGTAATAAAGACTGAATCAATATTAGCAGAGTTTGTTTGCAGAGGAATAGAATTTTACTATTGCGGAAAATACTAGAAAGAAAAAAAAAAAATCACAACCAGTACAGAGAACAAAGAGCAACACAAATAAATAAGGAAAGGAACTACCTGGTAAGGTGATTAAACTGCTGCTTTACTTTTGGAGGAACCAGTACAATTTTTGGTTGTGGTTTGGAGGTGGTTTGCTTTCCCCTGTCCAGAAGTGAAGGCATCTTCTCCACATAGCAGCAAAAGAGGTGTTAGGCCTTGTCTCTCTTACATCACTGTAAAGGTTGGACCCACACACGCTTGCTACAGTAGTATCCCAATTTCCACTACACTTGTTGCAAGGCCTTGTGTACTTGCAGACTACAGCCACATAACCCAGCCATGAGCTATTCGGCTGTTATCAACCCTGAAGTGGCTGCAGGCAGTACCAGCAACAGTGGCAGAACTGCAGAAAACAGAAGTAGCTACAGATACCGGTAGCGGTTCCCACATCTGGGTTTACAAAAAATGCAAACAGAAACAAAGGAAAATCTCTATTCATTGTCCCCTACCTTTGTAGGCTAGGATGCTAACCATGTCTATCTAGCACATCCCTCTGCCATTTCACACCAAGAATCCTGTTGCACATCATTTATCTTCCCCTCTGCTTATCACCCAAAATCTCATCACTCCATTACCTCAGTTTTATCCCCCACCTAAAAACCAACCAACCAACCCCAAAACCCCCACCCTAACCTTTATGTACTCACCCCAGACCCTGTCCCCACCCCCTCATCAGGAAACACAGGTGTTGGCACCACTTGCGTCCATCCCACCAGTAACAGAAGGGACTGGGAAGCTGTGGCAGTTGCAGCTTGTTACTCCTAATGAGCTGAGCAGTGTTGATCACTGACTGACTGAGCAGTGTGTTGAGGTCTCCACCCAACAGTACTTCCAGGGAGGTCAGGATTGGTACCAGATTGCTGCCTGCCTTCTTGGGAAATGTTGCCTTATAGCTCCTGTAAAAGCCTTCCAACGGGATCTTTCAAATTTTTCACTGAGGTTTTTGTACACCCTGTGCTATGTGTAACAGTCTAGAAACACCTGATCTATAGATTTTTGTTTATGTGTACCTAGAAATAAACATCCACAAACACGTGCATGTGCCCACACTTGCAGAGAAGAGCCATCAGGGCACTTCAAGCCACTCCAAATCAGGTTTGCTACCATACTGCCCTCAATCCTCTCCTTTTTGACATGGTATCATTCCCGACTTGCATTATCAGTACAGGATAACCATGTAGCTCAGGAAAATGGACTGGCCAAAAACTAGCCTGACTGGTTTCTAAGTGCATCACTTCCCTGAGCTAGCTCACTGCGTGATATTGCACAAAATACCAACCATTATAACAAATCTGCTAGTGCCAGCTCAAAAATGAAGGTAGGAACATGAGGCTGGGTGTGAAGGAGAGAGAGTGACTGCAGTAGCTTTGGTTTAGATTAGCTAAAGCACTGTCGAATTGCACTCCTAAAGTGTATTTAGGGTTGCACGGTGACTTATGGGCATCCTGACACACATGCACGCTCAGGAGCGTGTACGATAATAAACATAGAAGAAAATCTCGGACAGAAAGAAAAAGTGCTTTTAATAAAAGCTTTAGGGAATGATGGTACCTCTTCTATCTGCAAAGTATCTAGGACACAATAGCAGTCAAAAACATAAAATAAAAAAAATGAGCAGGCCTCTAGAACTGAGGAGTTTGGCAAGGGAAATGTTCACAGCCTCAGAAAGTTCACAGCCTCTCTGTGTGGAAATGAGGTGTGAGCCCTGCCATCAATTTGAACTGTAGCACAGTTGATCGAATACAGAGAACGTGCTCATGTTAAGGTGGCAGAGACAGAACCAGATGATTCACAGCCACATGGTTTTCATCCTATTAAATGGAAATGAAGCATCCCCAGCTGAGGCGCCAGCCCAGGGGAGGATTGCGGCTGTGGCCATAAAATAGTAATGGGTGAGTGATTTTCCAATTATTCAAACAACAGTGAATGAGAAGGGCTGCCCGCCTGCTCAGAGATGCCATGCATGCTGTGGCCACAAGCACACTTCCAGAAGAGTTATTTGCAAACCTTTATAAGCTCCCTCAGTTCAGTGCACATTTAATCTGGAACTTTACATCTATGGGATATATAGACTCATCTGGATCCATAACAATCTCTCCCTTCCTCAAAGAAAAAGTTTGATCGTACTAAAGACTCACACTGGGGGTCTCCTGATTAAGGTTCAGTCTTCCAGAACCAGTGAAAAGTTCATCAAGATCAAGGGAAACTCTTCTATTGTCTTCAATCATCTTCGGAGCAGACTCTTAATGAAACCATCTGTTCCAATCCATCTTCACAATAGAAAACACAATTTCAGAGGAAATTTGGGACCATTGCTCTTCTTTGCCTTTTTTTTTTCATCCTTTTGCCATCTGCGCTCCCTTCCTCAGGCAAGTAATGAGAAGTCCTTAGGTGCCACAGAAAGAGATGACCAGTGAGGTGCAACGTGAAATGTATGGATGATGCTTCATCTTCTGGCACCTCCATGGAGAGGTCTGTGTAAATTCTGTGAGGATCCTGTGGGCTTGCAAAGACAGCCTGGAGCTAAAGGTGTCATACCTGGAGAAAGGCAACCAAACAATAGAGTCTGCAGCTCCTGTTGATGGTCCTACTCCACATTAAAAACTCTGTCTGCAACCCCGCAAGTGCCACGATACCTGCAGGTTACCAAGTTTAGAGGGGAAGACAACGCACTCTTCTTGACAGCTATTATTGGAGGAATGATTCTCCAATTCCTTGGCAGAGGCTGCTGTCATCAATTAGGCAGTCTTTACAGGGGTCCAGGGCTCTAGAAAGTATCTGCTTTGCTCTAGCGGCACCAAAAAAGAGCCAAAAATCCCCTCCTTACTCAGGCAGTGTTCCTGGAGATGGTATTGGTGCTCCTTCCTGACATGAATGACACGCTTGTTGGGTTCTGGAGTTTACTGCAGCAGGAAAGACCTTGGATAGAAGTATCAGATTTGAACCCTTCAAGGTAACCAACAGCATGATGAAGTAGAGGAAGCAAACATCACATCTCACCTTACCTCAAGGCAGGCTTAGGTTGGGGCAAGGAGAGATGAACAGAAGTGACAAAGTAGAAAAAGAGTTAATGCACAAAGCGATACTATGATCTAAGCTGGGCATTAGGAGAAACTGTGATATGGAGCATGCACCAGCCCTACCAGGATGGGTTAATATGTGATGGCATAGGAGCAATAAGTGTGTCCTAAGGCTATTGCTGACGTGATAAATTCTTAGCAGGAGTGTAGGTACAAACACACAAAGGGAAATGCAGGTAATGTAAACCTACCTCTTTGGATGCATCACCTTGCCAGATGCAGGGCAGTGCTGAGTCAGTTTTCTATGAATTTTGATGCCTCTTCCTTAGGAAGTTGCTGCCAAAACACAGGTACTTTCAGTCAACAGAAACAAGCTGGCATCTTGTACTGAAATAGGAGAGCTAAACAAAATCAAATCAAATGAGATCAAAACGATACAGAAACAAAACACCTCCCACGAAGCTTGACCATCATCAACTCAAGATTCATATAAGCAGGAGAAATATTGTGACTTCTTTTTCACAGCTCGTTCTACCCTTCTGTCTAGGTGTGGCAAACGTAATTGCTGAAGACTTGTTGCTGCTGTTTCCTTTGATGTGTATTCTCCCATCTTTGCTGACTGGATGACACATCAGATTTTTTTTGCAAATGGAAACATTTTAATTTATCTAGCTGCAAGTTTGACTCAAAGCCAACAGGAGTCATTCAACAGGTGAAAAGTTTTTCAGCCTTTTCTCTTAACCCACCTTCACAGACCATATAGGACTGCTCTCCTAGGCCAACAGATGGCTTGTTAACTATAAGGGTACTGCATAGAAACTGAAATATATATACTGAAATAGTGTTATTGTAGCTTTTTGCATAACATATATCATCTGCAGTCAATGAGAGAAACAACATCCCACCTATTTGAAATCAATATCTAAGGATGGGATGAATCATACTTCCAGCAATGCCAAAATCCTTTTTCATTGACTAATGAGAGAACCTAGACAACAACCTCGGATTGGGCACTGAGATTTTAGATGCATCTACATAAATGAGTGGTCTTTTCTGTAAATTCTCAAGGCTTTCTGTTACTTTCACTAGTCAAAGGAGAGCTTTCCCTTCCTCTGATACTCTCTGCAGGATAGCCTGTGAATCCAGCCACATACTGTTTTACAGACATGAAGTGATAATATGATTTTTTTTCTGCATTCCTGGAGCAGGAGGGGCTGTAAATGCTGTCATCTTTGGTTTTTTCCTTGAAGCTGCAGTAGGTAAGGTTGTGAGATCTTAGCAGAGAGGAAATGAAGTTCAAGAACACGCAGTAGAATGTGTTTGTCCAGTCATGCCATGCGGGAGTGATGCAAAGTTAAACTCTTCCCTGCGGTGGAGATAAAAACTTGTCAAGTTGCGGCAGGGACGTACATCCCTGTTACCAGGGGCATCGTTTTCAAATAATGTGTTGCTCTAGGTGATTCTTAAATCACACTGGCTGTTGAAATGACTAAGGTATATAATGTGAACTGAGAAACTCATGGATATTCTGACTGAGAGCAGGAATATTACCTTATTTTTTTCTGCATTAGTGATCAAAAAATAAGTTAGGATTGCAATAAGAAAATGTGAATTGTGAGTTGGATTTCACTTCTAGCTCTTTTACATTTACCTGGAGTAGTGCCTAAAGTGTCAGTAAAGCTATATTATTTCCACAGTTCCCCTTGACATGGCTAAAACACAGACAAAGCATGCAAGCTCATCACAGAAAAAAACTGATTTGGTGTCCCACTGAAATGAAAAGGAGTCTTCTCCACTGCCTTAGATGATTGTGAGAAAGCCCTTGAGCACTTGATTTCAGAAGCAGTCAGATCCTTTCCAGGCTCCTGAGTGAAGAAGGAAATAATTTTGCAGCCTGGTTGGTTGGAAAAGTGGATGAAAGATTCTTAATGTGTTTTTACTGTATACTCAAACTTGGCTCAAATCTGCACAAGTAACATCTGAGACCCTCTGTCCAGCCAGTATATTTCTGTTTTCTGCTTACTGTGATCTTCTGTTAGGTCTGCCAACCTGCTTTCCACTGCTGGGCATTGAAGTAACCTTTCTTTAAAGCTGATAAAATAAATGCGAGCGCGACAATGCAAAGAATTATTTAAACCCCAAAATTCTCATGGTTGACCTTTCGCAGTTAACTTGGAAAGCATAACAAAGTTAATATGCTGTCAACAGTGAGCTCTGAAAATCCAAAAGATCTAGAGATAACAGATCAAAAACTGTCACTGAAATCAGGGGCACAATACTGCTGGCGAACAAGCTGATCTAATATTTACAGGTCATTTTAAAAAATAATGATGGTCTGATTCTCCCCCCCCCGATACGATCCCTTTGTACCGAGGTTGCATCACAAATATCCTGGATATTAGCCATATGTTTCCATCTGATATAAACCTGCTAGTGGCTAGCTGGCACAATTGGATGATATATTGCCTTCAAGGGCTGGATGTGGCAGGAAGATACATGAAGACATGTGAGATAAGAAGGTCACAGGCAGAACTCACTGGATAAATGAATCGTTCCTTGAGGACCTTTGCTAGCTGGTATAAGTCAGTTGTCCCAAGGGAGAAAAAACATTTACAAAAGCCACAAATGTAAGTACCTTCAGAACAAATCATCACACCTAAGGGCTTTGATACGAAAGAATTTGCATCCCCTGATTGGAGTCTGGGTTTTTAATTTACTGGGCTGGTCAGGCCAAGCAGAGCTGCTGGAAGTCTACGTGCCTGCAAAGAGTCTTCCAACCTTTCCTCAAATGAAATATCCAAACATATTTATTATGTCTTGTATCTACTAATGTGAGCTCTGCTAATGATATTTTAACTACAGCTAATAGTAAATGTACAGATACTGGGTCGTATAAGTCCCTAGGTGCATAAAGACATCAGAGAAGCGGAAGCGCCTTTTATCTATTTGCAGTGGAGGAATAAAGCATTGACAACTATACTGAGGCTTGAAAAAGACACAAACTGAGTATATTGTATGTATGTAATTGAAAAAAAGTCTCAATTTTCATCAATTTATTCGCTATGCACTAGCAAGGTATTTCAAAAGTAAAGAGAAACTATTTAAAATGTGTGTTTAGGTACAGATTTAGGCAACAGAAATGAGGCATCTATCTAAACATTGTCTAAACATTATCTGTCCATCTATCTAAACATTGCATGAATTTTGGTTGTAACGAGCATATGGAGATCCCAGAAACAGCACTAGAATTTAAGGGTGTTCAACACCTCTGAAAACTAGATCGTTTTAACTGTGTGCTAAATATACAAATGGGTGCCCAGCTTTGTGCATCGCTGTTGAAAAGTTTGGCCTAGGGTCATAATTGCTTGTGCAAAATGCAATCCAAGATTAAAAACACCCAAACCAATGGGTTTTAGTGACAAAGATAACTATCTGACTTGGTCTAAACTCAGAGGGGCTCATCATTTCTAAAATGCACTGACTTGGACACTTTACTATGAAAGAAGGTGAATTAGGTCTGCATATTTTAAAATCCTAATCTTAATGAATGTAGGAGTTAATATATAACTCTATCTACCAGTGAGGGAAAGAGAGAGCAACAGTTCTCGAGTGTTAAGCAACAGTTTTCTCTCTACTTTTTGAGACTAGAAGATGGTGATAAAAGTGGTGGCTAGAGTGGAATGAAAAGAGAAGGTAACGAGGATTTATTAAATAAAAACATTGAAAGCACAAATACGTCTGGTTGGTCACCATCTGAAGCACAGAACGATGTGGAGGGCAAAGCTTGCTTTGAAAGATAAAACACATGCTAAGAATTATGTTAAACTTTACCCTTTGATAATGTTTTCTGACATCCGGAATCTGTGCTGCATCACTCTGCCCTTCCCAGGCCTTGCCCTTTATGTTGTAGAGTGTCAAATCTCTTTGACTATGTCACCATAAGGATTTTCCCCTGACTGCAGCCAACAGAGGGGCTGAGTCTTGCAGTAAAAAGGGAATAAAAGGAAATCTAGTTAAAAAGCAGGAAGAGCCAGGGTAGAGAGTGAGAAGAACAGATGAAATGAAAAAGTAGAGAAGGACTGAGGTGAGGCGTGACCTCTTCCACATTCCCAGGGCTGCGACACTGCAGGGTAGCAGCTAGATCCTAAACTGTTGGCAGGCTGATAGAGACCCAGATTCAGCCTCTCATACTTCACAAGGATCCCCAAAGGCAGGATCCCTCTATAATTGGTGGAGACCATCCCACAACCTGAATAACAGGGAGATGCCTATAGAAGAAGAAGTAGTTCTCTTCCTTTGCTGGTTTCGAGAACAGAGGTGTATTCATGTGGCAGAGTTCAGCACTGATTTTTGAGGCATGGATCGTGACTTTTCGAATATGAGTAGTTGTTAATACTGAGACAACCTGAAAGGATTCAGAAGCTTTCAAGGCAGGGTTGAGGTCTCTTTTCTCATCACCAACTTGTGTATGGAGGGCGAAAGTGTCACAGGTAGCTACCAGAAGGTGACAATCATCTGTTCGGTGAGAGGAGGAATACTCTTCGCCTGCAGTGACTAGCAGACTCATTCCAGCTATCAAGTATAAGACAAGGACAATCTAATACGGAGCTTAATATCTACTCAGCTGGGAGGAGGAGGCTCTTTTAGGTGGTGACTCAGAACTGAAGAGGTTGCTGCGTGCTGGAGATGTCTGTCTCACGCTGTAGCAGGAGAGGATCCCAGAGTGAGTGGCCTTCAGAATGACGTGCCACACAAAGTTAGAGGAGCAGTCCTGTCTGCACCCTGTGGAGTCGCACACAGTCAGCCCATCACTGCTAAAGAGGCACAGAAATACAGAAAAAAATCCAGCAAAGCAATATTTGAGACGACACTTGCTGTAAAGTCAAATAGTCTAAATAAAGAATACAAAGGGGCTTTCTACCTTTTAGCTGATCTCACCCCAAGGGAGCTGAAAGGAGAAGGCAGATAGATGCTCGGTGGACAGCAGGCGCTGAGCTCCATGTTGCCGTGACTATGCTGCTACCCAAGGGAGATGCCTGTATCCACACAAGGTGGATTTTTACTGCTGGTCACAGTATGGACAGGCTTCACAGTCTCACAAAAACCTACACCTGAAAATGAAGCAGAACCTCCCTTCGGGAGAACTTGGTCTTCTCTGACATCTTCCCAGATCGAGATCCAAGGTGGTAACCATCCCAGCTGAGTTTCAAGCAACATTTTTTGAAAATAATTAATTAAAGGTCTGTAAATTGGCCCTACTACCCCAGACTGGCTGAGATCCTTAAGGAAACACCTGATAGTTCTGTGGGTAACATTAGTACTACAGCAGAAACAAAGCACAGAGTCCTGAGGGATCAGGAGCACCCAGAGAAGAAATCCAGACAAGCGCAATCCTGTGGGAGCACACGCTCCCACCCTGAGTCCCCACAAAGTCCCCCATCTCTTTGGCGAGAGCTTTGATATTCCATCGTTTCCAATTATGACATTTTGCAACAACCGCTGCATGCTCAGTGTGCTGCTGATAGAAAAATTGAAACAGAGCAAAATAAAAGAGGAAATAAAAATTTTCTTTAAGGTCTGAGTTGTTGCTGGCTGACGCTCTGTAGAGTAAGACACACAAATGGCAGCTAGGACCACACTACAACCAAGAGGGGTAACATGCTGCAGCAAAAAGATTTATAAAGAGCCTGCAAAAAGGCTAGGCTCATCTTTTTTCCATTGTTTTTGTCATGCACATAATAGTTCCATAAACTGACAATTTTATGTACAGATATTACATCTTTATGTGCATTCTATTTGAAGGGTGAGAGGGACATAGAAATCAATCCAAGAAGCTAATTTTAGACTTAAAAATCCAAGTTCATTTTATAGAAATTCCCAAGTGGATTCCTCTTTCTTACTGTCAGGAAATTATGACAAATGATACAAGAATATAAGCTTAATATCAGGGCAGTTATAAGTCTTTCGAAATTATGGTGAGATTTTCATAAATCTTGCGTCAGACTTTTCAGAGCACTGTGCTAAGGAGAATAAAATCATACTGTGTGTGTCTTGAAAGGGTACAGCAGAGCGTAATTAGGCTTATCTGAAATAAAAGGGATATGTATAGAAAAAGTCAGCAGTCAAACGTATTGTGTAGCAGTGCATTATTTGTTGATTGAGTGGTTAATTCTATAGGAGAAATACAATTCTGATGCCAAGACGAGAATTATACAGATCTACCCTGCTGGAACAGATCACAGATCTGTCAGAGATGGTTGTCTTTGACTGGAAAATGGATGGTTTAAAGGGAAAGTGAACACACTCAAACCCTATTAAGGGATCAGAGTGACATTTGCCTTTCAGCTTTCATTTTAACCAAAATGATCCATGTTTGGATGTTGTAAATATTACTATTCAGTAGAATAAATGCTTAAAACAAAACATATAATGTAGCCTTTTGGGAATGACCTTTCAGTCCTGGTCTTTATAAAAACCCAATCCAAACAATAGCAATCCAACAAATAAATAAAACCCAAATGGCTGACAAAATAAATCCATCTGTGGGAATTTAAGATTCAGTCCTCGTCAGAGAGCACTAGGAAAGCCAAGATTTCTGAAAGCCACTAATTATATTCAGAGCATAGCATATTCTGAAATTCAGCCTTCTTCAAGGTGTCTCTAGCTGAGCACCTAATACCTGAAGCACCTGCAATAATTAATTGCTTTTCCAAAACCTGGACTAGGACCCAGATTCCAGTATTTGCTCAAAGTCAGGACAGCAATATCTGGTCCTTTAATGAGATTTCTTTCTCGTGCAACACTCTTCTGAGATGCATGAAGGGGATGTAAAGTACACTTTGCAGAGTGGTACTGAAACTTATACTGAGTTTGGAAAGCTTCCAGCAGGATTTTAGATGCTATCGCAGTACAAGCAAATCCAACAGTAACAAACCTTGTTTGCTATTAGATATATTTTTTAAAATAAATGTGGAGGAAAAATTGTCAGCAAATTGAACCATCTGAGGCTTTTTACTTTCCTCCTGATTTATAGCTATAACGCCCCTGCAAATTTTAAGCTAGTATCAAATCCCTGCAGAATCTTTATCCGTCTTAAACCAAATAATTGTCTTCTGCAGTAATACCAATTTTCCTGTGCCTCTAGGCTTGCAGGCTTTGATAGAAAGTTCTTTTGGATGCTAATTTATTTGGTTATATTACAGAGAGATAAATCTGTTTGCAGCCGGTTTCTGGTAGGGTGAAGGAATATAAAACCACATCACCAGTGTATATTCCAGAAATATTATGAAAACTAGAAACAGGACGAGGAAATTATAACAAAATGGTCCTCCTGAATATAGGGGACCTCCCCTAAGTAATGGGATTATTCAGTCTATATGACAATGCTAAAGGCTACAAAGGACAGTGAAAATTAAAGGGGAGGCCAGGGAGGCTCAGGGGATCAGATTTATTCTTGAGCAGTTGCAGCTCTCCAAAGATTTGGCACCTTGCAGGGTGGTTATCTGGACTCTCAATAGCTGATGTAGAGAAATGAGCACCTCTGGAGGATTTGCTTCTCATCCTAAGGCAGGGGTCTGTCATAGGTAGATAATTTTTCTTCAGAAAAATAGATCCAGCTAACACCATTCTTCTCATTTCTAGCCTGTTTTTCATTCAGCTTTAGTTTACACGTAATTTAAATATTCCTTTCCATGAGCAAGCTAGTGGTTGGCCAAAACCCCACTTGTAGCTCAGCTGTCGTGACGTGTGGGCTGGAACCAGAAGGATACCAGTCCCAAGCTGTTTCCAGACTTTTGTCTTCCCCCTGGTTCCTCAGGTACCTCTGCAAATTTCAAGGCTGAAATAGCAGCAACATCTTTTTTTCTTTTTCTTTTACAATCTGTTGGAGAAATAGCTTGTTTGGTAGGGTTCTGAGTTTTACAGCTTTAGTTGGCTTCTATATGTTTATATGGGTGGAGATAAACTTACCTGCTCTTTGCATGAGCAAAGATGATCAGTGTAAAACTAGGATATTAATTAGCATGTCTCTAATCTTTTTCTTCTATATGACCTTTTTGCATGACTAACAAATTGGAGATTTGTACAGCCATCCTTCCTCACATTGATTAGTAACTTGATTTTTAAGCTCAGTTATTTGCCCACAGATATAGACAGGTTCCTACTTTAAAAAATTTGTCTTCAGGCAACCTAAATCCCACTGACACAGGGACTTAAACTCTAAATTCCCATGGACTTGCCAACAGAGGGTAATTAAACTCTTCAAGTTATCTCTGTGAATTCAGACCTGGACAATGACACTGACACGCTTTTTCCTGCCTGAGAGGTCTAACCTAATAAATAAATACATAAATAAGAATTAAAAAAGAAATCACTCCTTTATCGAGATACAGCTAAACTAGTCTAAGCAGTAAAATATCCATATCAACAAGACTTGGGAGCCAAATTCTTAAAACTAACTGGGCGTCTGACTCATAATACTTCATTTAAGGATTGGCCCTCTGCTCCCTTTGGAAAATAAGCTTATATTTTAAAACATGTGGATTTTTTTTTTTAAAAGCTCTTCTGGTATTTATGTATCTTGTTCTGAGTAAACAAATGAGGTCCAGACTCTAAATCTCCAGCCTGCTGATTTTTTCTGTTGCTCTTTTACACGCCTTTGGACATAATTGCAGCGACTTCATTGTTCATCTGCAGACATTTTGGAAACAAGTCATTGTTCCTGGAACTCTGCAGGCTGTGGGAAATCATATTTTTGAAGCTGTATTGGTCTCAAGAAACCAGTATTTCAAAAGCTTTATTAACCATAGGTAGCTGTTGCTCCAGTAACCCTATTGAGTTCTCCTTCTCTTTTGCTAAGCAACAAGACAATTAACTTGACCTATGTCTTCGTAAATTTAAGTCAGATCTTCAGCAGTTAATTACAGCAAAATGATAGCAACATTACACTTAAGGCTATACAGTTTTCATTTCAGTAGGAGTGATAATGTTTTCTGAAAGCCTGTATGCACTGAATTATAGCATTAATTTGAAATGGTTATTGTAATCTGTGCAATGATTAAAGGTTCTAGGACAATTTGAAGGTAAAAGAGAAACCTCAGCTGGATTAAGGCAGAAAAATATTTAAATGAATAGTCTAGGTGACAGTCAAATAGTTAGGTAGACAGATTCTGGGCCATATTCTGTGCTGATTTGCTTCCCTTGAGGTCAGGGGAAATTTTCCCAGAGTAGCTTCACTTATAAGCAGCACCCTTTCAGATACACTGTGACACAACACTCAAGGCATATTGTTTAAAATTCTCCAGCACTTTAAAGTTAAAAATCATGTGACTCCATAGTTTCTCCTTTTTATGAGTAAGTCATAAAGCAAGTTTTTGTCTTTGGGATTTTCCTCCCGATGCACTTCATACAATGCGGCATTTGCTGTTATTCTGATTTTGCAGCATGTCTACTTGAAAAATCCCAGATCATTTGTGAACTGAAAGCAGGAATTAGGTTTTTTTGTAAAACCAGTCCTCAGCTGAGAACTCAGGTATATAGTTTCACTCATTTAAGAAGGAAATCAATAATTTGGATTGGTGGCATATTATATAAGTCATATATTGCATAGTTGGCTTGCTTTAAATAAATATTAATAAAATATGCAATGACTGTTTCTCCATGGTAAGTACCTGTAAATTGATCTATGCAGCGATGTGCTGCTGCAGTTACAGACCATTATACGCTGAAGGAATTTCCTGCCTTTTTAGTGAAACTGTCTTGGGGTTGTCATTACTCGGACTGCTACAAATGCAGTTCAGCTTTGCGTATTTGAGGTTTAGTTGCCCTTGGTCCTTCAGCGATCCAAATTACGGGCCACTGAAAATTTGGCTTTTAAACAAAAATGCAGCTACACCTGTGTGACTGTTTCAGTACAAGCCCTCATTACTCTGGGGTATCAGAGGGAAATCACTTGAGGGTATTCAGGTGAAACCACTTTCTCACTACTGCAGCACATCTATATAATATGGGTTTATGCTTATGCAATGCAGATGCAAGCAACACAGTTACATCAGTGCAGAAACCTAATGCAGAGGAAAAGCTCTTTGCCTCTGGAAGTCGTTCCTCAGAGAAAGTGATGCTGTAAATTCACATAGGGGTTTCTGTGTCCTCTGCTCTAGTCAGTGCTTATTAGGGTTTAATTCTTCTTGAAGCATCCCAGAAAAGGAGCTACTATACATACAGCTGAAAAAAAATTTCTAATTTCTTTCTCTTAAACCAACAGGCATCTTAATGGTGCTGTGCTATTGAATGTGTTGGATCACAGACCAGCTCCCCCACAGGCACAAGTTCAGTGCTACTACCGCAGATACAAGACTGCTTCCAGTTTTCTCCCTGTTTCCCATACAGTCATTGGGCAACACTGTCAGGCAACACCAACTGGGTAAAACTAAAGTGTCCCTTTCTGGGGAGAGACTTTTATAGAGACATTGGAGCTGATTTTCCACCCTTGCATATGGGTTCACTTCCAACCTCCTCCTTACCAGTTCTGCAAGGCTTGCTATGATTTAGACTTTGGTATACCAGCAAAATAACTTTGCCTTTAGCTGATTACTTTCTGCCTGTGATTTCTTTGGTAAACAGAGTTTTGTGGTCTTTCCTCCATCTAAGTGAAGCATTAGTGCTTCTGACAACGCTACTGCAGGGCTTGTGAAGCCAGAATGTAGGAAGAAAAGCTGGTGTTTCACAGCGGAGGGCAAGAGGGGAATGAATTCATAGGAAATGTCAAGCTCTTAAAGGAGGATTCGTAAGAAGCATTAGAGCTTTGCAGTGGCTGGTGCATCCAGTGTAGAGCTCTCAAAAATACATAAAGCTACATGACTGCATTGGTAGCTAAAAACTAGGGCAATCACAATTCCCAAATATTTACCTATGACCTGTTGTTCAGCAAGGATTGACTCTTCATTTTGTTGTATTGAGTTATATATATAAATCCAGTATGGGTAGCGCCAGCTACTGACCCTGGCTGAGGGTCAGTACCAAAGTTCTATTGCTTGAGAATACAAGCTAATGTAATAGAGGTGGGCTTTTTTACTTTCTGTGATTTTTTTTTTCCCAGAGCTTAAAGAATAAAGATAAACATTCTTCCATTAACTTAATTCGTTCCTTCTTCAGTCATGTTTGCATTCATTATTAACTTCCTAAGAAGACATAGCTATGTGATCTTATGTCTACAAAAGCCAGCTCTCCTCCTGTTCCTCCCTCCATCCCCTCATGACTTTTGAAGCTTGTTAGTCAATCCCAATCAAATTTGAAAGGGAGGAGGTAAGAGATTGGGAAAGAATTCAATATCCACAAGGGTGGTGAAATCTATTGTTGGGTGGAGGAAAAAGAAGGGAATTAGCACCCTCTAAATTGAAAAGAGAGGAAGAACTCACATTAGCCAATTTATTTGGCGGCAGCTGGCCAGCCTCGCAGGTACTGGTGCTCTGGCTGGCACGCATAGCTCTGAAATAGGCATAACACACGTTTTTTCTCACCCAGCAAGACGCTGAGAGTCTCAGAGGGAAAGCAAGAATTACTGCTGTGAAGGCACAAACCTATAATGAAGCTGGTTTCGTGAGCTTCTCTGCTCACAGAACAACTTCTTTCATCCTCTCTTTGTTACCGATCCAGGAGCCACATCCGTTTTCATCAAACAGAAGTTACTGAACTTACTCAGGAGAAACCAGGTGAAATTTGGGAAACTTAAATTAGATGATCCTAGAAAGCCCTCTGGCTTTAAATCCTGTGAAGTTATGAAAAAATACACAGATTGAAAGTGGTGTATAAAGTGAACTCCAAAGTGACATGTGCCAGTGGATGGTAGAAATTGACTGTTTGGCTGGTCATGGTCACCCAGGTGGTGCATCGGGGCCTTGCGACTTCCACAACCAGTCATAAATACACAGTGTGGATTACATGTTTACATTCCTGATCAGTCTATGATGATCAAATTTCATAAAATCGAGCTGTGAAGTACAGCAAATTCATTGAATAAGTCAGTAATCATGAAATCATTTGCTCAACTCTAATGATTTCCTTTTCCATTATGCATGGGCTTGACAACGATGGGATTTCAAATGTAATGAATGAAACTTTCACAATAGGGAGCACCTGGGAGAAGCATACAAGACAAGGTAGCTAATGCACACTTGTGCTTTAGCTTTTCACTTCAGGAGACTTGATTTCCAATCTCATTTGGAAGAGGAGAGAGAAGAAAAAGGGGAAAATTGGAGGTTGCTGTTAGAGTTGTTGTATAATACGCATCCGTTGAGCGGTATTTGCTCAGTGCCATCACTTGCACCAAAAGATCAGTCCCACCAGACACTCTGAGCCCGATGTCCCTGTGTCTTCGCAATAACAGCATTACCCCTGACTGTCACTGGTGTGAGAGAGGAGAACCAGGCACTCTCTGTATACGGTCCCTCGTGAGATGCCAACAGGGGACAGAGTGTATCAAAGAGGATTGTATCTGACACAGCTCTTTCAAAGAGTTGTTTAGTTTCCCAGAGAAGTGGGAAGCTTGCCTAATCCATAATGACCCAAATCGTTTTGCAATACGTTCTTTTAAGTGAGTTTGGCCATGTAGTTTCTCACTGACAAAATCCCTTGATTTTCTAGGGGTGTAGAGAAAGATTACTGCATAAAAGACCATCTGTCTCCTTGCTGCTGACAGGCTAAAAGATGGTCTTTTTCTTCTCTGTGGAGCAGGTTTCAGCCCTCCCAATCTGGAGGCAGCGAGCATTCGTTATCTCTGTAAAGCACTAGCCTGCAACAACCATTGCTTTTTCCTGCGATTTGCTGTCGTGGGATAATCACTTGGCCGCTCAATGGGCTCACCTGTGGGTGAGCTCCTGGAGCCCCTCACGCCCACGAGACACAGCCTCATGTATCAAGTATTGATGGTTTGGCTTCAAGATTGGATGTAATTGTGTCTTTCCACCAGGAACACAAGCTGGCCTTCCAGCAGCAAAGCCTTCCTTCCTGATTACGGGTAAAGTCTTTTGGGAAAGAAAAGAGATTTTTCCACCTGTCAGAGGTAGCAAACCAGATGCTATTTCCTCTATTGTGGCCAGTTCTGTGCAATAAGAAGCAAAGAACTGTTTGACTTTTATTATTGCTTACACTAGTGTGGCATTTGGAGCCTAGGGCCCTTCCATGCTATGCGCTTTGCAAACTCAAAATAATAACCACTTCTCATCCTAAGGGGACTGTAATATGAATAGGTAAGCCAGGCAAAAAAAAAAAAAAAACAAAACAACCTTATATTCCTGTTTCAGGGATGGAAAACAGGCATGGAGAGACTCAGCAATCTGCCCAGAATGACATGGGGATATAAGGTCAGAGGCGGGAGACGCATTCAAGTCTTTTCCCAATTCCTTTACTGCCCTATTTCTCTGCAACTTTCCAATTGGAGTTGTTCACATCCTTCCGCCCCACGCACGTGCTTACGCTTGTGTCAAGAGAACATAAATACATTTGATAGTCTTTAGCATTTACAACAGATATGTACAGGAAGCATAATCCACAGTTGTGGGTTACTCTGTCCTTGCTTTTGGGTGTTTCATAAAAAATCTAGCTACTTGCCCCCTTACACATCACACGTGCAGTGTGCTAGTGCGATATCAAGTTAATATTTAATAGCTGCAAAATGTTATGCTATCCGCAGGGAAAGATGCTTTCTAAATGCAAAGTGTAATCTCATATTTGGTGGATTTGAGCTTTGCACATGTCACTGGGTCAGCTGCTGCTACTACCAGATAGGCTTATCTAGATACTTAGAGAGGTAAAAAATTGCATATGTGTATCATTTGGATTGTAGTCTGTATATCCTATCAGCCACATTCAATTGCTTATTTCTGGGGATTGGTTTTTTTTTCTTGGAAAGACTCAGTTTCTTGCCTTCTCCCCTCCTTGCATGATTTCTTGGTATCTTGGTTATTAAACATGCTCATTTCCCCATCCATAAAGTATGGATAATAAGATAAGACTGTATATAGTGTGAAATTGAAATCACTAATTTAATCATGACATCAAAATGCAAGCCACTTTAGCATTGACATTCCTGGTGGGCCAGTCAAGGCAAGAGAGTGCTTGTAATACTTTCATCTTGGTCCGTGTATTTTAGGAATGAAGACAGCTTCAGTCGTAAACTGCTTAATGGAAACAAAGGGGAATTTTTTAACTAGCAAAAGGAAGGCAAGTGCAAGAGAGAAGAGGGGAGACAGAAGAAATGTTCACCTCCCTCCCATGTGGAGAAGGAAAAGAGGATCTTCCATCTGGGGGTTCTCAGAGTTCACACAGCTCCTAAGAAACTACACCTCATATGGCAAATGCTCTTTCCCAGGAGCGGGTGGCTCTAGCTTTCACCAGGGAGACCTTCCAGGCTCTCCAAGGGAGAGGTTTAATAGTGCTTTTTGTTTCCACCACGCATGCAACATAATGCCATGTCAGAGCTCCCTCCAGGCCAGCTGCCACAGCTCAGGGCCATGCCGTGTCTCTGATTTGCTTGGGAAAGCAGCAGACTCACAAGGCCGTGGTCTTGATACTCCACTGCTTTTTCCTACAGCTGCTCAAGCTCCAACTTAGCACAGTGGTTTTTCAGCTCTCTGGCTGGCTATTTCTGCGCAGTTTGCCATTAATAGGAGACTGTGAGAATGACCGTGCTGGGTCAGACTAAATATTCTCCTAGCCCAGCATCCTGCTTCAGACAGTAATCGACTCTGGATGCCCGGGAAGAGCATAGGAGCAGGCATGCATGTCGTCCTGCTTCCTCAGAGGACACGTTCAGTCTCTATCAGCTTGTGGCTTAGAGCTGTGCTAAATGAGAGGTGGTGTTTTCATATTTAACTGACCTCAGTGTAGGACATTTTATCCTATGAATGTCTTCAGTTTCTTTACGCACCGATGTAAACAAGGGTCGGCCCATCATGTTCCCTGATCACTCAGGCTGGGCACTTCACACTACTCTTTAAATGCTTAGTCAAACATGTGGGAGAAGCTTTCTGCCGTGCAGAGAAGACGGATAAAGGAAAAAACCTCTGTTTTATGCTGAGAAAGCCACACTGCTTTACAGAGACCATACTGCTTTACAGAGACTATAATCCAGGATCTTGCAGCCAGGAAGCAGGAGATACCGAGTTTCAAATGCCTGCTGACAAGTGTGTGAAAGGAACAAGTTTGATTTATAATACTTGAATTAATTGTGTGCTTTATAACGTATTTCGTAGAAAGGGTTCAAGCCCATTTCAGATAATTTTGCTGCCCATTGTATATCTACAAGTCTCTTGCGCTGTCTTATACTTCCTCTCCCCAAGGGCTATGCTTCCACCACTCTTATTTTAAATAGTAAAATTTGTTATTGTTGTGGAGTTGGCAGAAACAGAGTAACGTATGTGCAGACTTGTGCGTCTACATCCATCTGAGAGGGGCAGCTGTAGCTCTAATATGGTCTTTATTTCCTTGCCAGCAGATTAGAAAAGGATTATGGAAAAGAAGGATACCAAGGGAAGCATCATTTCATTTCTGTTCCGAGGCAACACTCCAGCTGGCATCAGTCGCTATTTACTCTAAGTTTTACATGTGGAATCAACAAGGGAGATGCAAAAAAAGAGACCAGGAAAGCCTGGTAGTAGAAAGCATATTGTCTGGCAGTTTTCATTCTTTTATATTTAGTGTAGTGCCAGCCTGCAAGATGACTACAGTACACACAGGAAGGATAGATTAAGGATTTGGGCACTAGCCAACATTTGTGTTCGTGCTCCACCACAGACTCTCCTTGTAGCCTTGGGCAAGCTATTCAGGGCCAGATCTGAAACGATAAGGTGTGACCGCACCAAGAGAAGAAACACAGTGAGAGGGACCGTCAGGTGAGTTCTGACATCTCCATAGAGAGTACAGAACCATAGAGAGACACAGCTCGGGACTGGGCAAAGGGAAAGCTGGTGTAGACTTCTCAAAGTTGGCTACTTCTAGTTAACATGGCAGAAATATGGATATTTCCACATCAGACTCCATTGCAAGGCACAGGAAATACCAGACAGATAGAAAGCAGGGAAAGCAGGTTCCTAAAGCCTAAGCTATGATTGTGAAAATCTCTGTTCTTCAAATTCCTAAATTCTAAAGATCTTGCATTGTTTTTAACTTTAAAATTCCTTAGGCATTCCAAAGTTCCAGTTTTGCATTTGGCCCCAGATTGATCTGTCCTGGCTAGGCTGAGAGGCAGGACACCCATTCCGTGCCCAAGCCTCACTGGTGCAGAAACCATCTCATGTGGGGAATCATTGCCTTAGGTCTTCTCAGACTGTACCCTACACACACCAGTGGGATTGCGTTGCACACCAAATGCAGTCTTGACAACTGTTAGTTTGGAAGCATGATTTAAAAAGAAAAAGCTCAATTTTGTGCAGGATGGAACGCGCACATGGGTTCCATCCCATGGCCCAGATCTGGTGTCACACAGTCTCCATGTGTCCCACATACGCAGCCGGTGTCCTCACCACTAGTCTGTTCTACCCCACCTCTGGAAGCTGTGTCAGCATCCAGGAAGCAATTCAAGATCCGCTGGGCTGGAGAGAAAGTACGTGTGACTAAACATTCTGCAAAGTATAAAATCTATGGAATCGGGGAATTATGGGGTATGAAGGCTAGCATACATAAGAGAAAATTCCCACTAATGTCCCAGTTTGGGTACTTAAGTTATATCTTTTTTGTTTTGTTTTGGTTTTAGCTTAAAATCTGTTGAAGTCCTTGGGACATAGGCACTTGTAAAGGCACTTGCCAATTGCTGCAGGTTTGGGGTTTGGGCTGAAGTCTCTTTCCAAGGAACTCCAAGGAACTTTGTGGAAGGAAAGGTGTCGTGCCAAATAACAGCAAGTGACATATTTTATAACCACTACGCTGGGCCTGTTAAAGTCAGGGAACTCATTTGAGGGTTAGAGTGAAAGACTAGTTCCACTGGATATGTTCTTACTGGGAAAAACTTTCCAGATGTAAGATAGTGAGTCATCTCCTAGGGCAGAGGAGATGTGCAAAGCAGTGCAACTCTTAAAACTTGTTAGAGAGCAGGGCACCTGCACCAGGGAAGGCATTACACAAATGGACATGAGATGAATTAATAGGTCCTTTTTTCCCCCAGTTGAAATATATGATCCAGAAGAAAATACACAAACATCAGGGCCACGTCCTACTACCCAATTATTCAGAAAGGATAGAGTCCAGGCTCTGCCACGGAGAAGCACTTAGACTTTCTCATCAAAATGTGACTCTTTGGCAAAGTGAATACTCTGGGAGGTCAAATGCATTACCACTCAGCGCAGTATCACTTCCAACAGCCTGAATGAAGGATTAACGAAGATGACTTGACATTTACCTAGATTCGTGTGCAGCTAATAGGGTTGATAAAAGTGCTCCATGAATAATTTATATTGCGTAATTCACAGATGGAAAGATTCATCTTCTTCCCATAAGCAGAAGGGAAGGGGGAGGGTGGGACGTTAGACAGAAAAGATTGGTCTCTAGCTCCACGTACCCTTATCAGTGGAAAGAGAGGTCAAGACTTCCTGGTTTAGTATCATGGTTACTTCCATTAAGGAAGTAATTTTAGTTACACAGAAGGTTACAGCTGCCCTCTTTTTTGGGTGGAGGGGATTTGGGGTAATTTGGGGTAATTAGCAAAAATACATTGCAGCTGAGGTCCTTGTTGTTGATACAAGGAAGGACTGAGAACAGTATCACAGAGTCACAGAATAGTTGAGCTCAGAAGGGACCTCTGGAGATTGTTTGCTCCAACATCCATGATCAGAGAAAACCCAGCTACAGCAAGTTGTCCAGGAAAATGTCCAGCTGGGTTTGAAAATCTCTAAGGACAGAGACTCCATGACCTCTCTGGGCAACTTGTTCCAGTTCAGTCACACTCACAGTAAAAATGTTTTTTCTTGTATTTAAATTGATTTCTTATATTTCAATCTGTGACCATTGTCTTTTGTCCTGCTACTAGGCACCACTGAGAAGAGTCTGGCTCCATCTTCTCTACTCCCCCATCAGGTATTTGTAAACATTGAAAAGATCATCTGTAAGAAAGATCTCTCAAATCGAAACAGCCCCAGCTCTCTCAGCCTTTCTTTGCTGAGAGATGTTCCAATCCCTTAGTCATCTTTATGGCCATTTACTGAACATGCTTGGACATACATCCAAGTCTCTCTTGTACTGGGGAGCCCAAAACTGGACTCAGCCCACCACATGTGTCTGGCCAGTGACGAGCAGAGGAGAAAGATCACCTCCCTTGACCTGCTGGCGATGATCTTCCTAATGCAGCTGAGGATAATGCTGGCTTTTTTTCTGTTGCTGGATCATGGCCAACTTGGTGTCCACTAGGATTCCCAAGTTCTTTTCTGCAAAGCTGTTTTTCATTTGGTCAATCCCCGACATGTACTGATTCATGCGGTTATTTCTCCCCAAGTGCAGGACTTTGCACTTCCCTTTGTTGAACTTCATGAGGTTCCTGTCAGCCCAGTTCTCCAGCCCGTC
>JANXJC010000055.1:44345990-44357370 GCA_027564655.1 Leptodon cayanensis
AAAGAAAAGAAAAGAAAAGAAAAGAAAAGAAAAGAAAAGAAAAGAAAAGAAAAGAAAAGAAAAAAGAAAAAAGAAAAGAAAAGAAGAAAAAAAGAACCACCACCTCAGGCACAATGTTATGTTTTTTTAACAGCAAGCTCTATATCCAGCTTGGACTCTAATTCCTCCTTCTAATGAAGTGCTTTTTGAAGTCCAGCATCCTCCAAAAATATGTGTCATATTTCCATTCCAAAGACAATTAATTCCGGACTGCTTTTTTGCAGACCTGCCATTGTCTAAAACCCAGCCAAGATCAGACAGGAACTTCCTGAGATTTTTTTTCCAAAGGTCTTATGGCCACCTCCCTTTGCCATGGTCAGCAGCCAGTCCCTGGGCACTTCTAAATATCCTGGTAATGCCTTTCTGCATCCAACGTGCCTAAAGACCTTACATGCAACCTCCCACCCTTTTTTTTTTTTTTAACAAGCTCCATCAAACATTATGGAAGAAATAAGCCATGTTTTGACTCCCCATTAAACAGTTGCGACTGGGAACAGACATCACTGGGAATAGCTGGCCTCAGGGAATATTTTTAAGAGTCTAAATATTGTTATTAAAACTATAGGAATAGTTCATTAATCCTTGGAAAATGTTTCCATTAGGTATTAATACAACACTACTGTAACTTTTGGCCTTTGAATCGGGGCTTCTTTTTTACTTATTTTGGCCTACAAAATGCTTCATTTTGCATTCAGACATGCTGAGTTGAAATATTGTTTTATCCCCTGATCATATGTTCCTTGCTGGACAAAGGGCTATTTTTTTCTACAGACAAGAAATAAAAAGGAAGAAATTAAAAAAGGTCCCCAGGTCACCAGGTCACCCATCCCTTGTGGCTTTAAATTGTCAATCCAGCAGCAAAATAAGACCATCCACATCAGAAGAAACCAATGAGGCTTGAGAGCAAACCATCAGAGGAATGGTGGAGGGAGGAAATAATTCAAACTTTTAAAAACACAAACACTTTCTTAAAAAAAATGAAAATATGACTTTTCATCCCTACCCTCCCACATCCAAATGGGATTCATTGTGGTGCATTTTTGACCTGCTCAGTTGCCCCAAAGTCTAAGCAGTGTTTATGCCATCCAGTCAGAGGCAACCTCAAAAATACAACCACTATTAAAAAGAAACGGTACTAATTATTCACCATCAGGAGCTCTTTCCTCTAAGTTGTTGTGAACCAATACTCAAGTGGCAAGTTTTGGTCACTGTGTTTCTGGATGTCATTTCTTAAAAAGGAGACATAAAAGACACCTTGACAAGTTGTCATTGAAGATTTCATGGCAATATCTGTAAGTGGAGGGATGCCTACCCTGTTGCCGTGGCAAAATTCACATTCAGATGACTGCATTTTACCTACTTACACTCAGCCTGCATTTTCAATTCCATATGTCATTCTTCTTGTCTTCTCATCTTAAATTGCTGTATAGTGCTGCTGTGCATTATTAAACAGTTGCCACATTTCACCTCAGTGGATGTTGCATTTAAATAACGGATTTACAAAGTCTATGCTGCTTTGTTAGGTTTGCCTGTACAGCTAGTTGATTTTTTTCCAAGAAAAAACATTTCCTTCAGAAACAGACTTGAAAAATTACTGGGTTTCATTAAAAGTTGTCAAAATCTTTTTTCTTTTTCATTTTTTTTTTTCCCAAGGTTTCTGGCTTTCTGAATAGAGAATGAAATTAAGTAGATGTATATAAAAGAAAAGGTTTTAAAAAAATCAATGTTATTGACAACAACAAAAAATATTTTCCAATTAAATATTGAAAATTATTCCAACTGTATTTTAGACATCTGGTTTTGGGGTTTTGCTGTGAACTGAAAAAAAAAAGGAATCCATTTCAAACAATTGAGAATGAAAATGATGCCAGAACTCCAAATATCACAGCAAAAATCTTTCAATTGTTTCCAGAAAGTTCTTTTTATGCATCATCTTTTGAAACTTGCAAAGTATTGTACCATTCAGAGAGAAAAAACTGCCTTTAATTCTGTTTCTCGGTAGATGTATACATAAAATGAAACACAAGTGCAATTTGTTTTTTAGATTGGAAACTCGATGAGACAGGGATCACTGCTCCATGAAATTAAGCACGTTGTATTTAGGCCAGAGAAACGTTCCTAAAAAGACAAAGTATTAGAATCTGTCCCAAGGAAGATACAGTGGCTGTCTAGGGGATTTGAAGAAATGGAGAACTTTTAGTTTTGGGCAATGAAATAAGAAAATATATATGTTAGGGAGGTGGTTGATGATCAGAGGTATTACCAGGTGATATCTGTTGTGCTTCAGCTACTGTTCAGTCGTGGCAAATGAAGAACTTGGATTGATTGGCCCAGTCAGGGAAACCATCACAGCGTGCGTGTGCTCTGTTATCTGGGGAATACAACAATCCCCCAATGCAAAATTAGAGCAGTCAATACCCTCAGAAGAGAACTTAGACTATTTTAAGACACATGGAAAGATCCCTAAGGACACAGATTCCCTAGAAGACTTTAAAAAGCTTTAAAGCTTCTCTTGTTGTCTATAGAGAGCTCCATAAAGTCAACTGCTAAAATGTGTTAAAAAAATGTGTTGTAGAATCCTTTTAGAAACAATATATTTCTGAGGATCAGATTTCTAACCGGGGCTGAACATCTCACTCAAAGGTTAATATCTTCTATGACTCAAAGTATCGACTGCAGAGGGAGCCCTAGGCAGATGCTACTGTAGAAACGATGGAGGTAATTTTGCAAAGCAAGAGGAAAGCCGATATGTACCATGCATTTAAAAGATGTTGCTGTGTCCTACTTTAAAAAAAGTTCCCTTTGTATTTGTTAAGACCATAGCCTCCTTAGCTGGCCATAAATAGTTTCCTTCAGCTCTGAGAACAGACAGGATTCTGCCTTCTGGATTTCACATAGTTTTGTTCTGGTTATTAGTAACATGTCAGGAGCTATGTATTTCACTGATGAAGAAAAAGATAGGCCTCCTATCACCAACCATCGTGCATCCAACCTATGTTTTAAAGGAAAACTGAGATCGCAATCAAATAATCTGGTTTAATGAGCTGGGGCTCCAAGCAAAACATCTGGGATAAAATCAGGAGTGAACATGTTAAAGTTGGAAGAAAGCACCACCCTTCACCATACTTACCACACCATGTAACTGGTTCCTCATTGCATGGCCCAAAAGAGAAATAAGCAAGGTTTTACCAATGACAGTTATTTCAGAAGGAAGGGCAGTCCGTGAAATGCTCTCTCCAGTCAGGCACAAGTAATGGTTTAGGAACAAGCTCTAAACTGCTTTTTTTTTTACATAGAACTGGATTAAGAGAAGGTGCCTCACAAGTTAAAGGCAGCCTTCTTGACAAGGATGGACAACCAGCATATAAAAGTCTTCTGGAAGACTTTTGAGGGACTGATGCTTTTTGCATTCAAGTTCAGTAAGCAAGGCAGCATCTACACAGGTTACATCTTCAATGATTTTAAAGAATAGACAAGGGTTTCGTGGCAGTCCAGTTTAGAGATCACTAATGTGTGGCTGAATGAGACAAGGTTCCTACTGGACAACAAAAATTTCACAGATGAATTCCAACTATGTAGTGCATTTTATTTTCAGGTCATTCCATGGACATTAACTAATTAGTCCTCAGAGCACCCTGGAGCAGACAGCAGGAAAGGATAGTCATGCAGACTTGTCAGTAATTTTTTTTTTTTTTTTATGGACTGTTTTCATGGAGTAATTCCACGCATGGACTCATTGATATCAGCCCATTAAAAGAAGGAACAACTGTGACATGATAGATAAGGCATCTTTAAAAAAAAAAAAAACCAACCCACAGGTGATGTAATGTTGCGAGCAGAAATCACTTATTTCAGTGGGACACTGCAGAGAACAAATGAAACAGTAAAATATACAGCGACACACATGCTCGGGAGACTTGCTTCCGAGCCTTCCATTTTATCTTTAACTACAAAGGCAAGATTGTCCCTTATGTTCAGCAAAGATGTGCCAGAGGAGGGTTGCCATGGCAGAGGATAACCACATTAAGTCTCCCAGCCCCCAGCACGTCTGCTCCTATTTCCACCCACTCACCCATCTGGCCAGGTTGCAGCAAAGGTGCGATGCCTCGGGGCTCAGCACGCAGACCCACCAGGGAATTCTTGTCTGGGCAATTTGGGGCTGGATTACAGCATTTCTCATCACCACCTGTGGGAAGGGGGCCAGGCACGCTCTGTGATTCTGTCCCAATAGATTTTCCACCCTGAGTTATGCTCTGCCCGCCTTCCACCTATACCATTTGGGACTATGATTTTCTTAAATCTGGTTCCCTTGCAGGGTCAGGATTGATCAACACTGGACTTTTTTTGGCAGCCCAAAGAAACATGTTCTTTGGCCAAATCCTGTACCCATAGAAGGCGAGAGTAAATCTCCCTTTGCCTTCATACAGGTCAGCTTTTCAAATTACCCTCATAGACATACTGCATCAGGGGATGAGAAAAGGTGATGAGCACCCTTGTCACATTGAAAACAGGGAGGGCTAGACTTAACTCAGCACCCTTCAGGAGCAGTGCTTCAGGGGCATTTTATTCCACCTGGGTCAGGATTGAATCCGTACTCTAACTTCATGCTATAAGGAACCCAGCCTATTTCTGATGGCTTTGCTTCAGAAGAAATGTAAAACCGGTCTGCTGGCTAAATTTCATTTTGGATAATTACATTTTGCTCACACAAATTACTTCAGTAATTTCAAAAGGGGAAATTACTCTCTGCTTACTCTTCCAAAACTGTTTCGTAGAGTTAGTAAGAGAGATGAAATGGGCCAACCCACCAGAGAGGTGGCTGCATTTTAATGGGGGATGAAATTCCCCCTGTAAAGTACATATTTTGTTCACAGAACTTCAATCCACATCCAGCCTACGTGAAAGATGGGGAGCTATTAACAACTTTCTGAAACCTCACAACTCTCAGCTTGTTGTATACCTCCCTCGACCTTACTTTCATGTATCAGACTGTCTCTCTGACAGCTCTTCTGGGATGGCTTAATAACACCCTGTTCTCAACTCCTCATTTTCCCATTGTAAGCTTCCTGGTTTCTTCCTTTCTTTCCTCCGTCAGCTGCTCCTTTCCTTCAAGATCCACTCTGTCACCTGGGCAGTTTTCTCCTGTTATTATCCACTGTCTCTGCAGCCATCGCATCTCGAGGAGCCAAGCTTTTGCAGACAAGCTAAACACCTTGCTGTTGACCTACGCACCCAGTTGTGCATGCCAGTGTAACACCATCCATCCTCACCTCTGCTCACGACAAACTGCAGCTCCCAAATTTTTCCCTTCTTCTTTAAATGATCCTTCTAGAGCCTGGCTGTGGAAATTATGCTTTTAGTTATCTTCATCCTCACATCTTTCTGATGTAAGGTGATTTTTCCCCTCTGTACCCAATCCAGTATTCTTATATCTTAGGCATCAAACCCTTCACAAGTTTCATCTTTCTTACTCATTCTTGCCCTTCTTAAATTTCTTCAGTGATCCCATCTATCACATCACTCATTCCAGCCTTGGTATTTCCATTCTCATCACTTTGGGTGTCGTTCTCATGCCTGGAATGTCCTAACTTTTCCACATCCTTTAGGTCTGTGACCCAAAATGCCATTCTTCCTGCATCATGGAATCAGTTATATTTTCTTTATGATTATTCATTAAACAGAACTTTTAGAACAGCTAATGCATATGCATAAACTTATTGTTCGCAAGGTCTAATTGTTCAAACACTCATTCGGTGAATTCGTTACCACAAGATGAAATTTCTTCAGTGTACGAGGAACAGACCAAAAGACATACATGTAGGACGGGAACATTTTGAAGTGCAATGTGAAAGACTTTCAAGCGAAACACATGATATTTGGAGGCGAGGATTATGCTGCTAAATGGTAGCACACGACTCTCATTCCCAGCTGCTTCTTGCAGGCAAGCACTACAGGTACCAGTATGGTGCACTAGATGGATTATCCCATCTGCTTAGATGCAGAAATCCTGACATCCCTTCTCCCTCCCATAACCTCCCTCCTGCCGCTTGTTGAGCTTCTTCATTTGGTCAGATCTGACATTCTGCAAATATTTATGCACATCTAATCTGAATATTGCCAGTAGTCCCACTGATTATGACTGATACTTGCCAGAGTAAAGTATTGGTCTATATCATTGCATGAGCTGGAATTTCTTTGGGCAAGGACTGTAGGTAATTCTCACCAGCTGTGAACTGATCTCATCTTAGGTGCTAAAAAATTATTATTTTCTTAAATCTTAGATTTTGCAGTTTCTGGATTTTGTGGCAGTTTTAATGCATTTGAGGATTCTGAACTTCCACTGTTATTCATACAGAGATGAACAGCCCAATGCTGAAAAAAGCACAAATATGTTCCCTGAATATCCTTAGAAAGGAGAGAAAGACATCAGTGAAACATTGGATAAAAATTTCCCAGGAGAAGATCTTTTGCTATGTCATGAAGTTAATTTCAAAAGCTGTGGATGTTGAATATTTGTGGAAGATCTTTCTCACAAGTCACTGTTTTTATTAGCTACACAGCACTTACCATTTCACTGTGTTCCTCTTTTGAATATCCCCATATCATTAATATTTTCTCACTAAATATTTAAATACTTTTTTTCCTCACTTTGTGCATCTTTTCTCTGCCAGTCCTCCCATGGGCTTAAATGTTATATTTGCATATTTATGTAATAATGTGATTTGAAGAAACACCAGGATGCAAGAAGAACCATGGGTGCTGGACAGAAATTCAAGACATCTGCCATAAATTATAGCAACCCTTTGGGCTCCTGTACTCCAAGAGAGCTTTGTTAAGGTCACCTATGTGTCATGCCATAGGCAAGAGCTGTCTGGAAAAGAAATTCAGGTTCCATAGATGATTCTGAAGTCTTGGAAAACTTTAAATCTTAAATCAATGGCAAACAGGAGAATGCATTGCTTTATTTTGCTCACATCATTTTTGTTCTGTAGAATGTAAATATTCCAACATTTCATTCCAAATCCACCAAGGTAGTCTAATCACACTGAGCCTATTCCTGTTTCTCCAAAATCAAAATGTGTTTCTCACTGTCCCTGCCTTTTTGTTGGGATGAGCTGGAGAAAGGGAATCTGCACGTTTTCCTCTATGGAAAATGATTAGACAGACAGCCAGGGAACTGGGAGCTTGGAAACTGGCCAGGTTTGCTGCCAAATGTCTGGTGGGCTGGGAAATCTGATTTTTACTCAAAGGACTTGAAGTTCTGGTGTACCTCTCTTATGAAAATAGGTCAGATGAGACCTTATGGCCCTGGAAAGCTTGGAAACATCTGATCCTGAATCATCCACACTCTGATCTTCTTGAAATTCTACCAGGCAGTCAAGGAGTCCAAGTTCACTATTATTTGTAGGGACAATTTTCAGGGTCTTCACTGAAAACGGATCCTGTAACTGAAGTTTCAGCTCTTCAGTTTCTAATGGAGAAGCATTTGCTCTGAGAACTCCTAACTGTAGTTACACAGAATCTCTCCAGAGCTTCAGGGATATATTCCAAGTCATAACCTTTACGCTGGGCTTACAAGCAAGCAAGGTAAATGTTGAGTGCTTCAGCTGCATTCTTTTGCACTGGAAAGATTCCCCTTTATATCTCACCGAGATACACTCATAGAGCTGAAGAGAAACATTTTTTTTCCCAAAAGATTTACATTAAAATCCCATAATATCTTCCTGGAGTAAAAACATATTTTGATATTACTTTTGCAGCATTGGGATTCATATTTTGTGAAAACTTACTTTGCCATCAGTTCAAATCTGAGGAAATGCCAAATGAGTATTGGAAGGAATGAAGTGAAAAGGAGAGTTCCAAAGCATGGATGGAGGCTGATGAGATGGCGAACGCTCAGATGGTCACCAATGATGGTGGTCTCTTTGAGAGATGGTGGTGGCCCACCACGTCTTTTACGTGGGCTGAAAGCAGTGGACACGAGCTCAGGTGTGGTGGAAAGAAGGGGTGGGATGGATGTGATGACAGTGCTACGGAGAGTGTCAAGTCTACGTATCTGAGAAAATGCAGCCAGCCAATGTGCCGACAATGATTAGACTTCATATGACTTTTAGTATTGTCCTAGAGCTAGAAGTCCTTAAATACCTGCATTGCATAACAGCACTGCCAGTTATTAAGTATGTCTTGTAATTGGCTAGGAAGTCGTTAATGACAACTTGCTTCAAAACCAAACAGCTGGTTCTGTGAACCTCTAGGTAACAACAAATGCAAGAACAGGAGGAGTAATAATAATTTAAATCCTCAGTATATCCAGTTGCTGTTCTAAATCCTAAGGAATTAAGTTTTTATATATATTTCAATGATAAACTAATCTTGACACTTTTTCTGTTTAAATATGCAGCAACTCAGCCTTCAAAAAGTGTGGATTTATTTTTTAATTTGTTTTTTATTTTATCAATGCAAAGCTAGTTTAATTTCGTGTAATACTTCTCATTTATGCCTAAAAAAACCCCTCAAGGATGCTTTGTGTTCTTAAGTACTTGACTATCATAAATCAGTATAGCTGCACTGACTTTAGAAATACTGCCATGATTTATATCAGCTGTGGATCCAACTCTCCATTCTTTGGTGCTGGGTGCCAGCACAACAGTTCACTGAAGTTTTACTAGAAAGTTTCTGATAAATAGGAAAAAAAACTTCACTTTTTTTTTTTTATTATGAGAACGTCTACTTCTGTTTTAAAGATTCTGATCCTGCAATGTACTTGAACCCACATTTCCTGCTATTTGCAAGGGACTCTCACTGAGTTCAGTGGGAAACTGGGGCTCTTGGCCCTCTGCAGCACAGGACCCTAATAGTTGGAAGGAAATTGCCTTGCATCTTGTACAACCTGCTAATGTGCTTGTGCATTCATGCACAGCAATTGATCTTACAAGTTTCTGAGTGTTCACTGGACTTGCCATTATACCATGAATATTTTATAGCTGCACCACTATAATAACAGTAATTACATTTGCCCTTTTACAGAACCTTTTATCTAAGGATTTCAAGGTGCTTTATGGATGTTAATTAAGCCCCACGGTCTTCTTGTGGAGTAAGAATTATTATTAACATTTTGTAAATGGGGAAGCTGAGGTACAGAAAATCTGAACTTGACCTTGCCCAAGGTCATATTGCAAATCCCTGCCAGGAAGAGGAGAGGAATTCAAGGGTCCTTGCTTCAGACTCACTGTAGTTATTTACTTGATTTGGACTATACCACGAGCTGCAGAAAAGTGTTTAAAGTTGAAACTTTGGATATTTTCCTATTATTTGGAATATTGTAAATTTTTACTGCTCTGAAGAGTCACTATGCCCCTCAATACACCCTCAGAAAATAATCCACACATCAGAAGGTACTCACTGAAGTACATTTGAGGTGCTACACCCAGAGGACCTGATCCTATATCAGAGATGCCAGTGGAGATATTTCACTAAGTATTAGCCCAGTCTCGCAAGTACCAATAGAAAACTACTAATGCCATCATGAGGTGTCAATGAGCTGTGAACAAAGTCCATAGTTGAAAGGCACTTTTCTCTCAATCACTTTACTAATAGTGAAAAGATGTCCCAAGGTATATTCTAATGTCAGCGCCTGTCGTTTAGATGAATGAAAATTACTCACTATGATTGCTTCTTTGATAAACTTATTTACTATGAGAGTGCTAGCCCTTGATTGCTTTGTAAAAAAAGAGCAATTATGATACAATAATTACACAGTTAGGCTTGTGTCGAAAATGAACATGAAAAACACTTATTCATCCAGGGAAAATGAGCACATTTCCTGAGTGGAAATGTACCTTAATGTACCTTTATCTAAGCGGGGTGCATGCTCAGCCACAGCAGGGCATGATAGCCTGTGGGAAGGTAAACTTTCAGAAAGAAATTCCAGATCAGCAAGCCCACAGGCACAGCAGAAGCTGCAGCGTTTTTATCTCAATGACAGTACTGAGGGAACGTGCAGTGTCTCTACATTTCCAGCTTCAGACTTAATGTGACCAAAACCACGTGTGGGATTTCCCTGCGGCTGGGGAACAGATGTGTGCCAGGTTATGGAACGTGGGAAGTGGGATAATGGTCCCATGCCCCAGGCTGCTGCTCCCCATGGCACTGAGCTGGTTTGGGATAGTAGAACCCACAGAACTATGTATATAAATATAAAATGCTCTCCGCTTCCTAAACCGGACAATATCCTGGCTTCACAAAAGTAACTGGGAAATTATCACTCACTTCTGCCCATTCAGGGTGTCCTTCAGGGAGTTCAGAGAGAACTTTACCAGTTAGGAAGACACTGTAATTACTGTAAATGATGTAAAATCCTTTAAGCCATAAGAGATTTGACTGGTCTAATCAATATCTTGCAATAACAAGGTTCAGCCTGGTAAGAACTATTGTGCAGTAATAACATCGTTTATGATTTATTCTGCTTAACTTTCAAGTTTTTGGTCCAACAAACCTATGCCTTTCAGTGAAACGGTATCACAGAGGAGTGCTAGTGGGCAGAGCCATTTGGATGTTACCACAAGAAAGCAACATGCTCCTGGCCTGGGTGGAGGTTGAATGGGGATGAGTGGGGTGCCAGCACATCCAGAGTGAGCAGGAATAAAGCAAGATCACCCTTACCACAGAGGAATGCCTGGTGCAGACAACACACTGTGAGAAAGGAGTTATTCTCTTAGCACAAGTTTCCCATCTTTTTATTTTCTTTTCTTTTTCATGGTGTGGATCCTCCTGGAAACTATGCTAGGGCACCTGGAAAATAAGGAGGGGATTGGTGACAACCAACATGGCTTCACTAAGGGCAAATTGCTCCTGACATATTGGGTGGCTTTCTATGATGTGGTGACAGTGTTGGTGAATAAGGGAAGAGCAACAGACATCTACCTGGACTTGTGCAAAGCATTTGACACTGTCCCGCACAACAACCTTGTCTCTAAATTGGAGAAAAATAGATTTGACAGATGGACCACTCAGTGGATAAGGAATTGGCTGGATGGTTGCACTCAAAGATTTGTGGTCAACGTCTCGATGTCCAAGTGGAGAGCAATGACAAGTGGCGTTCCTCAGGGGTCGGTATTGGGATCGGGGCTGTTTAACATCTTTGTCGGCGACACGGACAGTGGGATTGAGCGCACCCTCAGCAAGGTTGCTGATGACACCAAGCTGTGTGGTGTGGTCGACACGCTGGAGGGAAGGGATGCCATCCTGAGGGACCTGGACAGGCTTGAGAGGTGAGCCTGTGCCAACCTCATGAATTTCAGCAAGGCCAAGTGCAAGGTCCTGCACATGGGTCGGGGCAATC
>JANXJC010000055.1:44380937-44418639 GCA_027564655.1 Leptodon cayanensis
GTATGGAATCAATGGAAATGGTAAGTTTGCACACAACAGTAGTAACTTCCAAGGAAAAGACTCTGTCAGTAGGAGAATGAATATATATTTTGAAGAAAAAGGATCAAAGGGCCAACAAAGATGAAGCAAGGAAGACGATTACATATGAATTTGGAACTGCTAATTCGGTATTGCCGCTTTTCACTCAATAGGTTTTGAATGAAAGAGGAAGTGTCCATCGTCATGTCTACAAAGACAAAAAAGAAGTAACACAAAAGTATCAAAAAAGGATGTATTCAGGTCAAGGACCATCTTGCAATTAAAGGTAGACAATTTGAGGGAAGAGCAAGATTATGATTGCAGTGATGCTGCAACAATTTAGTCATTGGGAAGGCATAGTGCAGTAGCATGTTTTGAGGCTGATTGCTTTGTTCAGTGGGGAGACAGCTGAATAACTGTCGTTCATCCCTTTGCCTTCAGTCCTGAATGCTTATGAAGCAAGGAACGCTGTTAATCCTGATGAGGGAGACCTGCTCTACAAGGCTACCAGGGAAGGCACAGCTTCAGAAAACCCTCTTGCCAAAAAAAGAGGGAAGCAGAAAAACAAAAGATTGATTATTTAAGTACTGAAATCAATAGCAGTGAAGGTCACTGACTAGTTTCCCAATGGAATAAAACAGCTAGTTGTTTGTAGAAGGTAAAGCATTTCCTTTTTGGTGCCATGCCATCAAGAAGGTCTGTATGAAGAGAAGCATCTTTGAATCCAGAATTCACAAAGCAGACCAGCAGTTTCAACAAGACAAACCAGCCAGTGCTTGTGCTTATTCCCTGCTGAGCAACCTATCCAGTTGCTGAAAGTTAAAAAATCATCGGGGTTGTAATTGCACACCCTTGTGTGTGCAATTCAATCTCCAATTCATAGGTGAAGAAATAACGTTGGTACTCAAGGCTCATTGCAAAGGGTCACTGCAAGACTGGAAAAAGTGATTTGACAGGATTTGTGGCTATCAGATTTGCAGTCTCATAGCCGGCAGGTTGGGGTACTTCACTCTGATTTGGAACACGTGTGTGGGCTGGAAGTTGGCATTTTTGGCTTTTTTTCATGCCCACTGTTTAGCTAGAACTAGGGCAATTCTGAAGAAAGGAGGTGAAGATTAGCAACAGTAAATCATTAGAGTTATAGGATCAAGGGAAAAAGAGGAATGGGAGAGGTGAAATGACAGAGAAGGATGTTAAAATGAAGACCAGAAACATAACATCACACAAATCTTGATGCTCTGTTCTTACTCTAAATTGGCTCGTATTCATTTACTTTTTATTTAATATTACATAACAGTGGCAAAGCTTTGGGGTATCAGTTCTTTGTAGACAATGCAATGTACTGTTGCATTTCTGTTCCTGAACAAAGGAATATTTTCTGATTCCTTTTAGAAAGTAAACATTCTGCTGCTTTTATACAGTGGCTATAATTAGTTCATTCCTATTAATTGCAGGATGTCTTCTTTCTCAGTAGGTATTGACCAAATCTAGAAATTATGGGAAACATTTGCCTCTGTATAAATGGTAAGTCATTATGCATTATCTAGGCTGGTGGTTTTGCAAAATATTAAATCTACATTATGTCAAAACAGAGGAGATGGAGTTGTAATTACACTGATGCGTGACACACAATTAAGAATGTTTGTAAATTTGCATTTATGAATAAAATTCAGATTTAAATGGATATTCAACAGCCACTAATGAGGTTTTAAGGACACAGCTAAGGTATGTTCATACAATATAAATCAATGAAGCATGTGTGCTGAACAAACATGTGAGCATGGATAACACATTTCTTAATGAAAAAGTCAGAAAAATACTGGCAGGTTTAGCGCTTTCATCATCAGCCTTCTTGAGCTTTTGAAAGGACTAAATCCTGGCAGCAGGACTCAATGTTGGATCACCTTGAGGGACAGTAAATATTGCTCTGCTCAGATGAATTATGAAAACGTGCATAGGTTTCTCATAACTCTTCCCATACCTGATTCTCCCCAGCATGCAATCCTTAGCCAACCCTCACTGTTTACCAAATCAATTTGCTGTGAGATTGTGAGTGAAGGAGGGTATTAGAGCACAGCTGACATTTGAATGTGCTGGAAAATGTTGTTAGCTTTTTTCTTTCCCTTCCCTTTTTCTAATTCGGTGACCCTCCAGTGTTTTTCCTTGCAATATTTCATATAGACAGGTCTGGCTTTATTACAGCCTCAGGCACCTACACATGCAGATGTTTGTAAGTAATGTTTGGAAGTACTAAGTATGTGTATTAAGTTTTTGCCTTAGGCAAATTTAATTAATATTTGATTTGGGCAAGAACAGGTATTTTAGTGAACACAGTAATGTAAAATATTCAGAAACTATGAACTATTAAAAGGTGCTGGAGCGTCCAGGATGCATGCTTTTCCAATCCATGCCTACAAATGAGCTACCTACAATTTTTCTAGGAAAAAAGCAGGGCTCAACAGACCCTTGCCAGCTTGAAATGTGTTTCAAGGAGATTGGTAAAGCAAAGAAACCTGAGCCAGAAATGGTAATTGCAGGAAAAATAGCAAAACCCAGCTATCTATGAAAAGTAGCCATTGTCACTGGCTTGCAATTTAACACAGCGTTCACTTCTTAGCAGCTCCTGCCCAGGCATACATTGATAAATTGGAGGTAAATCCAAGAAGAAAAATGATTAGTAGGAAGAAGGGACTGACTTCTGAGAGAAGATCAGAAGAACTAATTAGGTATAACTTGGCTAAAGGAGAGCTCGGGAAAAGGGCGTAAATCTACCTCTGTCTGTAAGCTGAATACCAAGTCAATACCAAAGGCAGGATTCTTTAAGTAGGATCATAGCAAAATTGGGTGATCTGGGACAGAGAATGGGGAAAACAGTTCAGTCGCTAGAAAACACATGTTGAGAGTGGAAATGAAGGTTCTCACTAATTTTGGTTGAATCTGATCTATATCAGTATATCAGACCCCCTGCTCCAAACTGTTACATTTAAAACATTGCAGTTCACTGTTTTTAAATGCCATGTTTTGACTTTATCACATTTCAAATGATGCTTTAAGGTTGCATATAGTTACACTTCATTGTTTGCAAAAATTAGAAAAAGAAAATGAACCAAAACACTTTGGTTTAAATTGAAAGAACTGTTTTGTTTGACCTGAAAAATGCCAGGGACAGGGCCTTTTTTATGTTGAGAAAAACCAAATGTTTTTCATTTCCAGTCAACCTCAAATAATTCCCCTCCCCCCAGTTTGGCAAGAAAACAGAACAAAACAAAACAAAAAAAAATCAATTATTCACAGAGCTCTACTCCTGGGGGCACAATTAGGAATAATTGGAAGAAATTAAGCAAGAGGGAATGTAGGCTTCAATAGTAGGACTAGCTTTTCTCCTGGTGAGAAATACAGGCTTGATCCTGCGAGACGCTGAGTGTTGCTTGTGAGACGCTCAGTCTCATTACAGCATCCCTTGGGAGACACCAGGACCTTTGGGACACTATTAAATGTTCTGAGAGCACAGTTCAAAACAGCACTAGTCATAACAGCTTGGAAATACTCTTTGGGCCATCAGACATTAGGGTTCATTCTCATATTGTCCAAAAATGGAGAAGACATCCCAAAAGTGTCATACTTTCTGTCTCTACCTTGTACCACTCTGTAGGGCAGGAGCTGGCTTAACACTATCTATGCAGGGCTAGAATTTCTTTTTTTTTGCAGGATCCTTGTTGTAACAAGTTGGGCAGAATTTCTCGAGTTCCCTGCTGGGTGTTAGAGAATATCTTCATTTGAGGAGCATAAGGCTAGGAGGGGTGCAGACTGTAATTAAACCATATACTCTGACCTCCACACATCGCGGTCACCTGCATTTTTCTCCTGTAATCAGCAGAGCAATCTGTGTTTGTATCAATGATTTTATATTTGTTTCCCAAAGATGTGATTCCCTTGTAGGCAAAACATGTCAGTTAGGTGGCCGGGTGTATTGATATTTTTAGTCGGAAAGTTGTGCAATATGAAGGCGAGTGCTTTGGGAAAGGCTGCTACATTTATCAGTATGTTTTCCAACCAAAATAGTAATCTCCTCAAAAAATGAAATTGGGTTTGTTTGACAAGGCCCATTTTCCAGAGACAGTTTTGATTGGCATTAATTATATTCACAGTCTTTACCAAGTGAATCTCGTATAAGCTTTTCCATTATTTTGCTTGGGAGTGATAGCTTTCAGGTCTCCAGGTTCTTCTGTGCCTTACACAACATTATCTAACATATAGTCTTTCCATCTTTTGGAATTTCAGTGGAATGAAAAGATTTATTAACATTCACAGCAATACATCAACCATCTCCTCTGCCAACTCTGTCAGCGTCTTCTGAAAGCTGTCTGAACTGGTTGATCATGAAAAGTGGTGGTTTTGGTAAGTTTGGCTATTTATTCCTTGATTTACTAAAACACTTACAAACAGAGCTGTCATCACCAAAAATATGTAATAACCTCTTGTCATTTTTCAGGATGGAAGTGTTTAGGGAACGTTTCTTGATATTCTGTGATATCATTCATAATGGTTACCCCTGTCTCTAGCAAAGGCTTATACTACTGATAAGAATTCTTTTGCTCTTAATTTATTTTAAGTTTTCTGTAACATTGCTTGCGATGGCTTTTTCCCTCATGTTATCAGCTTCTCTTATCAATTATCTTAATCTCATAATTTCTTGGTGATAGGAAGTGCCATTTATTTTCATTTCCTATAGTTTTAAGTTTTGGTAATTTTTGTTTTGGTTTGGCTTTTTTCAATTTCTGCTTTTCTTTTTCTTATTGAGATGAGAGTGTTCCTTTTGGTAACCAGTTTCCTCTTATTTGATCTTGACTTGGTGGGTTTTTTGGACTTTGAATCTATTTGCTAAAAGAAATTCTGATTTTTCTATCCCTATTTGTATTCCTACCTTCGTTGGCTCATAATTTTTCTCAGCATTGGGAAATCATCCTTTTGAAGCACTAAGTGAAAATATTACTGCTTAGGACTGTCCTCTATTTATCCTGCATATAATCAGGTCGTGACCACTGGTGCCTTAGCAACCATCATTATCTAGTCCAGTGATTAATTCATTTTTAGTCATCATACCAGATCCCAAATAGAGTTATCGTGCAATCTGTGTACTACTTTTTCATTGAAAATTAAGGCTACTCTGGTGGAAGCAGCCTGGAGGATATTAAACTGACAGCAAAGGTGAAGGCACTGAGGGGGAAACTCAGTATATAGTTAAATCAGCACTTTACAGAGAAAAATAAAAATGTAGAAAAATTGAGAGTTTTGAAGCTCTTAGAGAGGGTGCCGAGAATGGAGGCCAAGCAACCCAGAAGAAACAGCAAAAAGAAATCAAACCATCTTCTCAAATGACCCACATATCAGTTTGGGAAGGTACAGGAAAATACTTTAGCAAGTGAGGCATGGGTAATAAAAATGGTCCCAAAGCATCTGGAAAGCCCTTTCATTTAACAAGCTATTGCGAAGTGAATGTGTATTTATTTGGTCTGCCTCTAAGTACTTCCAAAAAGCAAATGTTTAAGAGTCCTTTTTAAGACAAAATCCATCTGTTTCTCCAACAGTTTTAAGAAACAGTTTATTTTGTCTAAAATTAACTTGTCTGACACATTGTCGTGCTTGGTTGCCACAGCAACAGTGGCAACAGCTATGCCACGTGATACTCATTTTATCTGAATTTAACCACCTTACTTTTTACATATATATATGTATACGTATGCGTACATAATCACAGTTCTGCACCAAGCCCCCACCCAGCTGAAAACACGCTGTTTAGCTGACAAGCTTTAGTAACAATGCTCAAAATAATATTTCTAACCTAAGATTTACTTTTTGGTCTTGGTGCAGACAGCAGTTTTCTTAGTTCTCTCGAAGCAAAACATGTAAGGCTCTTTCCTGCTGAACCTCTGGTTTCATTCCAATGCACACCTCGGTCCCGACATCCCCAGAGCCCTTTGAGCAAGAGCATAGGGCTGAGGACGTGGAAAATCATTTGTATGTCACCAGAGCTGTGTGAGCAACACAGGTTGAAAAAAAGGACTTTTTTTGCCAACGTTTTGCCGGCACATTCAGCTACTTTCCCCACTGGAAAATTTCAAAATGGGACCAGTTCTAATGGGGTCCTAATATTACCAATTTATAACAGGAGCTCAGATGCTTCATCATTGTAACATCACCATTATAACAGTGCAGTAAAACTATGGATTTTAATAATCTGCCTTAAAAATATGTGCGAGACCTTTTCTGTCGTCTGTTCCCCCTGTAATTTCACTGTCTGACATCCACATCCACAGCAAAGCAAACACAGACTGGTCATCTTCCTGCTCATTTTATAGGACTGGAACTTTCAATGCAGGCAAAGCAGGAAAAAAAAAATCTAATATTGTTTGTAAAGCCTTGCAAAGGTAAGCTTAAAATTTCATTTAATATGACAGAGAAGAAAAAGGTATGTTTGGCTTTGGTCTTTCAAAGCTGTCAGTCTCTTGGATGGCCCTAGAAAGCCTCAACCTGCAAAAAACCTGAAGCTAGAAGGAAAAATCAATAAGAAGGAATTATGCTGCCAGTATCAGAATTGATAATTATTTGAAGGATCTCTTCCTTGCCCAGGAAAAGTGCAAACCAAAGGAAGAGAAGGACTTGGGCAACCCGCCCACCACAGAAGAATTGAGGAGAACTGGAAAAGCTCTTTAGATCCCACATGCTATCCATCACAGCTTGGAAAGCCTTTCAGTTAAGTGCCAGGCAAAGTGGCTGTGAATTGAATTCCTCGTGCATAAGTTACAGAGTGATGTTAAATAAATGCTTTTATTACTTGCATAGTCTAATGCAAGTTCCTTCCTAGGTCATATATATTTTTTGTGACTTGAATCAATTACGTCAAGCACCATAATCTTAATGGATGCTACCAAAATGAAAAAAAATGACGATGATGATTTGCTCCATTTGCTGATCAAACCTCTACCTGCTACAAAATTACTGAGAATCCCCATTCACACAAATGACTTACCCTCTTCTTCAGTCCTTTGTGCTCTACGAGTGAGGTCCAGGAGGAAGGTCGTCAATAGATACCAACTGGGACATCATCAAAATGTGGAAGAAGTGTGAAGTTGAATAAATCATGCATTTATAGTGAACAAACACAAGAGGGTGCAATAAGCATGTCCAGAAACCCTTTAGCTGTCATGGAAACATCTTAGAAATTGCGGCTCTAACGTATAGGCACTGATTTGTATCTGTTATTTAGAGGGCACCTGCGTCAGAGGCACTGCTGAGTTACTCATCAGCATTCCAGGTAGAAGATGAAGCACTGTGAATCTGGATTCACGAAGCACATGCAAAGTCGTCACGTTCTGCAAAGAGAGGGTGATGCTCTGTCTGGATGGGGTCCAGGGAGAGCAAACCAAACAGCATGCTAATGAATAAAAAGAAAAATAATCACAGACAAGTTATTACAGAAGGGATAGAGCACATGTAGAAACTCACTGTCTTCCTTAAAATGAGGGCTGCCACCTTCCAGTCACAGACTAGTTAGCAAGGATGCTGGCTAGGATGCTCACTTAACACAAAATGACAGCTTGGGTGCTCGCTGTCATTGAAGGTGACAAAACCCATGCTTTTTGCTCCATGATATTCTGTTATCGCCCTGCTGAAACCAGACTGGACCAAGACCAAGAGTTCAAATGTCCCAGGTCACCCAGCTAGCTGGTATTACAGCTAGATGTCCCAAGTGCTTGTCCTCAGCTCTAGAAACCAGGGACAAATTGCTTTTTACTAACGTCTGACTCAGCTATGTCCCAGCTGTGTTGAGAGCCTTGGAGCCAGATTTTTACATGTTGTCTGATTTCCCTTGAAATCATCAGGCCTTTAATATTGTCCTTTGAAATCCCAGTCGTGGTCACAAGACTTTTCCTGTGATGCAAATGGTGGGTCCCTTATGTCAGCGAGATAATTCGTGGATGTCCCAAAAGAGGTCATGTTGCCACTGGAGACAGAAACAACATTGAGTCGTCGCAAGTTGTATGGGACTTTTATACAACAGACAAGCCTGAGGTCCAGTGCCATGATTAAAGTGTGTAGCCAGTGCTGACTTCCTAAACCCACAAATTCTACTTTTATCTATTTGACAAAAGGGCGGGCCTCCGCTGGCATAAGCGAACACAATCCCACCACTGTTAGCTGAACTCACCTGTCCTGTGGAGCCAGGCATCCAGCCCATTAGCCTTTTCGGCATACAAAGTAAGATGAACGTGTAAAAACGCAGTTGTAATTTTCTACTTGAGAACTTTCTCCAGCTGGGCAGCTGGCTCAGTAGTTTTCTATTCTTGACTTAAGCAGTACAAGAACTGCAGATCAATTTTATCAGGATTTAATTAAATTTGTGCTGTGACCTGCAATGCAGTGTAATTCACATAAGTAAAATCTCTGATTGCTGCGAGGCTGAGCGCGGACATAAGGGTTTGTTATTTGGATCTTCTTGCAATCAGTAGGACCCAGCACAAGTCTTCCTAGTTTATCCAGTATAGTCCTGGGCAAATGCAAATTACTTCTCTAGCTGCAGCCTGTCCACTTCAGCCTGAGCAAATGAGGCAGATTAAACATCATATCCAGAAGCCCAGATCATCTATATCAGCCCCCGACTGGGATTTCCCGAGGGAAGTTCTTCAGTGGCAGGATGAATATCAACACTGCCATTCTCCATGGCTGCATCTATTTCCCATGTGTAAAAATCCGTGAGAAATCAATGGGCTATTGGCAAATCAACTGATGTGAATCCTCTGGAACTGAGATTTTGATTTTGCAATGCAAGCCATTGACTCCTGGCTGTATGCAACAGTAATTATTTGAATTACCACCACTGTACCATTGAGAAGGTACTTTAAATGCCAAAATAGAGTGCACTTTTTTTTTATTGAGCTGTATATTATGGCTGCACACAGACATGATAGGCATTCAATATAATTCACCTTAACGTGAAAGCAGCAAGGAGTCTGAATACATATTCTCAATTGAATTTCATGTTCTTATGCCTTTTTTTCACTTACTTTTCAGAACTCAGTCCACTGAACAAATGTCTATGCTTTCTTTTGGAGAAAGCTTTATTTCCAGAGGGGAAAAGAAGTTTCTAATCACTGCGCTCACCGCGAAGTGCAGAGGGTATTTCCGATCACCTGAGCCACTGAAGACACTTGGCAACTTGAAAAGCAGGACTGGTACCCTCAGGCTGATTCAATATTCCGTGGAAAGCTAAGTAGAAAGCCGAGAGCAGGCTCAGTGTGGTGATGTTCCTGAAATGTGTTGAGTGCTGATGCTTCAGGTCTAGACATCCTGCACTGTCACTGTGAAGCAGTGAAAGCATGAGTATGTGGGACTTGGCTACCTCTGGCTAACCAAAGGTCACGGAAAGTTTTATCATGGGTCGATGTTACTGCAAACTTTAATGCCAGAGTGGACACCAGGAGCTCTCCTACGCGTGTCCTGGGTGCTAAGGCACAGTGGCTAGGACAAGACTGTGGATACAGACACTTATAGGAAATCTATGTCGGTGCGTCTATCTTTTTTTTTTTTTTTGTCAAGAGCTTTCAGTTTTGCTAAAATGCAACCCCAAAACTATTGCAGATTCAGGTAATTATCTGGCTTACCATTCAAGAGGTCACTGAAGATGGATGGGCACCTACTGATAGGGAGATGGTTGTCTCATCCTAAAGCAGTTGGCATGGCTCACCTTTAGAGATGCCTATTTCTTTCCATCAGCTATAGAGGGACCCTATATTATATTACTGTATAATGTACTTTATATTACTAGTATCAACCAAAGAAAGAAAAATAAGAATGAAAAACACTACAGATGAGCATTAATACATCTCTTGATTGAGCTCACAAATCAATGATTTATTAATATTCATAAATATTTCAGAAAAAAATAGTACACAGTTTGTCTCATGTGGATCATTTTGATTGTTTTCACTCTAATGTTTACAAAGCATTTGGAGTTTCCACAGCATTCAAAGGGAAAAATATAATGTTGGAAAGTTGAAAGATATTTTCCAGCACAGCTTTTACTCTTAGTCCCTGATAACCAAAGAGAATCTGATTTGGAAGTATGTCTATAAATTGGAAACTGGGAAGCTGGTTTATACGGTACCTAAAGCCAACATTTTTGAATTGTAATGTTAAATTATCTGCTTCAATATGGACTTCATTGACCAATTTCAGGCACTTCACTTTGAAAGCATTGGCTGAAATCTAGAAAACCCAGTCCCAAGAATGAACAATCAAGATCAAAAAAATCCACTGAATAATTCACAAGCATTTTATGTACTGAATAAGGAAAAACAATTTGTGCAGATCTAAGTTAAAAAGATGTTTAAAAAGTCTTGCCTGAGAAGTCAATAAAAAACCTCAGTATTTACCCACAAGCATTTAATTTAATAGATTTTGTGATCAAAAGAAACCATCATATTGTTCTATACATAAAGGCATCCAGAAATTAAAATTATGCTAGAACAAAATTATGCTAGGTCATCTATTTGCAGCTTCTCCCTAAACCTTGGCTGACATTTAATGCCTTTGTGTTTTAGTATCTCTAGCTATAAAATGAAAATAATATTGCTTCTGACTTACCCATTTGAAAATGCATTTATCAATAGTTTTAAAGGATTTGGGGATCTCCATAAAGAAAAGCAAAGTATTATCACTGTCACTGTGGAGCAGTCAAACCACATCCTGCATTTTCCTACCTGCTTATACTAAGCAGAGTTGTATCTTTCTTGGGAAAAAAAAAAAAAAAAAGGAATTTTTAATGTGTTATCTTGGTGTAAATGGCTTTGCATGAGTGGCTGAGCACAGATTCCTGCAGTTGCTTGGTTTGACTGGGTCATGAATAAGTGAAGAGTCATCCAGGGCTTATGATCATAGGCCCAAATCACAAGACAAAATGTGTATGGCTTCTTAAAGATAACTCCATATTAATCCATACCCCACTGCTATCCGCTTGTGGTTTGCAGAAATGATTACTGTATTCCACATACGTCCTGACAAAAGACATTTCCCACTTGTTGACATTTGCTGGGGTTGCTGGTGTGAGCTGGAGAAAGGCGCTAAGGCATTTTGTCAGTTTTTTGTACCAGTTTTGGATCCAAATCTGCTCAAAGACTCTGCATGTGTTACCTATGAGACTGATATAATATCATTCAGTCCCTTGATTATCAAGGCCAGGTATGTAACTTCATTTTCAGGGAGTGCCTTCTTTCCATATTGCGCAGACTTTGGGCTGGAGTATTTTTTGCTTTAGTAGAAGATGCGCTTGTGTTAATGCTGCTGTTCATATTAACTGCTGTCGTGCCAGCAACTAAGCACCATGTAGCCGCTCACTCACTCCTCCCTGCTCCCAGTGGGATGGGGAGGAGAATCAGGAAAAAAAAAAAAAAACTCGTGGGTTGTGGTAAGAACGGTTTAATAACTAAACTAAAATAAAATACAATAACAACAAGAAGAATAATAATAAATACAATAATAAAATTATAATAATATTATAATGAAAAGGAATCTAACAGAAAGGGAGAGAAATAAAACCTAAGAAAAGAACAAGTGATGCACAATTCAATTGCTCACCACTTGCTCACTGATGCCCAAGCAGCGATCTGCCCCTCCCAGCCAACTCCCTCCAAGTTAATATACCGAGCAGGATGTCCTATGGTATGGAATATCCCTTTGGCTAGTTTGGGTCAGCTGTCCTGGCCGTGCTCCCTCCCAGCTTCTTGTGCACCGGCGTGCTGGCAGAGCATGGGAAACTGAAAAATCCTTACCTTAGGACAAGTGGTACTATGAACAAAATTAACTCTATCCCAGTCCAAACCAGCACATTCTCCACCCCTTATTCCATACCATTTAGGTCACGCTCAGGTACCACACTATCCAATACAACCTCATTAACCGCCACTCCTTTCTCATCCTTTGCTATGATACACAGATATCATTCTCTTAGTCTATGGACCACTCCTATAACATGTCTTCAAAATGTCTACAAATGTCCACTGAGTTCATTTAGCCCATGACTTTGGGCTCCATCTGTTACGGTGGTCACTCAGGACAGGGGAGGCAGTGTGCTGTGTGGAGTTACTGGGCACCAGAGCCAGCTCAGGTCGGGTCACTGCTGCACTTGCACTGCTTCTTGTAAGGCTTCTCCTCCACTGGTTCAGGCGGTTACTGCTCTAGTAATTCCTATGACATGCAACTCAAATCATGGGTCGCAACAATTTAAAGGTGCTTCCATTACAATCTCCACCCCTGGTCCCTTTGGACCAGACCATCAGGTTTAACATTGCAATGAACTCCTCCACTTGTGCCTGCTCCGGCTCGGACTTATCCCCAAACTGCAGTCCCTTAGGGGAGTGCCTGCTCCAAGTGGAGCCTTATCTATGAGCCACAGTCTCTCCAGGGCTATACCTGCTGCGGCAGAGACTTACCCACAGCCACAGTTACTCTGAGGTGCGCCTTTTCCAGCGTGCCCTTCTCCATGGGCCACAGTGCCTTCAGAGATATACCTGCTCCAGCCTGCCCTTACCCACAGCCACGGTCCCTTCAGCAGTAAACCTGCTCCAACCTGGCCTTACCCATGGCTGCAGTCCCTCCAGGGGGGTACTTGCTCTGTCGTGAGCTTATCCATGGCCACAGGCTTTGAAGTAGAATCATAGAATCATTCAGGTTGGAAAAGACCTTCAGGATCATCGAGTCCAACCATCATCTGTGCCCACTAGACCATGGTACAGAGTACCTCGTCAATGCGCTTTTTGAATACCTCCAGGGATGAAGTGTTCCAGCATGACCTCATGCCCAGCCGCTGATGCTCCAAGGTGTACCTGCTGCAGCATGCACTGACCCACAGCCACAGATGCTTCGAGGTGTACCTTCTCCAGCGTGGACTTCTCCTTGGGCCGCAATCCCTTCAGAGGTACACATGCTGCGGCAAGGGCATAATCACGGCCACAAATGCTTCGAGATGTACCTGCTCTGGCATGGGCTTCTCCATGGCCACAGATGCTTCGGGATGCCCTCCTCCCGTGTGGACTCATCCCCAGGTCACAGTCCCTTTGACTTGAGTTCACACTGGCGTACCAGCCTGGCCAGTACAGCGGCACGGAAACAGCAGGGATGCCCTGACCATCTGCCAGCCCAGGCACATGGCCATTGCTGTTATCAAACTGGTCCCAGGCACAGCAGAGTAAGGTGATAAGCACTACAGCAGTACAGCAAGCAGCAAAAGCAAAAAGCAGCCCCTAACGAGCACTAAACTCTAAGATACAATAAGGCAAGCAAGACCCACGGCAAACACAAGAGCCTGCCAATTAATAGCTAAACAGCAATAACAGATATAAATTTGATCTAACACATTCCAATCAAACCTGTGGTTATCTTGAACCCTTCAGGACCCGCACTGGGCACCAGAAAGGACTGTTGTGGTTTAACCCCAGCCAGCAACTAAGCACCACGCAGCTCCTGCTCCCAGTGGGATGGGGAGGAGAATCGGGGAAAAAAAAGTAGAACTTGTGGGCTGAGGTGAGAATGGTTTCATAACTAAACTAAAATAAAATATAACAACAACAATAATAATGAAGTATAATAATAATAATAATAATTGTAATGAAAAGGTATATAACAAAAAGGAGATAAATAAAACCCAAGAAAAGAACAAGTGATGCACAATTCATTGCTTACCACCTGCTGACGGATGCCTGAGCAGCGATCCACCCCTCCCAGCCAACTCCCCCCAGTTTATATACTGAGCATGACGTTCTACAATATGGAATATCCCTTTGGCTAGTTTGGGTCAGCTGTCCTGGCCGTGCTCCCTCCCAGCTTCTTGTGCATCGGCGTGCTGGCAGAGCATGGGAAACTGAAAAATCCTTACCTTAGGACAAGTAGTACTATGAACAAAATTAACTCTATCCCAGCCCCAAACCAGCACAACTGCATACTTTGGGTGATGGATTGCCATTACAAGCTGCTGTTTCTCAGTTATTCGTTAAACAAGAGCTGAACAGTATTGGCCGTAACAGTTTTAAATGTGTTAAAACTCTTGATGGCATTAATCTACTGCGAAAGTGGTTTAGACAGAGGATATAATGAATGTTAACAAAGCAAACTCTTTCTTGTCTTGTTCCCATATAATTTTAAGCCAGTGTTTTTTGTGGTGATTGCCTTCTGTTTGGTGCTTGTGAGACTGCACCTGGAGTGTTGTGCCCAGTTTGGGGCTCTCCAGTACACGCAAGAGAGGTGAAGGTGGTGCAGAATAGAAAATACAAGGAGAGGCGGAGAGAAGACAGTGTGCTTAGCGTTAAAAGGAGGAGCAGGGGATGGATCACTTGACACACACAGGTCTTACTCAATCCAACCTATTCTGTGATTCTGTGATTTTATTGACCATGAAAAAGAAAAAAGGCTTGAGTTTAACATCATCAACTAGATGAACAGCTACATGTTTTCATACAACTCCAGCTTTATCTGTGACAATAAAACAACCTCTTGTATGTCCCAATTTCAACAACTTCTGTTTTCAAGTGAACCAATCTCTTTGTATTTGCTTGCCTCTGGGGTCTTCTTCCATCTCACATTTGCTGACTGACCACTGCTTGATTTTGGGGAAGTAATCAAAGCAGAATGAAATAAAGGCTATGTACATGTATCGGTATTGGGACTGTGCTATTTTAATAATATTCAAGCCTGCTTTGCCAAATGTAACAGGCAAGCCTCTGGTTTCCAGAGCAGCTCCAAACACCCCAACAGTTTCTGCATGTCTGGTCCTTTCTAGCCCAGATAACCTCATCTCCATGTTCAGCAGCCATCCATTCTTTACCTCCAGCCCCTACACACCTCCACAAAAATCCCCTGAGGAACTGCTCTCCTCTGTCCTGCCCTGCTCTTCCAAAGCTGCCTCAGACCCGTTTCTGCTGGAAGTGGAAATGCAGTTGCTGCAGACACCGGAGTTCATCAAGTGCACCTCAGCTCCACTCACCGAATTATTGCACAGATTAGGGGAAGGAGGATGAGGAAAGAAAAGCAATACCTGCCCCATCAAATGGCTTCTCATGCCTCTTTGGAAAGTGTGTGCCAGCATCAACCTCACTGGCTAGCACGGGCATTCCGGAGAGGATTTTTGGTGGGTGAATGAGAGGGTAAGAGAGAAGAAAAGATAAGGGGAAAGGTAAAAGTAGGGAATTTCTCTGCCAGAATACAGCTTCCTTCCTACCTCTTAGCTTGAGACCAGTGCGTACAGAAGTACATAAGGCAGTCTTCCAATGTTAACTTGAGCTGCAGAAGCAAATAAGTTTATTACACTACACTCAGTGTGAAAGTCTCTTTAAGTGAAACCAGGTAAATTAGCTCAGGCAGACGGCCTCACTGGCATGGCTATGCTCCCATTATCTTCCTGTCTCTGTACTGGTTGTTGCATAGTACAAATATATCCAGATGTACTCTGGTAATGGTTTCAGCTGAATCCAACGATCCCAAACTCAACACTGTGACCTGATTTCAAGACAGTTTTTCCCTCCACATATGTTGTTTTTAATGTCATGCTAGGTTATCACAGAAAGGTTTTTTTTGGAAAACACAGCTTCTGAACAAGGCATTTGAAAGAAGTGGACTGACACTGAGAATTCCCATCAATCAGAGAATGTCTGATTCCAATCTCTATAGAGAATAATGGATAGGAAAAAGAAATTTGTCTCTGTTCTGCTGCAGGTCAAGTGGGTAATGTATTGGGTTTTGCTCTTAGAACAGTATGACCTAAGAGTGAATTATATTAGGGTACAGAGTGCAGTGGCTCGAACCTCTCTCTGGATGGCGTGAATTTTCCAGCAGGCTATGGAATACGAGTGGGAAAGTAGGCAATGACTACTAAAAAAAAATTAAAGTAAAATAAATTCTCAGCAATGGAAACATGTCTGGTAACAAATGTCACTTCTGCAGAGTGTCGCTCAGCCATCTGAGCAACATCCCCCTCCAGAACTAATCCTGCAATTACATGAATGTTTGCTTAACTAAACACAAAATGCCTTTCTGCTGAATCGAGTGGAGCAGAGGATTCCTGGACTTACACATTCAGCAAAGAGAATGTGAAGCAACTTGGCCAAGCGCAATAATCTTTTGATGGATACATTCAGCAAACAATAGGCTTCTGCATAGTGTTTACCATCAGCCTCAGGGGTACATGCTCTATGGGGCTGAGGCTTCAGGCTGCATTATTAAGATAAAATGAACTCAGCTGTGGCTTCTTACATCCACGTCTTCCTTAATGTCTAAATACTAAGGGGAGCAGATAAACTGCTAAGAAGCGGCTGCCTCTTTGAAGTCTTTCTAATGTCAGGAGGCCCCAAAAGACTGCAGGAGAAAAGATCTGCAGGTGGGAAAAAAAAGAAATAGGTAATTCAACCCATGAGGAGACAAATCACAGAGAAGGAGCTAACACGTGATGGCAGAAATAAGCCACTCATTTTTTCCATGACAATAGCTATTGTATTTTTAAATATTTTCTATAAAGGTAGGCTTCATTTTTTTTTTTCAACATAAATAGATAAGCCTTCTCACTTATTTTCTTTTTCTTACAAAAGCCAGTCCTGGTACAATTTTGAAACACCAATCCCATTCCTTCCCAAGGTTTGTGGTATGTGATTTTCCACTGAAAAACATGGAAAATTTCAACCCAAAATGGATAGATTTACACTTCTAAAATGCCCCTTGAAATGTCACCAGCCATTAAACTGGTGCAAACACCTATTGTATGAAACAGGAGGAAAAAAAAAAAAGTTAAAAGGTCATCTGTTCCTTTTGGTTTATGGAACTCTCATGGGAAGATGAAGCAGTCTGTGGATGCAATATTTAGACAGCCATCCTCAAAATAGGGACCAAATATTTTCTCTTGGTTAGGACGCCCTAGTCAGAGTTTTAATACCACAACTCCCTGGTTTCTTTCTAGGTGTAGATTTTTTGCTTCACTGTGTTCAGATTCCAGCAGAAAGGTTTCACTTTGTATGTCTTTTATCTGCTCTTTAAGGCATCTCCTGAGCAGGTCAGATCTCAAGCTAAGGCAGAGACGGTTTCTTGTGCCTGAGAAAATATCATTTAGGGACTCTCCACCCTGAACGCGGTACATTTGCCTTCCATTAGTGAGCATGTCAGTGCTCGCTGAGAGATCTGTATACTTTTCCTGGGCTTTTGCCTTTTTTTGAGATTGTATTACAAGTATCTCCTACCATGGGCAGAGGGACAAATTATGACTTAAGAGGGCTCTTCCACCTTGAATGTTTACGATCTGCCACTACTCTTAAAAAGAGTTGATCTTTAACCCCCCCCTCAAATAGTTGTTACAGCCAGCCAGGGTTAATAACTTCTAATCAAGCAAGATTAGCATATAAAATGGGATATTGAGATTTTATAAGGTGCTCACTCTGTATTAGCATATCAGAAATACTCATCATTTGATCCACTCAGAAATGGATTGTAGAATTTTTGCAGAGTGGGCTGAAAAGATCAGGAAGATCCTTATGTAGTCTTTGACTCAAGGACAGTCCATATAAAATTCTGATTAACTGGAAATTGGGAACTTTAGTACTATAGGTCTGACATATGGTCCTAATTCCAACTACCTTCAGTGAGAATTACCAAGAAGGGAAGAAGAGAGTCCCCTTTCATTAGCAGTTCCTGCAACAACTACCTCTATAAATATAGTGACATGCTACATTACTTGACCTAAAGCAATTTCAGAAAGTCAGTTGTCCACATTACTTGACCTAAAGCAATTTCAGAAAGTCAGTTGTCCTACAAAGAGCACCTCAATCTAGTATATATTAGAAATGTTAGAGTTAAGTCCTATCCATCATGTGAAGTTCTGATATAGTTGTTATAATAGTACTCTCCACTTTTTTCTCTCTCTAGCTGCAAGCTATAATCAATGTAAATATTTATAGACTTATTTCTTCAATTATATGGAGAGGAAGTTCACAATTGTGAGTTATGAACATGAAATTCCTTGTATACTAATAAGGAAAACAGTCTGGTGGAGTTTCCCCATGCGCAAAACAGTAAGAAGCCATCTTTCTTCTTCATGTTTATTATTGTCTGAATATATTTGAGATAATGTCTGAAATGATCACGCGTGGAGTGACATTGTGAAAGTAGCCAAAAAAGTGTTTCAGTTGTGTATTTGTGAATGAGTGTCCAGCATTCATTCACTACAGAACTTTGAAACCGTTTCACTCCCTCCCTAAGCTAGCTAAGATAACTAAATCCAGGAATCACATTGATTTCTTCTTCACTGAGCTCTGCAAAACTATTTTTCTTTTCTTTTTTTTAGACCAATAAACAGAAAATGTGACACTTCTGAAAAGTTTGACACAAAGAGGCTGTTAGAAAAGACAGCTAAAATGCCACTTGTCTATAAGTAGGCCTGCTGGGAAAAAAAGGAGTGTTTTCAGATGGTGCGTACATATGGAAGCCTCACCATTAGTGTGGATGTTTCCCAGAATTGCTCCTGCAGCAGTTAAAGACTATTATGTAAGCTGAAGGAGTGATAATTTGGGGTAAGAACATTGAACTCTGTTGATCAAAAAAATGACAACTTCCTATCGTCTATGGCCTGGGCATAGAAACTTACTCTTTCTTCAGTCAAAATCTGTTCTGGAGTTCTAAACTCAGTCTAGTATATAGATTCAGCCACAAGAGCCTGCTTTTGATTTCTAGTGGATTAGACCCTAGTGGTCTTCAAATTTTAGTCGAAAAAAGCAAGACCTGTCGTATTAAAATGGGCAGGTGCACCATCTTTATGGCAGAAAGTCCATACTGCAGTCGAGCTTTTATAGGCTGTTCTTCTTTTTCATTCCCCACTTGCAAAAATCTGCCAGGTGAGCTTGACCTCAAGTTTAATTGCCAGTCGTAGACACAACATACACATTGCTTTTTATCGCAGTTTAGTTTAAAGTGTTTTGGTATTAAATTCCTATGGAAATCTGAGACATGCCTCATAAAATGCCATGAAATACTTTTTATACCCAAGTGCCAGTTACTATCTAATTATCTAAAATGACAGTCTTTTCCCAAAGGGGTTATGCAAGGAAGAGATAACCATGGAGCCAGAAAAGGTTCTTTCACAGACAAACAGCATTTCCTTTAAATGCAACTGGTGTTATTAATGTGGTCATTTCCTAACTATTCCTACAGTAAGATACTAGTGATTATATAGTCTTTTTAAGTCATGTTGGTAACTGTGGACCTCTGTTTCCGGAAATATTAATAATTTTGTTAACAAGGATTTCTTCTTAATTCTTATGTACTTGGTAATATTTTTCTTGTTAAATTCCTACAACTCAGTGACTTATTCCAGGTCTCCATATAAATCATATTACTTAATTTTCATGAAATCCTTGTGGTTTATCAGAAAATTATTCTGATTCTTAGTACACTATTTCCGCCTCTTCTGTCTTAGCAATATCAGAAAGCTGAAACACTATTTGGTATAGGAATCAGTTCGTTATCTTAACCTGCCTCACGTATTTTCTCAGTGTTAAAGAAGCCCTCATATTTCTCTTCTGAGCCTTTGTTAACCAAATGAATCTCAAGACAGAAGCTTGCAGCAGTTTCAAGTAGGTAACTGGGACATGTAAGGAAAACATATGGAGGAAATAATGAGATTTGGGAGCTGTACACATTTTATCACATTTAACTTCACCCCTAAGACTGAAGCTTTACAGATTCATCTGGGTCCCATTTTGTATGCCAGGCTTAGGCCAATACTGTCTTTCAGCACGTCCTTCAGATCAACCCTCACACAAATGCCCCTTTTTCATTTCTCCAGCTCAATGTGAGTAAGATACAGCCTTAAAGAGAAGAACAGCGTTTTGAAATTCTAGGAGCCTGTCTTGAGCTTGTTCATCCGTGATTTCTCAGTGACGAACTGCTTCCAGAAGTTTAGGCACTTCTCTGCTGAGTTCTGCACAAGCACAATGTGTTACCAGTTTACTGCAATTGTCTCCACTCTGAAGTACTGATAACAGCTCGATGTTTTGATGTGAACGGTGATGATTAAGATCCTGAAGTCAATTAATTTTTTTTTCAATGATTTCCACAGACCTTGGATCAGGTGTTGATGGCTTGTGAATGAAGTGAGGAACATAATGAAAGCTTTGTGCAAAGATATTGGGGTAGGGGGAGGAGGGGAGGGAAGAGACAGAAAGATAGAGGAGAAAAACAACCTCTTATTTAGTAGGGTTAAAAGATGAACTTTTGAAACATTCCTGACTTCTCTGAGTTTTTGTCAGAATCCTTTAAGGTATGTGCTTGAATATGTTACAGCTGAAAAATACCACTGCTTGACCTCATCAAGACCTCTGCGGAGTTCTTGTCATGTTTGATGAACTCTTCTTCAAAATGTCCTCAATAGCAAGCCTAATAGTATTTGGAAATAATTGGGCTCCGTGTTACTTCTTACATTTTCCTAGAATTCAGCCTAGTTTTCTCCTTACTTCATTTCTTATCAGTGTTCATTTTCTGCTGTCCTGAACCACAATGGAGACTCTCTTTTTAATACTACCAGCATATGAAATGCTCCTATCTGTAAGAAACTAGTCTATGAAAGACTCATTGCAATAATCACCTCAGAGGCATCTCAAATGTTATCCTGCTCATCTTCAGTTCTACCTTGCTTCTTGACTAAGTTCATGATACCATGAGTTTTGATTTTCATGTATAAAAATGTCACTTCCCATTAGGAAAATGCTGAGAAGCAAGGTCTGAAGAAAAATGCTCAATACAAAGGTTCTTAGCACCGTGGGCAATGCTGAATATTGGCATTCCCAGGACTGTTCTCACTAAAAGTCAAGACAAAGGTGGATAAAGTTGTAACTGATGGGAGAACCCTAAAAAAAATGTGGAAGGTAATTTCTGTAGGGGCCTTCCACCCACAGTAGGTTGTTCCCCACGTACCTGTTCCCCATCAGTGGCACCAGCATCCTGCCAGGTGTTCCAAGGCACTGGACTATCCAAAGCCAGTAGGTACATGCTCCTCATTATGAAGCTGTTTACTTTGCTTACGACTAGAACCAGCCCTGTGAAATAATAACTCATAACTTAACCCTGATCTCTTAAGAGCAAAAACCTTCCCGGGGTTGAATGGGATTTGAGCTGACATTATTTCTCCTCGCATAGCAATGGAGTACTGTTGTAAATTATCAGCCCCAGCAGTGGAGGATACCAGACTGACAAACCAGTCTTTAATCTTGTTTTTTCCTCAAGTTGCTCCGGCAGTGTTTTTGTAACTGTTACAGGGAATTGTTTTCTCTTATCATTTTCAGCAGAAATGACAGGCTGGTCTTTTTCCACATCATTAATATCATTCTCGCCCATGGCAGTATGCGCTGTGCAAAATGAAACTTTCGCTAGTCTGGAGTTGGAGGACGTATGTTTTCTCACATTTTACCCAACAGAAATGGGGCTGGGTTTTATCCAAACCCATTCATAATGTCCTGTATTCTTTGTCACAATGTGCCCTGGCTTCCTGGATCTATTTCCAACTGCAGCTATCACAGCTCTCCATCCCCAGCACATCCTGCATGACTGCATCTAACACTGGCAGGGGGATTTCACTGTGAAATGGGAGAACGACACATGCGTTCCAAATGGGCTTCACATCCTTATTCTGGTTTTTCCACTTTGCCTATGTCATGAATAGTTGTGTGAGGGTATTTTGTATTGCCGTTGGACCTACAATGTGTAGGTGAATCAGGGATCCCTTAGGCTTGCTAGCAATGCTGAAAATGAATTCAGTCCTATTAGATTCATGTAGATCCTTCATTCTAAAAATACCTAGTTTTCATTTTGAACTATGTAAAAAATGTTGAAAGCAAAGCACAAGGTCGTTTTGAATTGGAAAATCGACACAGTTCCTCTTGAAGTGAAATGAAAATTAATTTTGAAATTTATATTTTGTTTTGATTATTTTATTATGGTTGCTTTATTTTAAACAGTGGCAAAACTGAAAAAAATGTTAGTACCTTTTCATTTATAAGCAAATTATTTGGTGAAATTTAAATTGCTTTGGGCCATGTTTCTTTATGGCTAAGACTGTACTCTTGATTAAAATCAGGTGTCTTCATGTCATACGTTTTTACAATTCTGTTTTAAGGACCCTGTTATGCTGACTTCAGAGAACTTGTAAAGTGTGGTACCATCCTTACCCTGGGACATCAATGTTTAAACAGGAAGTCTTACTCTCCCAGCCTTTTACTGTCAGGGGGCTGAAAAGGAGAAATTAATAAATTGTTCAATAAAAATCTTAGATGCTGTAAGTTTGATGCTGCCGCACATAAATTTCAGAAGTACGGTCTGCAAAATGGATCCCAGAAGTGAGACGTGTTAGGTACATACAATTCCTGCAGCAGATGGGGAAAGTTAAATCCTCCAGAATGAGTCCCAAAGCAAACAACCTGATCAGTTCAGAGAAGCTTAAAATAAAAACAGCTGATGAGCAAGATAAAGATGTCTCAGATCCCTCAGGCAATCGAATGAGAGCCTGCAAGAGGTATCCCTGGTCACTTGGGGATGTCCTCCTTCAGTCTTGAGATGAAAGTGTTCATAGCTACTCCTAGAGTACCGAGACCTGAGCAAGCACCAGATAATCAATTATTATCTGAAGTGTAGAAGCCATCAGGCAATGAAACTGGGGTGTCCCTTCTCTGGCAGGTTCCCAAGGGGTTGCTGTGTGGACCCACAGTGAATATTTGAGGAGCTGCCTGTAGGACGAGCAATCTGGGTTGGACTCCCAGAAGGAAATGGAGGGACCTCAGCCCCAGTTAATGAATACGGTAATTGGATGTTTTCTATAAATGATGTGAAAGCATGCTTCAAAAGAAAGTGAAAATATCTTTATACTTCAAGAAATGCTGGGTTCTGCCAGTGTATTGGTCATGCTCCAAGACCACCTTTGTTTTCATTGCCCCTCCAAGGACTTTTGTGAAGGAATGCCTAATTTTGGGGTGCTTGGTAACAAGAAGACGGCCACTGAGAGGCTAAAATCCTTGAAGTGGCCCAGGTTTCTTTCCTTTTCCCTCCTTCCTTATTCTGTGTTCTTTCTTTCTGTATTTTTTTTTTCTTCTGGCTCAAGGCCTTCACAATTTATGCAAGCTTAGTGTAAGTCACTACAGAAACTTATTGCAGATGACTTATTCTATGTGGCTGGTTGAGCTTGCCAAGGATTTCTGGTGAGCAGATTTGTGTGTGCATGTGGAAAAGGGAAGGGAGAGTTTTGCATTGCAATCAGTGCAAGTAGGACCAAGCCAGACATCAGATTTGCACAAAAAAAAACAGCATTAAGGAAATATCTGATCTTCTGAGTGCAAAAATATAGTGAAGAAAATGAAAGAAGTTTCCTTCATTCAAGGCTTGGGACTATGGAAGAGACTGGAAACTTCTCCTGTGCTCTACAGCTGAGCAATTTTCTGAGTTATGTGTTTTATAGGACAGATAAACTGTTGCTTAACTAGTTATCCTATAGTTTCTCTGAAAAATTGTTCTGAAGTACACAACTTTATAGCACCATGCCAGTTAGAATTTCCCCAAAACTTTACAACATTTCCCTAATTGAGTTTCATTCCCATTTTCTTAATGAATAAAATGAGGCCTAAAGATGTTGAATGACTTGTGAAAGAAAACCATGCAGTGGCAGATCAGGGCATAAAACCCCATGAATGCCACAGCCCATGCAATAACCAATAATTAATATTTCAGATGATCAAGGAGGAAAAAATAACCACTTTATCCCAATGCATAGACCTGTCTGTCTGTGCGCTGTAAATATTTATACCAATATAAATGTCTTTCCATCAAGATAGGTCTTATTTAGCGGAAGGAAGAGAATAGGATTAATGTTTATACTCACATTCAGTGAAGTAGGCCTTCACCATCTGTGAAGTTAATGTAACAAAACAACATTTTCACATGTCATTTACTTTTAATTTCTTTTCTGTTTTTAAAAATGTAGTCTAATTAAAGAAGGGATTGTGAAGGAGAAGAGCAGAGGGTGAAGAAATCTAAATGCAGAGCTTGAAAGCACCATATTGTAATTTGGGATTAGAAGAGGAAGAGATGAATTTGCATGATGATGCCTTTCATATTTATTCAGTTAGAAAAGTGTTTATTGAATGCTTTAGGCAGAGAATAATCATTACAGACATGCCCAGAATCTCAGCCACTCAGAATAACCAACTAAAATATACTCTCTCCTTCTTAAATAGAATAGGTTCAAAAATCATAGGTCCCCTTGTCCTTTTCTCAGATCATACACTAGAGATGTCCCGAGAAGCACCACAATCTGTTTTGTAATCCTTCAAAACTTTCTTTTCAAAAAATACATTAACACATACTCTTTATTAAATGTATTGAAGTTAAAAATGATTTAATCCGTGTTGCTAGACCAAAGCCTTTGATTTCTACAATTTCACAAAAAAAAATGAATCAGAAAAGGAAAATCAGAAAGGCTGATATACAATATAAGGGAAAACTAGACAGAGGCACAAAAATGTGATCTTGGCAACTGTAAGGTTCATTAGTAGGAAGTGAAAAAACAAAGTTTTCATCCTGCTTCAACAGAAAGTGGGAGTTGTCAACAGATAATGCCAAGAGGTCATGACGCTTAATGTCTTTTTTGCTTCAGCCTTCACTAAAATAATGAGCCTTGCCCAAATACACTAATAAAACTTGCACAGAGCAGAAAGGCCAAACCAGCTAATGCAAGAAGTAACTAAGACTAGAAACTGAAAACAGGTAGACAGTGGATGGAGATATTAAAAGTTCCTATCTAACTTTATATTGTTTAGTTACCTTCATATAAAGAATTGGTTGAAATAACTTCCAAACAGCTGGTGCTTTTTCTGTAGAATGGATACGTGAAGCCTCAATAGCTGGAAAAGAAAAAAAAACACACACACCCCCCCATGCAAAACACTGACTGTCTTTTTAGGACTGCTAAGCACAGCACTAAGGAATTACTATCATCCATCTTAACCTCCAGCTGCTAATAATAATAATAAAAAAAGCTAGCACGGAATAAACAATTGGCAGACACCTAGGAAATCAGGAGTTTAGGAGCTAACATGAATCTATCCAGAAAAAAAAGTTTCGGATCAGTCTATTTTCCTTTCAAGATACAATGATAGTCCTTAGGGAAAAAGCAGTTGATGTATCTTGACTTTAATGAAGCTTTTTTGTGTTATCCTATATAACATCCTCAGTGGTAAGATGTGAAAGCATTAGCTGGGTGTACAGAGGGTGTAGCTGCTCTATGGAGGGTACAAAAAGAGCTGAAAAATTGTCCTCTAGTTATTAAAGGTTGACTGCCAGTTCAGACAGAGCCACATGGCACTGGAACTCTCTTGGGTTTGGTGCTGTTACATAAACTCAGCAACCCTGACTAATAAAAAAGTATGATTTTATGTTTGCAGACAACCTAAAATTTTGTAGCAAAGAGACTGTCAGCATACTGGAGGGGATAAGTAGAATTCTGAGTATTTTTAATAAAAAAGGGAACCATGCTACTATTTATTACAAATAAGTGCAAGTTTCTACATTTAGACAGTGATAATCCTCTTTATAAATGCAGAATAAGGAAAACTGGTTAGACAGCAAATCCACTGAAGAGAGATTTGCTGAACTTCAAATTGACAACCATTAAAGAAAACTCACAGTAAAAAAGTCACATTTCTGGAGAAGGACAAACTTTATACTGGGCTGTATAAACACGAGTGGCATCTGTACGACACAAGAAATTATCCTTCTCTTCTTTTATAAAGCCTAATCTGGAATACTCTGACATTGATTTGAATGCCATGCCTCAATAAAACTGTGCCTCTTTGCTGTGTGTCCAGAGAAAAGTAAAGAGAAAGATCAGAAGATTTGAAAATACACACCAAAAAAGAAAAATTGAAGGAACTGCAGTGACTGAGCCTAGAGAAAAGAACAGTAGATGAGACTAGGGCAAGGATCTTCAGACACATAAGAGGAAACTACAAAGGCAAAATATTGTTTTCAGTATACACAGAGATAAGGCGAGCTATTAAGAATGATTTCCAGCTAAGCAGATCCTTGAGTTTAAGAGGTAAATGAAATTGTCACTTAAGCTCTCTTTGTATTTTTATTTTCTATTTCTACTTCTTAGAAGAGGGCAGAAGTTTATTTTTTGGGGGCTGGGATTAAACATATATATAATTTTTCTTTTTTTTTTTTTGATGGTTTTGGGAATCACTCTTGACAGAAAACTTGGTAATATACAACATAAAAGGAACACTGCACCACTGCATTCTTCTTTTAGGAGTCTACATTTCTTCCCAATGTGAGGGAAATTATTTTAGTAACTCTTTTGGACCCAATTATTAGTTGGTTGCTTTGGAAATTCTTTCACTTGCCTACTTCTTAAGTTGTGGTGAATTTCCCCAGGGTTTGCAATAAATCCATAAATGATAGCAATTTGACACTGGGATGCATTGTTAAAACAGCACGAAACCCAGGGCAGTTACACAACCATCAGCTTTGATTCCACAGGCATCATACGGCATAAATAATGGCCATTTTATTCTTAGCAATATGAAGCCAGATTGCAGATGCTTTACTTGCAATTTTGAATGCTTACTCCCATGGGCCAAGGCATTTAGAAAATCTGGCACTTTCATGCTGGTATGATATTTCTACCAGGCTCCTCAGGAAATCTGACATCATGTTTTGTGACATATCTTGCAGATAACATTTTCTTTTCAATTGCTCACCCAAATGTTCACTGCCTCTTATACACAATACGATTTAATACTGCAAGCTGCTTCTATACCCTGCTGTTAAGATGTAATTTGTTCTTTGTGTTTCTTCTGTAAGGGCTGGTGACGTTCATTTCTAATGCTCAAATTAGAGAAGAAACTCAGAAGTGAGGTTTACAATGAGATTAGAAATTTGATAAACATCAAAGAATTAGAAGCAGCCACTTTTTAAAACCAAAGAGCAAAAGAAATTCTAGAATGTATATGGGCTTGAATAACCATTCTTGCATTCATAGTGAACGCTCCTGAAATGATAAACAAGGGAAATATCTAACTTCAGAGGAGTCTCAATTACAGAAAAAAAAAAAAAGTTTTACAATAACTGTGTAAAAAATTTTAATTATGTGACAAATATTGCCTAATGTAATCACCACGACAAGAATGGAAAGAAATTAAGATACAGCCACTTCAATCCAGAAAAAACACACAAAACAAAACTATTTTCATCATTTGAAAGCAAATGAATGAATGAAATGTCAAGAAAAATGGAGATTTAAAAAAATTAATTATATCTTATGAGATTACTATGAGTCAAGAGGAACAGTTCATTTAGCTGAAACCAAAGCAGCCTTAATACCATTTTCATATTTGAAATTGTTTTGATACTTTTTGTTTTAGCCACAGCAAAAGGATCTTTCTGCGAATTCTCTACACTTTGATCACTAGACACGAAATGAGAAAGTAAACACCTGAAACAGATTTGCTCATCAGGTGACAAAACTATGTCATTCGATCCCATGTCATTATGTCCCTCGGGCTTGCAAAATATACTAAGAGAAGCTGAGCACAATTCATTAATCTGTAATGTTTTATTCGTCCAGATTCTCGCTGACATTATAAAAGAAACTCTAGAAGACCATTTGAAGTCTGTGAAGTTTTAAGGAATAATTGAAGCTCTGCTTCCCCATTTTGTAGTCATCCCCTTTCTTTACATAGAGGCTTGCAACAAAACGAAGCTCCAGCTCCAAATTTACAGGTGGGAATAGTAAGCCGTGGTGCCATTCAATATTCTTCTGCTCAGACACTTGCGTGTGGGTGGGCAAGTTATGTGTGTTTTTTAAGAGAGAGAAGAATGGGCAATGAACTACCGCAGCATACAAATAGCAAACCCCTTGTTTGGTGCGTGTTGCACATATCTTACTGTGGCGTAACGCTAAGTGAAGCCCGGTGGACAATAACAATGCTTCTGCCAGGTAACAAAAATATGTGACTGTTACGGGAGAAAGCTCAAACCCAAATGGGAGTTTTCTGTAGATAAGCGCATACCTGCTAAGCCCGTGCCTTTTCTCCAAGGTGGTGGGAGGGAAAGAAAGCTTTACTCTTTAGTCACAATTTGTGTGGGGAAAAAAGTCTATGTCAGAACAAAGCCAGATGCTGAACCCACCATCCTCCCCTCCTATTCTAGATGATATGGAATATTTATTTCCTTCTGCATTTATTTTTTTTTGCTTCAGAAAAAAAACCCAAACCCTAGTGATCACAGAAAAAAGTCCTGAATGCCAGTGAAGGAGGAGGAAAGGGTCAGGGTACGGTGATCACACTGCCACTTATTTTGCCAGCATCCCAGTGTTCACAGAAATTGCCCATCCCATGGCTTGGCACACAGGAGACCCTCCGCTCTCTTCACCCATTTCCAAGCAACTGGAGCTGCGATAGAGACCTTCACGCTCATGATTTCACATGACCTAGTGCAGGGGTGTGTAAAAAAACATATTTTGGCCCAGCGCTGGTACATACTCGAGGCAATTACCCTTGCGTGGACATGGGGCTGAACCACAGGTACATCTTTGCACTGCAGGGGCCTGTCCAGCCTCTCAGGTCAGCAGTCAGAGGGATTTGTGTATTTTTCCCTTCAGTTGAATTAAGCAGTAAATTTATCATCAAGGCAGGGACCTCAGTTTGGCTCGAAGCAGGAATGTGCTCCCAGGTCTCTCATAATCCTAATAACATTAAGGACTTACTAGGCCAAATCAAGACAGAGATTTGCTGTGTAACTCAGCTTCAGATGTTTCTCCTAGGTAGCAGGAGATTCCAGCACAAGTCCCTTTGCCAACTAATATTTAATTAGTTCTAGCTGGAAGAGGAAAGACCAAGAGATTCCCATTTCACCATAACATAGAGTTCACAGGCTCAGGCACAGACCCAGCAGGTAGGAGGCATCAACACAAGTTTGCACCCTTTTTTTTTCAGCTACAGGAGTTAAAAATGAGCCTAGCTTTGCACCAGCTTTTAGATTTGGAGTGCTGCCTCTGCAACAAAATCTGGCAAGATGACAGTCTGGGAAATGTTACTGACTTTTTAATACAACCCCTTTGTAGCAGTTTGACGCCTGCCGCCTTCTCCCCTGGTATTGTGTAGGAAGCTCAGACACTTAACTCAGATTTGTTGAATCTATCAGATAACTGGAGGCCTAACGGGCTGTGCTGAATTTATTTTTTCTTTGTGGATCTTGCAGAAAATACTTGTCCTCAGAGGCTTTTCCCTTGGGAGAGCTCAGGAGTTCTTGTTACCAGTGCTTGCAGCAAAGAGAAGTCTTCAAGTTTCCTTGAACAAAGAAATAATGGTAAGATGCTTCATTTCTGCCACTTATTTCCTGAGACTCTATCACCTACTAACCTGGATATCCTGCTGAATACATTACAATAGGTCTTGGGGTCACAGCCTGACACCCACTGCACAGAGACATGGAAAAACCATCCTGCTTCTGAGATTTTGTATTCCCAGTAGGAGACAGACAAAGATGGTGCTGTTATGACATAGAAGTATACTATACGCACACAGGAGCCATACATAGCAACACTAGAAAAAAAGAAGGGGTGATACCCGCTGGTCTCCGCAGATTTTTTCTAGGAAAAATATGAGTGTGCTCAGAATATTGATCTGAGTATATACAACAGAAGATGAAGGCATCACAACAACTAAGCACATGATGTGGGTTTTTTAAGATATAAGTACAGAATAACCATTTTTCCAAGATCCTGGATGTCCAGCAATCTGGATGAATGACTTCCTTCCTCCACAACAGAGCAACGTGTGACACACAGAAACAACAACCTGCAGTTGGAAACAGCCAAGTTGGGAGACAAGAGGAGCGGAAGGTGGGAAGTGCAAACTTTCCTATAGCAGCACAAAAGAGGTTTGCAAAACCACTTCAGTGCTTTGGTGATGAAAGCCTTTGGTATTCATAGCTGTTTCTACAGCTTCTTTAAGAAGTTGGTTTGCTAAACAAGTCAATGGACAGAACCTGTTGAAAAGTCCCAATTGAACAGCCAATAAGTTGAACTAGTAAGATTGACGCTTAAGTTCTCTTCTTGCCTAAACCCCATGGTATAACTCAATATTGGAAGCATGCATGTTCTTCAGAGTACACAGAGACTCTGAACTTCCATTGCTTTATTCAGTTTGGGATGGTAAGGATACAGAGAGAAAATATAAAAGAAACAGCTGGAAATTTTTTTTTTAGTTGTTTGGAACACATTTTCACAGCTGGTAGCAGGAACTTGTGATTTTGTAACTATTACAAATGACTCACAGGCAGAGGAAAAGCACAGCATTTAGAAGTGAGATTGCAACCTGGCCAGCAGAACATGTGATGAAACTTCATAAAAAAAGTGATTAGCTGGTCACTTTATCAGTAAATAAAATAAATTGTTTTCCCACAAACCAGTCCTGGTCAAGCTGTATGACTGGTGTATTCAATTACCTTCCAGAGTAAATATAAGCTGTTTTACAAGACTCTTTCCCAGAAATAAAAGAAAAAGGAAGCTACGACCAAATAGAAAATAGTGCCCTAGCTATTTCAACCTAACTCTGAGTCTCCTAAGCTCCTTTATAGTGCTTTTCAGTGCCCATTTCACTGAAATTCTAATCTTTCACACTGTTAAATATAAATGGACATCTGATAATGAGAGCAACATGGAAATTGCAGATGCTCAGAACTTGTCTATGATTCATCAACTTGAGAATGGCAAGGATGGTTTCAGCTCCATTTGCAAAAAAAAATATCTTTTCCAGAATCCAAATGAACCTAGTGACTCACAGTGACCAAGGGTTCCATACCTTTCCTAGCAGACATGACTCTGAGTTTAGAAAGTCTCATCAGAGATGAAATATTGGCCATTTCTCTAGTGTCTCTAAGAGAAGACACATGGTGCAAGGGCATTTTGTGAGCTGCAAAGTGCATTTTGGATCAGAAGATGGGTTTGGGGATTCTAGAAAAAGTCCTATGGTTGAATAGGGCTGCAATTTTGGACCAGCACTTTGCAGATGTGAAAGTCAGCATTTCAAGTAACTCCCAGGAAAAACAAATGGTGAGCGATCATCCAGCTGTTTTCTCTGACCACAGTGGTACCCTTCATTAGAAGTTTTTTACTTTCTGACTGTCCTTGCCTGACCACATCCAGGCGCTTTATAAAGTAACACTTGCCTCTTGGGAAGCATTATCCTGTTTGGGGCTTCTTTCCTGATCCTAATGTTTGGGTTTGTCATTGAATCCATGGCCATACCACAGGAAAGCTACCTGAAGGACAGACTTCTGTGAAACACTGATGGTAGCCTGATATGTTGGTATCCCTTCTGTAAACACAGAAAGACAACACAGAGACAGAATCTCTTTTCTAAGCCACTTGTTTAAAAAAGAAAAAGGACTAGTACTTTAAATTTAATACCTCAATAGAAGATTTTCTCACCACTAAGTCCTTTAGATCAAGAAAAATAAAAGTAATCTTTACTATCTGGATTATATCTGAATCTGACTCTCCCAGAAGTCACACCTGTGAGGCAAATCAATGGGAAAAGCTTTTCTGATAGATTAATTTTTTTAGAATGTGCTACAGAGTTTGCAAGGATGGAATTTCCTCGGGAATTTTGAATTTATGGGTCTATCCTCACTGGAGAGAGAAAAAAAAAATATTGAGGGAAGGGAAGGATTGAACTTGCAAACTATGTCTCCACATTTCATATACCCAAGCATTTGTCAAGGACATGGTTTTGATTGGGTTCCTCTGAGATTCCCTGAGACATATCCAGGTTTGGATTTTAAAAATAATAAACATATAAGACTGCAAGACTGAAGGAACTGTTTGTGCCAGAATCCAGCTCTTGGCCATCATCACCAAATGTCAATTTCTTTGTGTAGACACACAAGAAGTTGCTCAGAAATATTAAATTTTCACAGTCATAGAAATGGGCAAAGATTCTGGAAACTGATTTGTTTTAATTTATTTGGCTCATGCCTAGCAGGAGCAATGCAATTTTGACAGCATATCCTCCCCTTACTCATGAACACAACTGGTCTTATGTTCGAGCCAAAAGAGAAAATAAGAACAGACTTTGCTATTCCAGCATTTTGGCAAAATGAAAAGTCAACAAATGACTATGGAAGAAAGCATTGCGATAGAGATATTAGGAAGTTTCACAAGCAGTACAGCCTGAGCTTGCATGAATTTGGGCTGGGTTGACTTTTCTCTGTGACCAAGCTGCAAGAAGACATTTTAGGCTGGTAGCACTCTGAGCTGAAAAGTTTGCCTCTGGATAGAGGTTTCCCTTTCTTCCCAAGCAATCTTACTCTGAGAATGGCAATGGTGTGAGTATCAAAGCCTGGTGAGTAAATCTCCTTGAAGGGTTTTGTCCCTAGCTGATATCTAAGTAATCTTGTCCCATTTAGACTGAACATAGAGAGCAATGTTTAATATGTCCCAAGCAGAGGGAACAGCTGCAGAATGCTTGACTCGTAGTTAGTAGAAACCAATACATTGGATGGAAATGTCTTTGTGATAACTAGCTGGATGCAAATGCCTAGATTAAGAATAATTTCCTTAAAAGCAATCCCCATCCAGCACAACTTGCAGATCTAAAGACCTCTATGAGGAGCACTGCAGAGTAAGGACTTTCCATCCTGTTACCTAATGGCCTGGCCATGGGGTAGTTTTAGGCGCATGGGAAGGTCTGATTGCCCCATCCCACTCTTAAAATGGTCCAATTCAGGGTACCATGTAGAGGACCCTCACTACTCAGCACTGGTGAGACCTCACTTCTGTGTCCAGTTCTGGGTTCCCGAGCACAAGAGCAGCGAGAACATACTGGAGCAAATCCAGTGAAGGGCCCTGAAGATGATTAAGGGCTTGGAGCATCTGTCACATTGCTGAGACAGCTAGGGTTGTTCAGCCTCAAGAAGGGAAGGCTTGGGAGCAGATCTTATCAACATATATAAGTACTTGATAGGGGGAGTCAAACTTTCCTCCGTGGTGCCCATTGAACGGACAAGAAGCAATGGGCACAAACTGATATACAGGAAATTCCATTTAAATACAAGAAAACACTTTCCTACTGTGAGGGCGATCAAACACTGGAACAGGTTTGCCCCGAGACGCTGTGGAGTCTCCATCCATGGAGATATTCAAATCCCAACCGGAGATGGCTCTGGGCAATCTGCCCTAACCGGTGCTGCTTTGAGCAAGAGGGTTGGGCAAGACAATCTCTAGGGGTCCCTACCAACCTCAACACTTTTGTCATTCTGCGGTTTTGTGTCCCACTAATGGTCTATGTATTGAATGCTCAATTTAAGCTTTTAGGCCAGAAGGGTCAAAGTACCAGAGGTCAAAACTGGAGGAAGAGGCAAGCACTGGCAGATATCTGGCCCAAGGGGTGGGGAGCAGGGGAGACCTTTCATCTCTTAGGACTTATGACAAACAGATTAAAACATGAGAGAGGACTTTTAGCTCAAGATGCCATCTGCAGGTGCGTGCAACACAGTCCTAAACTGTGCCTATGAGTGCAATATAGCAAAACCAGAAACCTGGATGTGATTCAGTTGGTAGCACAGGAAAGCAAAAAGTAAAATTTTATCTCCTTACTCCTGATAGAGCTTTTCATGAAATTTTCCATACCAGGCATAGTAATTGCTTGGATCAGTCCTATGGCCCATAATGTGCACAATAATAATAGAAAGCAGATACAAACACATCATATTGCAACTTTTTGTAAAGCAGTCCAGCTCCATTGAAATCATCGAGGATGTAGGTAAAGCATTATCACAGTTGTCCTTGTAGCAATCAGGGAGCATATGGAATACCATGGTATGAATGAGAAAGAGTAGGAGAGTTTGGGAGCTGACTTCTAACATGTAGACACTAGCAATGAAACTGCAAGATTTTAATCAACTACACTGTTTTACATGTGCCATGCACACGATTCGCTTATTTTGGGAACAGCTTATTGCTCTGTCTGGTCTACTGTAAATGTTAATGCATGTAAATGCTAATCAAGATTCTTGCTCTGGTTTCCCACCTCACCTAATTGGACTGCTTTAGAGCTTGTTTGGAAGTTTGCATTCAGAATCACAAATGGGATTGGATCACATCTCCCTTGTCTCAGCATGGTGGCAGCTGCGCTGCAGAGAAAGAGCGGAAACTAGCAGTAGCAAGGCCAATATCTCAGTGAAGCCAAATCCTTTTTTTATGCAAATGAATGTCCTGCGGACTTACTTGGAAATGGTCACACACCTCACTCCAGAGTGCCTAGCAAAAGTAAGGAACTCTATTATTTTACAATAAGCAATAGAGGATTTACAGTGACCGCAGGATTTAGGTGAATGTGGGACATGGACATGTTTGTTAAAATATAGCATATTAAAAATACTGTGACCAGACTTAGGGAGGAAGGCTGGGAGGGAGGGCGTATGAGGTTCTTCCTCCTACTATGAATTTGGCTTGGCTGGTATTAAAATCTGAGGAGAAGCCCCATTAACTACCATTCGGTTCGCAGTGCAATATTTGGACTTCATGAAAGCAATTACTCCTGAATCACAAGAGAACAAAAATAAAATTTATCATGTAGCTAAGTGTCTCCCAGTTTTAGTGTGCAACCTCTTCTGCCAGTTCTGCAGATTTATTCGTGTTTTTTTTCATTGGCTAAAGTCCGTATCCCCAGAAACTTTACTTAGATGATGAATTTAATGTTTTCTGAAAAGAAAAGCAAAGTGACAAGGTCCACTCTAAAAAAAGCAGATGCTTCTTTCAACTTTAAGTTTTTTTCAAGCTTTTCAGTGCACTGATTTGATCAGAAGGAAATATCCATGAAAACTACTCAGATATTCGGTCGCTCCCTAGCAACTTTTACCTAACAATCCCAACACTTTATGTAAGATATAATATATGTTATATATAATATTTAGTTTATAAAAATTGTCACAAATATTGCTGGCCAGAAATTCTTTGAGATAAAAAATCTTCATCAAAGGTGAGACGTTTGCACCGCACCTATGGTGAAAAACTGCCAGTTTCCTAGCTCAGAACAGCCTGAGTTTCTGACAGGTTTTGTGGGGGTCTAATTGGGAGATCACTTTCCAGGAGGACTGATGGCCTGAAGACAGACCCTGCTATATGGAAGAGAGCTGGTATTTCCACCTTCCCTGAGGCAGAGGCAGGAGCCTTGTCTCTAACCCCTCAGCACATTCACCTCTTCCAAGCCTCCGTTGCCCAGGCTTACTTGGTTAGACTTGGTAAGAGCTGGAAACAAGACACTTGTAGCTACATGGATTTGGAGTCCTCACTTAATTTTTGCTAAACAACCTTCTCTGTTTTTTTCTTCCTTTCACAGAGAATTTGAAAACATCCATTTTTCAATTTCTAAACAGAAAGTCTACACAATAAGAATGGATTGTGCTTTCCTATTTGACAGAAGTGGAAATAGGAGCTCAGATGTATTAAGAAATATAGCCTGGAAAGTGTTTAAGTGCTGCTAAAATACATGGGACTTAGGAGCATAAATATCACTTCAGATTTGGCCCTCGCATGATAATGACATCTTCACTGTTTTTGCCAAAATAATTACCCAGCTACCAAGAAGGAAATTTGGCATTTTATGTATGTTAATGTTACTCACTGAGGTTCTCTGTAAAACTGTCCAAGCCAAAATGTTTTCAGCTGTTTGTAATTTTATTACTGATGGAGCCCAGGAATGAGAAAGTACCGGGAGTCCCGGATATGGAGTTTACCCATTTTTCCTTCTAATACTCCGTCTTACTGACATACACTCTCTCTCTTGATTCATAACTCAGTGCTACAACACACTGCTGGTGTTTTACAATTTTCTTTACATCCTGGACTAGTGGCAGGAAAGAAGCCTCAAGAGGAGGACAGCAGCCTCTCCTCACTTCAACTCTTTGCAAAGAGGAAGAATGAATAGTTCTCTTAGTGGGAAATGAACCTCAGGAAGCTCTCCAAAGAGTCGATTTGAACTATTCATGTGTTGTGCAGAGGTTCCTAGCATGCCAAGGCAACTTGGCATTGAATGAAGAAGATTGGGAGTGAATTAATTTGCGGGGGAAAAAAAAATCTTTCCATTGTGTTTACTAGATTTAAAGAGAAGGGTGAAAACTAGAGAGAGAGAAAAGAAAAAGTGTACTGAAAGAGAGCTGCTTTGCAAGAAGGTGAAGGTATAATAACCCCAAAATGATAATTGCCATACTCCTGTTGGGTAGTTGTATTTTACAAGTTTAAGCTCAGAGACTGCACAGTAAAATACCATCTGGCTTTCTTATAAATCAACTCCCCTGTTTATTACAAACACAACCTGACTTGGGAACCAGCAACGACAATGATGAAAGAATTACCTCTGCTCCTCTGAGAAGCTTGGCAGCTTTCCCATTGCTAATGCTTCCTCTTTGCATCTTCTAACAGTTCAGCCCTATTTGCTGCAATCTTTGTTGTGGGTGCTGAATACTCAGTGTCTGTAATATCTTTGCAAGCCTGACATTGAGTAATAGCTTTCTAAAAATGCCTTGAAGGCCATTTTAAATGTGGCAAAATGGGCTGTAACAAAATAGGTAAATGCAAAAACCTCATGGGATTTATATAAAAAGCCCCTGAAGAAGGGAAGGAAACTAATTGCTGTCTGTGTTCAGCTATTGTGTTAAAATTCCTTTGGCTTCAACACTTTTCATGGATATAATATTAATACACTTTTTCCTGGGGAGATGTAGCTTTTCTCACAAGAATGTCTATCACCTAGAGGATAAGACATTATTCAGGTCAAGAAACACTCCAGAAAAGAGCATCAGTGTCAGGTATTTCATTATTTTCCCAGATATTGCAGAGCCTCATGGGAGATCCTTCCATGTGTCAACCATCTTTACAGACCCAGATTCTGATTGAGAGGTGTAATCAAATCTCTGGGAAAAGTGGTAAACAGCAAAAAAGATCAAAGAAAATATATTTAATGGTTGCAAATACTTCTATCTACATAAGCCTAACTATAATTTGTATGTGTTAGATTATATGTGGGATATTATCCCATACTTATAAGTGCTTAGGGTTGATAGTGATTTACACAAGATGAAGGAATACTCTCTTAAATAACTGTTTTCTCAGTAACCAGCTTTCTGGGACTGTAAAGAAACAACTAAGAAATAATGCTTTGAGGATTAAAAAACTATTGTACTGACAATTGCCAAAGATTTATCTTTAGATAACTATCTTTTTCGGTCTTCATTGGAACAGAAGAAAAGTTGGTCAGCTTCAATGAGGCACGTGTTATGTTTCGTTGTGACCATTACATGCAATCTCTGCGTGCTGTCCAAATGCTTTGTCAAGGTTGAGCAGCTATAAGGATGCCATTGAAGTTCTTACCACAGGTACAGAATAGGATATTACCAACATGTTACGGCAATGGAGCTGAGCGTGTAATGATGAAACAGTGACTTGGGCACACCTTTGTAACCAAATATATCCATGATCCTGTGTCCTGGTTTCAGCTGGGATAGAGTTAATTGTCTTCCTAGTAGCTGGTAGGGTGCTGTGTTTTGAGTTCAGTAT
>JANXJC010000055.1:44418739-44436366 GCA_027564655.1 Leptodon cayanensis
TTCTTCTTTTCTGTTCTATTAAACCGTTCTTATCTCAACCCACGAGTTTTACTTCTTTTCCCGATTTTCTTCCCCATTCCCCTGGGGGGGGAAGTGAGTGAGCGGCTGTGTGGTGCTTAGTTGCTGGCTGGGGTTAAACCACGACATCCTGATATATGCTATAAACCACACAATGTAGAAGTTGGAATGACATTAGTGGTGGAAACTATGGTGACACTCAGGTGACCATAGCAGAAAAAGCTTTTGTACGTGGAAAATAATGTAAGCAACAGTGAACATTAAGAGAATCATCCAACATTATATCCTTTATCAGCACCATCCTTGAAGCTGCCTGCATGGGAACTGCTCAGTTACATCCCACCTCTCTGGTGCTCCTGTGACTCTTGCTGGTCTCGGTCACCCCCCAGCCACCGCGCAGTGCACATCAGACTGTCAGGAGCACGGTCACTGCCCACAGCTCACGTATGGGCCAACCATGAAGTATTGCTGTATTCTTGATGCGGGGAATGAAAGAAGACGTGAGTGCGGACCACTCTCCCTACCACGGTGAAGACTGCCTTAGAGATGCTTTTAGCAAAGAAAACAAGTACAGAAAGAAAATCTGGCAATCAACCTGGCACTTTCACTCAAGTGAAACCATCATTTCAATCAGTGACATACTTACTCTCTTTTTTCCAAAGTAGAGACTGTGGTGTAGCCTGAGATGTCCAGATTTTATTTCATAACTGCTCTGCTTTATGTTTCATTTGGCTTACCTTTATTATTTTTACAGTCTACCAAATGCATTGCAGGGTTACAACAACTATTTTCAATGTCTTCTGTTTATCCTTGAGGCAGTTCCCTCCTGCCTGTTACTAAACTGCTTTGAGTAATGTGGTTATTCAAAAAATAAATACATCTCTGTGAAATGCATCTAAATGTGATCCTCTCTGAAACGCTATTTAAATTCTATACTACATCCTTGGCTCAGAGGTTTGGGGATATTTTTTAATCCCTTTTTCTTTCAGTCACAGATGAACTTTCCAGGAATAAAACTTTCAAGAGTCTTATGCATGATACGATGAAATTCTGCAACAGAAATGACAGAAACTTTTATCCACTTGCTGGAGTCAGATTATTTCAAGAAATATACTCTGCTCAAAGTACCTTCATGTTCCCCTGCTGTATGTGTTTCTGAAGTAGTCATGGCTTTCATCACTTTACATTTAAGGAATCTTATGCTATTTCTCTGTATGCTGTACAAGTAGTAAGGACCTGTCAGCCTGAATTACTTTCAGTCTCAGAGTCATTATCAGGAAGGGACTAGAAGAAAGTCTTGTTAAGAAACAACATCCTCTGCTTTTCCATGTAACCACCTTTATTATATGTTAAAGGAATGAAATCTTTGAAGACATCTGCTTTGAGGGACATTCTGAAATTAGTAAAAAAAGGCAGAGAAAGCAGAAGATCTTCATAGTTTCCCAGCTGCATCCACTAAGTTTCATGACTGAAAGCTCTGATGTCAACCAAAAACATTAAAAAATAAAATAAAATAGAGGCATAGCTCATTCAATGGAAAAGTAGCTGTCCCAAGGAAAAGAAGATTTCAGTTACCCGACTGCCCCATTTTAATTCTCTTCCTACAGCCACTCATTTTACTGTGACCGCAACTGCCGTACGCCACAAACCCAACACCCTTCTCTGCAACCATTTTTAGTAAGTCAGGCTTCTGCGGTCCTATGTTTCCAACAATATGTTGTGTTGGCAGGGCTGCAAGGCCCAGCACCTTGCACTCACCCTCCAGTGCTGGAATGGTCCAGCAAGTGGGCATCGCAAGGAGATAGCTCTGGGCCAGAAGAAAGGGTCTGCAGCTCAGCACTGTCCTGTAAATACTGTGATGATCTTGGTTTGGGTAGAAAGAGGGTGACATACAGTGGAGGTTTAGTGAATTCATTTCCAATATCTTGTTTAAAAAACAATTAAGCTGGGTTGGAGAAAGCATGCAGAGGTATCCGGAGATGTTTCCCGGAGCTATAGCACCGATGTGCAGCTGCTGAGGAAGTCGATTTTACCTGCTCGAGGAGGGAAGCTGCTGATAGAAAAGACTGTGTACACTGGCAGTTTGTATTTCTTTAGCAAACTTCACTTTCTGGCAACATTTGCACAGGAAATCTTTTCCATCGTGGGATACTATCTGACAGAAAAGTGTAGTTACTGATGGAGAAAATGGTATGTGTCCAAGCAGAAAGGATTTATTCTTCTGCTGTCCACTGCTAATAAATATCTGATTATAATGGAGAAGGTAAAAAATATTCCTAAATTTTCATTTAAACATTCCTCTACACAAGATATTCTTGGGACTCCTCCTCAACCTTTTTTTTTTTTTCCAAATGTGGAGACACTTCTTTTAGAAGTTACTAATTGCCAAAATAGAAATAAAAAAGAAAATTTGACTATCAGAGACAAACTTCATCTGTAATCCAATTACAAACAACTCTTAATAACCTTTAATAACCCTGACAAGAAATGGGAAAAAAAAAAAGTAATAGAGAAAAGCCATGAGGTTAATAAGAAAGTCAACATGAAACTTCACATTGAAATGCTGCTGTAGTGTTTAGAGAGGAGTGACCTGTGAATATATATTGCTTTTGGCCCACAGACTTAAGAGTAATCACAGAACTAGAATGATCCCAGATAAACCAGCACAGATTTTTAATTGAGCTCTGTGCATTGCTGGGACAGGGCTCTGGGAATTTAGTCATTTCTGTATGGTTAATAAACACCCAGTTAATGGCCAGAAGGGACCAACAGATCAATCAGTCTGACATCTTGAATAACAAAGCTCATGAGATTTCACCCACTGGTCCTGCACCGCTTCCAGAAACACATCTCGTCTTGATCTGTGGATCGCCAAAGATGGAATATCTGTTGTCTCCTTTGGGAGCCTGTTTCACTGTTAAAAATGTATGTCCTGCTGGCAATTTGAATACCTCTCGGTTTATTTTTCCAGCTGTTGTTTCTCACTAATATTTTCCTTCCTGAGCTAAAGGACTTTTTTGTATTTGGGGTTTTCTCCCCATTAAGCTAAGCAATACTGGTAATCAAGCTTTCTTTCTCAGATTCTTTTTGATGAGAGAGTCCATCAGTGAATTTCTCACAGCCCTCAAAAACTTTTTGCAACTCATTTTTTTATTTCTCTGGAATTGTCGCAGGAGACTCTGCATAAGGTGGAGACCAGCCTGGTAATGCTCCATATCTATGTATTAAGTAGATGTTGACAAATTTCAGCTTCTTCTTTAAGGGGTTTCTTTATTATCCCAAGACACAACGATGATCTTTTCCCACACTCAGTGTTACAATGAGCGTTACATCGCACTTTTTACAATCTCTTATCGTTCTGCTTTCATGTGGCTAAATGCTATATGTCTGGCACTCAAAAGCTTAATAAAATTAAATAAACTACTGCATTATTTCAACTCAACTAGTAATTTAAAGATGTAACGGGATGCATTTACTCATTTGCTTTGCATTTGTGACATACCAGGTAACTATCCTAAACAAAGTCAGTTCTGATTTAGACCTCTGCCTTCTACCTTGGCTGTTAAACTTGAATTTACTGATCACATCATCTTCCTCAAGGATATGAGGCTGTTTAACAGAGGCTTTACTTTCTGGTTTAGAGTTGACTTCTGACACTGGAATCACAGTTCTCACTGTAAGAGGCAAACTGTAGCTCTCAGTCACGCTGATGGTCGACTGAATCACGTTACTTTTTGTGCATACTCACACCAGAGTTTAAATAATCCGTGGCTATGAGTGTGACTGATAGCCTAACCGTAGATGTCCCACAGAGCTTCTTTCTTGGCCTGTTCTGATCTTCGAGAAATGGTTTCAATTGCCATAAAAAAAAGCATTGTTCTCGCTATTGCTTTGTCATGGTCTGGATAACAATTATGGGTAACATTTTATACAAATGCATTCTGTCTGCCTGTATTTTGTGAAAATTAGGCAATCGGAATCTGATTTTTTGCCCTCTGCAATTTTGTCACGGGGTTCATCAAATCCCATTGTGTCCTCACTGAAGAAGAGGCTTCTCTTTTGAGCACTGTGAGTGCATGCCACAAAAGTGACAGTCAGGGGAGGATCAGAAAAAGCAATACCCATAGGCTTGGTAACTGTCTGTAGGGAGGAAAATAATGAACAGGAGAAGTTTCATTATATAAGAGAGACAGTTTATCTATAGAAAACCATTTTGAAGACTTAAAGCCAAGGTGAAGTTCTTGAAATGGGCAGCTGGTATCTCATCCCAGCTCACTGTTTTCTTAAGGTGTTTTTCCTCCTAGCCCCGAGTTTAAACATCCACCTCTAACATGCCAAAATCTAAGATGGTTGCCTTACCTTCCTTAATGTCACCAGGAAGAAGTAAGCAATTCCAAGGTAAGTCATGTTAAGACAGGTATCTAGGACAAGTGGTTTACTTTTAGAAATGCATATCTCCCTCCAGTAATTAGAAAGGGAGTCAGGGTAGCTAGGCTAGACTTACATGCCAAGTTTTCAGGTGCACAAGTTAGGGAAGAGGCATTTGATCTTCCGCATCCCATGTTATTTCATGTCTATTTTGGGATATATGCTGGCACATTAGGACTGGACTTGGCTCATTGTATCTCAGTGCCCACAAGACCCCCAGGAGCTTGCTGCACATTGTGACTATCATCTCCAGTGCTCTGGCAGGCCCTGTGTGTAGTCACTGCTTTATAGGCAGTTTGTAATTGCAGAAAATTGTTGGGCAAAAGAGGGTTGGCCAAACCTGCGGGTCACGTTCTTGTCTACTCATTCCACAGACTGTGCTCAGAGAAGACTGAGTACAATCACGACATGAAGTCTTTCACCTGCAGTTGGTTAGTTTGGCAGTTGTGCATCCTGTCTGGAAGATTTAGAGAAGAGATTCATGCCCTTTTTTTCATATTACCACCCAGTGAATCCATTGTACATAAATGGCCTATAGGAGTGGCAAACCATCTCATTTCTTATAAACTGGCTGATATTCCTGGTGTTTAACTACCTAATCACAGGCTTTCTAAGGAGGTCCTAACCTTTACTAAGTTTACTACATCCCAAACTGATTGCCCTTATAGGTTAGAACCTAGTGTCTCAAATGAGGCACTCATGATCTCAAATAACAACTTTAAAGCAAACTGAAGGTTGCAGAGGGATTACAATCAACAAACCATCTATAAAATAAAATGGAGGTTGCAATCTGTCAGGAAGACAAACCTCAAAATGTTATTTCATGCATGTCTGATGGTGATATCATGTCCATGCGTTCAGCCGATCTAAGGGATTTGCCCTTGGCTCTTTATGGTTAGCAGAGACACACAGAAATCTCTACTTGATGATTCATCTCTTCCTAAAACAGGGAGAATAAATAATTTTCTGGTGCACATCTCTCACTAGTTATAAAAAGAATCTTGATAAACAGGTTACAGCGGGCAGATGACTCTTAGCTGACTACTACTGTGAGATGAACCCTAGCTAATATTCGACTGCAAACAATAATAGAGGAGTGGCCATACTAGGTGAGACCAAAGGTAGTCTGTCTCCAATAATACCTAAAAGCATCTTTCATTGGAAGAGTACAAAACCAACCAAAAGTGGTATTTCTCCCAAGCAATATTCTCCCAGCCTACAGACTTCTCAAGCTAGACATGTTTTCTGTCTGCAGAATTTATTTAAGGTTAATAAAAATGTGAAAATATATGATAATCTTTAATGGATTTCTACTTTATGAACTTGTCAAGACTTCCCTTGACTCCTTGTAAACTTTTTGTATCCTTGTTCCACATCTTAACTGCATGTTCTTCTGTCTCTTTTTTGAAATTGCTTCATTAGAGATGCTCATTCCCTATCCATTCACCTCACTCCACTCATTACTTTATTGATCACAATCCTCCTTAGCTGTCCTTGCAGTCAGAAAGGTCCTACCTTATTCAACCGTTCCTCATATGAGAATTTCTTTTATTCTGTGCGATTGCCACCAATTCAAGAGAATATGAGGTATGTTGTGTGCTTTTTATTCCATATCATTCTCTCATGGGCAACCCAGCACCCCACAGGTGACTCTTGGTTGACTCCCTCAAACCATTAATTCCTGATGCCGGAAGAAACATGGAACAGTCTCATGAATCAGGGCAGGTAGATGACACAGAAGTACACATGGAAGATTTTTACAGTTATTGAGATTTTCTGAGCAGGGCAAATGCTGCTATGAACATTTATAATAAAGTCTCCACAGTGTTACATGAGCTGTCATGCTGATATACCTATCTATAGGATTACCATATACATTTTTGGAAATAATTTTTATGAACAGTGATGAAGTAAAACAGATATTTGTGAAATTATGCTGTTGTAAACTAAATGTTGATATAGATGTGATGATTTTCTGTTTGTTTGTTTGTTTTGAAAAAGCAAAATTCCGGAAGTTTCTCATTAGAACTTTACCATAGAGAAAGTGTGTATTTATGCTACACACACATAAGCCAGAAAGGAAATGTTACTATTGCATCAGAAAAAAACCAACTATTTATATAACATTTGCAAGTTGCATTTTATTACTTTTCCCTAATAAAATCACTCCTATTATATGGTAATAATGAAGGAAGATCTATCGTGTTTTCCGTTTTCAAATTGTGATTGGTTCAAAATGGATTTTGTTATTGAGAGGTTTTACGGCAAGAATTCCAAAAGTCATTGTGCACACCTAAATTCATTACACCCTGAAGTCAGTGGCAGCACCTGCTAGTTCCAGTGAGAACATGATGTGCTCAATGCAAAACAGTTTAGATTCTGAGCTTTACATATTTACTTCTTTCTCATCTCTATATCTTATTTGTCCTCTTGTTTTCTCACCTTTTTCACCCTAAAACCAGTCAAAAGCACCCATGACTCAAAGAATTACTTGCACTACACCACATTCATGCACATGACACTGTATCATGTGTCTGTATTAGACTAAATTAAGGCTTTTGGCATCAAGCCCCTGCCCACAAGAATTCCCTGTATCTGCATCTTGTTACAGGCTGCACCCCATCCAAATGCCATGCTCAGCCCACAATTTCACAATCCCTTTGATTAAGCACAGTGGAAAATTGTTATTTTGTAGAACTTTGCTATAAATCTGGAGAAAATTTTGCCTTTGGAGGCTTACTAATCATTGAAACTTAGAGGATTGCTCTCCCACATGAATAAAAGAAATTGTTTACCCAGAACTGTCCTGTCGAAACCATCGTATTTTTTGCACATTGTTGGATTTTACTGTAAAAATAACTCTTTTTTTAATGAGAAAAGCATTTTATAAAGCAGCTGAAAGACTTGGCACCAAAGAGAAAGGTGATTTAAACCAAAACGGAAATCCCATTAGGTACTTCTTCATGGTTATTTAAAGATTTACAAGTTCATTTAACACCTACATAGACGAAATTGTCCTTCTGCATGGCTAAAATCCCTGGTGGGGCTAAGACGACCCAGCTGGCTTTTATATTTTATGTGTTCAAAGGGTCTTTGTTAAGTATCTCGTAAGAAACTAGCTGGTTAATGAGGTCAAACCAATACATTCATTGGTCAAAAGCAGTCTTGTTGTCAAAGCATTATTTGGGAAAAGGTCTGATTCTGTCATAATATGAGCGTGCTATTTAGAACAGATTTGTTATAGTTAGGTGTCCTACAAGAGCAGATTTTTACTCACATTACACATTACTTGGGTCACGGTTGGCTTTTGCTGCAAACCTCAATGCTGGGCTTCGAGATTCAAATGGGTCTTCAAAGGCAGGCTTGTTTCAAAGGCAGCTTTTAGACTAGAAATGAGCTGTGAAGGACAACACTGAAACATCGCTGGAAGACCACCTCCTACAACAGGTGTCCTGTGGCACAAAGTTCCAAAGGAACCTGAACAGGGTGGTCGGACTCTTAAAGTCACCCAGCTTTGTGCAAACAGGATTCAGTAGAGGAGACTGGGGAAATGGAACCAAGAAGGATGCCAGGCCACTTACTTCTACACCTTCCTCATCTACTCTCTCACAGACACAGCTTCCCTCAACCCACTTTTTCAAACATTTTTGGCCTGCACCCATTTTTTAAAAAATCTATACAAAAAAGGTTGTCTTTAAGCACTACCATGACTGTCTAATGAGTTCACAAAACCCTGCAAAAGGGAATAGTTGCAGCCATCATTTTTTAGTTTGTAAGGACATTGTAAATACAATTTTTTCAAACAATGTTTGTGATTTGTGTGGGTTTTCTCCCTCTTCTGACTATCATTTAACTCTTTGCTGAAGGGTGACATGCACATTATTATTATAGGAGGAATAGAAAACTATTGCTTGCCTTGGTAAAATGAAAAAGGAGTGTCCTTTTCTTACTGGATGCTTTTAAAATTCCCATGAATCAACAGACTAAAATTTAATTAAAAATTCTGCCTTGAGAATATGGTTTGCTTGTCTGCACATGAGGAACTGAAGCGATAGCTTTCTGTTAAATATGGGACACTGCTGCAGTCAGTAAATATCTGTCAATGAACATCTGATTGGAGAACAGTTCATATTTTCTACAACAAATAATAAAATAAAAGTGGGGGTGGATGTAAAATGAAGAATAAACAGAGCATTCTTTCTGTAAAAGCTCTATGCTTTTACATGAGGAGGATGGAGAGATGCCTTCACTCAAGGAGAGGAGACAAGGATATTCATTATTCAGGAGGAGGAGGATGTTTAGTACCAGGGTAATTTATGGGCAAATTGAATCTGATTCTTAGTTTAAAAAATTTCATTATATCATCCTTGGGGTAACCAGAACAACAAAGCAGTTTACCTGGAATTTAGGATGGTCACAGAAAGAATAAAGCACTGAAATAGATTCGTTGAGACAGCAGGAGCATCTTCAGCCTCAGAGGTTTCCGAGGGTGGACACTGTCTGACAGGACAGGTTTAGGCAAAGCTGAGTCTGTCCTGAAGCAGGAGGATGGACAAGTTGACCTTCCAAGGTCCTATTGCCTCTAGTTAAATGTTTCTTGTATAAATAAAGCAACAGATTCACTTAAATACACTAATGAGAGGGTTTGAGCTGGGAGCTGAGAATCACAGGTCTGCCAGGTGTGCTGCAAGGCTGCTTTCTTTTCCTGCACAGCATTTTGGGGTGAAAGGATTTAATTGGGCCATTAAACTAGAAGCTCTTTGCACGTGCCACATACTAGCTCAATGGTAAACATAATCTTTAAAGTTTGCAGAAACATGCACCAAGATCAAGGGCCAAGTGGAGGCACATCTTCCTCCTCTATAACAAGGGTTATGTGGCAACACGAGAGAAAGGTAAATGAACCAAGAAGACAGCCTGGTCACCGCATGTGAGAATAATTAACCTAGTCACCTCCTAGCATTTGTTTTTCTCCTTAAGGAAGAAAAGTTTTACTAATTCTGATACAATGTAATGCTACTTTCAGGATCACATTTAAAAACCCCAAATCACTAGTTTTATCTGCAGCACACATTCATTCTGTCAACGTCAATCTCTTTTTCAATTATTACCCTCTAAATCCTTTTGCAAACAAAATCAGTGTATACAACTGGCTGTGAGACTTTTTGGTAACAATGAACAGAATGAGGTCTCGATGAAAAGGTCGGTCCAAATCCATACATGACATCTTTCTTTCTCTGTTCTGAAGCTGCTGTGAAGGGATTCAAAGTAAGACAAACTTGAGCGTGGAGTCTGACCCTTTCTTTGGGTGATATGGGATGACAGGTAAAGAAAGGGGAAGAAATTAAAACCTTAGCTATTTTTATGGTAACTTAGTAAAAATTTATTTGCAAACAGAAAATCTGAATATTCTTTTTTTTTTCTTCTTCCTTTTTTTTTTTTAAGGATGAACCTCAGCAGATTAACAGAAATACTTTTTAGATCTTTTTAATTCTATCTAATTACAGGACTTTTTTTCTTATAGTTATATTGCTGGTTTCCAGACGCACTTGCAGGGAACCTGAGATCTTTTAGTAAGATACATGGAAAGAAAAAAGCAAAGAATAAATAGATTGAAAATTCTTGAGAAACAAAGACTGCTTTCTCTGAGAAAGAATTATTGACAATTTTATTTTAGATGCAACAAATATCTTCTCCCAGGGAAGAACTGTTCTTGCTTTCAGGACTCTCTTGTGTCTTCCTTATTATAACTCAGTTTTTTACCTGAAAGACAAGGCAAAGATAATAGACTACATATGACCCTGCTTCACCGGAATAAGTCAGTAAAAATTATGGGGATGATCTATGTTGTTTTCAAGAACAGGATGTCTATACAAGAATTATTATACTCATTGCTACTTTGTGCAGGGAAGATAACTCAGGCAGGAAGGTGAGCAATGGCTTTCAATCACAGGCACCATGGTTCTCACAGAACTGTGCTCCTAGAAGCCACCACCTGGACTTTATAAACTGCCTGGATTGAGTATGGAGCCCCAGGGCAAAGAATGGAAATATTAAGTTGTTAAAAACCAAATAAAGGGATACCAAATGTACAGAGAAGCAGGTGAAACTGTATACCAGGGAAGCAGTGGCACATGGGAGAAGCAAAGTCCGTCTTATTTTTGAGGGAAATGGTGAGCCTCTGGAAAACCATACTTTTGTAAGCCCTCAGGTGCTTTCACCTTTCTTTCTTGAATGTTATGTTCCTCTTAGTACACAAGAATAGTGCTATGTTTCAAAGAAGCTGCTCTGAGTCAGTACATCTTCCTTTGGGTCACAGCGGCTAAAGGAAGAGGCTTTTGTAGCCTCCAAAACATTCTGGAGCTGCGCAGAAAACAAATCCTATAGACTAGGGAGAAGCATCTTAACAGCATGCCGTGAAAACCAGAAAATCCTTGGATTTGGGCCTGATATGAGAGCAGTGGCAGGACTCAGTCACCAGAGATGCTGAGGAATTGGGGCAGCTCATCCTGGAAGTGCTAATGCAAGGTAATCATTAAACTCAGTAAAACATAACGAAAGGTAAAGTCTTTTCTGGCTCTGTACTCAGTATTATCTTTCGGTGGGTTTGTTTCTGCAGAGGGTTTAGTGTGTGGATATGTACAGTGCAGCCCCCACCATAATGTAGCCCCCCTCATAATATAGCCCCTATCATTCTTCTCCCTTCACTATGGGTCCATTTGCTTGCAGATGTCATTTTATTATTAATTGATGTCACATGACGTGCTCATCTACACAAAAAAGAAAGACACAGTCACTGCTTAATGGAGCATACAGTTGAAGATAGACAAAATGATAGGTTGGAAGGCCTGCAGTTGAGGATCCAAGCTCCGTGATATGAATTTTGATTATTCTGGCATTTTTTTTTCTTTCAACTTCAGCATTGTTTATAGGATTGTGCATTGTTAATATGTTTCACGGAGATTTCTGAACATAACCAGCTGGATGTTTTTGATGAGTTTTTCTCCCCTCACTTTAGCTATCTCTTTTGTGTTGAAACCTGAAGAGCTGTGGACCTGAGCAATACTATACCAGCTGTGGCACGGTCTTATACAAGATGGGCAAAAGCAGAATCCAAGGCAAGATCTAAGGAAAAATGTAAGATCAATGCCTTAATTTTTGTGGAAACTATTGGGTGAAGACCAGACATCTGAACCACTCTTGAAAAGCTAACAAGTTTGGAACACAGTCTTTCTAGCTGGGAAGTAGGAATGAGACGTATCAATATATATTTATATTGAGATATATCAAGATATATTGGGAAGACCTTTTGCCATTAGATGGCTTTTCAAAAGAGATGCTCACAAGAAAAACCCTAACCCCAGTGGGACCGTGAAACCCATTCAAACCAACCCTGGTATTCAAACAACCCTGATCAATTCAAATCACAGGGCACTCTTATTGGAGAAGAATTTAAAGCTCTTGATCATAGTTTTCAGAATGGGGAACTATATGAAAACTTCCACTGACTTTGCTCATGTTTTTCCGGAGTTGTAGTTAAATAGAAGTATTTGATCTCAAAATTTCCATTTGGCACAGTTCACTAACAGTAAACTATACTGCTGCAAGGCATGAAGCGACTACTGAAAATCCAAAGAAAAGGGACATATAAGGGGTAGTTATAGGTATGTGACTGTTTTTACAGGCCTCTTGGGAATGTAATATTGAAACAAATCTGTGTTTTTTTCTGATGTTCAAGGAGACCTGCACAGAAATAAAACAGAGTTAATGATTAAAAAAAATAGTGTAATAGAAAAATAAAATTATTGAGCCCATTGAAAAATGTCAATAAATTTAAGGTGAAAAAAGACAGCAATTCAGAAGTATGGTTTGGGGTTTTTATCTAATTTGACAAGGGGAAGCTGCTGTTTGCAAAACAACATTACGTTTTCCAGCTCTGTTCATAAACCAGAATTACCCAAGTGGAGATTCAGAAAAGTTAATATAAATGGATTTACCCCATGTATTAGTCAAATTTAATAAGATTTCTGCATTGGCATTCTTCTCTAGCTATATTTATATTGCTTTTCATGAGCTAACCTGATGTGGACCAGAAAAGCAAATTTGCATGCTGTATGGACTGTAATAATTTCAAAGTCCATTCTCAGCCATGTGCAATAAGTTAAAATGCTCTCAGACCTCCAGGTTGCCCAGACACTGTCCAAGGGAAGCAAAAAAAGCAGCTGGGCTGTGAAACATGATGGGACAGTGTTGTACCCACCCATAAAGGATGAGATCCTGTTAAGGGGACGTGGTGTGAGACCAGACAATTTGTCTTAGACTAGGCAACACCTCTTACACTAGGTCTCTTACAGAGATCATCCTGGGCAACTTCCTAGGCAGCAGATATGTCAATGGCCATGAATACCCAACCTGGAGTGAAATAGCCCAAAACACATCTCATAAATTGAGATAAAATACAAATAAGCCATAGCTTGTTGTGGACAGAGCTGTTCCATATCCTCCCGAAGGTCATACATAGACTGGCCACGCTGAGCATAGGATGAAGTCCATGCTTTGCATTTTGGCGTGGTTTTATTTGTTTGCTTTTAAATTATATCACGTTAGCCAGGAACTAGTAGGAGGTGAGGATCTAGCTTGCTTGCTATTCAAGGAGAGTGCCTAAAGTCCTGCAGCTCGTCGTTCTCGCTGTCTGAAGGATTATCATTGCATCTCTTTCCACAGCAGTCTTGGACACTCATCATGCACCGAAGTGTGGCTACACACACTCTTGTGACCTGATTAACTGTATTTTCCCCCAGAGGTCTATTCTGAAGCTCCTGGCAGTGAGGAAAGCACTGCCAGTTCTTGCTATCTATTTGTTTAATGGGGTGCTGACTCCACTCCCCAGTGATCCTAAAAAGGGCAAAGGGCAGAAGTCATCAGTTTCCCTGCTGAGCTCAGACCCTGAGGCATCTAAAAAGAAAGCTCCAGAGAGCTTATCGCATCTCTTACTGAAGATTTATTAATTGCAGAAACGTAAATGCCGTTCAAGAATTCTGACTTGGCTCTTCCCAGTGCAGATATTTGCAAGCTGGGCCGGGGAGGGGCAGAACTGTTGACCTAGCAAAGACTGCAGCTATGAGCATCAGGGGAAAGCTATCAGTCAAACTTTCTACAAATATCATATGGAAAAATCTCTTGACCCGCATTTACGTAACAGCTTTAGCTGTGATTATCAGTAAGCTCAGACCAGTCTTGCATGAACTGAAGGACAGAATCTCAGGAGTGGCAGCTGCAACAGATGCACATCCTTTATCCCTGGACACAGAGATGGATGTGAACTGCTCACTAAATAACCATTCACTTCTCTGAGTGTCCTTAAATGCTATAATATCCATATAGGATTCTACTTCCTGCAAGAACAACTTAGGTTACTGGCAGCTCAGGGAAGAAAAAGTAAACAGGTTAAGGTCCATTTTCCCATCTTTAACACCTATTGTTTTTCTTTCCTTGCATTGTAAAGAAAAGTATTAAACTACAGGATCATGCCACTGAAATGTGTTTTCAGTAACACCGGAGAGGGCGGAGCCAGGCAGGGACAAGGTTACTGTGGGATCTTAATTAGCTGCCCGCTTGACCCTGTCTGCGACCCAGAGTGACTTTTTGTATTTAATTTATTTCACACATGACTTGCTCTTACAATCCTTTTCCCACAGTGCCAACCAGACTACATGGTAACCTTGGGCTCTGCTTCTGATATTAACTGCTGTGCAGTGTGCTAAAGTCAATACGAGAAATATGCCCGTGCGCGGCGGGTGGGATGGGGACCATCCTTTGTTTTAGCGAAACTGCTCATGTTTCTGAGGCAAATTGTGTCTGGTCGATGGATTAACGGGCAGGAACTTGCCTTCTTCTGGGTCTATCCATTTACAAATGAGGCATAACCACCATTCCCTCTGTTACCTTTAATCTATGCCTGCAAAACTAGAGTCAGTACCACATGCAGCTTAAAAGCTGTTGCACTGAGCATCTCCTTTAAATATCTAGGAGTCGTGGGAAGCAACATCTAATAAGGACCTTATTATACAAGTGGCTTGTGCTGCTGAATGGGGAGAAAAGCAGCTGAGAGTGCATTGGGGGCCACACAGCAGCCAGGCAAACGGCAGCGCATCGTGCGGTGCAGGAGTGGGCATTTTCCCTGCTGGGATGGAGAGGGGAGGTGTGGTTCCTCAGCTTCTTGCAGGAAAACCCACAAGTTTCAAATCTTAATAATACTGCCAAAACTTAGAGACTGATGGGCATTAAAATACCTTTCCTGAGCTGCAAGGCGTGTGCCTCATGTCAAACCGTCGTCGAGGAGAGATAACATGGCACCTTGCAAGTCTTCTGCCACTTTTCTGCTCTGGTTCCCTTCCAAAAAAGAAGCCTGCAGTGGGCAGGGGCCATGCAGAGCTCTTCCTGACGGACATTCAGGCTTGGACCAGAGTGAGCAACCATGGTGCTCCGCTCAGAGAAGACTAGGACCTTAGTGAGGACAGTGGGGTACCTGTAAACGCACCCACCGACCCCTTTGCAGGCTCTGATTTAGCAGCAGTTGGTAGGGATGGTTTGGTACCCAGAACCAAACAACCACAATTTGCATGGCGTAAAATACTGCCACCGCACACTCACATATCCATGCTTCTGGCTTGGATTATTTTATGGCTTTGCAGCTTCTGGCTCTGAGCATAGCCCCACTGTGGTGAGCTATACAAATACAGAATACAAAAATCACTTTTTTTTCCAATCTAAGTACACGGCAATAAACAATAGGCAGGTTAAGAAGGAGAAAACACTGTAACGGTATTGCTGAGCATGTAAGGGAAGACAAATGGCTTGTTTCATATTACAGTGAAGGGCAATAGGCACAAATAAGAAGTGACATTCTCAGACGGTCTTCCCTCAGGTCTGGCAAGGTGTAGGAGAGGAAGATTGTGCAGATGTGACAACGTGCAACTTTCTCATTTCGTAATAGTCAAGACACGAAATCAGGAGAGCTTTAGCTGTCTTGCAGTGATGACAAAGTGATTTAGAGATATTATACTGAAAGCACCAGCAAGTTTCAGATACGACCTGAGTTGACGCTGAAGTCCAGATAAAAGCCCACATTTTGAGACCTGTTACTCTGTTTACAGCATTCCCATGCAGTGAGGAGCAGCTGTAAAAGAGTTAAAAGAGCACAAGGCTCATCACAGGCTAAACCCCAGGTCTTTTGCCTTCCTTTATCCAGTTTGACTGCTGCAGACAGCTGAGCCATCTCATTTAAAGGTGGTTTGGCTGTGTCTAAAAACTCTTACCTGTTGTCAGCTCCTTCTGTGCTGCACCCAGTGACTGCTGAGCAGAGATGCCTCCAGGTAACAAGTGGAAGCTTCCAAGGGATTAAGGAAAAAAATTGACTGAAGAGTTCCAAGGGGAAGATTAGTCATTGTGTGTTAAACATGTTTAGCGTGAACTAATGATTAGACATAGGCAAAGAAAGCCACAGGTAAGAGATAATTAAATGAGGTTCTTGTAGTATATTGGCTTCTTCTCAATTCCGTATCAAATGAGGCACATTATACTCTTAACAGGCAGCTATTTTTCTTCTACACGTGCTAACCAAACCTAACATTAAATATAGAGCGAAAAGCACTCTGCAGTATGGAATATTAAAAAAATGAAAACAAGGAGGTTCAGTTTTGAAACTGATGTTATAAATCAATTTGCAAAAAAAAAAAAAATAGATTAAGCCTAACAAGTTTCAGGGGAAGTAAACAAGCACACTGTTTGCTGTTGGAAATTGGTTGCTTGCTGTAATGTGTCTTTTAGGTCACCGTGCCTGCACAGGTAATATCAATGCGCTGCTCTCTTTAGCAGAATACATCTGATATATACTGCCACAGATTCTCACCACTTCTTCATGGAACTCTGAACAGCAAAAGGTTGGTGAAGTGTGTGGGTTTTTAAAGAGACAAATGTAGAATGAGGACACACGTAAGTAAGAATCAAGGCCATGTGGTTAATCTGGCTACAGAACACCTTCTTCCCATAGCGCAGAAAAGCATTGTGTCTAAGTGAATCTGTTCTTCCCAAATCAAGTGATCAAGTGTACATTTTACAGCTGGGCTAAGTAGAAGGGGGCTCAAGGAAGCCTGGAAGATGCAATGGTTATCCTTTATTATTTTAATTGGCTGGGCACTTTGCAGCCAAATAGGAAGATGCAATCTTTACTTGGATAAGACCCTTTTCATATCACAGACTTTTTGGTGGGTCATTCTTTCACCCACACGAAACTATGGTCCCTGAATACAAGAATCTCTAAAGTACAAGTAAGGACATACAACAGGGTTTATGATGTTTAAGAAAAAAGTAAGGTAGTGTTTGTATGAAAGGATCAAGGCAGTGTCAAAAGACAGAACTGTATATGGCTCTCTAGTAACAGTGACAGTGACAGTGAGGTTGTAGGAACATCATGTAGGTTAAGAATTGCTCATTAGAAAGTTGTGTTCGTTATGGTGAATTACCGCAGCAGTGCCTAAGACCCTCAAATGAGGTACCACTTTGCCATGCGGCATGTGGAAACACAAATAACAGAGAGAAAAAGCACAGGGTCATTCAGAGAATTATTTGGGCTGCGTTTACGGAGAAGACTGCTTCCTAACCTGCTGAAGACTCATACTGGGTACTTGATGGAGTATGGTAGGGTATGAACAAGAAACATTTCTGGTTTTAACCCTAGAGAGTTTTAACCTTAGAGAGTGACCTGGGCCAAACGAGACCTAAGTATCTGCCCTCCTAGCTTCTGACATTCAAAGTCTCCAAATTAAACAAGAAGTAGCAAGGGCAATCAGTTCTAAGGCATATTCTGGAGTCAAGCACTCCCACTGCCATTTATGTCCTTGAAAAAACTCCTCCCAAGCCTCTAATCACATCTGTAATGTAGCAGGATGCGTCTCGTAAACAGATGAAAATTAATTGTGCTGAATTGTTCAGGAAGAGATGACTCCCAGACAACTCCGCTTGCCTCTTGAGTGCTGTGCAAACATCAGATGATTACAAAGGCTTAAGGCTAACCTCTCTGGGCTGGAAAGCTGCTTTAGGAATGGGGGGGGGGGGGGGGGTGTGGTTTACTGAGCAAATGTATTTTTGCCCCAGGTGTCAGCACAGTACAATATTTCATT
>JANXJC010000055.1:44436466-44462007 GCA_027564655.1 Leptodon cayanensis
GGGGGGGTGTGGTTTCCTGAGCAAATGTATTTGTGCACCAGGTGTCAGCACAGTACAATATTTCATTGCTGTGGGGATCAAGTCTGAATAATATAAGTCTGATTACTCAGTTGTTAAATTGCTTCCTGATGTGTGTTTAATGCAGTCTGTAACTGCCCCTTTTCGCTATAATTTCTTTCATTAGCACTCAGTTGTGTTTTTCAGTTTGGCTGAAATGGTTCCTTGCCTTATTAGGCTGTGCAATTGCTTGATTATTTTTTCCATCTTTTTCTCAGAAAAAAAAAAAAATTAATGTTGCAGTAAGAATCGAGTCTGAAAAGAAATTAATGCTGCACCATAAAACTCAGAGTGATAAATGTCTCAAAGACATTTAGAAACATGATTCTTAGATTCTTTTAGATGACGTTTTAGTTATTGGTGTTCTAGTCCTTACAGTTCATTCAATATTCTTGTATTCTATATATTCTATAACTTAAGTCCATTTAGTTTAAAGACATTTAGGCAACTGAGCTCTAGTAAAATCAAAGAACGTTTATCTAGTACGTATCTTTGATTCAGATTCTCATCTGCGAGCTCTCAGGTGGTGTTGAATGCTAAAGCCAGACTTGCCTTTACCCCTGCAGAAAGGTGGCCAGGCAGGGGCAGAAGGAAGAGAAGACATACCACTTGGAAGGCAGTAGACAAGCTCTCAAATCTCTACTCTGCTCAACCTGGAAGATACTTTTTTAAATCCCAGAAAAGAACTCTGGGTCTCAGACCTTTCTGTAAAGAAATCTCTTAAAATCTCTGCCTGAAGCTATTCCATTTTGTGTAAAGAAATATTCATTGGAACAAGTGCCTGACCTTGTCTCCCCAGCAAGATACCAGGAAAATACTCTAATGACCAGATTGTTACTCATTTTTTGCCTTGTTTATTCTTAGGTGCACTGGATATCGAACTATTTGCACAAAACAGAGCAACTTCAGTAAGATTAATTTATCCAAACTGTCCCAGCAGCCTCACGATTACAGCAACCCCTTTGACTGCAGGAAACCTACAGTTAGTTCTTTGCTTGAAATCAAACAGCAAGGGGAAAGAAAAACAGGTTTTCCAAATCCTGGATGAGTCCCCTAACCACTGAACAGCGGGTAAAATCGAACAAGGTCCCTGTTGAAAGGGCTTATCCCAGACTTCCTTTTCATGTACATTGATGTCTCAGTACTGTGTTTGAGAACCCATGGAAGGTAAGATCTTTCCAGGGCTGCTGGGATGTCATCAAAGTTTTTGAGCAGCATGAGCAGTTGGATGATCCCATGCATGCCCACTGGCAGACTGTAGTACCTGGAAAACACTCGACAGAAAATTAGGTACTACAGGAATATAAATCGCAATGAGGTCATGTGGGAAAGAAGTGGAATTTGGATATCTTGGCTGCACCTGAAGATCAGGCTTCAGCATCGGAAATAGCTGTTAGATTTCTCTCTCCCTTTGCGATACCCATTCAGATCAGGCGCAGCTTTTTGTTGTGCTTGTATCAACACATTTGATGTCTTAGACTGATTTGACAGCAGAATGCTTGTGACTGGGCCTGGTGACCCAAATTCTACTTTTCCACATTTTATCTGAACAGTTTGTTTGTTAATAGTCAGCCTTGCTGTTCCCATTACAAGGAGAACTTGACGTTGCCTTGGGCTTTTCTTTTGTTGCAAGGCTGCTTCTTTACAGAAAGCGCGTGCACAGTCCTGTTTCTCTCTGCTCAGGAGAAATTTCCTCTTCTTTCCTCGGTTCCTGAAGACCACATGTCAGCACTCTTCCCATAAACCTTCTCCAAACTGTCTCACTGATCTTTCTGGAAGTATTTTCTGTTAATCCACTGCTTTCTGCTGTCCCCCGTATTTGCTTGGGGCTGTTTCTAGTTCTGCCTACTCATATGCCATCCCTACACCTGTATGATTGCACTGATATGTTCAGCAATATTCACCTGTGATTTTGGCTCATGGCTCCTGTTGGTCAAGATACTCGACTCTGGAAAAAGTTTAGTGGCTTACATTTCTGTTAAATAGACATGGCCATCAGCTTCAGTCTATTGCTACCCAATCCTCAGCATAACAGTACTTGAAATAAAAATGACACCGGGATGAAAATAAAACAGATCAGTCTGCACCTTTGTCTTTCAATGCTGTTTACCAGCATTATGCAATACATCTACCTTTCTTGGGACAGGCTGGACAGTGAGAAAAATTGAAAGAACTCAACCTTTTTGAAGCATTTTCCAAATTGTGTCAGGAAGGAGCTAGAACCATTCTCTTTAATATGTTCATGGCTATATGAATGCATTAAATTGCCTTTTTGATCAGCTGGAAATACAATCTGGACCTGGCCAGATCCAAAATCCACTAAGCCACGGAGGACATTTTTATAGATGTCAGTGAACTTTGGGTAAGAATTTGAGGATGCAAGTAGAAAATCCAAGCTTCTGCAACGAATGTAATTGAATAGGGTGAAGGAAATTCTGCCCATGAATGCCACAGCTGGAACTGCTGTAAGGCAGACACTTATTCTGACACTTAGAAACACTTTTTTGTTTTTTGCAAACCTACCCCCAGTGTTGCCTCAAGTTCTGAAGCATTTTCTTATCCTTAGAAATGTTCTGGTAAATCTTGGCTAAAGTCTGGAACAGCATTACGAGGAACTGGATGTTTATTTTTTATTTTTCATTCCTCTAAGAACACTGCACTTTCTTTTTTTTTTGTAATGACAAGGGAATGCAACACTGAATCGCCTTTGGAGGTGGTTTTTTTTTTAACACTGTTGTCTTTTTCAGGCACAGTGAAGGCAATAATGGAGCTCCATTTCTGTACTGTGCTGCTCTGAGAGCCTATGTAATGGGCTAGGAAATCATGCGTGCTGTTTCCAAGAAGATACCTTCGGATACTCCCACATATAATCCTAAACATGCCTAGAGCAGCTGATGTGCTAAGACAATATCCTAATATATTACCTTACTAGAGAAGTCATCGGATCTTTGCTGGCACTTACAGCCCTTCCGAGCATCCACCTTTCTGTCCACTTTTATTACAAATCTGCTTAGACTGCAGGATTTAAGTGGCAGGGGCTTTCTTTTTGCAGTATATTTCTACCGCATCCACTACAGAAGGACTTTGATCCATTTTTGTGGCTTCTAGGCTTCACTGAACCAAAACCATTATGAATATAAAAAGATGATAATATAATGAGCAAAATAATAAGAATGCATATGAAAGCATGTTCAAATCAAGAGAAAGCTGGTAAAGCAGACCCAGAGAAGCCCAAATATTAAGAACATATAAATGACGTATAAAAGCCAGGAATAGCCTGGCTTACTGTGGTCTAGTTTCTAGTGAGGCAGGCAGTCGTGCGATGTAGTCTTGTTCACAAACACATCAAGCTGCCTCTTAAGACCAAACAGGTTTCTTGTACCAGCACTTAAGTTTCCCAGCTTTAAAAATAAATATTTATTAAGGCCATTTTGCTGTATTTCTAGCAGGTTGTAGAGCCATTTTGTGTACCTTGACAATCATTTGACAGCATTCGAAAATACTGCGTTAGATCTCGTCGGGTTCTTTTAAAGACAGTGCGGTTGCACAGCTCCAGCGCTATGGTTTGTAGACCTATTCGATTCCATAAATTAGAGTTCATACAGCTACAGAAATTGCAATCAGGTTTTCCTGAAAGGGAAAGTGAGCAGAGGCATGGCCAGCAAGGAAAGGAACTGGCATCTGGCTTAGTGCATCCTTGGTCTCCCTCTTCTGGCTCAGCTTGAAGGAACGCGCTTCATCCCCGATGTGCTGCAGCTCACCATCACCGCTCCTGCCAGGTGGTGAAGGGGACACTGGTGAGGAGGACGTGTCGAGAAGCTCTTTTCCAGCACGTGGTGACAAGTACCAGCATGGAGCAAGGAGCAGTGGGCATTTTCAGTCTAGCTCTCCCACTCTCCTCCCTTTTTTTGTGCACTGGCTTGAAATTTTGAGAAAATCACCAGATATCTCTTTAATACACGCAGTGGGGGGAAAAAAAGGGATGAAGGAGATTTGGAAATATGAGTGGGTAAATATATACAGGCTGTGACTCTAGATGTTCTGATGTAGCTGTTAATGCTCAGCTCTGGCTAACTTGCATGTTTTATCTCCATCCCTGGAGGTATTTAAAAGACGTGTAGATGTGGTGCGTAGGGACAGGGTTTAGTGGTGGGCTTGGCAGTGTTAGGTTAACAGTTGGACTCGATGATCTTAAAGGTCCTCTCTAAACTAAATGATTCTATTATTCTATAAGTCATTCTGCGAGCAAAATCAGATGGGAATTTGAGTTTCCTCTAAAGGGATTTTGATGTGAAGAGCACATTTTTTATTCTTTCTCTTTACCTTTGGCTTTCTGAGCCCTTCTACCACAAACTAGCCTCTAAGTAGTTTTGTTTCTTTCTTTAAAAAAAACCCAAGCAAACACAAAAAAACAAACAAAAAAAAAGTAAAGGCTACAGCTGTTAACATCTAACTTCAAAAAAATGCAGTATCAGACTTCTGTGCCTCACAGTACCCAGGTTTTTGTGTGTTTTAAAATTAGGCATGAATCTGTGAGAAACAGTATCACCCATTTGAATTGGCTTCCTTTTCCCAATACCTGGCTTACAGATATGTGACATTTAGAAGGGAATTTGGCAATAGACCAAAAAAAATAGATGTTTGTAGGGAGCATAACCTCTGAGGCACAGAAAGGAAGATCAGCAGGGAAATGGTTTGTCTATATTTTGGGATTGCTGCCTTTGAAAGACAGGGACTTATAACCCACTATTTGGCTGTGGCTGGTACAGCAGTCCTGCTTCTGTAAAAACAGACATCTTTGGGACTTTTACTTGAAATAGGTTGCAACAAACATCTGCCTATATATATGTAATAGCAATATCAGCAAAGCTGGACTTGTTTTTGCTGTGCTGCCTGTTGTTGCTTTTGATTTTTCTTTGTTGTGTGTGTCCTCGCTGATGATTTATGTGTGAAAGAAAAACAAGACTTCTGAAGTTTGGAAAAGAGCCTGTTCTGACTGTGTTGTGGTTTGAATTGTCTATCAAGTTTTCTGCCTTTGTACGAATATGTGCTTTGGGGAGACATGTGGTACACATGGAAAAGTTCTGCAAGAACCTGTGACAGGAACTGCAACCCAACCTGACATTTGCTGAACCAGTTAACTTTTTTAATGCCTTCACTGGGTTTTTAGAATTAAAAAAAAACACCATAAAACATCAGGATAAATAAGGGAGGACTATTCTCATCTTAAACCTGACAAGGTACAAGCCACCAGTTCTTATATGTAGGTGTACATTGGTACCTAAAAATCAGTGCCACTTGCTTAACTCCCTACCCTTCTCATCAGGATAGAGGGATTCCTCTTCGCTATAGTCCAGATAAAAGTTGGCAAGATTAGAAATTAGAAAATTAGGAAAAAAATAACTGTAGCAAGATTGGAAATGGGTCTCACTTTGTTAGGAAAGGGGAAAGTTGGCTTTAAGAGAAGATCTCTTTAGGTTGGAGATTTAGGAGCACAGGGATGTAAATTGTACCCTTTCCAGAAGCAGATTTTGGAATAATTGTATCTGTAGGCAAAAGTGCCCATGTCCAGCCAGCCAACTGTGATGTGGCACAGTTCGTGTGCCCTTTCTTGTGATTCTCTAAGGTCTAATTACAGCAACACTGAGTGCATGAACTAACCCTAGAGGGCTCTCACGACTCAGAAACAGGCTGTTCATAGAAAATAAAGGATTGGAGTATCAGAGGACAGCCTTTGAGTTCAAGCTGTATATTTTCTCCTTTGGAAACACCTGCTATTATTGTGGGCTTATTTTGATGTCTTTAATTTTCACTCAGAGCTTTTATTACGTAGATCTCCCTACAGCCTTCATATGCTCATGAAGCCAATAAGCAGTTAAGGTCTTTTACTCTTCATGCGTCTTTATCTTACATCCTCTGACCATATATATTGATAGCTATATAAACTTGTTTTTTTCCAAGTCTACAAAAGCTGTCTTGATTCAGTGGAGGTATTGGGTATTGAATCGGAACAATTTTAAATTGTCCTAGAGAGTTTCCTGGAGCATCAAGTACCGCTGGAGAAGGACTTGGGGGCACTGGTGGGTGAAAAAGTGGACACGACCCAGCATGTGTGCTCACAGCCCGGAAAGCCAACTGAATCCTTGGTGGCATCACAGGCAGCATGACCAGCAGGTTGAGGGAGGGGGTTCTCCCCCTCTACTCTGCTCTGGTGAGACCCCACCTGCCGTCCTGCATCCAGCTCTGGGGCCCCCAACATAAGAAGGACATGGACCTGTTGGAGCGGGTCCAGAGGAGGTCACGAAGATGGTCAGAGAGCTGGAACACCTCTGCTATGAGGACAGGCTGAGAGAGTTGGGGTTGTTCAGCCCGGAGAAGAGAGGGCTCCTGGGAGACGTTATACCAGCCTTCCAGTACCTAATGGGGGTCTACAGGAAAGATGGGGAGGGACTCTTTTATCAGGGAGTGTAGTGATAGGATGAGGGGTGATGCTTTTAAACTGAAAGAGGGTAGATTTACGTTAGACGTTACGAAGAAATTCTTTACCTTGAGGGTGCTGAGACACTGGACTAGGTTGTCCGGAGAGGTTGTGGCTGCCCCATCCCTGGCAGTGTTCAAGGCCAGGTTGGATGGGGCTTTGAGCAACCTGGTCTGGTGGAAGGTGTCCCTGCCCATGGCAGGAGGATTGGACTAAATGGTCTTTGAAGGTGCCGTCCAACCCAAACCATTCTATGATTATACGATTCTATGACTGTGGGTACTTCTTTACACTTACATATGTATATTGGCAAGAGTTTTGGTGCAACATTTCTCAGTTTGAAATACAGTGAGGAAGTCTTTGGGGTTTTACTAGGCTTTTTTCCTTTCCTTTTCTTTTTCTTTTTTATCCAGGGAGAGAATTTTATGAAACAGTAAACAGGACTTTTCAATACATTTGGCAAATCTGTTGACAATTTCATAATAAAATATTAAATGTCACTTGATGAACTTCAGTTGTTGGAGGGTTTGGGAGAATTATAAAAATAACTGTGAATTGGAAGATGCAAAAGTAAAGCATCTTCCCTGCATTGGGATGATCTTGATGCTAAAAAAGACAAATACAAGATCGGTGATAAAATACCATGAGGGCTGTAGACCTTCAGAAATAGCACAATGTGTATATTTGATATGAAATTCTCCAAAGCGGAACGTCTAAGTCAACTTTTTCAGGCTTGTTGACATACGCAAGTTGTATGACTCCAGCTTTAACTACAGAAATTATGTTTGTCTGTATGGGCCATGTATTTAGTAGGAAGTTTTACAGCCGGTTTATTTTTGAGCCAGCATAGCAGCTGTTGCTGTTACTTGGAGTACAGTATGTCCTCATCGTCAGGGGCTGCGTCAGCAGATGATGTCGCATCCCGTGGCAAGGATCTCAGCATTTATAGGAGCAGGAACAATACTGGAGTACAATCATTCCAAAATTTTGCTAGGAAATGTGAGTCAAAGACTTTTCTCATTTTTTAGGGGGCTTCATTCAAGGGACACAATAGCTGTGTTTTTCTGCCTTGCACCAAACCATTGCAAAACACAACATGTTTACAGGACTTTGTAGTGAGGATGAAGCCTAAAAATGGTGTTAAGTTTATCGATTAGAAAGGTGGTTTATCTAGTAGTAGTCGCCAAGGTCGTGGCAAATGAGAAAAAGACAACATGGGCCCAACAAGGAGGGTGAGTAAGAGTTAAGGTTTGGTGCATCTCTTCTGACAGTCCAATAAAACTTGGTGTGCCCCAGCCAGATACTTCTCAGCTTTTATCTCCCTCACAAACATACCATTAAACTACAAATATTATTTAATACATTCACTCCTTTGAAATTATGGGGCCAAGGTCAGGTCCCATTAATCATATTTACCTAATCGATAATTTTCTCTTTGCAGTTTAATGTGTTACATAAATTTTCCATATCTGCTAGCTATATCTGCAATTAAACCCTTGAACTTAAAAGCGCTCTGATTAGGGAAATAGTTCTGTAGCATTAAAAATACTTTACATTAAGAATTTTCAAGTGAGTATTTATACACTAATGACTTTAATCCTAATGAAGATGTTATGTTCTGCTCCTCCAGAAGAGAAAGCCCCGGTCTTAACACTAAACTAGTCACAAGATTTTATTTCTGCTGACATTCTAATTATATATGAGAACAAAAACAAGACAGCACTCCTGGCATCTCACATGGAAATTCTACTCCTTTTTTTGAAGAAAAGGATGGCAAGAAACTGTTTGCAGCCAAGCTGGAAAATCCCACATTATTATTCAGGATTTGTTTGTTTGTTTTAGAAAAAGCAGGAAAGTATTAATGTGAGGCATATTACCTTGATTCAACTATATTGGCTGATCATGTTAACACGTTAATAATACAGTTAAAACATTAAAGATAACTTTGCTTGGGTACTACTGTACTAAAACCAAACTAAAGTGCAAAGTAAAAATAAAACAATAGAACTAATCTTCCAGATGAATAGATTTTATTTTATTTTATTTTATTTTCAGAAATATGTCAAATTCCTCAGGAATATGAGCTGCCTTATATTTTAGGGCCTGGAATAAAATACTCATAACCCTTTTACCTTTTAAAAAGTTCACCCTCAGTTACTATTCACAGGCATCAGAAGTTGTGTAACACTAGTAATGGCAAAGAGGAAAACTTTTCCCTCTGTGGCAATTTTCTCCTGTTAAAGAAAACAGTATCACACAGAAAATAGTAGGAGAAAGTAGCTGTTACCTTCTCAAAGTTAGCTGAACCAAAACAGAATGATGGCGTTGCTGCTGGAGGCTAGTGAGTCAAGTCTGAGTGTGATGTCCACTGGGGTATATCACAACATTAAACCAGAATTCCTGTTAAAGAGAGCATTCCTATACAACATAAGGATTTAATCTAAAATAACAGCTGGGATAGGAAAGAACATACAATCATAGTTTGTTCTCCTGAAAAAAAAGAGAAAGGAAATTTGCTGGTAAGGGATATTATTTCACAGCTTAGGAAGGACTGATTGGCAGAAGGAGCTGATTCATACACACCCTTGCAAAAATTAAGGTTTGAATATGTCTTTCTAAAAGCATCAGCCTCTGCAAATATCATGCAGTGGAAAAGAGTAACGAAAATTAAGCTAAAAAACTTGCAATTTGCAATCTTGTAACTAATTGCTCCTAAACAGCAAAAGAAGCACTGTGGAACACCTAAGTGCTTGCGCATTTATTTATTCATTTTTCTTCTATTCCACTATACATCACCTTCCAGCCTCCAATCCTGCCTACCTTCCTGCAAGATAAATAAGATACAAATACCATCCACTAGGTAAAATGCTACACAAGAAAAGAATGACCAGGTGCAAAATAAAGACTCTTAATTTCAGAATGTCCCAAGTAAAGCATCCTGTGCAAGTCTTACTTCAGGCCCAAAGTATTACAGTATTATTGAATTAACTATATAATCTCAAATTCAATTTTTTTTCCTCGAGACTATTAGTGCTTTGGCAGCCTGAAATCCAGCTGTAGAGAAAATCCTGCTCCTCCTTGTATCTCCAAAAAGAATCTAGTAGGTCTGTGCTGTAAGTGTAAGATAACTATATTTAAAGAGATGGTGAGGAGATACAGGATATTCAGTGCAGGTTGCTGTACTTCATTGCTGGATTCAAACATGTAGGAGAATAGCAAAAAGTCAATGTGACAGATTTCAAGACTTTGCTTCAAAGAATGAGATGAGTAAAACTAAAATGGATGTGATTTTGATTTTTTTAAATACAGTTTCAGGCTAGGCAAACAGAACATCTTTAATAAATTTCTCCCGAAGTACATAGAGCAGTTTAGAGAAAATTAAGGGAAAGAAAGAACCAACTGTCCTCTCCTCATCTTATCCTTTTTCTACCCCTAAGAAAGCAAAACAGAATAGCTCAAGGCTGCTGGGAAATGCCAGGATGGGAAACTTCTGCCCAAACTAATTATAGTTCTTATTTTATGTGACCATTAATTTTTGCAAGATACTTTCTGCAACCCTGCGTACTGACTATATCAATCTCACTGTGTTAATATCTTCCTACCTACAGTGATTTAACAAACTCCTCACAAAGGACAATTATTGGACACCAGTTGTACCACAGAATATAAATGAAGAATTAGCAGGCTTCTCTTGCTCTCTCTAAAACCAGTTGATCTGTTTGGGAGCTCTATTTAGGTGTTTGTACTCATTGTTAGAGATTTTAAGCATTGTGAAATCTCAGCCAGAGCTGCGATAAATGAGTTCCTGGAACTGCAGTCAATTTTCTGCTTTCCTGCGATGTTTTCTCATTGCACATTCTTCAATTTCATGGAATTGCTCCAAGATGAGGCAGATTATGGCTGAGATCCTTTGTAAAACTGAATATTTTGGCCTGGAAAACATGATAGACCACGTTGTAGGTAAGAAGAGTAACCTCAGGTAAGACTGAAAATTAAAAAAGACAAGGGAAGTTTTAAACTATAAGTAAATTCTTTTTTATATAATGAAAGAAGCGTCTCTTTAAAAATACAGAACAACAACAAAAAAATTCCCTGTCTCTGCATGCATTTGCTTTAGCTCCCTCAAAACTGGTGGCTTTCTTGACCCATGAGGTCCACAGACTGCAGCATACCTGGAGGATTGTTTCTGGTCTGAAGACCAAGCTGACATTGAGAAGCAGCTAAACCCACAGGTCCCCAGGCTCAAACTCCTGGAAAGCCAAGCAGATTATGTCCAGTCTTAAAGGAAAAGCAGAGGAAAGAAGTGGTCACTTGTGCTTAGGACGCTGAACTGATGTGCAGAAGACTTGGGTTTCCCTCCTCGGTTTACACCGAGTGGCTTGTGAACACCTTTTAATTTGGGTGCCCAAAGTATTACCATGCAAAAAACCTTGAGATGTCCCGTAAAATGAGTTGCACATGACAGGGGGGCAAAGAAAGTCCTGCAAACTGCTCCTGAAGAGGTAGCATGAAAGATTATAATTAGTCCTTTATACCAGTTCTCTGTTGAGGCAAAATAATATTGAGAGCTTTTTTCTGGTCACCTCTATCAGTCCTTTTGCGTGACAGTTTCCCAGTAATAAATGGAAACAAATTCCAGTAAACAGTCTGGGGATAGACTGTTTTCCATACCAACATCCACACAAAGGTTTGGTCATTTTACCTGAAACCTCACCACATTACTGCAATGCAGTGCTTGATAAGAAAACTCCTTGGTGAAGACCTCAGATTAATGTCTCCTCCAATGATCCTGTCACTGTCTTTGTAATTCCTTTTTCGCAATGATTCCCTTTCCTTTATGTACAAATCTGTATTTTATGCTCAATTTTTATTTCATTGGATACAGCACTATGGATAAGAGTGGGAAAGAACGAGAGAACATGTGCCGTGACACGAAGCAGTTATAAAACAATAGTTCAGGCAGCCTTGGAATGGAAGTAGAAAATACATATTGAATCAACCAGAAGTGACTTTGGTCAACAAGAATGAAGAACAAGTTACTGGGACGGCATCTGGGATGCCTGTCAATCTCTGGTTCGGTGTAATTCGGTGCTTTTTCATGGCACTTACTCTAGCACACTGCTGCAGCACCGTCAGAGGCGGCACGCAGAATTCCCGTGAATTGCAGCAGCCTTCGTGCTTGTGGTGTGAACCACGCTGATCAACACCACCTAAATATTTGGCCCAGCGATTGTGTTTTCTGAAGGCAAGTAATCAGATTTCAAAGCACTCAGTGGAAATTAACTTTAAAGGGTCTTATTTTGGTCCCTTGCAACGCAAAACTATGCAGGTTGCTTTTTTTCCTCTCTCTCTCTTTTAGCACAACAGTCCTTGCCTTTGGGGACCTGTTTTAATTAACAACATTCTCTGGTTGCACATCAAAGAGCTGGGGAAAGAAAATGAGTCAAAACCTGAGCTTTTGGAACCTAGGAGTTTCTCCATTCCGTTAAAATTGCAGGAAATGAAAGTTGGTTTTTTTTTTTCTTTTTGTCCATAAAATATTCCAGAAGAATTCAGCTGAATCCATCATTAACAACTATTTAAAAAATGCATAAGAAAATGGGAAAGTACAGACAACATTTTCCTGCCTATCTCCTGCCATTTTCCATCAATCCACAATTTGGGAATATCCAGGAATATCTGCTTTTCTACAGCTGCTGAGAGCAAGAGTTGGAGGGCAAAAGGACTCAGTTCAGTATTTCTCTGTAGCCCATGAGCCGAGATCTGGCTGCCACAACCATCTCTGGAAATTTCATATTAATTGCAGTAATTTAATTTCCATTTCTGCAAATTCGGAGTTTTTATTTTGGGGAACAAGATAATTTATTGCTCTTCAGAACACAATTATTTCCCGATTCTTCCTTCCCCCTTTCCCAGGTTTAGACCCTGTAGGTGTCCACCACAGCCACCTGCTTCTCCAGAAAGTTCTCTTTGAGGAATCCAGCACATTTGTGAAGGTCACAGAGGTGCTCACTACTCTTCCTCTGACAACCTGAGACCTGTTGGCCACGGCCAACAATTTCCTCCTATGCATTCACTAGTGGAGGGATTGTAATTTTCAGAAACCCAGCTGGGGATATTTGACCAAATTTAAAAAACGATTTACTTTTCAATGTTATCCTTACAGTCTCCTTCAAGAAACTTAATATCTTGAAAGTTTTTCTATATATTCTCTGATAGATGACTTCTTATGCTGTCACTGACTTTTAACATGCTAGCCCTTCAAAAGCTGGAGTTTGATGTTAATAACAAGTCTTGATTCATTCCTGAGCAGAAGGAATTTTACATGATTAGGAACAAGAGAATAAGGAAAATTCCTTCTGGCTCCAAATTCTATGAATATCTGTATTTTCCATGCTCATTTTTTTATAACTTTCAAACTTTATTACAAGCTTGTCAATGGAAACAGATCACTGCAGTTTATAAATAGCTTAAAGCATGCAGCAAACATGGCACTGTTACCGAGGCACAAAGAGAAGTCATATTCATCAAAGTAATACTTTCAGGATATTTTTAAGTGGTCACACTTTTAATTTGCACCCTACAGGCATGAATTCTGTGAAGCTATAAGGAATTAGATTCTTGCTTTCTTTTTCATACTGCATAAGCAACTGAAGTTTCTTCAGCTAAAACTGAGTAATAAAGTCATTGTTTTACCAAGTCTTTCTCATTTTATTCCAAGAAGCCAAGAGCTCTTTACATCATAGGACTTGTCCAAAAATCACACAGTTAAACACCTTTTCTGGCACAGCACAGATATTTTGATTTGTGCCCTTCATGCCCTGGAAGGCCAGGACATCAGCTCTTTAAGGACAATCAATGCATCAAACCCTCCTACAAATCAATTACTTGCTCACATGAGTTTAGGGTCTCCGGTGAAATGTTTGTGCAGTCATGCTCCCAGTGTGCTGCAAAATCCAATGGATAATCTTTTAGAAAACTCACACATATCATAGAATCATAGAATCACGGCATGCTTTAGGTTGGAAGGGACCTTAAAGATCACCTAGTCCCAACCCCCTGCCATGGGCAGGGACATCTTCAACTCCATCAGGTTGCTCCGAGCCCCATCCAGCCTGGCCTCGAACACTGCCAGGGATGGGGCAGCCACAACCTCTCTGGACAACCTGGTCCAGTGCCTCTCCACCCCCACAGTGAAGAACTTCTTTCTCAATCTAATCTAAATCTACCCTCTTTCAGTTTAAAGCCTTTACTCCTTCTCCTATCAAATTGCTGCATCTCAAAGTGAAGACATTCCTTCCTCCAAAGAATGAGTAACTGCAGTCTTTTTAATTCTGTTTTGGAGCAGACAAACACAATCTCTTTTTTGTTAGGATATGGCTACATTTAGAGGTAGTCAACCTCATCAACAGGCATAAGGTGTGATAACCTCTTTTCTGTTGGCCATGTGCCTTTTCAATAATTTTGGGATGACTTGTCCATATTCTGAGAACCAGATAGCCTGGACCTTTTCTTGTTTTGCGTTGTCTCTACACAAGACATCTGGTCTGAAACATTCCCCTGAACAATTAATTTGTCAAATCTTATGTACCTGTATGTGTACACATAGATATAGGTGTTTGTATTTTATTCTCAAACGCACACTCACATTTCCAAAAATTCCAAAAGTAGCTGCAGTTGGGGTGGAGATTGCAAAATTGCTTTGGATTAGATGTTCTCAGCGGCCAGGATTGAATCACAAACCTACCAAAGCAGAAGATGTTCTACTTTGTTCAAAAGAACAGGGCCATTTATTACACTAATTGCTTGATGTAGTTTGTGCTGCCAGGTAGATTACAAATGTCCAACCAATCAGTCATATGTTCTCTTATTACCTGAACAGAGTCCCCCAAAAACTGAACAAGACATCCTTCAGTTAATCTGCACATCAGGAGAGTGCCTGATTGAGAAGTTTTCTAACAAGGACAAAATATTATTCCAAGCTGAAAATCTCTTTTTTTTTAGCTCAGTTTCCTTTCAAACCTCTCTGAGAATGACAGTTATATTCTTTTACCATCAACAGTGTTTTCATAGCTCCCATCATAACAGCTAGGAAAGACAGTGATATCCAAACCACCCTGTCTATCCCAGCTTCACCTCTGAAGTGTTTGCAGAGTTTTTGCCAAATTAATTGATGCTCTGTCTGTATTCTGCATGAAACTACATGTTTTTATCCCAAATACAAAAAGAGATTTCTGTCATGAATGTTTCCAGGTCCCTACTTTGTTTCCAAGAAACAAATGAGCTCTTTCCATTCCCCCCCATTCATATGTTTGTGAGCGTAGGATAAACCTGAATTTCATTCCAAGATTTTTATGAAGTTTATTTCCCAGTATGTCCCCACCTTTTACTCTCACTGGATGGTAATCTGTCCTCCACCAAAGTGCAGATAACTCCACTGGCCTGTGTCAAGAACAAGCTAATTGTTGACCTTTGCAGCCATCTTCAGTAACGCTAACATTTGCTACACATCGTTCTCCCCAAAGCCAAATCAGATTAGAAGGGTGAGTACCGTAATCTCAGCTTAGTTTGATTAGGTAAATTAGTTCTTTTTTTTTTTTAATCCAATGGAACAGGATCCTGGTGTTTAGGCATTTTAAGCTACTAATAATTAGAAAGTCATTGGGAAGACATGCAATTTCTTGAAAATATTAACAAGGATGAGACAATTTCTGGCCTGTCACTATGATGTCCCACAGTGACACGTTGCCTAAGAGAAAAAGATGGTTACTTACATGGAAACCCTACTTACTCTCCTTCCAAGTAGTGTAGAAGCTTGAATCCCATATTTCACTCCCTTTCCCTGTTTTTCAGTCCTTTACTATTCCAGGCTTCACTTTCTAAAAGAATGAAGAATAAATCACAGCTCGTCCAATCTTTATGGCTCTAGGATCATATGTATATATATGAGCACTATATATTTTCCCTTACACAGAGTGCTAGGTAAATAAGTCTATTTCTATGCCATGATCACATGGTCACCAGTCATGGGCTCCATACCAGTTCAGTATCTCGAATAGACGTATGTACTGTAGAGTTAGTTATTCCCTTCTTTTCCAATCAGAAGTCAGAATTTCCTATTTTCCCTAACATTTGGTTTAAGTTGTATGCAATCAGAAAGAACAACAGAAATCCTATGCACTGCAGTGAAAATAAATTGTAATACACTATAACATTGTTGGTATGTTGATATTTTTGTTACTTTCTCATTTGTGATCCATAGACGACCAAATTTGTCATCAACTAACCCATTGTATAAGCTTAATGCTTTGCATGAGTGGAACAGGATGTGAGTCAATGCAGAATGTGATTCCTGAGTGCTGTTCATTATAATTATCATGCCCCTAGCAGCTTTGCCAGTTCTCACAGAAATATTTGATGTTCCATTTTAGAACCCCAGCAACTTCTAGCTATTTATTGAATGAGATTCGGGGAGGGGGGAGGGAAGAAAAAGAAAGGAACATTTTCAAGCTCAGGTATTGGTATAAAGAGCTTGAGTGCTTCTTGAAAATCCCTCTGCTTTCTAAAGGTTGAAAAGGATCTTTGAGGACTCATGTCCTGGTGATGACAAGAAATTCAGTAAGAATATATGCAGTTTTCTGAAAATGTAACAAAAAGCCAAGTAGAATCTGTAGAATTTAGTATTTTCTGGGGCTAGACTTTTGCAATCAATATGTTAGTGTTAGTCCAGCTCCAGTTGTTATGTCATTTTCTAATGTCAAATAATATTTATTTCAGGAACAGGTTGCCCCTCCTCTATATATTACTCATTTTTCACTGATTCCACCATTTCCACTTCTAAATCGAAAATTCTTTATGCTTCATCTTTTTTCTTTATATGGGTGAGTGGTTTAGTTTTGTTTTTCACATTATGAAAAAAAAAAAAGCCCTCTTTTAAAGAATTGTAGCCTCATTCAGTCAAAATGTATGTGGCAACCAGACTATGTCTGAACACTCCCATTTGATTGCTATAATTTTTCTTAAAGGAAAGTGTCCCTGGTTGCAACAAAGTACCTATTTATTTGTTTTAATGAACAGGTCAGGAGTACTGAAAAGTGCGTTCAGAAAAAGCACAAGATTTTCTCATTAATCAAGAAGCTGTGAGGTTAAGTAAAATGCAATATGCTTTCAGAGTTCGTCCAGTGGTTCAGTTTTCATCTCAGCCTTCTGCTGTTGGAAGTCAAACTAAACTTCTATGAGAAAAAAACAAACTGGTGGTTAAATAAGTATGAAACAGTACTATTGTAACTCATGTCCTTGCTCGTTGTTACACCTACCTACCATATACTGCAGTCTCATTCTTCTTTTAAGTACAAAGACTTATTCTCACCTTATGATTTTAAATAACAACTCTCTCCCGTGCAGAACAGCACAACGTCCTTGGGATACAACCATGTTTTCTGTGGGTTTTGCCCATCTACTAGAAGGCAAGACAGGATAAATGCAAATGAGAAATAAAATATATGTTCAACTTCAAGGATGACAACTAAGAACATCAGTGAATTCCGCATATGACGAGTGGATCTCTTTCGGGAAGGTAAACTTCATCCAGAAGCAAGGCAAGAAAGAATGGGTGAGATTATCCGGGTAATTCTACACCAGAGGTCAAGCAGGATGATTAATTTATTCCCTTCTGCATCCCTTCTGACTTGCATCTATGAATTTTGCAAGACTTACGCAATGGTAGTAATCACCATCTACATAATCTTTCTCATGTGTTCACTGCTCTGAAAATTTTTACAGCAGCAGATGGCTTTGTTTCACTGCTTGTCTGCAGAGTTCACATGCAAATGTGTCACTTCTCATATTGTCTGCATCATCTAAGGTCATTGGAATTACATAAATAACCGATTTGTTATACATTCTACTAATCATTCATCGTCTTGTGGAAAGCTGTAGCATCTTTGCCTGATGGCTCCTAAGTCATGTTGAAATGAAGCTTTGGGATAGGAACAGAGTTAGCGTAAACTATGGGAGGGACTTGCTAAGAACTTATATGAAATTTCCAGGGATGGCACAAAAGAAAACAGTCTAGACCTTCACTTCTATTACACCAGCTGTGTGCTTTGCCAAGGGCATTGTTTGACCTTTCCTTTTGGCAGCGCTATAAAGTGGTCCTCGAAGAGCTGCATCTGAAAAGATACATCATTTTATTCCATGTGCATAGCGGTGGAGTGCACTTGTCTGAGGGCGTTACAATTAATTAAGCTAAAGGAAATTTGTTTTAGACGTTTGGTTCATTGGTTTTCACAGCTGAAATGAAGGATAAAATCAGCTTCTTTATGCATTTGTTAGAAAAAAAAAAAAAAAATCCTTCTTTTTCTCTGTATTACAATAAACTTCCACTCCAGCTGAATTAAGAAGCGGGTTGCCTTCATGTGCTCCTTTACCCCCACTCTTTCATGCTTGTATACCAAGGAAAGCTGTTTCCCGATGGAAAAAACCTGAGGCAAATATCACAGTTATTTCCCAATAACAATTCTCTTTTCCTATGTGACTGTTTTTTCTTCAGAGGGCATATGCTCACTGAAAAATAAACCTGAGGACATTAAATATATATTTGCCTGCAAGGGCATATGAGATCTGATTTTCTACTAAAATCGAAACTTGGCTGGGAGACATTCACACAAAACTGAAAGGCTTACCAAAAGTGCAGAAAACAAGCAGAAAGAAGACATTGTTCTTCCTGAGTTCAGAAACTGTTTGGCTAGAACTACCTGCCTCAGAGTTAGAAAATGCACAAGATAATCTCCCAGGGTCTCTTTCTGCTGGCCTTCAAAGATTCCCGTGGTTTTACTGAAGTAGTGTTGTGATATGGCTTGACGAAGCAGAGCTGCTGAAGATGACATGAGCATTTGATTAAGCTGGCATCCACAAAATATGAAATATTGGTGGTCAGAGTAAGATCTTTATATAGATGTATTTGTTGTCTATATCCAATATATTTATCATGAAGAAATGACATTTTACCCTCAACCGTGACGCTCATGGAGTTACATTTGAGATCTGGATTGTCCTCCTCATGCTATATTATATATTACTAACCTGTTGGACACCATGGCACAGATTAATTGTGTCTAATTTTAGGCAAATATGCTTAAATATATAGCTAAATATAGGCAAATTGGGGTCTAGGTGCTCTGCGTTGCTCCTTTAGTCAGTGCAGAGAAGTAAGTGCCAGAAGAACTGCCACATCTGAAGTGGGCTGAATTGCCCTGTATGTGTATATCAGCTTTAGAGGAAGCCTGTGATAACTGGGCTTTAATGGAATTGTATCTGTTATCTGCCTAATATTAAAGAAACCTTCTACCTTAGGTTTAGAGATGATGGGGGGTTGTTTGGTTTTGTTTGTTTTTTCTCAAACTGCTTATGCTGCTTTCAAAGTCATTTTTTTCTGTGTACAGTAGGCCCTCTGCTATTTCTGTCCTCTGGATAAATGTTGATGGCTTTTTGATAACTTGCCTGAGATTATTACCTAATTCTAACCAAGGTATGTAAGAGTTTGGAGTCAAAAGGCAAACACAGAGAAAGTTCTGAGAATTTCTCTCAGTGCCTTGGAAAAGTCTTCGTTTTCAGTTTGCAAAGCTGATTGCAGTTTCTAGCAATCTGTGAACTAAGTTTATGAGAAAACGCATCTTAAAAATTAGAAAATAAATTTTGTCTTAATTCGTGTCATTACAAACCCAACACCTTCGTGCTTCAAGTTTAAACTCCATGTCTGCAAAAAAGCCTTGCTTAAATTATAGTATTTACCTATTCAAATCAAGGTATGTTACTCCTCCACCTCCAAAAGCTATGAAAATATTGGTGACATTATCTAATGAAATATGCATTTTTGAGCTTTACTTATGGTGCAAGAGATGCTTATTTTGTTAGGGTGTTAACTGTTTCTTTGCTGTTAAGTTTTTGAGATTTGCAGCCGAGGGAATTAGGTACTTTGCTGTCCCCAAGCAACCTCCAAGGGCTAGTGCAAAATGTCTTTGGCATGAATGTAAGAACAGAGTATTTTTTTTACCTGGACTCTTCAACCCGCTATTCAAGCTACCAGTTGTCCTCAAACAGGGTTGTACAACGCAGGCTGCTAGCTCCTACAGTACTTCAACAAGCAATTTTGTTAGCATTGAATAATTCACGTAGTGCAATTTAAAAACATAAGCCAAGAAATACTTTGCATTTCTCCAGCACGGTCTATCTAAAGAGCTCGCAGGTTTTTCATCAAATATCATCAACTAATTTTAGATGCTGTATTTAGTGGACTAGACATGCTGCCAATCTGATTTAACATCAGCAAACTCTATTCAAAATCGGACTTAAAAAGCAGCAGGTTGGTCATCCAGACAGAGCCTTCTACCTAGCAGACAAAGATGTATCAAGATTTAACGGCTAGAAATGAAATCTAGGAAAATTCAGACCTATAAATAAGTCTGAATATTTCTTACAGTTATTTCAGTTAACCATGGGAACATCTTAGTAAGGACTGTGAAATTCACGTCACTTGAAGTCTTTAAATGAAGCTTGTGGCTCCACGTAACTCACATGATGTGGACTTACTGAAGGGAGACATAAGATAAGGTACTATAGTTTGTGTTATTTAAATATCAGATGGGATGATCTAATTTTATAATCTGAGAAACATGCCATGAAAAAAATTAAAATAAAATTATTTGGTCTAATAAATCAATACTGAAAACTTGCCAAAATGATGTATCTCTTCCTCTTTAGCCTGAGAGAAAAACAAAACCCAGAGTGTGTAAAACATAGATTCAGGGCAGCTTAGAGCATAAAATTGAACACATATCTCTATGTCTTTAATCCCTGTGCTTTTCCACAAAACCCTAATTCCTCACTGTGTCAGAAATCTGTTAAAATTAACTGGAACTGCCATTTATCTCATCTAATACCACTACCCACAAGGCCAACACCCCGCTCTGAAACTCAGAAAACCCCAAAGTGATTCTGAGCCTGCTAAAATTTCTCGTAATTAGTTCTAAAATAGCAGAGCAGACTGGAAGGACAGGACTATGCACTCTCCTCAAGTCACTGCAAATACCTGTGACATAGCAGCTCCTGAAACCAAGAGCACCAATTAACTTCTACTGTCATTTATTAACTTCCTCTGTCATCAGTCATCATGACTGGAAGGTTTGTGGCCCTGTAAACCTCTGCTCACCTTTGCTGGTCATGCTTTCACGAGTTCAATCAGAAAGTAACTACGGCAATCTCTTTTATTCTGTTTTTCATCCTACCCTGTCACAATTCAAAGATCTTCCTACTATATAATTTTCCTGACTGTAGACAGATCACAGAACATTAGCTTCATGTTATGACCATTTAAAAAAAAAATATCAAAGATCCTATTAATTGGTACTCTTTAATTCAGGTAGGTCTTCCCCTGGTTGCCATCGGAGGACTATATTCCATTGTCATTGTCCCTTAGTACAGATGGGTGGGACTATTCCGTCTGGACTTTATGAATGGAAAATAATGACATAAGGACATTAAACTGTTATAAACATTATTTTGTGAATGTTAACATTTATTTTTGTATTAAATACTATACGTTAGATTTCCTGAAAGAAGGTAAATGGGGGATGGGAGTGGGAAGAAAATGAGGAGTAATATACAGTTGATCTCATCTCAGAAAGTGATTCATTATCAAATACAGTGAAGAACACTTCATTTCATGCCAAGTAGCTGCAAACAAGGGCACTATGCAAAGAGCTCTTCTAAATTAATAAATGTATATTAATAAAAAACATTTTTAGTAGATCCTTTGAAATGTCATTTACCATCAATAGCACTTGAAAAGGTTGAGAGGAAAAGAGGCTTTAGTAGAAACCCACTCCAAAAGACAGTGTTTGAACAGAAGAATATTTGTGAGCCGTGCCTTGGGTCTCTGATACGCCTCGTAACATACACTCAGTAACCATTGGGGTCACGCACACTTTGAATATGTGCTTTCTTATTTCTCATACACTTCTTCCAGTTTTGTTCCACTAAATGAAGACCTTTTGCGCTGCTAGAATAAAATCCCATCTTTCTTGTAGGTTGTGTTTACAGCGTGCCCAAGTGACAGACTGTGAGCACATTGCTTTTGAAGAAGCGGCAGATCTAGAGAAAATGATGTTACAAGACATATCTTTCACTCTTTCTGCCAATCAAGACAAAGTGAGTACCATGGAGTCTTGAGGACATTTTCCTGGGGTATTTCAAGAGCTGGCTTGAGGAGTGAAAACCTTCCAGGTATATCTTAGTTAATGTGCCACTAGCATGGGTGAAGAGGCAGCCCGGCAATGCGCAGCAGCAGGAGAAAGCCATATTGCCAGAAAAACTGCCAACAGCAGAGGCTTTCGCTCAGATGGCCGGAATTTCAGCTCTGAAAGACACATCTGGAAGAGCAAGTTGGAGATGTTTCCTGCCTCACATAACAAAAAGGAAACATCTGGCTTTTCTCATATTAGCTACCTCCTCAGCCTTCCTGATACCCACAGCCTATGCTGCGTAACCCGCAGCCCTGTGTGTGTCATGGGCACATCGCGTCCTCTTCCGTTGGAGCCACTCTGCGATATTCCTCTCTCCTTCAGAGATCGTCTCTTCTGCCCAAGTTACACCAGAAAGTAGCTCCACCCTGAAGTAAGTGGAGCTTTACACCACTCCAGACCTTGATATATCAATAAAGACCATATGTGTTGTGATGGTATCTCACCCAGGTACCAGAACTGTAGAAGCCTTCACATAGACGATATTCAAGGCCTCCAGCCGTTGATGCGTCCCAAAGGACTTACTTTCTTCTAGTAAATTGCTTTGGCTATCGCAGGAAGAAAGGTGGAATAAAAATTAGAGTTAAAAGAAGTGACTGCTCATTCATTGCTACCTGACTTGTAGAATTAACATGCTGTGAGGTTGTTTGATCAGTGTTAACATATTATGGAAAAAGACTATTTTAATGAAATGAGAGTATTTGCTTCTCTGGTACTTTGGAGACATGCGGGTAACAAATATAAAATATGGAGAGGAGTAGATGGGATATCCTGACCAGTTTTAGGGGTTTTTTTTGGCTGAGAACTGCCTGGTCTGTTGAAGATGTAACAGTGCAACTGAAGATGATGACAGAAGTACAAACAGTGGAAAAGAACAAGCTGTATTTGCACTTAGTGCTCATTTGCTTGGCAAACCTGTGTGGTCATGTCCTGAGGATTTAATATCACAGCTTTGGCTTTAGCATAGCAATTTTTTTTTAAGTAAATGTCAGGCATAGGTGTGCAGGGGAGAAAAAAAAAACACGTTCAGAGACTGATTAAAAAGCATTCAGCAGCTGTCTCCCAAATTATCCCTCTCATCCCTGCACATACATATATATTTATAGATATCTTTTTCCAGCTCATTACAGAGTCAGTCCAAAAGCCACATTGACTCTGTGCAGCTGCAACATCCCTGGGGCGTTCTAAAGACCAGATCTCCTCTGTGTCCACCACTTCATTCAGCTCATGAAGCTTTTTTGGTAAGCCTATAACATGGCCATTCCTAGCTGGAGCATTGCATTACCTTGGTTCTCCCACAGCCCACCAGCATGCCTCTTGGGTTGTCTGGTTGCCCCCACACCAACATTCCATCTGGAGCTCCTGGGCCCATCCAGGGAAGAAAACCCTCTGCATCCCCATGCTCTTGTGTTATGCCCCAGACCTGTCTCTTAAAATACTCTGGAGCAAAGCCATGCTAGCAAAGCTGCTGCCTTACAAAAAGTATGTTCCCTATGGTAGAAATATCCACCCCTTCTCCAGAGTCACCCGAGCCCCTGCTTCAGCAATCTTCAGCCATCCCTAGCCTGACCGAAGACTAGGTGTACTGATGCTCAAGGAGGCATGACATGACAAGCCTGAAGCTTTTACGCTAGAGGGGAAAAAATAAGCCTGTACAAGATGATCAGAAGACATTTTTTGCACGCTTTAGAGCCCTCTAACCAGCCCCAGAATAGTGCAGAAAGGCTTGGCACTGCTGCACTGAGTATCAGCCCTTCTGATTCTCAGGGTGAGTTCAGTTTTCAAAGTTTTCCAAAAAAAGCCACTTATTCAGAGGATCCTACTGTATTTGAACACCAAGTCTAGTTGGTTAGCTTGAGCTCTGTTAATATCTTCCACTGGACTTGAGAGGCACCTGATTAAATTTGAAGTGATGACAAAGTAGAAGACAGTGTGACAGGTTTCTGAAGCTGCTCAGATCTCACTTAAAGTAGGGATTACAAGCCAGGCGTCAGATGTCATGGCAGGGGGTAGAGAGAGCATTTACCTGAATGTTACATTCAGCAAATGTATAGTTACAGGGCAATTTATATTCACTGGACAAAATTAGAATTTAAAATTTGTACTAACCAAAAGCTTTCTGTGGAATATTCTTTGTTATGAAAATAAGTTGATTATGGTCTCATGTCTCATTCCAAAAAAGTACCTAAATGTTTAAATTTTAATGCAATTGAAGTCAAACTTTTTGATTATGCAGGAAATAAACATTTCAGTGCTTTGTTTTACACTGACTCACTTCAGAATGTTATTATATATAAAGTTGGTTTATATTGTTTTTTTCCAGAGGTGCACATGTATTTTTATATAAATATATATACACACACATATATTATATGTATTATACACATATATTTAATAATTTTAGTTTGTGTTAATGTGTTAAAAAAAGAGTGTTTTTTCTTCCCACTCAGAACAACGAACAAAAGCAAATTTAAAACGCGGAATGAAACCTGATAAAACCAGATACTTCTCATTTAGATACAAGACATTGTTCTGCACAGCAGCATGATCCAGTTCAAAGATAAAAGCATTGTCTTCCTGACAAGGAAAGGAATTCACATGCCTTGAACATCACCTACCCTTCTTCAGTACAACCATTAGCTTATTGAACCCATTCACTGTCCTAATAAATGGGATGGACTGAAGCCAGTTGTAAACTTGCTAAAAGCGGTTTCCTCATGCTTGTGCTGCAAGCTGCTAAGAGCAGATCTGTGAGAAGTGGCATCATTTGGACTGTCAAGAAATATTTCCGAAGAGTTTGCTAGCATGCCTCCAGTAGGAAAACCACCAAGCGATATTAGAGTTAGATGTCAGCAGTCTCTGAAAGAGGACTTCTCTAACCCAGTTTAGAACTCCTAAGTTGCAACTCCAATTTTGTACTGTTAGGCTAGATTAAAATTCTCCTCTCACCTCTGCTTCTTCCCATGCCATCTATAGGTGAGAAAGACCACCCATAGATGAGTGAATCCATCCCCTATCACATGTTTGGAAGCCATTTCAGGAGCTTCATGGGAAAAGATGTCCCTCTGCTTTCCTCGGGGAGGCACTTAAGGCTCAAAGAAGGGTAAGAAGGTAAGATGTGCCAACCAGCCCTACTGGCTGCTTCTTTATGGGAAATGATATCAAGGGCTACACTTACACTACATGTTATGCCCTAGAACCTAAGTTTTATTCTCTGACTTACTTCTAAAATTACAGCATAGCCCAGGGAGGGCTGGATGCACCTCCAGACTTCACAACTCACTGTTTCCTTGGGATCAGCAGCATTTCACTCACTCGTCTCTAAGGAACATTCAGTCCCAAAGGCAATGGCAACTCTTGCTGCCTTCAGTGCCGGAAAAAAGGAAGGTAGAGAACTGAACAGCACATTAGATACATGTCCTCATTCCCAAGGGCTCAGCTCCTGGGAGCTCCAGAGTTTTGCTGGGCCCTACCACTTTCTTCTGAAGAGGTCCAAGGCCAAAACTTCAGGAGATGGGTTTGCAGGAAAATGCAAGACTGTTCTCCCTCATCCATTTGGACTTCTTCCACTCACTCTGAAATAAAATTGCAACTAGTACCTTGATAGTCATCAGTGTCGTGTGAGTGCAAAACAAGTTAAATGGGAGAAGAATTTTGCACTCGTCAGTTGGAGTTGGCTTGGTGTAGGATGCTGCATCTCCCAGAAG
>JANXJC010000055.1:44462107-44475041 GCA_027564655.1 Leptodon cayanensis
TAGCCCAGGGAGGGCTGGATGCACCTCCAGACTTCACAACTCACTGTTTCCTTGGGATCAGCAGCATTTCACTCACTATATAATTACAATGGGGTGATCTAAGGCAAGTTCTTTTCAAAACAGTGATCAGGACTCCCCTTCTTCATGTCTTGTGGTACTGATCCAGAGGAGCCTTAGGTAGTCTTCCAAGAAGCATAGGTTGTGGTGCAGTGTCCTTCAGGACGTCCAGTGTCCTCCAGCTTTCTTGGGGCATGTCATGACTCCCAAGCAATGAGTAAGGCGGGGATTGGGGCTGCTGACATTTTGGGAGCTACCTAACAACAAAGAGATGGTGATTTAGAAAGACAGATATTACCCATCATTAGGGAACTGGGATAGGATGGGGAAGATGCTGGATCTTGAGCCCTTCTGGGGGCCAATCCTTAATTCATGGACTGGTTTACAAGTGAGTGATATAATTGTTAAATTAATATATTAGATTGTAGACATTTTTACTAGGCCTACAGCAGCACAACTCCCTTTTGCTCCTGCCATATCTATTGCTAAAGCTGATGCTGCAAAGGTATGCTACTTTCAGGTGCTTCTAACCTTTATGGACTTGCCCCAAATACTCTCCTTTTGCAGAAAAAGCAGAAGCTTGCATCTTGGCAGGGCCAACTGGGATAAAGCTCAGCTCCTCTTCTAAAAAAAGCTGCTGTCAGCCTGTGCAACAAAGTGACCAATAGGATATCCTGGATGTCCAGACGCAGACAAGAGCGGGCTTGGAATATGCATTTGTTAGAAGGTTTGGATTTTACTTAATTACTCTGAACTTCAAAATCCAGCATTAGATGTAATGCCACTGGCACAGTCTGCAGTTGGGCAATGTCCCTGGATAACGCTGCAGTCACTTTGCTATTATTTGTCTCTTACTTCCATAACTCCATTTTGCTAATCATTTACAGAACTATGGTAAAATATTTGCTTTGCTATCCCTGGCTGGGGGTGTGTGTTGTTTTGCTGAATGATCCAAAGCTGACTGACTCATCTCCTGTAACAGGTATTTTGTTTCTCCTTGCTCTTTTGAGATCAAGGTCATTTGTAAAGTAAATGTGGGCTGGCAGCACAGGTACAGAATAATGTCTTTAAGTTTCCCACCATTTTCACAGAGTGCAGAAGATACAGTACTCAATGCTCACATATTGTCCATGTCTTTTTTGCTATTTCTTGTCCATATCAACACATGCTGCAGTCACACCTGATGTCAAAACCTTTGTATGGGAAGACCGTCATCATGCTTTGCCAAGCCACCACCAGTTCCCACTGAATACCATTTCAATAGGGGAATCTAAAGAACTTTATATTTTTTGACTGCCACTTTTTGCCATGTAGCTTTAGGCAGACAAAATGTCCTACGTGATGCTCCGTCAGTTGGAACTTTTGATACCCTCAAATGACATGTCATTTCTCTTTGTTACTCTCTCACTATTTCTGTTATCTTTACCTCGTTTTGGTTCTGATTATTCCATTACCTTCTCAAGCTACAGGAATACATAATTTAAGACCTGAGTTGTAATAACTGGAAGGACAGAGGTACTGCCTACTTCACCTTGACTGATAGATGCAGAAGGTCTGGTCTCCTGGACCTCTGCTATGTGCTAGCTGGAAGCTGACAGCTCCAGGGCCATCGTCTCTAAGGAACATTCAGTCCCAAAGGCAACGGCAACTCTTGCTGCCTTCAGTGCCAGAAAAAAGGAAGGTAGAGAACTGAACAGCACATTAGATACATGTCCTCATTCCCGTGGGCTCAGCTCCTGGGACCTCCAGAGTTTTGCTGGGCTCTACCACTTTCTTCTGAAGAGGTCCAAGGCCAAAACTTCAGGAGACGGGTTTGCAGGAAAATGCAAGACTGTTCTCCCTCATCCATTTGGACTTATTCTACTCACTCTGCAATAAAATTGCAACTAGTACCTTGATAGTCATCAGTGTCGTGTGAGTGCAAAGCAAGTTAAATGGGAGAAGAATTTTGCACTCGTCAGTTGGAGTTGGCTTGGTGTAGGATGCTGCATCTCCCAGAAGCTACCTGCTACATCTTTAACTCTAGCCCTAGGACAGATGGAAAACTCCCTCATAAATGCTCTGTAGCTAGTATGTGCAATACACACGTAGTCCTTGTTTCTCATTCTGTAGTAGCCATGCCATATAGGATATTTGCCACCAATTCTAGGCTTACATGGTAGCTCTTTGGCTCAACTAATAATGTATCTCAAAAATATTGAGCTTCAGCATTGCTTACTGAAGGGAATGAGAAAATTTGAGCCACAATATTGATGCTGACTGGCATGTCACACACACCTCTATATCTGGCCAGGCACACGGGCATGCTGTCTTCTCTATTTGGATTACAACTGTCCTGATTCAGCTGCAAAGTGTGGAGATTCAGTCTTCACAGGAATAAATTCAGATATTTTACAGTGCAGCTGTGGGAAGAAAAAGCCCAGCATAATTTTACATCTGGCAGCACCATCACTCACTAGTTCAGCATGAACTGTACTGTAAATAACACTGTGATTCCCAATATGGGTTTTCAGACTTCTTGTGGATTACACTGACTTGTCAACCAATTAATCTGATCAGTTCATTGCTGCAACATCTGTTTAGAGTGAAGATGCCTGGTTGTAAGACAAACAAAAAATAAAAAGCTGTTTGAGACTGTTGGTGACAGAATTGTAGATGCATTTTACACAAAGTGAGACCAGAGTTATCAGCCTTCACTCAGTGGTGGCAGGACCAGTTTGCTGTTGCTGATCCTTAAGCTTTATGCTGTAAAGACATCCAAAATTTTAGCACAGTATGTGTAGGAGTTTGTCAGCTTTATCGCTCTTGATTACACTGCAGACAGCTGCTTCCTCCCCATGGTGTTCTTCTAGATAGACATTTCTGCTGGAGCTTGATGAGTTTGATCACCCTTAACGGCAATGAAGCTACAGCTTGGGAAAAATGTGTGTTGGAACGGGGTGGGGAAAATTAGGAAGTTATTTAAAGCTCACTGCCTGGGGCAGGCACCCATGGACAGCATGGGCTGATGAGAAAGGGCCTGAGACCACTTTCTGAGGACACCATGAAGGAAGAAAAACAAATCTCTCAGTCTAGGGACTGCCCTGGTTCCCGCTGACTAAACAGTCTGAAGAATGTCTCCTTTAAAAGAAAATGCAAGGCTCTGCCTGTGGTATGTGCAGGGTTAAAAGCTACTTCTTTTTCCAGAGGGAGTTCTTTGTGTGAGCTGGTGCTAGACACATACGTTGGTATCATGGTCCCCAGAGAGGCAAAAAGAATGGCAGTAATTTCAGGTTTATTTTCAGAAAAAAATAAAGGTGGTGGCAGCATCTGGGAAGATTAACTTGTACCTTTAGAGGTCACTTGATCACAGCACTACTGAAATTAAAATAGCTTCCTAAATTAACATTTGATCTTGCAGAAAGTTTAATTTAGATAGATTTAAGCCAGAGGAGATGGAATGACTGTACTTGTAACTGCAAGCCACTGCCTAAACGTGGCAGCTTGAAACTACGCTACCCTGTGATGAACCGTTTATACAGCTGTGTGCCTTTGATCTGAGAGTCTTGAATGCTTCAGAACATGGCCATGAGGTGGGAAATATTTGGAAGGTCAGTTATGTTTACTCTATGAGATAAAAAAGGAGTGTTAGTCCTGGCAATAAAACAGTCATATTTTCACAAGTATATGGAATAAATTAGATTAATTTTGAAAAGAATTTTTTTTTTTCAAGAATCTGAAAGATATTTATAAAAATCTCTACAACTTGCCCTTTTTCCATTTTTGGTATGCTTAAGGCTACAATCATGCACAAAATCATTGCGTGTAGCCTCCAGAGATGAGCTACTCTGTCTTTCTGTCCCAAGGTAAGGTCAGGTAAAATTTCTAACCTGATCAGGTGTTTTGCCCAACCTGCTTTCAAAGGACTCCATTGATAGAGATTTAGTAATGTCCCAGACAATTAATTTCAACACTTCACTATCCATACCTTTAGAAAGTTCTTATAATGTATTTTTTGTTGTTGTTTTTGTTGTTGCAGTTTATGCTTCTCACTTTTTTTTTTTTTCCTGTATGCCACAAATACGGAACCAGATTTCTGCCTTTTCTTTGCTGGCACACTTTCCATATATGAAAATTCACAGCTCACGACAAAGCATGCTGAGTGGTGAATGACACAGGGATGCCAGCTGTGGATGGGCTTTCTTCTGCAACACATTGCAGAGAGCTCCTGATGTCCCAGCAGTAGCAAATGGCTCATACAAGAGATTTGGCTGGTCCAGAAGTACTGGAGAGCTCAAACTGGGCAGCATAATTTTGATGCTTTCCTCACCCTTAGAAGTCTCTAAGCTTTTTCACTGAAAAGGGGATTTACACAAAAATCCATACCTGTGATAATAATTACACTGTGCAGCTCTAGGTGGAAATTGCAAGGGATGGATACTTGTATATGTTGCCTAGAGTGGTTATAGTGGTTTTCCTTATTGCAGTAAGACCCTTGTGAGTGTGTTTGTATGTGAAGCTGGATAAAGGTGATACAAAGGAGACAACAAAAGCACCCTCACAATACGCACTGAGGTGCAAGAAGGAAAAAAAATAGACACAGACGACATTTAAAAACTCATAGACAGCATCTTTATCCTCATGTGCCCTGTCAGGAGCCAGTTCCTAACACCATTAACTACTTTAAGGTCAAGGTCAACATTAGCTGAGCTGCTGAACCTACAGATAGAAACAAGCTGTTATGTAGTGAATAAATTTTGTTCCTATAAGGCAGGAAAAACTTACAATATGGCAGGAATTGCTGTTAGTGCTCATTAGATGGCACCCTTCCTTTATGTTAGGAAGGGAAGTAACAGCTTGGTTAGTTTGAATTCAGTACAATCTCTCTAGCAAGCATTAAAAAAAAAAAAAAAGATTCTTCCCACTTGTTGTCATTGGCAAATTTTTATATTAGTTGCTATGTCGACCCGCCACCCACACTGAATTCACCTCACCCACCCAAACTTTCTCTGCAATAGCAATCCAAAACCATTCCCCCTTCCAGCTCAAGGATGACTCACAATGATGCTGTAAAAAGCAAAAGGTGAGCATATTCCTCCCTCTGAAGACACCTCCAAATCACTCTTGGTTGAAGCAATTCATAGACAGAGAGTTATATAGAGAACACTCTCTGGAATATTTCCAATACGAGAGACTCAGTCAATGCATAATGATAGTATAAAATTTGGCAGAATAATGTGCCATGACTGGAATGGGAGAGAGCCCCGAATTGTAAAGCAGCATATAGTGTCATTGGAAAGGGTCAGTGTCATGTTCATGGAGCATAAAAATCATCTTAGTAACCTTGGTTTGATGTTTTTTCATTAGATATCAAACTCTGCTTTCAAATAATTCATGATTTTTTTTTTTACTTTGCATTAAATAAATGCTTTTAGGATGACCATGCTGATGGATTTTTTTTTTCATCCTTTTAGCAATACAAAACATTCCCTTTTCATTAGCTGAAGATTTAAGATCTACAGTAAGCTCTTTTAATTGATTTTGGCATTCATCGTGCCTTTAATTGACTGCTTAGCCAGTTCATGATTTTAATGCAAAGTCATTTTTTATGGGGGGTGTCCCTTCTATTATCTAACTTTGAAAGGCAAGTTGTTAGCTTGCAAATCAGTGTTATTATTCTTCTAGATCTGAGTGAAGAAAACTTTGTTAATAGAACAAAAGCTAAAATAAAACAGGCACCGCAATCTATTAACCACTAACACTTTGTTCAAGACACATAGAAAATGTATTATAAATTGCTATGAAACTGATTAGGATGGGAGCAAATCACAACTAAAATGCATCTCTAGCTTCATGGCACTCACAAATGAAGCAGAATTAATGGTATCTGAGGTTAGTAGTCCATGTTTATTAGAAATCCAAATGGCGTGCTTTGTAAATTTATTGGTGCACCTGACACGATGATAAAACCAATAAAGCAGCTGACATTTACTAGTTGAAAATGTAATAAAATATGATGTTTCAGTACCTGCATTTTAGCAATTCTCAAATTGATGCTCCTGCCACTGTAAATTACTCGGAATCAGTTACTTTCTCTGAACACCTGCTCTGCAGTTTATTTGCAGACATTTTGCCACGTGAAAGTAGAGCTCTCATTCATCTGTGTTCCTATTTGTACCGGTATGAACCCTCCAGCTCACAAAGATAAAAGGAAAAGGGAAGCTGGCTGACCCACACACTCCTTTACTGCTATTACTGCTTTTATTATGTTTGTACTTAAGGATTTAGAGGTCCCTGTTGTGCTTGGCACTGCACTAAGAGGAGCAGACAGCGCTGCTTCTAAGGAGCTTGTAATTTAGGTAGAAATGTTACAGCCAGGATGGAGGGAGAATTATAACAAAGAGAATGTGACAGCAGCTGACTTTGGCTCATTCCTGCCTTTCATTTTTTAGAGTAAGGGTTTTTTTACTGTGTGCGGACAAGCAGACAGTGAGAAGCAGGAGGAGGCTGAAGGATCAGGTAGAGAAAAAGGGAAGGAAGGAAGGTGGAGAACTGCAAAGAGAAGGAGGGACTGAGGAATCAAGGGAAGAATTGGGGAGAAAAGAGCAGAAAAATTCAATTGCACGCTGCAGACAGCTCCCTGGATCTAGAGGGCTCAGCTCAGCTGGATTCCAACTAATTAGTCATTTCATCAAGGCACCTTACTTAGGGACCCCAGTGCCTTGCATTTGCTGTAGGTAATGGATGCAGATGGAGGTCAAAGATATCAATCTTCCTTCAGAACTGCTTCTCTGTCTCCCTTGATGATGGACCAGTTCCAGAGGGATTACAGTCTGCCTGACACAGGAGCCTCAGGTGGATATCTAAAGTGAGATGAGATCAGTCCAGGCCTTGGTATTTCCAAAGGGTGTGTGGCTTGGCTAGAGATCTCCCCAACGTCATCCCGTACCCGTTGGGTTATTGGGAAGAGGGGAGACCTTAGCTATATCACTTTTACAACCTTATTTTTCTACTGAGTCTTTGCTTTGCCTGCTGCTATTTCTGCCAGATGGAGAATTTGGATGTTTCTTTCTCTAGTCCCTCTTAATCCCCCCAATAGCACATGGTGGAGTCTACTGGAGATGGGGCAGTATCCTGGTGTAGCACAGTTAATCTGTTCTTCCCCCAGCGTCAGCTGCAATTCAAAATGGGCAGTCAGTTCCAGAGAAATGAAACAGAAAGCTCCCCATTAATGCTATTTGTCAGAAGTCCTTAATATCATACTCACCATCTAGTCTTACTCATCATCTTCCAGAGAGAAAAAAAAAAAGCCCCACCGAAACCATGAAACCTTCTGATTAAATCAGATTTGACAGAACTTTCCTCAAGAACACTGGCTTTAAAAGCAGCTAGAAAAATGCTTCTAAAAATAAACCAAATTGATCTGTTGCCTTTGAAAAAAAAAATCAATCTTAAGATGAAAGAAAAAAAATCCATTATTCTCCTTTCACCTTCTCATAATTATTTTTAAAGTCTGGGTTTCACCAAGAAAGCTATTTCAGTCAGCTCTTTTAAGATGAGTTAGAGAGTTCCTCCATTCTTTTCTCTTCTTTGCTCCTTGGTATGGCAGCATGGTACACATGTTTCATGTCTGTACCAAAATAAAGAATATAAATCTAAGACCAAGAAAATGTCATGAGAAAGAACCTGAAATTACGTGTATTTCACCTGCTGCCAAACAAATTATTGGAGTTGCTTTCATTTACTTACATATTCATTTATTTTTGAATGTCCCACTGGCTAAACAAAATCAAATAGTGTAAGATGCATAAAGAAACTTCAATTAACAATCACTTCTCTGTAAATCTTGGTAAGCTCGAGGTAGATATATACATCACTGCAAGTCCAAAATACCCTCAATAGGATATGTATATCTAGAGACATATACACATTTTTCACACCCAAACATTGGATGTCATGTTCACCCAAGTCTATGGAAGGATGGTTGTTGATTGTAATGGGCTTTGAACAAGATTCATAATTGCAAGCTACTGCTAAACTTATCTACCATCTCCCAAAACAGACAAATGATGATGAGAGAAGAGAGGTTTCTCAGTCCTCAGAGGCCAGCTCACAGGGAAATACAAATACTTCTCTGCAAAGCTTTTGGAGGAAACGCACCAGTAGTCTATTACTAGAACCTTATTATTGTCTCCCAGCTCGTTAGTTGCTCAGTAAAGGAACTAATAATCATTTGGCACCAAAGATCCTTTATGCCTGACTTTAAGCTCACGAGTAACACAGCTTAGCCACGCTCTCAAGCTCAGTGTTAGTGGCTTGCTCAGAGATCTGTCTAAACTGAAGCCTTGATGAAACATCGCAAACTGGATTGGGAGCTGGACCAGGCCACTCACTCATTTTGTCTTGTAGCTTTGAGAACAGTCTGTCTATCTGTTTCACGGCAAATTGTATGAGAAAAATTCAGGATAGACTTTTGCATGAGAAAATTACAGAATAGACTATGTCCTGAGAAAACCTTTTGCTAGCCACAGTATATGGAAGTTGCTTTAAAACCCGAGTCATTCTGTGAATTTTTTTCTTTTGCTGATATAACACTAATAAATTGTTACCTGACTCATTCAATCAAACGAATCTCTCTCTGCAGTTTAAGATACACTTTTTTTCAATGTTTGTTGGCCTTATTTGACAGGCTCTGTAATGTACACTCTATTATTTCACAAAGTAATTATTACATTAATCACCAGATGAATACATTAATCATCAAATGATTGCATGTAGGAAAGTCTTCCAGACAACACAGAACTACGGTTTGTCTGTCTTGTGTGCTGTTACGGTTCTCACAGTTTGGGTTAGGATTTCTTAGGCTTTAGAATTATTTTTAGGGTATCCCTGATTCTTTTCCCCTTTCTTTTTTCCCAGTTCCTTTCCCCAGACTATGTTGGTACACACATTAAACTTGCATGCCCAGAAGCTCTTGTCTGTATCCCAGGATAATGACAGAACACTGAATATGCCCTGGTTTTAAAGATTTCTGATTAGCAGGTGGAATTTATAGAGGGATGCAAACTACTGTATGTTTATTCATCAGTATGTTTCATTTGCTCTTAACATGCATGATATCTTTTGCCTGTGAACTTTATTTCATTATTTCATTATTTCATTTCATTACTCTCTTCCTACGTCACTCTGAATGTGTGCAAATACTCTTCCTTAGACACTGCTGTAAAAGCGATAGCTTACACTCTGCAATGTCCTTTTAAAATTATTGCTTGTTTAGCAGGCATGGATTTATCCTGCGAGTAGAAAAGGCTAGGAGGAGGGATAAGGATTTTAAGGTGGCTTTAGTATTGGCTGATGTGACAAACCCACACCTGTACTTACCTCTAGTATACAGCTCCCCATCCAGGACGGTCAACTCCTGGAAAAATTCAAGTGTAAAATCATCCATGATTTAATGAACACAAATTCACGCCTCCTGTTGAGCTGCAGTCTGAATTATTACGTATGCAAAAGACTTACAGAAAAGGCAGTATCTTCAGCAGCTGGTAAAGGGACAGTGATCTCGGCTCAGGCAATCCCCATCTGCATGCCTTCAGGGGAGCTGCTTCACCTCCCTGTGCTGGTTTCCCTTCCCGCAATGTGTCTATGTTGCAGTGGGAAAGTCCTGGCCTCCCTGGGGGCATTAGGTGGGACTGATACGGAAACAATGTATAAATTCCTTATAAAGGTCAACATTGGGTGGAACTACGGGAACCATGTGGTAGAAAGCAGAAAATAGAAATGAGACTTCTGGCATTTGTGTGTGTGTGTATATGTGTGTATTTTCCCATTCTTTTGATTTATCTACATCTTCTCAGGCTATTATTTAAGACGATGAGCCTGTTGACCTTAGCAATAGAAATAAAGAGATAACGGAAGAAATCTGCTGCAGAATAGGTCTATTTCTTTGAGATAACTCTTGAAAGTTGCATCCTCTGACTAAAAACCAAAATTGCTTGGTCATTAAGAGTGATCAGGTGTGAACTGATGAATTCAGAGCACACATAAATTTTGATTTCTAGATGCAATCAGCCAGTCCTTTATGTTCTTGACAGGACTTAAAAAAGGAAATACTGAAACAAGCTCAGAGCAGCTCACATTGATCAGTAGTATCAAAGGAAAAGGATTTAGTAACATTAACACAGTTGTCTTATCTCCTTTATGTTAATTTCTAAGAACTCTTCAGGTAACAGTCTTTCAGGTAGTGATATTATTAGTCTTCAGCTCGCAGAGGAACAAAAAAAAAAACACCCAAACTTTAAATGCTAAAGACCTCAAACACTTCGGATATTATCAATGAGGATAATAGTTCAAACACACAAATATAATTGGAAATGTAACCATCACCCCCCCCAAAAAAAATCACAAAAAATCTTTATTTATGGGTAAGACTGCTGAAATCTTTGAAAAGCTTGCATCTAGACACAACATTGGGGGAATCCGGTGATTAAAAAAAAAAGTAATGGACTGTGTGACACTTGTCAGGCATAAATATCTAAAATCTCAGGGGTGGGAGAGACTTCACTCTATTGTACGCCAGGGTGTCATTATTGACTCATGTCCAACATAGTGTGGGGCTTGTCCAGCAGCTTATTCCAGTTTCATCTGGTTGCTACCCTTTAGTTCATATTACTTTGCTTGCCTATGTTTTCAGTCCCAAGGGCCCAAATGATCGCCACATTCCTATGACTTCTCAGGAGTGCAGTTGTCTACCCTCGTTATTTTCAGAGTGAAAATAAAGCACAAAAGGGAAATGGCAGAATGAGTCTTGGCATTAGTTTCTGGAAAGAGATGTTTGAGCGGTTTTTTTGTTTTCTCACTTTCATCAGAAGAATTAGACTTGTCCAAATTAAAATGACTACCCTATCTTCTTAGATCTCTTTTTTTTTTTTTTTGATCATTGGCTGTAACTGGGTGGCATCTTCACATTGTCACATCTTCACTGCAAAACCACCAAAGTCTGGTCTCACCATGTCCATGTAAATATTCTCTAAGAATAAATTTTATCTGGCATTATACAAATGTTAAGGACATTTCTCTCTGGGGAAGAAAAAGAGGAAAGTAGAAGACGACTGTGAATTTATTATTCCAGCATACTAAAAATTCATACTAAACTTTATGCATTATTGAGATTTTAATACAATTTCCTTTAAAGAAATAACTCACTGTTTTCACTGAGGCTGTGTTTAGTGATAACAATGTTCAGAGGTTATAACTTCTTCTTTGACCAGAAAAAAAAGTTCATCAAATAATCAACATAAATTTTTATGAACCAAATATTTAACTGTGTGTATATAGTGTTGTAATTCCAAAGTAATGATGTAGTTCAATATAAATTCCCTCTACTCTAATATTAAAGAGTAATTTAAAAAAAAAAAAAAAGCTCAGGCAAAGCTTATAATTAATATTTGAAACATAAATAACATTTTAACCAGATGTGTTTTCTTGCCAGCTCTAGTAAACATGTCATCTCAGGTAATATTTTAAACTGATTTAAATTAATGGAACATGTCCAGTTTGGAGTTTGAAGCATTAAATGAACCAGAAGGCTTTATGGGAAGTTAACTTTACAGAAGGAATACAGGGAGACATGAAGACATTTTATATTTATTAATATCTCTTCTAACTCCACACCTCTGAAAGTGATTTTTTTCTCCCATTTTGTTGACATAACAGACTGCAGTTCTGCTACTGAATCACAGATACAGCAAGAGACGGTTTCACAAAAACTCTCTAGTCATACTGCGAATAAATATTACAGAGTTATTCTTTGTCTGCATGAAAGATTGAGTAGAAAACTAATTTCCCTGTGGAGAATAAAGCAGAAGCTGCATTGAGAAAAATGAAAAAGAAATCAAGACAGCCCCCACAAAATGTCAGAAACAAAACTTAAAATAAAAATCAAAGCATGTAGACCACACTTCAAACTAATTAATCAAACAGATTGGATAATTGGCTCCTGAGTTAAAGAGTATTGATTCTCAGGCAGTGCATGCTGCATGGATAATAAAGACAGGTTTGCAACAGTAAAAAGCCAGGCAAGCTGCCTAGGCATTAAAATGTAATCCCAGGGAATATTCTCTAGGTTAAATTTGTAAAGTATAAAAGCTTCTTGGTACATTGAGAAAAAAGTGAGCGACAAGATGAAGACAATACAAGTTACTATGTCAACCCATGATGAATAAAATTCAAGCAAAAAGAGAACGTTTGTAGTTCCTGTTTACAAAAGATTACATTAGGTTTCCACGTCTTTGCTTAACTAATATTGAACTGCTGATCATTGCATAAACAAAGCAAGCAAGCAAACAAAAACCACTCTTGACTAAAGGACTCTTCATTCTTTCCCTCTGTCCCACCTTTTTTGGTTCTTGTGCAGGAGTTTTCTCTTTTGGATGCACAGTGAAGCTCAGGTCTGGGTGTAAGTGGAATCAATATGGCATAAACATTAATCAATAAGGCATAAACATTACATTAAACAATACATTAGCCCTGTATGATTGTGCTTTGATTGTCTAGAGCTTAATGATGGTGACAATAGGGTTGACTGTTTATGGGTAAGGATCAGGGGGAAGGCCAACAAGGCAGATATCATGGTGGGAGTCTGTTATGGACCACCCAACCAGGACGAAGAGGCAGACAAAATAGTCTATGAGCAGCTGGGATAAGTCTCACAACCATTAGCTCTTGCTCTCATGGTGGACTTCAACTTAACAGATGTCTGCTGGAAATACAGTACAGTCCTGGCTAATCGGGGAGGTCCCAGTTGACTGGAAGTTAGCAAGTGTGACACCCACCTACAAGAAGGGCCAGAAGGAGGATCTGGGGAACCACAGGCCTGTCAGTCTGACCTCAGTGCCAG
>JANXJC010000055.1:44478783-44509577 GCA_027564655.1 Leptodon cayanensis
GCACAGATGATGGTTGGACTCGATGATCTTGAAGGTCTTTTCCAACCTGAATGATTCTATGATTCTATGATTCTATACACTTTGGCTCATGCGTCTGTTTAGGATTAGCAAACACAGCTGCGTTTTGGTCAAGGGAAGAGGAACTGGCATTGCCCTACAGCTACATTTTCAATAGGAACGCACTTAGGGCCAGACTGCAAACAGGATGAAAAATTGCAGTGAACTTTTTGGTTTAGTACAACCGAGACATCGTAAAATAGCACTACCAGAGAGGTACTTCATCCAAGCAAAATGTCTGTCTTCTTGGTGCCTCCGTCTCAGATCAGAATAGATAATCCTTATTTATGGGAATAACAATTATTATTAACGAATGTCCTGAAAGTGGCCGAAACATGAAGGATTTCAAATGACATGTGTGCATTCGTGATTAACAAATTTACACAATGAGCGTTTCAAAAGGATGATGTGATCATCTAGATCAGAGGCAAGCCAACTTTTCAGTACTGAAATTCTCCTGTGACCGTGAGACATATGACTTGTATCTCAGAGAGCCGAGGGGAAGGCGAGTGCCCATTAATCAGTGGGGCTGGATTTACATGGTCCTAGGAGCTCCTCCTGGATTTACTCCTTCTCTCAGAAAGTAATTAGCCAAAAGCCACTTGTCAACATCGACCTACACAGTCCTGGCATAGGGGTTGTGCTTCAAATTGCCTGAAAGCCTCATGAAACCATCATGAGATACCACTTGAACACATCTACAGAAAAAGATCCCATGATTTCCCTCCTTTCTTTTGTATTGCTCATGATTAATATTTATATTCCCGAAACGCAGCCAGTCTTCATCTTATATAGCTACTGTTTTCCTGGGTAGACAGTTCCAGTTGCTGTTACAATAGATGTTATAATTCTCTTTTGAAATTTCTATAGTTTACTCTGTTCAGACTTTCTCTGGTTAGTTAAAAAAAAGATTTTATTCACTTGTGTTAGATCTCTGTGCAGGTACTTACATGCTTTAACCAAAGCAAGTCTCCATCTTCTCCTACGAAAAACTTAAAGGTCTGATCTTTTCCCCTCTCTCACAGTAAGACTTTTAAAATAATTTTTGTGGTTCTTTTCTGAATCATCTGCCATATTTTTCCCAAGACTTTCTGATGCAGGAAAGCCACATATCACAGAACTGTCAAAGGCAGTAGCAGTAAGAAAGTCAGTTCAGTGTTTAGAGCCGAATTAAGAAAGCTCTAAGTTGCTTTTAAAGGAGAATCTACAAGACAGATCTCTGTAAATACAATACAAAATTCATCTTAATGAAAATAGATTTAATGCTGGGAAAGGCTGTTGATTTTGCTGATGGCCATGAGATTGCTGATGGCCATGAGATTCCAAATGAAAAAAGAAAATGAGTAATTATAATAATGAAACAATCTTGCAGTGCCCCAAGCTGCAAGATAGGTTTACTTTTTTTTTTTTTTTTTAATGAAAAAGCCAAATTAGACGTGAAGAAATAAAAAGATACGGAAGATATGGTACCCAACAGCTAATGTAATCAAAATCCAAAGTGAAAAGATAAAGCAAAAATAAAGGACCTTAAGGTTGCAAGTTCAGGCTTCAAACTGAAGTTTGAACTGCAGTTCAAAGTGGAAAATGTGGATTTATCTCAAGAGGCCACAGATTAAGATCTGCCACCTGCCCTGAAGACTTTACACTCAAAGTAAATCAAAATGAGAGTCTCTCTGGGGATTGCTCGAGCCCCTAGAAGGAGCCTTATGATTGTAACAAAATGCCTTGGGGCATTTTGAGTAAAATCCCAGTTTAGAAATAAATGATCCAAACTCTGTTTTCTGTTATCCTGCAATAAATCCATCATAACTCTCCTGATAAAAACTTGGCTCGTGTCTTCACCATATCTAAAATGTTAACAAGCTATGATGTTGCCAGATTGTAACAAAAGTTGTAGAAAAATCCTTTCTTGGCACAGTAAATCTAGGAAGATTAGCTAGAAACTCTGTAAGTTGTTGGCCTGACAATTTCAATTTCTGGACAAAAAAACCCAACACAGAAATACAGAAACTAAGGCAAAATTTCCTGCTGAATCAGACTGACTTGTGAGCCCTCTCCTCTCCCCACATGATGAAAAATAAAGACAATTTGCTGGCTTTTGAGAAATGCAGGCTTTTCTTTTTTTTTTTCCTCTTCATTAATGGTTATGTAGCTGTCCTGAAAAGTGTCAGTTTGACAGCCCTGAACACTATTTATTCCCAGAGCACTTTAATCACTCACACTCATTTGTTTTTCATGCTTCAGCTCACAAGATACATGTAAATTTTGGGCTGCTGCTCTTGCAATACTGACAGCAATGAGAAGACAGGAGGGACAATGAAAATGTGTAAATAAAATTTACCCCAAATCAGTGATTTTTTTTTTTACCAGGAATTTTCTCCAATCCCAAGCTTTTGCTTAAAACAATCCCAGGAGGTGGGATGGAATCCCAATAAGCCTGAGGAACAATGAGGAGGAAGGATGGATTTTGACTTAAAGGACATCAACCAGATGTCCATCCCTTTGTGTAATACTAGTGCTGAAGTCGCTCAAAGCTTCCTTCCCCCTTGTAAAACTGTCTCCGAGTTGTAAAACCGTGTCTGCCTGTGGCCAGTTCCCATGGCTCAGCTGGCATGCAGTAATTTGGTCTTCACAAGGCAGTACCCCCAGGCCCACAAGCACCAGTTTGAGCTCCCAACCCCGCTGCGAGCTTCCTTGAATGGTTCATTGGACTTTCGTTTGCTATTTGTAAAATGGGGATAATGATATTTGCTTTCTCCTGCTCACTTCCTTTTTAAAAATTGATTTCAAATTTGTATAAAGGCTGCCCTCGTAACACCAGTGCTATGGATCCCTTTCCCAGCTTTCCCAGGGTCCTACTGCGATGGTTAATGGAAGCAAGGAACAGATATCTAGCATCAAAACTATCTTTACATTAATGAAGCCTCACAGCAAAATGCAACTGCCAAAAGGAAAAACAGAAGGAACATAAAATCAGCATGAAAGGGAAAAAAAGGAAAAAAAAAAAAAAACAACCAATAATTATCAGAAAAATCAACAGCGAAAAATAACTTATTGCCATAAGCTATACTGTGGCACACAGCCAGCTGAGCTAATGACTTAAAAAATGAGCAAGTGGGCAGGCTGCAGGAGAAAAGTGTTACCCTTGGGATCGTTCAAAAGGAAGCTTGTAATGATTTAAAGATCTCAAGACCCCTCAGAGGGACAGGACTTCAGAGCATCTTTTGCAAAAAATTTACTTTCTTCCCATTCGAGAGGGCACGTATATGTGGTTTTGGGGGGTGGGGAATGATAGTTGATAATGTGAGAAAGATACAGGTACCCAATGCCAACGGGAGGCTTAGTCACACACAATAATCTCTGCGATATTAAGCCTGCAGGTTAGAAAACCTATTTCCTGGAGATGTATTTTGCACACAGGATTATTTCCACTAGCGCACCATTCATTTTTTGGCAGGCTGACATGAGAGGCACCAAATCGACTGGCAGAGGAGATGCTCAGGGACAACTGGTGCAGAGCCAGGAGATGCTGTCAGAGATGGTACTGCCTGTCTCACCATCTCTGCCCTGCCTCTCCAGAGAGCAGGAGATTATTAGCAGGGGAAGATGTGGGGGAGAATGGCTCAGAAGAGACACGGATACTGCATTAAAACTTCACTGCAAATCAGGAGGGGCAGACTGTGTTTCTCAGGGGCAGTATCTTTTCCCAGTCTGACATTCGTTTGCTTTGGCATGTCGCAAGCGCAGCGTCCCATGTGCACACTTGGCTCTTGCTGTCCATTGAAGCACTACGGTGAGGAGTTCTAAACATTAATTCACTTCAAGGAAAAATAGGGACAAACTCAGAGAGGTTTCAACAAGTATTTTTTGCTTTATTTTCGTATCTCATCTTGGACAAGGAGAGTCTGTGGGTCACCTTCTAAAGGATTTCTAGAGGATACCGCTATTCAGTTCTTATGCAGAGTGTTAAGATATACAGTACAGTACAAGACAGTTTTAACACATTGACCAAACCTCTTACCTATGTGTTTGCTGCAAAGTTAAAATTGGGCCTGAAAACTGCCCTCTCCCTGGTATATTTTTTAAAGCCTTCAATGAACATGGTAAATGATGGGCAAAGATGTTACTCTGCTGTTACACCAGCACAGGTGGGAAGGGATGTACGGAGGAGGTATGGGATGATGAAGCAGACACGTGGGAGATGCCACTTGTTCGCAGATGGGAGTGCTTGAGTAGGTGATCCAAATGAAGAACAAGTAAACAAGACTGAAATAAGTATTTTGCACACCAATGACTTGTGAGAAAAAATGGGTGGCAGTTTGTGTCAGTTTAAATACAACTCCAAATTACAAAACTGAAAGACTTAAATACTTCTAGAATAGAGTTTAATCACATTACACAAAGGGCAGTATAATGAGGTTGCCTGGGCTGGAAAGCCTCTGCTATACCTAAATGACAAAATCTCATAATCTGCAGTGTGCCCAAGAAGTCCCCTCTGGAGAAGCACAAGAAAGAAATGAGGATACTGCAAATTTAAACTGAAAAATCAGAAAAGTTGATCATGCCCCTTTAAAATATCACACTGTTGGGTCTCTGTGTGACATAGATTTCAAGTGGTTTGCAGCAGTGGGTATCTGCTAAACAGTATTATTCCTGAATATATTTGGATAAGTAAATGACACACTTATTATGAATACGGTACCCAGAGTGTGTTCTCGCTGTAAGGATTTCATCCAGAAAGGCTGCATACAAAACACTGAGAAATAGCTGCAGCCAGATGAGAGCAAAACAGCAACAAATGAAGGCCAGCAAAATTGGAAGACGAAAGCTTCATGGCAATGCAGCTGTCCTACTTCTCCTTGCCTGCTTGTCTTCAAAGCAAACTAAAAGCAGATGAACCTGGGAGCAGATTCCTGCTCAGCTTTGCTGCAGGCGGTGAACCACCAACCCAGGGAGATGGAAGAGCGCGGCTTCATCAACCTCCTTCTCCTGGCAAGGACTCGCTCTTCTTCTCGCCTGAGGCTACTCGAAGGATTTAGGAGCATTGGAGCTCTCCATCCCCCCACAAGACAGGTTTTCATTTTATTCTGCGGCTGAGAAACCAAAGCATGGGGAGGTTGATTGACTCTTGACAGCAAAGCTCCTCATTCCTACAGAACGTAACCCCTCTTCCAGCACTCTCTGTGCTGGAAAGTTAGCCAGAATGATATAAATTTAAATATTTAATGGAACTAAATATTTAATCCATCTTAACACCCACCTCTTCTCTGCTATATTCCATTTCTTCCTTCCTTCTCTATTTCATGTGCTCCTTTTGCCTCTTCTCTTCCCGTATCCCCCCCAGCCTTGTGGTTTATGCTTACCATTTTTACCCCGTCAATCACACTACTGCTGCTTCCTTGCCTCTTTTCTCTACAACCCAAGTAGTGTGCAACGCTGTCCATCACACACTGACTTTATGAACAGAAATTCTTGAGACACAAAGACTCTAATCTGCTCTAAGTATTCCTCCCTCCTACCCACTTTCCAATTTTGGGGCTTATTCTATCCCTACATGGCTCAGTGCTCTATAAGGGGCACAAGAAACTACTGTATCTCCTGTGATGAGATAACTGTGCTCAGCCAGTTGCCATAACAGCTTGTGAGTTGGGTGACCCAAACACCGACCACCGCAGTGCTGCCATGGACCATCTCCAGGTCCTATAGGAGAGGAGACGTGAGGACATTTTTGCCAAGGGCCGGAGAGCTGCTGCTACTCGAGGGCCACTTCTGAAGACCGACACCTTGATGTCCGCTGGTGCTCGGTGATGTTCAAAGGCTGCTCTGGAAATGACTACCTGTCCCTCTTCCCTACTGGGTTAATCGGATGAGAAAAGGATGAGGGGGAATGGAAAAGCTCATCCACCTTCCGGAGCATGCAGGAGAGGGAACCGATTTGACTGCATACAGACGTCAGGTCACGCAAGTGAAGTTTTACTGGAAGAAGGCAGATGTCTCCGTCCTCAGGAAACAACCCCTGACACAAAGGTCACCTGGAAGCTGCAGACTTGCTCTTTTTTGAAACACTTTGAAGACAGTTAAACTTTCACCATTTCATGTTTATTATTTTGCAAACTTTCAGTTGGGTTCTGCAAACATCCCAGAGGAAAGGGCTAGTTAGTTGTCACTTATGTGACAGTGTCTGTAGTTATTTCTCTTTTATCCCTCTGAGAGTTATCCTATAATTTTTGAAGTTGTAGGTTGGTGTCAATAAGCTAGTTGTTCAGGGCATTCTATTCTCTAAATTTCTCCTATGTTCTCAGCCACTCAGAGACAAACAAAGGCAGAAGTGTCCAATTCCATAAATTGCTCAGCTGCAGTATTTCCCCACTCTGTCCTGGGTAATTGGATATTAGTCACCTTATGTTATGTTTCTATTCCCTGGACTTCTACATGGAAGCACAGTGAACAGTCAGTAATGAACAAAGACTTTGCTTGCTTCCAGCTAAATCAGTCCATCCACAGATGAACAACAGTGTTTGTACGAAAAACAATTGTTCCTTAACCCCCTGACTTAAACAAAAAATGCATCTACACAAGGAATTACAGCAAAAGAATACCGAGAACAAGCAAGTTTGACCTGAGCAGCTGTTGAGAATTGGGGTGTTGTTAATTTTGGATATTTGCAACCAAGGCGTGCAAAACTCTCCTATATTTTTTGCCTCACATTTTGCATCAGAGAGAAATTCAAACAGGCTTGACAGGGAGATTCAGAAACATTTCCAGTGACATGGGGGTTGGATTTATGGCCCAAGGATTTGCTTAGCTTTTTCACAGAAGTAGGCAGAGCTAAAAGCAAACCCAAACTAACCCTGGAGCTATAATGCACAGTACAAAATAGTTTTTTTCTGAGCCAAGGCATTGTGCAGGGTGTAAAGCATCAGGCCCATGCTGCCCACAGACACTAAACAGGGACAGTAAGGGACCTCAGTTCTCTTTAGCCCACTGAAACCTGTAAATGTGTGTTTACTAGCCATCCCGGAGCAGTTCAGATCCTGATATGAGTGAGTAGTTAAATCCTGGTTTTACTTCCCTTGGACTCTGGGAAATTTCCCTTCATCTTCACGTCTCACATACAAGTTTCTTCCAGCAGTGTCAGTCTTTTTGTTCCTAGGTTTTATAGTGCTGGGCACCCCTGGGTTTTGAGTAGGTTGCTGAAATCCTACAACACTACAGATGATAGTTACCATTAGTCCCACTCCTGATTCAAAGGGGACTTTCACAGGGAAGTTCTTCTTTCATTTCAGTGCAATCAGTTGGGAGCAATTGCGGTGGAAAGGATTTTAAAAGGCAGGCTGGAATCAGCATGCGTGTGACAAATCAAGGAAGATGACAGCCAATGTCCAAAAAAGAGAGACCGAACTTTATTCTGCTTTAAATAGTAGGACACTAGGGGGAGTGTCTGTCCTTTTCCTGCCAAGGACTTCTAAGAAGACTAAAGCAAAATAATTTCCTGCAAGCAGTGAGTTAGATGCAATTCATATTTAATCACACAGAATCATTTGAGGTGCACAAAACCAACACTGAGTCATCACACTGACATATCACCACGACCTCTGGTCTGCTGTTCTGTTGCTTCTCCCACATCCAATGTGTGGTTTTCTTCTGTCCCCTGTTTTCCAGCCCCAGGTAAGATTGTAACCTGGCTGGGGCAGCACTGCCCTGCTCTCACTCTTCTGTGCTATACTAAACTCCTCTTTCTGCCTTAAATATTTGTAATAAGAAACAGAGGTGCTAGTGGACTCATCTGGTCAGTCAGGTTAGCTGATAATCCAAAATAAGTCTTTAAATCCACAGAAGATCATAAACTGGTAGAGATGCAAAGTTTGTAACTTTTTAGTTATAGAGGGCAAGTAATACTATTGTATTGCAAATATTAAGGAAACACTATTGTATATACACTTATCTAGACATGTTTCATACACATACGTTTCTAAGTCTGATTTTATTTACATATATATATATGCATTAACACATAAAGTATCCAAATAGTATCCAAAGAAAAATAAGCTTGTTAAGTTTGAGGATATGTTTCAGCACGCGTCTCCTGTCTTAATCAGATGCATGGCTAAAAGTCAGGGTGAAGCAGATATTTATCTCAAAGTAGCCAGATGCCTAGCATGCCAAATAGCTCTTTGACCTCCCTTTTGTAATATTGGTCAGCAAACATTCAGAGGAGAACTCATTAATAGAAAGGGAGAGCAGCAGTGTGTGGGCCACAATTTGCGAGCTCACTTGACCATCAAAAGGGCCATGAACTCAACAGCTACATGCATAGGAACTGAAAGATAAGAGGAAATTTCTTAACAAGCACATGCCAGTTATTTGATAGGCTAATTGGTGTAGAAAGCAACATCCCGAAAGTTCTTGGAGAGATTACATGGAAATTAATTAAATTGATTTAAAACACTTTGAAAAATCAGCTATCATAAGTGACAGTCTTGGGTTAGACCATAAAATAACTGATTAAGTGGAAATAAACGCAATTGGATTTGGATAACTAAATCATAGACAGCCAAAAGGGGATGGATTAGAAAGTGATTAGGCTAATCTTGAAGGGCAAATGAAATGAGAGGAACTTTCCAATCCTTAAATGCTGTCATTGTCTTTGTTAACATCAACGGTATTTGGTTTTGAGAGAAGTAGGACATAAGAAAGAGGTACACAAACTAATAAATTACTTAGCAAATGAAGTCAAGACACTCCTATATGCCCTCTTTCTTACAACAAGGAAAAGGAAGAAAAGCAAAGCAATCAGAGACAACAGATAAGTGGAAAAGTTTCCTTAGAAGACTTCACAATATCTTCAGGTCCCAAACCTTTGCAGAATTCCAAGAAGGACTAGAAACTCATACAGACACTGCAAGCAGGAAAAATGCTGCAACTTGAGATAAAACAGGTGTTAGAGGGGCCCTTAGAGGTTAGATAATCTGTTCTGCAAAGTTCGGATCAGCTACATCTATCTCATCCTCCTAAATTGCCTTATCTCAGAAACAGCTTACCAGTTTCTGTGCAACAAAGGTTAGCATGTTTTTCTCTATAGTTCCATCTTAAAGCTTTCACCATCCTTGGAAGAAATAAAAACTGGGTAATGCAGAACATTCTTCATTGTTCTTTCCTGTCTGGTGGTTCCTAGAGCCTGAGACCAGATACACCTTTTACAGGTGTGTACAGAAATGATGATAACTTCCCTTCGGATATATGAGCTGGGGATTCACAAGGTGGTCATATTCAGATCTGCTGGCATTTAAATTAAAAGAAGATAATGATATGCATAAAAGGTTTACAGCCTTTTCAAATAAGGCATAAAGAAATATTAGGGAACATGCAAAACTTACTGCGATAATTCAGTGTGACAGTTAGCCCACAACAGCTTTTGGAACCAAACTCTGAAAATATACAAGCCTTCACTATCATATCATATTGCCTCTTCTTTCCCCGGGGTTTGTGAGCCACTGCAAGAGAAAATGCAGTAAATTGAGTGTCATTTGAGAGCCATTATTCACAGGACTGAATAGTCAAACCAATGAGAACAATACAGACTTCAAAAGCCAGTAATACAGAGGGGGCGGGGAGGAAAGAGGAGCTGAAACAAAATGTTCTTCAAAAAGTCTCAAACATCATGATGAGATAGGACTTAGAGGCCACATAGAGGCTTCAGGCAATGTCAGGATCTTCCTGTGCTTAAGTAAAGTGCAAACAGGCACAAAGACACAGAGCCTTCCCCAAAGCTGAAAAAAAGCCAAGAGGACAACTCAAACGCACAGCATGTGGTGGCACTCAGAAAGAAGCGGACACCAAGTACCAACATAGCTTACGGACAAGCAACAGTTGCTCAATTAGTGCAAATATATAACCAGCAATCCCCATCCCCGTCTCTGGAGCAACTGTTCACTCTTAAATACTCACAGATGAGTAACGTAGAGAGATTTGATGAAAGGATTGGCCAATGCTTTGCACATCATGGAGGAAGATGAGCTATCCTTAAGGTGCAGATCTGAACAAACCCGTTCAATTAAACATTCCCTATCCCTCTTCCAACCCTGCATCTTGGTGTTTTGCCTTGGAGGAGCACATCTAGGCTAGGGTACCAGCCCTCATATCATTCCTCCAACTGAACTGCAAGAATACCAGTATGGGCCCAGAAGTCTAGCTAAAAGGTTGAATGAACATACTCCCATCGCTTTGCATGATGAAGGTTCCAACCTCGAGCAGCTAACACTTTTGGAAGCACCACTGCCTTTATCAACACGAAAAGTAAGGGCAGAGTTTTAAAGAAAGCTAGCTGAATGCTTTTTTCCACACTGTTTCATCTCTACTATGGAAAATGAAATGGTCTTCATTCAAGTTTGTAAGTTTGAGTTATATATCTTGATGTAAAATCCAAATGAGGTAAAGATAATGCAGCGTAGAGCTTTCACAAAACAGAGAGAGTTGAGTAAAAACCTCAGGCTCCTCTGCAACCATAACTCTGCTTACAAACATAAATGAAAATGAAAATCTGCCTTCTCAGTGGAAATCTATCTGACATTCATGGTTTCATTTTAAAAACGCTTGAGAAAACCTGAGTGAAGAGAAGGACGTTTTCATAATCGGCAATGCTGAAGGCAGTTAAGTATGGTCACAAAGGGTGACTTAACTACAGAAAGTGGGGAAGAGAATAGATGGGAGAGAATTACATTGGAAGTAGCTTGAATAATCAAAGTAGGAATTTCTGGGGAAATAAAAGAAAAGTTTTTGGTGTGTGATCAAAATCAAAGGTGTTAGGCATTCCAGGGAAGAAAACATTGGATACAAATTCAAAGTAGGTAAGAAGAGACATAAGCTGCCTTCATTGTTCAGTCTGTTTTGACCTCACTTTAAATGTTTGGGGGCATAAAAATACATAAGATTCTGAAGGAATAAGTTATACATCTTTTCAAAGACCACAGAAAAAATGGAGCAATACGTTAAACAATGATTTGAAAGTCTGATATGATTTTAACTACAGAAACAGTAGAAAACAGTGCTGGCAGAGATTCAAGAGATCATCCCAACCACTACCTGAAAACTACCAACCTGGTATCTAGCTGATCCTGAGAGAAACACTTTCACACTCTTCCCCAGACTGCTTTTTTTGTGGGAAGTAGTGTACTTTCCCACAACACGGTCTGTTCTAGGGCTTAACTCTCCTTATTCCGACAGAAGTCTCCTGGGTAGCTAATACAAAACACTCTTACTGTAATTTAAACCTTTTCTTCTTTTCCACATACAGTCAACAAGAAGAGCATGTTTCTACATCTGCTACCTTTAACTCAGTGGAAGACTCTTGCCACATCTTCTCTCAATCTTCATTAATAACCATAGCTTTAGGGTAATTTTCTAGAGACTTGCACTGATTTTTAAAATGCTTGAGAATTGTACAGTCCAAATGTAGCTCAGCTCATCCAACTGCACAATAGCATCTGCATTTCAGCTAATTATTCTGATATTTCTTTGTAGTCAGGAGAGACAAATACACCTAGCTGGAGGTCTCTATTGACTACAAAGACAGTCACGAGGCAATTGCTCAGATGGAGGTGTCTGCATTGGAGAAGAGTGATTCAGCTGTCTAACGGGTGGTTGGTACTACTGAAGACATTTCAGAGTGTATCAGACATCTGCATGGAGCTGGCAGGTGTGCACAGCCTATGGGATTCCTGTGCCATTCTGTAAAATTTCCCAAATGGTTTTCACCTTCTTTATCTTCGTTCCTCAATAAATTCTAACTCTTTCCCCTATATGAATCTCTGCTAAAGTACAGGGGTTTTAGCACCCTATTGTCTTATAGAAAGACAGTTTCAGAACCCCAGAAATGTATGAGCTACAAGCCCTTTTCTAATTTCTTCCCAACTTTATCTAAGATGAGTTAGGTCATGGGAAATGCTGTAGCCTTTTGCACTTGTGCCAACATGTTTTTTAGCACCAATATCTCCTTTTATCTTCCCTGGTGTTGGTTGTCCTGACAAGTGTAGAGAGAGAAATCATATCCTCTCTCAGGCCTTGTTCTCAGATAAATAAGCTAAATTCTTTTGGTTTCCGCTCAGGAAGCTTTCTACATTCATGGTACTTCCAAGCACAAAACCTTGCAAATTTTCACAGTGATTTTCGCCCCATTTTCATTATACCAGTTCTTCAACCTTTGTCTTATTTTTAATGTCCTTGCCTTTTCTGTCTTAGTCATGCTTCCCACTTGTTGATAATACAACTATCACACTAAAATGATGTGGCCCACCTATTTGCAGTGGGTCACATTTTCCTTCTACCACTGTTGTGCCATTTTCTGTACTGTCATTCCTATTATCCATCCCGTCATTCCCTTTTTGTTGCAAACTAATGCAGAATATTTAGTTTGCCTTCTAGCCATATTCAACATAATTTGTGGATCTCTCTGCATAGCAACCTCTTTTATTCCTTCCTCATTTTCTTTTATTTATAGGACTGAAGAACCTTTGCTAATTGTTTCATAAACATCCACTTCACTTTCGGCAATTTACATTACAATTGTATCCTTCTTGACACCAAGAGCTTATCATTCTTTACTGATCAGTCCTTTTCCTATTCCTTTTAAGCTCTTTGTTAATTTTTTTAGAGCTATGTATTCAGAGAGAGAAGCCTGGAATTCTTCCTTCCTATGTTTTTTTTTAATATACAAATTCCTTATTATTATTTTTGCAACTTTGGCTTAAAGAAAATCTAGAAATTTTCTATATGCAAGTCTTCAAACTTTTCAGTTGAGTTAACACCACTAGGCACTTCTTTCAGCCACCAACAGTTTTGCTTTGGAATTTTAAATCTTCTTTGCAGACTATTTTTATCCTTGCATAAATGTCCCAATGCTATCTTAACATCAATTTTTTTCTAAATTAATTTTGCTCAACCGGACAATTGAGTCTGGATTTCCACTCCAATTCCTGTATCAATACTTTTTGCTAGTCACATGTGTTATCCTTTTAGCTTCTTGCTGTAGGTCTTAACCTCTTTTTGCTGCCTTAGCTTCCTGCATATAGTTGTTTTGAAGAGACCATCCCCAACAACATAAGTGAATCAATGACATAGTCACTGCTGTCACTAAAAATCTTGCTCTTTACCTTTCAGTGATTGTCTTTAGTTCATTGTCATATCATTTGCCTGATTTTTTCTTCTGTGAACTAATACCAAACTTCTCCCATTCTTTCTTATTCTAAAATTCTTTATCAGTCAAGTTACTCTCTTTTCAAGAAACATATTTTTGTAAGGCCATATGTGGGTTGAGAAAGTCCCTCCTGCCAGTAGTCACTGTCCCCAGACCTTCCTGAGAGTACCAGCTCTGGAACCATCTGCTGACTGTCACCTTACCACCTTCTTTTCCTCCTCTGTGAAGTGCAAGATTGCCACAATAGTGCCCCGAGACTCCAGTCCCTGGTATTTCTCCCAGACTTGTATGCTGAGACATTATTTGGAAATCTGGCAGCATAACTTGTCCCAGATGATGACTGGATTCTTCTTTGTTCCTTTCAGGGTCTTTTCCAGCCTTAGATCTACATTTGTGCTCTTCCTCCTGAGAGACAGCACACTCTTATTTTGAATGCACTTAGAGGCTGCAAATCTTACTTCTTAATGAGTGCCTGGCTAGCAGATTTGCTTCTTTCTCAATTTGGTATCACCTTTCCAGTTTTTGTTTTCCTTCCTTCTGTAGTTCCTCTGGTGGTTGTGCTTCTGGGTTTTTTTTTGAGCTCTAATGCCTGGCTATCTCTTTGGGTGGAGGAGCATCTCCTCTCCTTTGGCACCACCAGATCTACCTGTTTTTCTAGTGCAGAAAATTTATGAGTTCTTTTTTCTTAGCCTTTTGCTTCCTTTGGCCTCACAATCATTTATTTTACTAGGACACCACTGCCAGGAGTTTTCTCTAGCCCAGAAAAACGCTTCAGCATTTTTACTTCCCTGTACAATTGACAGATGGCACTTCACACAGACGCAGCTTCTACCAACACCTAGTCTTTTGGGTGCAGTTCTGCAAGCCCCACAGCTTCTGCACCCAGCCATCTTTTAAGAAGGAAACCCCATCCCTCTTGCAAACTCTCAAATGCTGTGTGAAAACAGCAACAGCATTTAAAAGTGAAAAATGCAATTGAATAAACACTCCCGTTGTAGCCTTTACCTTAGCGTCTCCATGTAGAAATAAACATCTTTCCGGATGGATCAGACTGAATTATGAGTTTGAACACTGCACCACACTAGTGGAAAGGAAAATAAGTTATAGTTCATGATGTTCTCCAGGCGGAGTGTGGACGATTCTTACAATCCAGCTAATAGCTTGTTCTGCAGCACTAGGTGCTTACAACACTTCACTCCTAGTTATTCTCCTTTGCCTTGCTTGCGACAGCAGCAAGCAGTATGGCAGGCTGGCAGGGGCTCTACGCAAGAACTTCCCTATTTTCTTCCAAAAAAAAAAAAAAAATCATATTAAAAATATCAAAGTGGCAGCCTGAGGGGACAAACCACCTCCTGGCTCTTCTCTTGCCCTTCCTCATCTGAACGTAGCAGGTTTCAACGTAGCCCAGAGGAACATTGTTTTTCCAGCAGAAGAACAAATAGGAGCAGATGGGAGATAAAATAAATAATCAGAAAAACAGAACAATAATATGGTTAGCATGTACCTGCTGGTTACCTCCCAGCTTCACCAGAATGTGCATGTAAAAAGCAATGAATCTCCCAGCCAGTAACAAGATCATGGAGTTTCAACAGTGCTCATTTGCAAGCTCTTTCTAGCCCAGCATAGACCCTTTTCTGGAATTATTTATGACCTGTAAAGTTAAACAGCACACTCCAGGAAAGTGATCTTAACTGGTTTTTCAACTAGTTTGGATCAGAAATGCTTGTATCATTAATCCGTATGAAAAACCATCCACACTTGCTCATCCCAGGATAAATGTAGACAAATTCCTGGCATGCTTGAGCGTGCAAGCTGTCCAGAGCCCACCCAGAGCTTTCTGCTGCGGATTCACAGACCACTCTGAAAAGCAGAAAATAGGGCTGGAGCGGCTGTGTAATGCATCCCCTCACCCAACGTAAGATCAGGTGTAATTCTGCAATATTTGTCTAGATTGTTCTCAAAAACATAGACATAAACTTTATACAAGTTTTCTAGGCAAAACCAAATGACAATTCAGCAGGTTGTTTCAAACTTGTGCCTTGGTCCAAATGGACCACTGTGTCGCAGCACATGCTACCTTGTCATTAATTAACGCCACTCTTTCTATACAACTTCATTTTCTGTCATACTAGGCAATGGCTGCATGGTCCTTCTTGGTCATGCTTGGTTAATACAGTCTTCCATGAAAACTAAATATCATTTGTTTTGTTCTCAATGACTTTAAACTCACACATAGTTAAGTACACATTCTTTGCTTGCTGATAAGTTTTTATTTTAACCACAAAGGGATTTACAGTGTCAAACCCCTGCTTATAACACCTGCTCAAAGTCTGCTTCTGCTGCCCAGCTGGAGCGATGGCCAATAACACACGACTTGAAACACGATGTAAGTAGGCTTCACTGTGAATATTGTCTTATGGTTAAAAATGTTTGGCTTTATACTGAGAGGGAAAACAATAAAACAGTCAAAAACTGCACGGGCAAAGGAAGTTTCATAGTCATCTACTCTGATGCCCCCAGAAAAAAAGTTTTCACCAAATAACTTGTGCATGAAGCCTCATCATTTTGACTGGAACCGGAACACCTTTGGAAAAAAGCATTCAATCCTACAGATTTTTTGATAAACAATTCAATTTAAACAGTATTTTATGGACAAAAAGCCTTTTTGCTTCATGGATTATATGGAGGGATAAGACCTTGTAATTCAAGCATAAACTTCTCCTACGTGAGCTAGCATAATAATTCATTTTTTTAATCTCAGAAATGTTAAGTTCTTAATCTGCATGTAGACCAATCGCTAGACCGAGTTCCCATTATTTTTTCAGTAATATTTATCGTGTAAGCACAGTCAGTTTCATTAGTTTTTATGAAAATTTTTAATCTCTCCATTTGCTTTAAGCCATAGTTCTTTCATTTTAGCAGATGAGTACAAGCTCTCATACATACTGTAACCCTATATGTCCCTCATAAATCAAACTTGATGTGACGAAATTATTTTGTTTTCGTTTCCTAATCTGAGCAATGCTAGGAAATGAAAAGACAGAACAGCTTTTTATATAAGTATACAACACAGTCACAGAACTGTCTCTGATCTATTTGCTGAAATGTTTTTTCTTCTACTTAAAATCTTGCTGTATTTACCAAAAACATTTCCCACTCTAAATTCTGAATGTCTTGAGGGAATATTACCAAATGTAACTACATCCCAGTGCAATTCTGAGTTGCTTGAAACTTGTCAAATTTAATTATTTCACCTGCATTAGCTTTCTTCAGCTTAAAATTTTACTACCAAGATATAAATCAGCCATTTATACTGAAAATATTAATTAAAAAGAGTAAAAGAAAACCTCTTTGCTTGAAGTGTTTGAAATTTTGAAGATAAACATGCAAGCAGTTTATTCCAATAAGATAAACACTATTTTTTTTTACAGCTGTTCTTAGTGCTCACTAAAGGTATCTAAATGCTTTCTGCATTTTGAACAGAACTTTACAGCCTTCCTAGAAAACATAAGTTAAAACTTACCGTAGAAGAAGAAATCAAGCAATGAATTGAAGAATGGTCTTACAAGCTGAACACATTCTAGAAAATATAGTGGATGTCTTCCACCACCTGTGGTGAAACTCAACTTTGTAAGATACCATGTAATTTAATAGGCATGTGATAGGATGGGAATATTCTGATATTTATGAACAGTGTGATATTAGCAAAATTACATGTACTCTTTGGCCACAGAATCATCTTTCCCACAGGGCAGTAAAATCCTAACAGAAAACAAAACAATTTTGATGTACACCCTCTGAAAAGATACAAACCTGAGAACTTTCAGCTCAGAAGTTCAAGTTTTCTGCAGCAGTTGAAAACTAAACAGGTAACTTAGGAATTGAGATATTGGCTTTATTTCTTCACTTTACATACCTGCACTTGAAAATGTAGTTCTGGGACTTGACGTTTATGCATTTCTTCTTTTGGTTTCATAAGTCGCTCCCAGCCAGAAATATCAAGCAGTTAGCAGTTAGCCATCCCGTTATTTACTGCTATTCTGTTGACAGTCTGTCAGCCTCTTTTCACCACCCATTCACTCATTTACCAGGGAAAGCGAAGTCAGGCTCCCTGTTAGGGGCTATCTTGACAGTTAAGTGTGACCAAGGACCAGGGATAAGTTGCTAAGGCCTCTCTCCTCCAAGCCACATCCCTATTAGTATTATCCATTCCGCAGTTGTTACCTTTCCAAGTTGTAGTAAGACAACTCAACTACGTCCCTCACTCATGGTCTTCAGCAATGTGCTAGCAGTACGAGTCTTTCCTAGTGTTGTTTCTACTTTTTCCGTTTCACTCTTCCCTTACCCCGAATTATTTTTTCAAAGTAATGGTGATAATGGTGCTTTCACCCAAACGGCTCCCTGAGGAATCATCATTTCCCCATGGGAACATACTGATGAGGTGAAATTTTCATCCTCTTTTCATTCCTTTTGTCCTCTCAGCGACTCAAAGGGTGTGCATAGATTAAGGACTGAGACAAAGCTTGGGCTGGGGACGCCAGGGTCGATTCTGAATGATGTGAAGGTTGCTTTTGGATAAATGGATAACTGAAATTCTCAAGTAACCTTAAGTCACCGTAGTTTTTCTGTGTCCTTATACACAAATATTGCCTTATTTTCTTGTCATATAGTTACTAAGCAGAAAAAATCAAACTGGTTTTTGAGGCTGAAAGAGAATGGAAAAGGTTAAGAGATAGTGCCTGAGAAATCTCCTAAACATTCTTTTACTGGCAGCCCTCAGGGAACTGTTTATCTGAGAGGGGTAACATTAAGATGGGGGTCTGAATTAGGTAAGATACATCTGCCCCCAGAAGTCACATTAGACATATTTGCCTGTATTTAATTGCTGCTAGAAACATACTGCAAACTTTTAAAGCTTGGTTTTAAATCCTTGGTTTAAAAAATCTCATCTTGTCATCAGGTGCTCATGATACTGAAGAATAAAAATCACAAGAAACACAGAGATGCAAGACACTATTGCCCAATATCCAGAGACACAGGAGCAACTTGCCCTTTCTAGGAAATTGGCTAAGATGGATGGGATGAATCAGTTTCCAATTTTGTCTCTCTCTTTCTCTCTATTGAAACTAAAGGAAGTTTATAAGAATAACTTGTACCAGACAACAAAATTTCAAGACAGGAGAGCTCTACTCACCTACCATTAAAAGCCACGAGTAAGTGAATTTCAGTATTACTACCTGCCAAAGATATAAAGCCTTATAGTTGACAAAGTGCTTTTCAAAATGCATGAAATGACTCAGCATGCCAACACCCCTATCACCACAATACAAGCCAAGACCTATTAAATCAAGAAAGAAGATGTTCTGTCCACAGTAGAACAACACTGCACCACAAGCTTGACTTCTCTAAACTTTACAAAGCCTGAGAAAAACGTGCCTGGTAAACCAAAGCAACATTTTGCTGTGAGGAAACTGAGCAGTGGAGATCATGGTATGAAACCAGAGCTGTTTGGGTTTGTTGTAGTCATCCAACACGTTGTATCCAACGCACAAAGGTGATGTGAGTAGTAAGACGCGTTGAACTGGGCCATTACTGAACGTTTCAAACTCACTCCCATCTCTCTCAGGGCTTCTTTTGTGCAATCCTTGCAATTCTAACCGATGCCAGGGTTATACTGCCAAAGATACACTTTGTAAAGGACTTGGGAACAGCAGGCACACTGCTCAGGATGCAGCCAATCAGTCGCGGTGGGTAGAATATTAAATTCTGATGCCATTTTATGCTTTTCTTTTGTTTTTTAATATTCTTATTTTGATGTTCAGATCCTCTGGACTGTGCTGGTTGTGTACAGTTGAGCGCTAGACCCATTTTTATTGACAGCTTGGATGTGTACAACAATAGAGTGGTACAGCAGCAGAAAACCAGGGTATAAAAAGGGTATATGGATGGCTGAACTCTGCCATTGTTGAGTTGCCAATCAAAACCCACATTATTATACAAAAATAAGTTGTTGCATCCACAGAGATGGAACTTGCCTGTCAATCTAAAGTATTATACATAGACACAGCCACAGACCAAGGTCTAAAAATGGTTTGACTGACAACTGTACTCTGCAGCAAGAGCAGAATTCTCTCCTCCCAGTTTTAATTACATGTCTCTTGTAAATACATACATTTAAAAATATTAACTAAGATGCAGCTGTGTTTAACTATGATTTTCTTGCTAATCTTCCCGAGAGTTCCTTAGTATTTGTACAAGACTTTGAAGAACTGCATGACATGGTAAGTATTATTGTTAAGCTGTCTGCCTCTCATGAAAATTACAGCACAGCTAAAAGAAGCAAGAGAGTTTCCAATATAACCCATGACTGTTAGATGTTGAAAACTTTCAGAAAACAAAAGGTCTTTTAAACGTGAAACTTTTCCTGTCACTCTCCAAGTTAAGCAATTTGAAAGGAAAATATGATCCGCTTTTTTCACTTGACATTTCCATTCCGACTCATTCTCAGACTTCCTCTCTTCTCACGTTGACTCAGACTGACTTACTTTCACAGCCATGAGTACAGCTACAGTGTCCTGATTCTGAAAGCCTGTGTACATACTGATAAGTCAAGGACAATTTTGGCAGAAGACCGGTTGGATATAAACTAACCTGGAATATGTTTTGGCCAAAAAAGAGAAAAATTTCTGCTAATTCTATGTAGTCTGTATTGTTCTGTATTAGCCAATGAGATATATTTGAAGGCTATTTTAACAAGGATGGTTATAAGGTTAAAGGACTTTTCTACCTTATGCTAAGTTGGAAACTAAATTTTCATGATAGTCTGTGTCAAGAAAACTAGCCACATTTTGTAAGAACTTTTGCAAAAAAAATCTAAAATTTTTAGTGATTTTTTAAATGCCTTGTTTGCCTTGAACTTTTTACATTTCTGTTTTTACAATTGCCATATGGATACCAGTTATGACAATTTGTGTCTGGTGCTTAGGTATTTTTGTACATCTGCTTTTAAAATAGGCAGATGGAGTTTAGCTGAATTCTGTAGAGCTATAAACAAGTGGATATGAACCAGGTTGTGTGAAAGAGTGTGCTAAGCTTGCTCTATTTTGTTTGTTCAACTGCAAGAAAAGATCAAAGCTTCCTAAGGTATGTTGGCATCACTGATTGCTGGATAGTACAAGAAGGAACTCAACTAACCTATCGAGGTGAATCATACCAAACAACCTTAACAGACACAGGAGGGGAGCCTGCTTTATAGAGGCTGCCTTGCAGAAGTGATAAACACAAAGGAGTGTATTAATAATTAGACAAGAAAGGACAGAGAAAGCAAGGAGCCTCCAATAAATTTGCCAGATGAACCAAACTATGTGCTCAGCCTACAGATTCTGGACTCTGTTAATGTTTCTGATGTGCTTGTTGTGAAGATATTGAATGTGACTAAAATATTTTGCCTCCTTCCATCATGAAAGCATGAAGTAGCTACCAGCTGGAGATGCTGAAAAAACAGGTGTCCAAAAAAACGTGTCTCAGATCAAATATGGGCAGAGGACACTTAGGCTCCTCGCCACAGCTTCATGTTGTGTCTTGGTTTCTCTCCACCATTAGCCATCAAGCAGGAGTTGGCAGAGATGTCTTTGCTTTCAGAAAGGAAGATAATGACTGGGAAAAGGCTGATGTTCTGATGCTGATTACCCATATGAGGATGGTGTCTGTGGTTACCCCGCGCAGCTAGCCCCCTCTCCAGAAAAAAGAACTAGATCATAGGACACACCCAAATCTGCAGCTGTAAAGGAAATTTATGTCATATCACAACTGTGGCTTGCATTCTTTCATTATTAGTCCTTAGATTATGATAGGGTAAGGTTATCAATCAACATCTGATCTGGGGATAGTATGAGAAAGTGAAGCATGGAGAGGAGAGGAGAGGAGAGGAGAGGAGAGGAGAGGAGAGGAGAGGAGAGGAGAGGAGAGGAGAGGAGAGGAGGGAAGGAAAAGGAAGGAAGGAAGGAGGAGGTGAATTGAAATTATCTGATGTGAGAGAGCAGGCGGCTATAAGTTGCATTGGGCTAAGAACAAGAGAAAATTTGCAGGCTTGGCTATTGTATGATCAAAGGTAGCAGACATAGGTAAGAATGGTATTGAAGAGGTGAAAAACATTGGGCCTGGGGACAGCAGAGAGGTGATGATAGGAGGGCTGAAATGGACAGCCGTATCTACTCCTTTCTGTCCATGTCAAACTACAATGCAACAGCAAATACTTTTTCCGCAGGCAGCCAGTGAATGACAACTGGGTTTTGCAAGGGTAACTGATGCTAAGCTCTTCCTACACATTCTTGCTTTTTTGGCTTTCCATTTTCTTTTCATTAAGCACAGAAATTTGCAAGCTTCATACTAGTCGTGTACTGAGAAGTGTTTTGCAGTCTGTGGCACGTGAAGTTAATGCTCTAGGGATGTTGCAGGACTTAATATCTGTTACTCTGTGGCCAGTACCCATCAGAGACTGGAGCTAATGACCTGGGTGGTTCCCTATGATATTTCCCCTCCAAGGACTGGATATGGGTATAGGGGAAAATGAGCTATAACGGGCTTCCAACGCACTCTGTGCATCACTTCACCCACAGAGAAGTGGGGGACTCCTCAAGGGTAGCCATCAACTCCCATTTCTGAGCAGCACCTAGCACCCCTTGGAGTTAAGTGCTGGTAGCCAGCTGAGGATTTTAGCAACAATTTGTGAAGTCAGGAATTTTGTACCCCAGCACTTTACCCTGCTGTCTTGCTTATTCATACTGGGAGCTCTGTGGGAGAGTGGCCATCTTACCATGTGTCTGCACAGCACACGATAGAGCAGGCCACAGTCCCAGGCAGGGCTCCCAGACAGTACAGCTATGTATAAATAAACAGTTATTTCAAGTACCTAAAACTGTTGGTGTGACTTATATCATTACCCTTTATTAAGTACTTACTAAATGCCATAGCCTTCTAATACAATTTCTTATGCTCTTGTGTCAATTTTTGGAGTGGTTTGGGGCACTGAGATTCATTATAGATACAGCTACAGTGACATTTGGTTTAATTAATTTCTCTATTATGTCACAGCTTGAATGAGAAGCAATCAGATATTATTAAAAAATGAGAGCACTATGCTTATTTCATACTTTGGATGAATCTTCAATTTGCTTATAAAACTACCTTGGAAATAAATGTATAAAAGTAGTTTTCCACTCCTGCTTGTTTTTTGTTTGGGTTTTTTTGTTTGGTTTTTTTGTGTGTTTTTTTTTTCCATTTTCCTTACAGCAGAAGATGGTGTTGATAAAGTCATAGTGTTGCTAGTGGTGGAGTTTCCTTGTTCTCGTTTTGAACAGCACCAGGTACAGTGGGATTCCTGTCTTAAGATGGGGCTTCCTTGGGATTGCTGCTAAACAAATATTAATTAGTAATTATCAAAGTGGCATATTGGGTTCAGCTTCTCTGACTTATCACAGTTCCAACAAATCAGGGGTAAATACAAAAGCAATGCTCTCTAATCCTAACAGTGCCTAAATCCAGAGCTCCCTTTCTTCTGCCCTTACATTTTCTACACCTGTGCATGTGCAGAATTGCTCCGGTCCAATGACCTGGCCAAGCTAGGCAAGTCCCAATAGCTACAGTGACGGTGCTATAGCTGGGACTAGGGGCTACAGAGACGACTAGTAAAAACAAGCCAGTAGAAGAAGGTTTCCCATCATGGTCATTTCTCCATCTTGCCAGTGACACTACGTGAGCCAGCGAAAATAATTGCTGGACAGCACAACTACATCTGCATTCAGCATATCTTACTGCAGTGAGGAAAGGTGAGTTTTGCCATACTGCTATCTGGCAAAATCATGCCAAGAAAATTGTAGTGAAACCCTGACCTGGTACTGCCGCCCTTTTCACAGCGCAGACTAGGCAGAATCCAGATACAGGTGCCTCAGGGGATGTTAAAAGGCAGACTGCAGCCCCTTACCCATCCGAGTCAGCCTCTAGCTGACATCTAAAGTGCTGAGGCATTATCCAGAAATAAAGCTACTCTACAACAAAATTAGGCTTCTTGCAAAATGCAGTGGTGGTCATTATTTTCTTTTAGGACAGGGACTGAGCTTACTTTTTAGATAATGTGCAACAACGTAGAGCGTTTGCCTAGGAAATGGGAAGCCTAGGTTTAGTTCTTTCTGTCCCTGAGAAATCTGTAACCTGTAGGTTGGACTCTGGAGAGTGATTCAACAACCTAGGTGTGCAAAATAAAGAAATAAAAGTCAAGATTTACTGAGTCAGAGACCTGAGATGTAGACATATCTCTGTATGGCAATCACTGAGACACTCAGCTCTCAGGGGACACTTACATGCTGCTCCCAGCATCTGTTTTACATTTTACCCAGTGACTTTTTAATACAGCAGTCAAAACAATAATATCTCCCTTGCCTTGCCATAAATTGGCATATTCCTGCTCTGCGGTGGTTTATTTGACAGCAAAAATTAGCAGGGAGATTCAAGCAGAAAAGTTTTAAATCTTAGTGATAAATGGCAAATATTGCTTGGATGGGAAGTAATTAAGACTGTGATGATACATTTAGCTCAGGAGGTGGGGAAAACAGAAATAACACCTAGTATTTGCAGTCATTAAGCACTGAAGTATTTTGCCAATTAAAATCCTACGGTGAAGGGAAAGCATAAAGTACTTGCAAGATGGTGACTCATTTCTTGCTCAAACCTGTTAATGGAGAATTTTGCGTGGTTTCACAACTAGTTTTCTTCTCACCTGACTCCTGTGTAATAACATCAGATTTGGCTTATGCTGAATTAAAATATCCTGGGGATATAAATAATACTCTGGTAAAAATTCCAATCCTTTTCAAAACCCACTACCTCTATCTGGACAACCATTTCAGTTGTTAATGTTAAATTACATAATCCCAACAGCTAGATGATGTTAATAGATGTTTTTAGGTGCCACATGAGTAGGTTTTGGTCTGGTTCAGACCATGCTGTCAAACATGTGTCATAGGCTGGGCTAGTCTGACATTACTACTAACATAAACATCAGATTAGGAAAAAAAAAAAAAAGAAAAAAGAAAAAAAAACAATGCAAAAAAGAAGGGAAAAAAACAAGTAAAACAAAAAAAAGGAAGAAAAAAATCAAGAAAAAAGTTTCTCATAGCATAAAAACTTTGCAGTAGATAGACAATGAGTACATGACACATGGGGGTTGTTTTACACCAAGGCATGAGCAGCATGAGGCTTAGTTTGACCCAAGCTTAGCTTAATTTCAGATGCTTTGATTGTTGTAGCCACTTTTTTTTACCCAGGAAAACATTTCCCTGCTTTAAAACTGCCTATCCCAAGTCTTCTAGTATTTTTGAAGACTCCCAAGAAGGATTACCTTATGCTTTGTTTCCCCCCTGACTAGGATGAACTTTATATGGAGTTCCTAAGCAGTAATGCAAAAGTGGGAAAAATAAATGTATTTTAGACTAATATTTAAGAAACAGGTCTTTCTTCCCCAGCTTTACCCTGCCTTCCTAAAAGCAGATTAACTGAATATATTATCATTAGGTGAACAGTACTATTCTTCAGTTTGTTGCACAGGCACTCACATTCTGAGTCTGTTGAAACCCATTTGTATGTTATTGGGATTTTTGCACAGGGTATCTTTGCTTGAGGATCGTCTCTCAGGTCTTACATACAGCTGGGCAGTGGTCCTATGTGTCCAGTACCACTCATGCATGATTCATTGTTACTGATTACCTTAAAATGCATGCAAAACACTTCCTAAATACCTTACCTGTACAGAAAGGACTGTGCTACATGGCCATTTGTGCAATTGCAGGAAAACTTTGTTTACAAGTCTCTTTTCTGTATGCACTGGTCGAGACGGCCAACTGCCTGTTGACCTTTTTCTAATATATTATCTGCTGGCATTACAGTCTCACGGCCAAAGGATAGAAATATATCATTCCAGCCAACTGATTTTAGTTACCTGGTCATCACTGAAGCCCAAAAGACTAAATACAATTTAAGTAAGTGCCATACTACTTGTTACTATAAACATCCATAGCTAATGTAAAAGTAAGGTTTAGCCTGCTGAGGTTCTGCAGTAGTTAAGAAAAAAATGAGCATAACATTTTGCACTGTACTTGTTCGCAACACTCAGTTTTAGAGAATTAACTGACTATTATTCTGTTTTTATCCATATCCACGGCTTTAAAATGTAGAGAAGAAAAAAAACAGCAAAAAAACCCACAAAGTACATTGTAATCAACAGATAATCAAAAAACCTCCCTTAAACAGATTTTTAAGACCCTGTGGTAATCTAAAGGTTATATAAACTTCAGCTAAGCCTCTTAATATATGTATTTAAGCATTATGGAAATTTTATTTTTAACTTAGTATAGTACAAAAAGGCCTTTATCCTAACAAATATATGAGTTAAAGTTGAATGCTAAACAGAGTTTATTGGTTATTAAAACCACCATAAAGTACAAATTTATCGGTAGCTAACATGAGTCATCCAAATGGCAGACTTTGGGCACAGATTTCTTTCAAAATATCCATGTTTCTACAAAAAAAAAAGAGAAATCATTAAAAGTAGATTAACATGTTCCTGGAATAAAAATGCATTATCTACTAAAACATTTAAGAGTAAAGTATTATATTCAGATAATGTAGAGCGCCATAGAGGGAAGGATATTACTGATTCTTCTCTGACCTACAGGGTTTAATCTTTCCTTAATTAAAAAAAAAAAAAGTCAATAGACCATAGCCTCTCTGCTATCCACCATATCATAAAGACTTTGTGAATAATTTGGTTTAAATAACCATCCATGAATAAATATACTGGAAGTGGAGCTGTCTCCTTGTAATTTCAGCAGCAAGAGCATATAGTCACCTGTTAGCAATCAGCTGGTCAGGAAGTCTAAACCTTAATCTTTTAAGATATTAATTAGCAGAGAATCAGTTTGTTTGGTTTGGTTTTTTTATTTGTCAGTCATTGGTGATCAGTTCTTCAGAGGGGTTCTTAAAGCTTGCAATACAACCCTTCCATGTCTTCAAAAGAGTATTTTGAAAAAAAGAAAGGAAGCCAAAACCAACTGCTTTCGAAAGAAAACCAAAGGATTTCAGAAGAGATAACAGGGTCACTGGTCACCACGCTGCAAGAGCACACGTGATTTACTTTGATCACAGACTCTCATCAGGAGGAGATTGGTGCAAATGCGGAGGAGATTTTGCTCCTACCAACTACGCACTTTCCAGTCCTAGCCCTCCAAAAAGTGACAGGCAAGCGGGAGCATCAGGAGGTGAGGACTAACATTGGCCTTGCTGTGTCATGCATCTTCCCAATGTCATTTTCCTATTTGATCTTATTTAGACTTCATTCTCAGAGGGATTTAATTATCTATAGTCATTGCCAAATGAAAGCACTTAAAGCTGTTATCACTGAAAATGTATTTTTTAACCTTTATGGTCCTTCCCAAGAAGATTCCAGCTTCTACAGCAATTGAACTGTAGGGAAAATAATAATTTTTAAAAGCGGAATCTTTAAATTGGCTCTTGGTTTCTTTCAGCTATGAAATGTTCCTGCCATGGAGATTTATGTCATTTAAAAGGCTATCTACTTATATAAAGAATCAGATTCCACTCTTTGCCAGTTTCATGTTGCTGAAAATGTTATTTGTCCCTTTCCAGCTCTTTCTGCAGAAATATTGTCTTGTACAAGTTGGGTAAACAATACATTTAATTGTCTTTGTGGTGCCAAATGGAGCATAAAGTCGGTGTGGGGTAACATTCATAGCTATCAAAACAGCTCCCTGGAAAAGATTTCTATGTTATTTTATGGTACATCTCTTCTCTCAAAATGTCATTTGGCTTTACGAGAATCCTGCATTGTAACTTTTCAGGGTAATGAATAAAAGACATGACTCATGGCTATTTTTTTTGTTTTCTTGGGGGGGGGGTGGCGAGGGTTAATACAGTTGCTTGAAATATGATGTGTTTGAGAGAACTTTATTTAATCCAACAGGGACCTGGATAGTAAATCAATGTTAATCAGGTAATACGCCCAGGGGAAATTGGAACCATCGTCACATTTGGCACACTTACTTGTTACATTTATGAGCTCATCCATTTACTTAATTATTATGAAACTCCCAGTGTGTCAGAGTGGGACCCTCTAAGCATTTTTCTCCTGTCTACAATACATCTAAAATCTTTCCTATTTCATAGCAAAGGTACAAAAGTCATGTGGTGCCTCCAATTCTTAGTCAGTACCTACACAAGATGCCATTTCAAATAAGTATCATGAGATGAGGTCGAGCCACAGAAACAAGTTACTATAAAGCAATTAAGTATGAATTTTTCACCTGCTAGTTACCTGGCAATATCTGTTCTCATGCATAGTTTTTAATCAAAAAAAGTATGCCATAATCTGGGGTAGGTTATCAGGCTCTACAGGACCAGAACAAATTTGGTTTGAGTTTGCCTAAGGGCTAGAACAAGTGCAAAGGGAGCTAAAGGGCTGTAAATCCACACCTTATAGAATGTATTTTGTGGAAAAGATTCTGCTGGATAAAACAAGATGAAACTGCAAGTCTAGGCGTAATCCTGCCTATATTCTGGGAAAATCTGGACCTGGCTCGAGCACCTCTGCAGCACCCTCCGAAAGGCTTCAGAACTGCATCCAAACAAATACTTTCTAGTCACAATTTTCTTAGGTTCCTATAAGCTTCTAGAACTAAACAACAGCTTGAATTATATTATCACCAGAGGCTCTGTGCTGTTTTGTTGCATGAGGTTGCTGCTCCTTCTTAGTGCTTATGCTCGTTGCTGAATTTAGAGGATGCGCATCAGTGAACCAGAACCCTGTTTCCAGCGCAACCCAACAATTAATACCTTTTTTCATGTATTGATCGTGGCTAAATACTTTGGGGTTCTGCTATGGAAAACAGAAGTTTTGCGTCTTGGGGCAAAACCAAAAATAAAACCCACTAAATCTTCATACAGCCAAGGAAGATGGAAATATTTTATACATTCAACTCTGAGTTATGCTGGATAACAAAGATTGGGAGCTGAAAAAGCAAAGAAAGCCCAAATAACACAGAAGTAGGCTAAATTATAGACATATGATTAGTATATTCATCTTTGAAGAACTTGCTGAGAGGTTCTTTAGAAAACAGCTTTAAGAAGCAGAAAGCAGAGCAGTCCTGACATGAGTTGCAGGTTTCTCTCCAAGCAGTCCAGTGCAGAAATGTCAGGGTAGCTGAAGCTTGACAGCCCAAATATCCTTCCCCTCCTACCCAAAGAGCTGAAAAAAGGTTGCATTAGGTTTAAGGATCTGCATGAAGTGAAAGATTAGGACATTTGCTGAGATGAAAAGTGGAGTCCAGGAGCACTGCTGTCAGAGCTCCTGCTTCCATATGCCACCACTCCCACCTTTGCTTACCAAGTGAAAGACTTCCAAAATTGCAAAGACAGCTTTACAGCTTAGCTTTACAGCTACTACAAGGTACCTCGAACCAAAGCAAAATAATAGATTTTTCAAAAGTGTCCAAAACTTTAAATCTTATGACATGCTACTGATTTCCAGTCTTGTCTATTGTATTTTTGTTTCCTTCTTATTGAAAAAAAAAAAAAAACCACCAAAAAAAAACCCCAAAACAGTAGACTCTCTATAGGCTTCTGTGCAGGAAAAGAGTACGTTCTGAGTTTTCACATGGCTGTTGCTGTCACCTGGTTTTTAACTCAGATTCCAGGACCTTCTCCTTTATTTTAGCTTTTCCATTTTTTTTCTGGGCAAACTAGCTCTCAGTCCTAACTTTCTTAATGCATTGGTAATGCATCGTGCTTTAATCTACTACTTGTTTGATTTTGATAAATAGTAAAGGGGAGGTTGTCTAAAGTGATGTGAAATAAATTTCGAGAACAGTCGCAGTATTTAGAATTATAATTGGATTGGCTAGAGATGAGTCATAAGTAAAGAAATGCAAGGAATAAAGATCTGATGCTATCTTGTTTGGCTGAAACAGAGTTCTATTCCTTCAGGCCAAACCGAGTCAATAATTATGTCTTGTACCTTCTATTTTTATTATTTTTGGGGTTATTTGTTTAATATAATGGGATTATGCATCATGCTAAAAGGAAAACATGGTTGTTATGAGCTTGCTCTAAAAACATAGCTATTTTTGGTTATGAGAATTCTTATCATCATTTTCCAAGTCAAAGTCAATTCACTGCCTATTTAACATTATTACATTAATATCACCTGTAAGATTTATGGAAATTAGTAATGAAGTAATAAATATGACCCTTCTGATATCAATCAGCTTTCATAAGGGATAATACAAGAAACATGTTTTATTTTTACAAAGTCAAGATCCAAAATGAGAAGTTTCAAAACCAAACTTAAGTATATGCAAGATGAAATAAATGGAGTAGGAAACCCCAGCTCTGTATTAGACATATATAAATATTAGGGATTCAGCTGAAGAGCAGGAAAGATCTATAGGGTGTAATTAGACTAAGACAATCATATATGCATGGTCTGTTTTAAGAACTCCTTTCCAATCCGCTGTGATCAATCTCTTACCCAGCAGATAGGTATCGGGAGCCCACCAGGAGCTGGGAGTCCTGGAGCAGGACCGAGGGTCACCATTCCTCGTGGCACATGGTACCTCTAGGGAACCTTCACAGAAAGGCAGGGCAATTCAAAACTTCCACGATAAGTCACAAGCGACCTCTCTGCAGCTCTGCCACCTTCGCCGACTCAGAGCCCTTGGCATGGTGCGTCAGCCAAAAGGTGTTTGCTGCATCATGACTCTTTAGCAATGACAGGAGAACATCTCTTCATTACAGGAGGTGATTGCAACCACTTGTCATGTTAATTGTAGACACAGCCTTTATGATAAAACTCCAGCTTGTCCAATGTTAACAGTTACAAGCCTTGAGAAAGTTCAAGATGTAGATTATACTTTTCAGTAACGCGTTTCCACGTCTGTAGCTTAGTGCTGCCTCACGGTCCTCTCAGTGAACTTGAGTAATTAACAGAGTGGCATTTATTGGGTACAGCCAGCTCCGTGGTCCCTGGCAGGACTAGCTGTGCCCCTGCTCAGGCAGCGTTATGCAAACACAGCAGCCTTCCATCTACAGCCGGTTTATTTCTGGAGACTTTCACATGTCTCGTACCCTGAAGCCTTCAGCCTTCCCACCTCTAAGCTCCCAGGAATGGAGCGTGGTGGGCTGCACCCAGCACAGAGACACCCAGGGTGCTGGGGCTGTTAGTTGTCAGCCCACGATTCACTAAACTTGTTAATAGGGGCTCAACAGCAGCCCTGCCGTGGCACACAGCGGAATGGGGGCAGCAGCCCTGGAGGGGAGGAAGTCTTGGTGGTTTTTCCTCCTCTCTCTGAATGCAACCACCTTTTGGGACGTAACACGGTTAGCTAGTCAAGGAAGGCGTATCAACATGTAGTGGTTTTGGTTCTAGGCCTTCCTTGGCAACCAGGGTACAACCAAGGAAATGGTCATGTTCCCAGTATTC
>JANXJC010000055.1:44518207-44548318 GCA_027564655.1 Leptodon cayanensis
GCGGCGGGTCCGACTTGGAGCCGGCTGGCGTTGGCTCTGTCGGACATGGGGGAAGCTTCTAGCAGCTTCTCACAGAAACCATCCCTGTAGCCCTCCCACTACCAAAACCTTGCCACGCAAATCCAATACACCACTGAAATCATTCACCCCATTCGTTTTGGATCTTCAGGCTGAGATTGAATTAGGAGAAAAGATCACTGAAAGTAATTGTTTTCCATTGTGTTTGTGACCCTTCCAGCACACTTCTCAGTTTATGCCTAACACTGCCTAATAACTATAATTGAATCAAAGACTGAATAATTACTTCAATCCCTATTTTTAAATTTATCTTGGCTATAAGCTAAATTCTTTGGACTAGAGACGGAACAAAATATGCCTGCATTGCCCTCAAAATGTTCAGGGTACTTTCTGCTGAGCATTAAGATAATGATAATAATGAATATTCATGTTTCAGAATTTATTGCATCCTGGGTGAGTTGACCAGGATTTAAATTTCCTTTGGTACAAAAGTAGGCTGACATATTTGTGTATCTGCGATTTGTTTTGGCTTGGTTTCCTTGTCTGCAGCTGGAGGCAGGGCAAGGAACAACCCAAGTCAGCGTGCGCCAAAGCAGGGAACGTACTTTCTTAGAGACTTGATTCACCTCTGTGTTCACAGCATGCATCAGGCTGGGATTTAGGAAGAATTCAGAGGGATTGCTGCCATCTACCCTTTGCACCTTTTTTCTTTGCTCAGATCCTGCAGGCATCCACCACCTACTCCTTTTCAGCACCAGCTCTGGCGTTCCCCATGCCCACAGCATATTACAGGTAGGCCTTTTGAGAGATGAAAAGCATCTCATTCTAAAGCTCCTGGGCAGATAGGATGCTCAAAATCCTGGTGCGTGGTACGCAGATGCAAACTTGCTTTCTTTCAGACTAGCTGGACATGAGCAGGCCTTAATCCTAAAGGTACATGACTTCGGTACTCGAATTAGCATCGTCTAAGTACATTGCTACAGTCTGGTGTGGAGCTGGCTTGTATCCTGCTAACTCAAAAGCTGTTTTGCATCTGGCTGAAACCTATTCTCTATACATAGAGATATCCAGGTAGGATTTAATAACCAGCCTTTTCATAAAGTTCAAGGCCAGGGGAGACCGTGACATTTATTCTGACCTCCTTATATTACAAGTCCTAAATGAGGATGCCAAGTTAGCAGATACATTTGACCTTCATCTTCCTGTGTTTCAGTTTCTCATCTGCAAAACAAGCCCAGTAATAAGGAAGCCTGTGTTCACCCCAGTTAGGCACTGTGAAAATTAAATACATTCATATTCAGAAGGCAGAGCACTCTATCAATGAGACTCACAGTAAAATCCAGGAGAAAGCTGGTGGTTTTGAACCATGTGTTGTACATAAGGCAGGAGCATCACTCATTGGTGTGGGGGGGAGATAAATGATGAATAGTTTCTCTTTTAAGGAGTGCTGTCCAACCGAGGCCACGAATGAGGTAGAGCTCCTGCAAAAAGAAAAGCAAGATATGATTCTCTAGTTTCAAAACTAGATGGAATGCCAGAATTAGATGACCAGAGAGTCCTCCCTTTGTCTTTTTCCAATTGCAGATTTGCACGTACAATGGTGTTCTTTGAAAAGCAAGAGAAGGAGGGTGCTGTGTGCATGTGCTATTATGCAAAGACCGTTGTTGTTTGACTGAGTTTCTTCTCTTTCCCACAACTCTTGTGGTTGTGAGCATCACTGGCTTTTCTAGAATCGTTTTCAATCCTGTTGTGATTTTCAGGTCTGCTTCTGCATCTCTTTCCTGTGCATATACAGAGCTGCACGGATGCTGAGTCATAAAGACCAAAATCAGGGAACACAAGCTTGATTTGCATGAAATACTTGTTACAGATTATATTAAAGATTATCAGATCAACATCAGCTTTTAGTCTGATCAACATCAGTAATGTTGTTATTAGGTTTTGCAGCTACGTAAGTGATTTACCCAGTAGAGCTCATATTATCATAAATAGCTATTCCTGTTGATTTTCAGTCAGTTTTGGCAATTGTCTAATACTGCGAGAAAAACAAAGTCCATCCCTGTGGGCACTTCTATGGTGCCTAAACGTTTCAACCTAGTAGTGAATTAGTGTTTGCGCACGATAGCAGTCTCCTTGGCATTTTGTCTAGTCTCTGAGACACCACAGAAGGTCTCAGGCAACGGTTCTGGTGCTCGTTCAGTTCTTCCTGTTGGGATTTTAGCACAAAACAGAGAGTAGAGCCAGTATCTCCAAGGACTTTGGTTTCCCTCCAAGACTCTTCCCTTGCCCGACTGCAACATATGTTACTAAATTGTGAGTGGGTTGCTAAAAGCATGTGTCATTGTTCCTTTAGTTTGTGTATACCCATAATGCAGGTGATTTTCATGTGAAATACCTCCTTCTAGGCTACACATTTGGTATTTAATGCCTAGGTGGGTTAACTCATGAGCAAAAAACAATTGGATGTGTTTGCTTATTTAAAACTTTTATGTCAGACTAGCTGCAATAGCTATACAGCTACCATATTTAGTGTATTTGTAATTAATTTTCAAAAAAAAATACTTCTCTGTGAAGAAAAATACATGAGTAAGTGACAATTAACTCCAAAGGAAATTTTGGATTTAATTATATCCTTAGTCAGTAGAGAACTTGGTACAGCTTTAAATACACTAAACATTCGGTGTTTGAAGGTACAGCATTGCACCACCTCAGATCAATTACCAGCACCATCTTGCTTTTTTGACATTTTAAAAAACTTAAAACCTATAGACTAATGAGAATATCACTGTTATTTAACTGAAAAAAAGGTGATGCATAGCTACCATGGAAGTGAAACCCACATGTCACAACAGAAGATACAGACACGATATGAAGACGAATATGTATATGCTGCTTAAATATATGCTGGGTATATATATTGGTAGATGAAATGCACAGAGACCCAAATTTGAATTTCCAGATTGCAGGACAGAGTAGCCCTGTAAAAACTAACCAAATATGCCATCAGTTCTTTAATAAGCACAAGAAGAAAGATACTTTGATTTCCTGTCATTTCTGAATAATAGCGATGTGTCCCAAAGCAGTAGGCTTTGAGTCTTAATCATCATTACCATGCAAGGACACACTGGAGGGCAGAAACATCTCCTCTCTGATACACAGAGGAAAACGTTCTTGCCGTTAGGACGTTAACCCGGGACCTGGGAATCCTGCATTTCATTCACTTCTCAGTCACTATCTTCCTGTAAAGCACCTGACAAGTTATTAAGCGCCAGTCTGATTACTCTCTTGAAACCAACAGAGAAAAACAATGGTCTCCTGTCTTCAAGAGCTGTTGCCGTGATATATGTTTTTAATGTTACATGGTACTTTTGTAATAGATATTCCCTACGGTGACTTCAGACAAATCTGCTAACTATGAGGGCAGCTGGACAACTGCAGGATAAATATATATGCTCAGCCAGAGTTCACTTTAAAAATTCTGCCATAAACCCAAAAGTCATCATAAAACTCATCCCTGACATTTATCTTTATAAAGAAGATAGAAGACATTCTCACAGTTCTTCAGACAGCCAAAAAATGTTTAGTCCAAAAAGTGTGTTTCTTCCTTTCTATAGACAGAACTAAATTGAGAGGTAGTATTAACTTATTCTCATCTCCTTTATTTTCAGCAATGAATCTGATGTAACAAATGTACACTATTGAAAGAGAGAGGTCTTTTTTCTCAAGTGTGTTTCAACACCAGATTCTCACTTTTCTCATAAAATTAACATTTTCTCTGAAGTTCTCTTCAGATTCTTTTATTATCAGAAAGTTTTGCTGAATATATTGATTTCCAATGCAAAGTCAATTGGGATTTCTTCAATAACCCCCAAAGAGAGCTTCTATGTGATGGGTGACTGTTCAAAACTATAGCAATTCAGAAGTGGGAAAGATTAGAGACTGCTTAGTCTAGAAAGGGAAGATTCAGATAAGTCTTCAAAATAAGCTAACTGCTTATACAAAAAGAAAATAATATCTATTGTAGCTAAAATGAGCATAAATGTCACCTTTCTTGGCATAATATCTCCAAGTCAGGTTAAGGAGGAGGGCACATTTCAGACAAACACCACTGAATTATTCAGACCTCCTGACTGTCATTTCATGGAGCCGGCTGGCGTTGGCTTTGTCGGACATGGGGGAAGCTTCTAGCAGCTTCTCACAGAAACCACGCCTGTAGCTCCACCCCACTATGAAATCCTTGCCATGCAAACCCAATACAATTGCTGGAGAGCAATGGTCAGGGTTTACAAAACATGCTTACCACTGAATTGTCTGAATCCTAACCTGGAATCAAGGACTTGCTCTGCAAGGGAAAAGTAGCAAGAGGCAACCTGCATTGAAATCCTTGTGTCTTAATCTATTTTACCTAATTTTTTATTTATTTTTTTAAATTTCAGTTTCAGTTTTTCATTAATTCATCTTCTAATAAAAATGGTTGGGGTTTTTTTTGTTTTACAACCTTATTGATATTTGTGGGGGTTGCTCACAATGAAGGAAAATGTCCAAGCAAGTCCCACTGCCTACTCAGAGGAGTTAAATACTGTGAGTAAATGTTGTATAAGGAGGCTTTGACATCACCGTGACAGTGGTCAAACACTACAACAGGTACCAGGAGAACCTCCCCTCTTTGAGATACTCAAAATGCAGCTGGATAAGGCCCTGAGCTACCAACTGTAAACTTGAAGTTCATCCTGCTTGGAGCAGGTTGGACTAGAGAGCTCCAGAGGTCCCTCCCGCCTCAAACCACGCAATAATTCAGTATGAGGTTGAACACACCTGGCCTCCATGACAAGCCTTGTGCCAACTACTCTTTGAGAAGAACCTTAAATTGCCTGAGGTGCTGGTGAGTGGCTGTTTGGAGTGCCAGCGTGGCAGCAGAGCAGAACGGACGTGCACTGCCCAGATGTCAGAAAAGCTTTCCCGAAATGCTGTGGGGGAGGACAGTTGTCATCACCCGCTCACTTTTGCAGCTCCCCTTCGAGGCACGGGAGTGTGATGGGCAAAGTTTCTGCTGGGGAAGGGCACACAGAGCCAAAACACATTAATCAAAGCTCTAGAAAGCACATTTTATCCAAGCACCTTGTCATCTTTGTGCTTCGTTTCCCCAAGCCTGTTGTTAATGTCACCTCTACAATCCCATTAAAAAGAGACCTCTTCAGGGCCTGGGCTATGTCTCTTCAGAGCTATATGCAGCATCAAGCACCCTTTTGAATGCTATATAAATATGCCCATCAGAGCCTGAATGAAAAGTTAATAAATTGAATACATTGTCCTCTGTGTAACAGAAGGGGACTAAATGCAGCATCCATTCAAAGCAAATCATGATAAGTGATCGGAAAATATGCAACATTAAGCATAGTCATATTTTAAACAGCAAGGATCACTTTCACAGGACTAGAGAGGTTATAAAGCATTTATGTTTGTATTCCAGGAACCCTTACAAAGCTTTGATTTGAAAGCTTTATATTAAGTTGTAAAATCAGCTCAAAGACATTGTTTTGTCACTGTCACTACAATGGTGACACCTACTTGACTGCCTCTGCGCTTTTTTCTGTTTATAGCGAGAAACAAAGGTCCCACATGCTTTCTACTTACTCTTCTTGCAGGCAGTGATTGGGATGCAGACCTGCCAAATGGGAATGACAATAGATGTAAAAGAAGTAAAAAGCTCTAGAAAAAAAAAAAAAGAAAAAAAAGAAAACCAGGAATTTCCCTCTGACAAAGCACCTTGCCTTGAATCCCACAAGTGAAGGCTTCTCAAGCGCCATTCGATTTCAGCAAATTCTAGATACTTGCAGAAGGTTTATTCATGACTCCGATCTTGCACAACTTTGGGTTTTTTTTTAAATTAAAGTGTGCTGAAGAAAGCAGCTGACACATAGCTGTGAAGCTGGCTATTTGTGATTACTGGCAATGTTGTTTGGTCCTGGATTCTTAAAACTTTAACCAACTGCAGCCTTTGCACCTTATCTATGTTGGATTTTTGATTGATTCATGTGCTTCTCTGTCACCTTAGCAAATTTTAAAGCCAAGGTCAAAGCTATTTTATTATCATTATGTTCAGTCTCCAATATCTCCCAAGCGCTAAGAGCTGTCATGGGAGAGAAGAGCTAAAACACTCTTTTAAAAAGTTTGTAAAACTCCTTAAGAAAACAAAGAGCCAGATTTATTCCTTATATCACAAAATATTTCTTTTTATCCACTGGTGTGCTTGAGGACAGGAAGAGGTTCCTGGAGGTGAGGTTGCCCTGGGCACAGCTTGTGGGAACCTTTTTAACTTCGCTATGTTGAAAGTACCCAAACCCCTTCTAGCCAAGGTCAAAGCACACAAATCCACTTATTTTTCACTTTCTCCTCTGTAACAAACAGCAGTAAAAATTGCATTAGTTCTATTCTCTTTGTAGCTTTGCCTTCTGGAAATAATAATAAAAAACTCGAACCCCCTTTCAGCTTTGCATTTTGTCAATTGTATTAGTCTATTAGTTCATAACCAAAAGTGTCGCTCTAGTTGGCATTAAGGTTTCATGCCCGTGTCTTCAGTAAGGCTGACATCAAGCCCAAGGGAGGGCTTAATGATGACCCAGCCTGGGGCAGATGAGGGACATGTGGATGTTTTCTGCGCTTGAATGACATCCGTAAGTTGGCAGCTCTGGGACAAGGATTTTCAAAGTGTCAGCCCTTGGAGCTGGCAGATCAAGTTAATCAGACAGATTGCGGAGTCCAGTATCAGCAGGGCAATCCTCTGCAAGATCACTGGCAAAAATATCTCCCACTCAGCACTAGGCTTGGCATTGGCCAGTAGGAACTGTTCTTCAGGGCCAGAGGAAATCTGGCAAATTTTCTGATAACAAAAAATATATACGCAAACAACTCAGGTTTGTTGATTCTGGAATTTCACACCTGAAACCTCTTAGTTTCAAATGAACATCACTACAGTCTCCTTTTTTCCTTTTCTTTTTCCCTTTTTTCAGCTGAGGAACTTCATATTTGAATGAATTTGGAATTGGACTTTGGGCCTGGGAACTGGAAATTTACAGCATTTAAATCTCCGAGTTCAGCTTGCCAGACTGCCTGTCACAGAAATGAGGACCTTCTCCTTGCCAAACCAGTTCAGCTGGCAAGGTATGGCATGGAGGAATGACAAGCCTGAAGCAAAGGAACATTCTCCTACTGAGGGTAAAAGTCACTTCTCAAAATACTAGCAATTTAATAAGATCTTACACTGGTATCAGGGTTTCAAATGAAGCTGGGCTGAGTCTGGAAGGAAGAAGACTGGACAACAGATTGAAGGTGAACCAGCCTCAGAGCAAGGACTCCATTATTTCCAAGAAATTTTCCTGGAGAATTTCAAGTATTCCTGGCTTTTATCCTATGCAAATCTTTAAAAGCAAAAATTATGTACAAACTAGAAACTCTCCCATCGTCTCCTGATTCAGAAACACAGCCCATGAAAGGCTGCACTGTTTTACAAAAAGAAAAACACGGGCATCCTGCTCACATACGTAGGGACATCAGCTCTATGTCCCCAAGCCATCCACCTTGACTACAGACATCTTTTGCAATATAATACAGCCACAGGTTGTAGTTCAGAGTTTGCTGCTCTTATAGTGGCAAATCTGTCTATAAAGATGTAGACCCTGAAGTGCAATGTGTAGTCATTCATGCTATCTGGTTGGCCTGCTCCACATCAGACACTTTCATGTGAGGAAAAGGGACTATTTCATAGCCCCAGAGACTTTTCTCTTTGCCCTGTAATTGCTGCAGCATCATAAGAGCTGAAGATCATGAAGCCTTCTGGCTTATAGATGAGCAGATGTTCAGCGAGGACACATCTGTTTAAGCTGCTGAGTGCTCTTGGGGCTTTTGCTGAATGCGGCATGGGGAAGATCAGAAAGGAGGCGCTAGTAGTACCACATTAAAGGGAAACCTCTGGTTACTGAAATGTTAGCAGTGCATTAAAGTTCCCCAAAGCGACACAAAGATACCTCTCACTGATGGATATATGCTGCTGATGCACTCTAGGGAGGCCTACAGTTGCATTTCTTAAGTTGTCTCTATACCCAGGATGATGGAAAATATATTCAATGGACAGAACGGAGCTGGTTTGGTTTGGTTTATTTTTTTTTTTTTTAAAGCTGAAAGATTGCTGCATGTCTTTGAGCCAGGTCCACCTGATCCATGCAGACAGTCTCCATGGTAGGACAGTGTACTAGGAAAAGTGCAAAGGTTCTTACTGACTTTTTCCAGCCTTCCTCTTCCCCATTGTTTAATCTCAGGCTTCAGACATCTTCTCATCCTCCCCTTTCCCCCTTAGATACACACCTTCTTCTGTATTTGACTACTATAGATATTCTTTTTCAATCTTCTCTTGCTTAGAGTAAAATGCTTCAGTTCTTTCAGGCTTTCCTCATTGGGCATGTTTTTTTTAGGATCTACTCTGTATCTTACAAAAGTAATTTTCTCAAAGATAAAAGTTTCTGAATGTGTATTTTCTCTGTGGACGCCTAAATAGCAACACAGAGCATAACCTATTAATAATTCCTGCCTTTGAGAAACTGTTCTGTATAATTAGTGGTTCACCAGAGACCTTCCTAAGCCAGAGATCCATCTGAGGAAAAATTGCTTATGATTGCTATAGCACGAAATCCAAGAAAGTCACAAGAACAAAGAAAATTTTCTGGCTAATAATGTCTTCTCACGAGACCAAGCTTAGCTCTATTCTCTGAAACCACTGAAAAGGCACTACGTTAAGGCTGACAACTGAAGGGAATGTATCTGGCAGAGACTAGAGGAGGATAGGAAGACGTAGTGCCAACAGGCTGGTCAATAGATATTTTTATGAAGAGTTACCACCTCTTAAATCACAGTATATGGTCTACTTATTTAAGCTTCACAGTTCTAGAGGTGTACTGAAATTTGCCATCTTTACACATAGCTAGCTGGATACTGAATATTATTTTGGTGATCCTGACATGGCTCCACTGGACTTGATTTCCAAAGGAGTTTCATGACTCCACAAGGCGCTTGGCCTGAAATGCAAAGAAGACTCCCGAATGGCAACAGCACTGTTTACTACTGTCTAGTTTTGCTTTCCTGATTTTCCACCGTGTTCTTTTTCCAACTGAAAAGAGACTAATAAGTCTGTCTTTTTTATGTGTATTCTTTGCACTCAAGGAAGGAAATATCATCACCTACAACTTAGCAGCTCTTTCTCAGCTGCCCACCTCTCGGGCTGGTTCTTATTTCTTACCTCATTAACCTTTAACCTTAAGAGAAAAGGGCTTATTGATTTATTTGTTTATTTGCTTACAGGAGGTGAAAGATTTCTGAACCTGGTTTTGTAATCTCTGTAAGCTCTGTGGTGAAAAAAGAGAGATTAGTATCAGCGTCGTTACAAAAATCAGGTGATCTGCACAATGAAAAAGCCTCAGATTAGCAGCGTTTCTCTACTGTGGAGAAGTGTTAGACTGCTGACCCATCCAGAGACCTGACAATGAGTCACACTGTCTCAGTGGGCATAAATCACAGAAAGTGGTATTGATTGACTTTAGTCATGAGGCATAATGCATTAGTAACAGCGTGATTAACGTGCATTGCTCCCGGACAGCACATCAGTTATTGCAGTGAGTGCTCAGGTAACCTTAGATTTTGTTGTTTCAGAGCCTGAGGATAGCTTAAGCCAACATGTGTTCCTTCCCATTTGCAACAGGGCTAAGGACACAGCCACAAGCATTTTCTGTGGCCCAGATGAGGACAAGTGATTCATTAAATGGAAGTAACTTGAATGCTTATGGCCATAGATCCATGAAGTCAAGTTGGAATAAAAGCAACAATTTTGAATTTTTGTATGTAGCACGTTTGTGGCTTAACGAAGTGGAGTTAGATAATTGCTGGGATGTCCATATAGATATAAAACTCTTTTTTGCACTCATGTCAGGCACAGAGCTGGAGTAACGCTCCCATGTTAGTCCATTTTGTCAAGACAGAGTAAGCTTCTTTACTGAAGAAGTCTGTAACAAAAGGAGTCTGAGTCCAGTACTGCAGCCCAGATTTATGCACTGAATGGAAAGGTACATGAGTTTACTTACATTAGGCTTCCCTATACAATCACTGGAGGAAGTCAGGCATCTCCAGAGACTTAGATCTTGGAAGGGCTATATCAGTCACCTGCTGGAAGGGTATTCAGTAGAGAGAAAAAAAGGAGAGCAGCTTCCAAAGTTAGGCATCTAGTTTGGGATTTGGAAATATGAAGGTGGAAAATGCATCACTTTCCTTGTTGGTTTGCCAGAGTAACTCATCACTCTGTAATTAGTTTCATAAATCCCTGCAGATTATTGAGGTAGTTAAAGCTGAGGGCAACTGCCAGAAGAAAAAAGGTCTGGATGCTGGGAATAAAAGAGAACACAGTACTCAAAGCAGAGTATGAATGAAGATATTCAGATATCTTAACTGCCTTTAAACTGAGAAGCGCAACTCATGAAAGTAATAAGCATCTCCTTACTTCACACCAACCTTCTAGTTGGCCTGATTTTCTCTGATTTTCCCCCAAACATGAGCAGAAGCAATTGAACAGTGTTCTTCAAGACAAAGCATAGATGTGGTATGTGACCTCCTATTTCACCAGCTGTTTTCTAGCACACAAGTCAGAGCTAGAGTGCCACTGGTTAGCTAAGTCCGATAAACCTGAAATGAAAGCCCTGGATAACTGGGTAAGTAATAAAACAAACAGAGACAGTGGCTTATGTAAAGGTGAGTCAGTAAGTATAATTGGCTTGAACGATATTTATTAAAAGTCCTCTTTTCCTCATCGTTGAGTCAAATTCCTCTCTGGCTCCAGTGGTAAACTCAAAGTCTCACAGATTTATATGTAAAGCATATTTATTTTAATATTGCTAAAGAGATTCCAAGGACACAGAGAACCAGTATTGCCTACACAGGCAAACTCAGACCCATGCCTCAGAGATTCTGTATTTGTCGTCACAAATACTTCACTTTCTTCTTTCAAATCTATACCCAACTTTACTGCAATGAAGGTGTTAATGATTCACATTCCTGCTCAGAAAACTAGATTAAAAGACTACAGCTTTCAGACCAACAAGAAGCCTTTTCAGCCTGTACATACTACATGAAAAATAGGAGAGAGGGTCTCATGTCTCTTTTTAACGGTTCAGAGTTTATGTGCTGGAAGAATTCCTCGAGTTTTCAAAGAATTTCAATAGCCTGCAGTCTGCTCCAAATGCCCATTCATGAAGGCTGTGCTTTAAATAGGAAACAAAAGTAATGATGTAACAATACTAAATGTATGCTGTGCCATGCTAAGGAAAACCCTAACTTCACACAGCATTGTCGACTTATCCCACAGTAGCAGCAAAAGTAAGTTAAAATAAGTTTAAATTTGTTTTTAAACTTGGCCTTTCTTTTGGAATAGGAATTCAGCCTGTGGCAATTTTATGATCTGGTTCACTCATTTTCATAAACCAAAATTTGTAACTCATTTTATTTTACAAGTTGCAACTTGTGAATTTTTTTCAACTCTATGAGAGACTCATGCAGAAAAGACTGCCCAGGATATAAAAGCGAAGGACAGATCTTTGCATAAAAGTGAAACTCTTTTTTCCCAAGAAGAAGTATGCATTAAATCACACTTGCAAGAAGCATATGGAATAGATGAGGGTAGATTTTTTTAATTCCTTGTACACAAACAGTACGACTTTAGTCTCCAGTCTCCATGGCCTTGTACAAAACCTTTCAACAAGATACATTCAAACGAGGAGAGCGACAGAGTGACTGATCCCAATCACAAAATGCAAAAGAGGAGCAGTGTTTAATTCCGCTCTCTCCCACTTAAGGAGCAGGAGATTTCCACAACTACCATGTGCCCTCATGATCACCCAAAAGCTTCCCTGAATGAAGAGACAATTAAGACAACAGATGAGTGCTGCAGCATGTGATGAGCTTAGAATAAGATGGAGATCTGGAGTTAAGTGAAGATCCTGAGACAGTTAATACACAGTGGAAGATGAAGTTCAGAGCTAAATTTTGTTGATACATCTGTGTCCCATTTGTAGTGATTTGATGCTGCGGGTGCCAATGGGAACTATGCTTCTGCCCTGCTGATTTTCCTAAAAAGCAGCAAATGGCTATTTGGGTAATACCCACTGACCCAGCTGTGGGACAGTGTATTGGCAAGCAGAGAAGGGGCCACCAAGACACTGCCATTGGATCCCTACAGAGAAGGAACAGCGTCTGTTAACACTCGTAGATCTGCAGTGTGACATCAAACCAGTAGCCATCGTGAATCTGACCACTGGGCATGAACGGGTCAGTCTCCCCTGTGAAGAGATATCTCACAGAAGACCACCAGTACAGATGATGGAACCAGTGAGGGGGTTACTGCAGTGTACCTTCAGCAGTCCTGCATTGTTCCATGTGCAGGACAACTGCTCCTCTCTTTTCTTAAAAGAGGACAGTTATACAGAACATATACCTCTCTTTTCCACTGCAGACAGAAACTCCATACTAGACCCATGAATTCAATACTGGAGCAATAAACTGGTAGATTTGCTACAAGTCTTTAAATCTGTTCAAAATATTTTATCCAGTCAAGCTTCAATCCCATTTGGTCTCGATCCTAAACCAAGATCTTATCCAAGTCGATCACCAGTTTGTCTCTAAAGCTATGCTCCTAACAGTGTCTTTACTCACAAAAGACTGTGGCATCAGCCATCATCTATGCTGTCATGAAGGAATGAATGTGTTGGGGGGTCATTTTCAGGGATGGGTTTCTCTCATGGACTTTACAGTGAGCTTATGTGACAGACAGAATAGATGTTGGCAGATGACAACATGAGATCTTTAAAGCCTGTCGGCAAATTATGTATTTTACCAGTCATTTTCTACTCTGAAGGATGTTCTGTGTGTCTGTCTAATTATAGGAAAACTGTACAGATTGTGTCGAAACTGCCCACTATTATCCAAGCTGTCCCAGCTACGGCTGACAAAACATGCACATCCCCTAATTAAGAACATTTTAAAACTGACTTATTTAAATTAAGAAAACCTCCCAACCTTCACTTTTTGACAACTTACTCTGAGATTTTTGTAGCAGGAAAAGAAGGAAAGCAAGAATATTTTGGATTTCTTCCCTCATTTCTTAACTGTATAGAGCACTAAAATAAGTCGCAACGTACAAACAATATGTCAGAAAGAAAGCCTGTGGCTTGACAGATTGCAGGGCACAGCATAAAATAAAATTGTGTTGTTCTGAAGATCTGAAGTACAGAATGTAACACGCTTTAAATACTTTGTTATTTTAAAGATCTCCAAATGTTTGGACATCTCAGGTGATAGCTTAATTCATTCATCCGTTTAAGTTAATGGCACGTTTCTCTTGCTGAGTTCTTGTGTGAGCAGAACGCATCTTTGCTAACAGTACAGGGGGACTTCTGGCTTGGCTTTTCGAAATTGCAGTGTGTGCTGGGAATAATGTGAATGTAGCGAGCAATTCCATCTGGCTTCCTTTTCTAAATAGCGCAGTTCACTTTCATTTTGTGGTCACAAATGTACTTTGTGAGACAGGCAGTTTTTCAAGCACTGCAATTTTGTTTTCCAATCCTAGTTTGGAAGTCCTCATTTCCAATCAGCTCCAATTTGATGATGAAGAAGGACCAAATTCTGCACCTAAGAGGACTTCAACTCAATCCCAGGTTACTTGTGTGTGTTCTAATTCTCGAGGGACATGCCAAATTTGTTGGCCAAAAACATAAAATGAGTGAAAAATGGAGCTCCGCAAAGAACCTAAATGCAGGTTTCACGTCTAAGAACTGCTGAGAGGGTGAGGAAGGGAAGAGGCTGTTACTCACCTCAAAAAACAAAATGGATTTAAAGAGTCTATTGAACACCAGAAATGTTTTTACAAACAGCTTAAAATTGTTTCACAGTGTCACTTCCAAGTCAGTTTTAAGAAAGACACAAAAATAGCAAAACTCAGTGAATATCTCACCTTTTCACAAGGTGGGAGAGGAGATACCAAACCAACATATTCTAAATCACAACTTATGAAAGTGTTGGAGTCAGATGGTAGAGCTCAACGCCTGTCTCACCCATGGGCAAGAAAATCCCAGAGTACACAGTCAGGCAGCACCTTTTCTTGTTGCAAGGCTCTGGGACAGGCTGTATCTAGAGATGTTTACAACCATACCCAGAATTCGCTGCACTCTTGTGTTCTTGGACCAGTCCTTTCTGTCATTTGTGAACTCTCTGCAGTCGATGAGGTTTTGCTTAGTTTTTGAGTTGAGTTGAGTTGAAAATAGTCATCAGTGACAGCATGACTGACTGACTAAAGCCAACTTCCCAGTAGTGTCACAAAGTAGTATGCCAATGAACGCAATGAATGCTGGTACTGGATCATCCTCGATTTCAACACTGTTTTTTGGGGGGGATTGGTTTTTTTGTTTGGGGTTGGTTGGGTTTTTTTGGTTGGTTGGTTTTGGGTTTTGGTGGGGTTTTTTGTTGGTTTGAGGGGTTTGTTTTTTACTTTTGACTTTTGAGCATTGTGATGGAAGCACAAGGGCTTGACTGGGATAAGCAACTAATGAGCCCAAATGTTTTCGATCCAACACTGGATGTATGAAAGGAGAAAGGAAATTCCCCTTGCCCCAGAGTAGGTATTCACACATGAGACAGTGCTTCCAGGCTCCCTTTGTTGACAATAAAGCGAAAGAAGTACTTTTTGGCCTCAATTCCTGCAATATATTGACCAACAAAAACCCCTTTCCAAACTGTATGTTTATCTCACAAGCTCTCAGGACTTGAACATTTCCCACCTGAAGAAAGAGAATTAATTTGTAAAAACAGCCATGAACACAGGGTTTCGATCTCAGCACATAACACTGCAGTAGTGTGACAATAGGAACCTGAAACACCACACATCTCTTTCCAGGGTGTCTTCTAACCTCTAGAAAAAAGCTTTAAAGCCTCTAATCTAATGACTCGGCATTGGTGGTTCAGTTGCTGGTGGGGTAGCTTATGATTGGACTTGTCTGGTACTGATGGGAGTTGCCATAAACCTGAAAACATCTTTATAGGAGACACTGTGATGGTCAGGTCAGCTGCTACTCAAAAACATACTGTACATTAAAGATTCACAGAAAAAAGTGATGTCTAGTTCTAATGACGCAATTAGCTGATTGCACAATTTAGTCTAGCCTGAAATCTCTCTTTCAGGGACTTTCTGAACATATCTTTCTCCTTTTTGGGCAATCAGCTCCACTTAAGTCTCCTTACAACAGAATGGCGTGATATTTGTCAACAGTTGATCCTACCTGCTTGGGAGGAAAGCCAACGTTGCAACAGAGTTCCTGGACTTACAGAGTTCACAGTGTGAGTCTTCATTGGTGTTAATTATGCCAGATGGAACCAAGTAGAGCTGGACTTTGTGACACTTAAAGACCAAATCTAGACCCTGCTCGGTGTAAAAGCTGCATTAGTATCTTCGGTCAAGTGGGTTTTTTACCTACCTTTCACAGAGGTCACCAGGCTTCTAAGTATAAAGCACCAACCACATGAGTATCAATACATGGCTTACTGCAGCTCCGTAAAGCTCAAAAAAACCCTTTAAAAACATTCGCTGAAACTAGCTTGTGTCAGAACTTACACTGCAGTTTATAATTCCATCATTTTTCATATCAGTATAAAAACATTAAAATCACACAAGGTTAAAACAATTGGATCAAAGAGGTCAAAGGAAGTTTTCCCGGACACCCCCTGCATCACAGTTGCTTTGAAACTCAGTGACTTGCAAAGAATAAGGTAATTATCTATTTTAAGTGGCTGAGCAACATGGGATTTTTCATGGATGAATAGCACAAAGACTTCTGTGAACTGACAGACTCCCTGTAAATTTTAGACTGCCCTTTTTTGGATGAGACACAGATCTATATCTGGGTCATCCAAGTTTTTCCTATCTTGTGCAAAGTGGGTTTGGGGTTTATATACCCCTGGCTGTTGTGGAGTCCATCTGCTAAAGGGAGAAGCGATCCGTTTTCCTCCAATGTCAAAAGCTAATTCAAACAGTGATGCAGCAGTCAACCAATGGAACATAATATGATGGACTCATCCAAAGATTTTTCTTCAAGAAAATAGTACTAATTTCAAAATCCCAAGTCAAAAAGACCTCAAACTAGATTTCTGGTTAAGGTTTTCAGTGTTGAAGGAGATTAATATGGACTTCAAATCAGCACTCAGCAGAAACAGAATTAGAATTAAAATCTCCAGGTTTCAATCTATTGTCTTCCAGAACTCTTTACAGCAAGAGAAAAAAATGTCAGTTTGAAATGTTTTGCCAAAAGGCCTGGTAGTATCTCACTAGCTTCTACAGGTTCGTTTTTCAGCCCCTAAATACATAGAAAACCAAGTACAGGGCACATGAAACAGATAGGGGCTGTAGTAAATTGGTATTGTGAATAAAAGCAAAGCTCCAAGAAATATTTGAATTTTAAAAACTACAAAAGTCAAAGTGTTCCGTGATACACAAGCAGAATTTGGAATGAGTATTACTTAGCAATGAGAAAAGCTATTTTTTAAAGAAAAAAGTCACATATTTTTATATTTTTGTGATAACCCTATAATGCTAATTAAAGTAAATCTGTTAATTCCTAAACTGAGTACTCTCTGAAAGTTCATGATCAATAATGCTTTTTCATTGTATTTTCCGGGCTCTTGATCTGTAAAAACTGGATACGACTAACAAGGAAACAATCTAAGAAGAACAAGGTTAAAGGAATTTGATTTGCAAGAAGGTAAAAGTGATTCAGAAACCCTGATGAAAACCAGTTTGAAATCTAGGTGAAGAAATTTTCCATTTCTGAGGTGGATCAGAGTCCAGCTCAACTAAAACAAGTGAAAGCATGACTTGGTGAAAAGACTCTGCCTCATTCAAAGAGTGGCACGTTGTTTTCATCATTTTCTCTTATTGTTTTGAATACTGTTTTGAGTGAACCTGATGTTTGGAAAGAGTGAGAATAGGTGCGAGACACTGAGACTCTTTTTGGAAAACACAGTGATTTCTAGTCACAGAACAAGCGCTAGTAGGACACCAAATACTGCTATTTCACCATTTCTGCAATAAAATTTATCTAATTCCCTGAAGGCTGCAAGTGTTACTGTCTAACCTGCCAAATTACAAAACCTCTTGCTTTATTATCATTCTTTCTTCATACCTTAAATAATCAAGAAACTGCAAAATTAATTTTATGTAGTCTCAAATACTTTGAGGAACAAAAGGTATTTCATTTCACATATTTAAGATGTTCCTTACTTGAGGAGTCATATCTCCAGTCCTCCTTGCCCTGCTCTTTTCAGATGAAAATGCAATGTCAAGCTTTTCTCTAGTTTTATTTTATTTATTTATTTTTTATTCTAAGAACTAACTGAGCAATCTATTTTGGAGCTCATAGTATGTTGCTCGCTAATTGCATGAGTGTACTGATTTTAAGCAGTTCCCAATGTTGCATAGGCTGATGATTTTAACACTCATATTACAACCACTGAAAGATGATAAAGTCATTTAGCTGTTATTCTAGACAATTGATTTACTTTCATCTGAAGAGAAAGAACGTGACCTTAAGTGCAGAAATGAATTGTTTAATGGATTTTATCCTACCTGTGTAGTACCAAGCCATAAGTAGTGATGAAAATAGCTTCTTGAAGTATGGAATCCTGATACCTGGAGCTGGAGGTATTTCAAATGTTCAAAATGTCAAACATGTTTTTTCTTCTCATTTGCACCTTGAAGCACAGCTCCCAGGCTCACGGTAACAAATATTTCCTTCTGGTTTTAATAGCTCTTTTTCAAGCGCTGATCCATACTGGTACGGCTAATTAAACTGTGAAGGTTTTCACAGCTGCTACTAACAAGCATGTAAAAGAGGAGATGTTTGCATGACAATTTGCCTTGTGAACTGCAAAAAAGAATTACAACTTCTTCATTTTAGTTGTTCCTGAATTAGCTAAGCAACTGGTCCTGTCAACTGAACCTTTCACTTCTGAGGTAAATAGAAGCAAGAACATCTGCTCCTTGGGTAATGAATAGAGGCAGTCTGAATTTTTCCTCCATTGTAACCTCCCTGCTAGGAGCTACGTGCAGGATTTTTAGGAAGGTGAATGCTGCCTGACCTGATATTGTCCTGTCCTCCCAGCTGTCATGGATAGAGTTGACAGTCCCAGGCATTATTAACATATATACTGCACACAGCAGGACAACATGCCTTGTATCGCCTCAAAGTGACGTAACTTGTGAACTAGTGAACAAAATCCTGCTGCTTCATCTTAACCAGATAATGTTTTATTTCTTGATGCATTCCAAATACAGAGGTCCTCAGAAAAAAATGAGTACTCCTCTACAAGGAATAAGATTGATTAATTATTCCCCCCATAGCTTTATAGTTCCTTCCAGGGGCATATGGAGGAAAACATCTCAGCATGGTTGGGTTATGGATTTTGTGAGAGTCAGGGGCATACTAACTGTATTCAGTGTGGTAGACCCTAAGGACAAAACAGATCCAAAGTCTCACTGTGGTAGGCACAATCCTTATTGCAAAGAGATGATATTGAAGTAAAGATGTCACAGTGTGGTGGGTTGACCCTGCCTGGACACCAGGTGCCCACCAAAGCTGCCCTTTCTCTCCCCTCCTCAGCTGGACAGGGGAGAGAAAATATGACAGAAGGCTCGTGGGTTGAGATAAGGACAGGGAGAGGTCTCTCATCAATTACCCTCATGGGCAAAACAGATTCGACTTGGCGAAAATGGATTTAATTTATTACCAATCAAAATCAGAGTAAGCTAATGATGAATAAAACCTAAATCTTAAAACACCTTCCTCCCCACTTCCTTACTTCCCAGGCATGACTTTAGTCCCAATTTTCTCCACCTCCTTCCCCCAGCAGTGCAGGGAGATGGGGAATGGGGGTTGGGGTCAGTTCATCACACCTTGTCTCTGCCGCTCCTTCGTCCTCAGGGGCAGGACTCCTCACAGTCTTTCCCTGCTCCAGTGTGGGGTCCCTCTCACGGGAGGCAGTTCTCCACCACCTTCTCCAGTGTGAGTCCTTCCCACGGGCTCCAGTTCTTCGCAAACTGCTCTAGCGTGGATCCCCCGTGGGGTCACAAGTCCTGTCAGAAAACCTGCTCCAATGTGGGCTCCTCTCTCCACAGATCTGCAGGTCCTGCCAGGAGCCTGCTCCAGCGCGGGCTTTCCACGGGGTCACAGCCTCCTTTGGGCATCCACCTGCTCTGGTGTGGGGTCCTCCATGGGCTGCAGGTGGATATCTGCTCCACCACGGACCTCCCTGGGCTGCAGGGGAACAGCCTGCCTCACCATGGACTTCCCCACAGGCTGCAGGGGAATCTCTGCTCCAGCGCCTGGAGCATCTCCTCCCCCTCCTTCTGCACTGACCTTGGTGTCTGCAGGGTTGTTTCTCTTACATGTTCTCACTCCTCTTTCCGGCTGCAGTTTCCGTGTCCACAGCAACTTTTTTCCCCTTCTTAAATATGTTACCTCAGAGGCACTACCACTATCACTGACTGGCTCGGCCTTGGCCAGCGGCAGGTCCGTCTTGGAGCCAGCTGGCATTGGCTCTGTCGGACACAGAGGAAGCTTCTAGCAGCTTCTCACAGAAGCCACCCCTGTAGGCCCGCCACTACCAAAATCTTGCCACACAAACCCAATACAACCATACAACTAAGAGCGTCGTCCAGACACTCCTTGAACTGACATGCTTGGTGCTGTGACTACCTCCCTGGGGAGCCTGTTCCAGTGACCGACCACTCTCTCAGAGCCTTTTCCTAATGTCCGATTTGAACTTCCCCTCATGCAGCTTCATGCCATTGCCTTGTGTTCTGTTGCTGGTCATCAGAGAGAGGAGATCAGCACCTCCCTCTCCAACACCTCCCTTGAGGAAGTTGTAGACTGCAATGAGGTCACCCCTCAGCCTTCTCTTCTCCAAGCTGAACAAACCAAGTGACCTCAGCTGCTCCTCATAAGCCTTGCCCTCAAGACCTTTCACCATCTTGGTCACCCTCCTCTGGACACACTCCAATAGCTTGATGTCCTTCTTATATTGAGGCGTCCAAAACTGCACACAGTACTCAAGGTGGGGCCGCACCAGTGCAGTATAGATTGGGACAACCATCTCCCTCAGCCAGCTAGCTATGTTGTGCTTGATAGTGATACATTTAAAGGGATTGCTCTAGCAAGCTTCCGAAGTGGCATGTTGTTCTTTGGCATGGCAACCCCTTCCCCAGTGAGATGCAAATGGCTGACAACTAACCCTTTTTCTTTGGATAAGACACTTCCACTCTAGTGAAAAACAGTCAACTTTTAAGCCAGGTTGCCCACTGTTCAGCAGGCAAGGTAGGCTTGGTGAGTGTTTGAGCAAAACAACTGTTAAGACACAGCTTCTACCTAATTTAAAACACTCCTGTGCGTAGCAGACACACCTGCTGGGTAGCAGAAATTTGTCTGGTTATACTTGTTAAAGAAGTCTGTCTTGTTTTCACCAATATTACCAATTGCTGTATTTTCTTTAAAACAAGCTTCTTGGTAAATAAGATTTCTCTGATGAAATAGCTTAGTCTTGACTGGATGTTGCTTCGTCTTTCTGCTCACCATGCTTTACCAAAAGGGTTTCAGCTGTACATTGTCTCCATTGTATTCCACTATCAATATAATTCTTGTGCAAGATGGTATTTTTTTTGCCAGCAAGTTGCTGACCCTTTTTCCATTACCTTCTGGTCTTGTTTCTCTCACAGACCATACTTCAGAGACTGCAGGAAATTCTTAATTACAGTTTGACATAGAATGGAGTAGTTCTTTGGAAGCTTCCAGAGACAGCTCAGATAGTTTTAAGCCATGCTCTGAAATATTTTCTACATTTTCAGGCTTTGCTTCCTTTACCGGTTACTTATAATTGCTTTATTATGTAGATTTAATACAAAGATTACCGTGAATGAAAAAGCAGTGATGGACTTCTGTCATAGGGATGGGACAAGCAACTTGGAATGTTAAAAACAATGTGAAGTGAGCAGTTCAGATAGCCACAATGCAGGTTTACCTAAAACCATGTGCATGTGTGAATACCAGTCTTAGTGTGGCATTTTGTAAAGGATAATTCAAAAGGAAGTAATTCAACATGCTTCAGCAAATTCTAGTATCTGCATTTTATTATTGCCTTTCAGAACTGTGGATGATCTGGCCTCTAGTTTGCTGATGTATTGGCACAAACATGCTACCAGTTACTGAGGAAAATGAATGTCAGTGCACTGTTGTGATACTGGTTGTCTTGTACCACAGGCTAGCGAGGCTTTCAGAAGTCATGCTTGAACTATAGGTTCTTTTAAAAAGATTTGGCTTACCCTTCTCTTTTTTAAAAACTGAGGTCAAATTTTACCTGTTTGGAGATGCTGATATGAAGCAGATTCAAGCTGTGACTCTGATACTGGTGTTTTGTCAGTTTTCTTACAGTGAAAATTGCAGTAGAGATAATACTCAATACAGGTAAAAAGAGAATTTCCAAGATTTTATACAGAAGATGGTTGAACACTGGCGTTGCAGGGCACTGTTGCTGTACAGCTTAAGATGTGTTTCGTTGTCCTACTCTCTTTGTGCGAGTTTCCTTTCTTTGTCTGTCTGACCCTTCTGATGTTACTCAGCATAAAATGGCCAGCCTGATGGGGAAGCCACTGATTGATTCTGTTAGTTAGGTCATTGTAAAGCAGATGAATTGCTGTATCACATTCATGCATGTGCCAGCAGCTCAGCTGAAGTACTAGGCATCAGTGACAGTTCTTAAAATCATCTGTGTGATGGTGGTGATGGAGGGTAGCTTTTCTGTAGAAGTAGTGGATCATAAAAATTACACATGACAGCTAGTAGGGAAACCTAGCTATGGCAGAGGCCCTGTGCAAGGCTGAGTAATGCTAAATAATGTTGGTGAAATATTGCTGCTGATAAAAACAAGAGGTCTGGAGGCTGATCTTGCAGATGCTTGTCTGTATATTCTTTCTAATACAAAAAGTCATTTATCAACAGGAGTAGCTGCAAACATAGCTAGGAAAGTTCTGCAACAGATGACCCAGAATCGGTGTACTGATGTGGATGTATACATGGAGTTTAATTAGCAAATACACAGTGTAGCATGTTAGTGCAATTATTGCATGTAAAGGAAACCATGGCCACTGAACTTGTTTTTTCCCTATCTGGAAGGCGAGTTCATAACCTGAGCTATTGTTTTGCTAATACCTGTGAAAGCTAAGACAAAATACATAATAAGCAAAAAAGATTTTGTGAGAGTCTTGCCAGTGGTCTCTGTTCTTTGGAAAAGGGCAAAGGAGGAGTCTGTTTATTTTTTTAGTAAGGGACTTTGGGCTGGGAGGAAAATAAGCTGTAATTTTCCATTAAACATGGCTTGAAGTAGAAGACCAAAGAAAATGGAGAGTCCTAACATCAAGGAATGCCCAGATCGTAACATGCAGACAGTAAAGCCAGAGGTGTTTGTATTCTACATCACATAGCAATGTTTTGTTTTCATGCAAGCATTTGTAGATGAATCAAAGAAAATGTATTATTCAATTTCACTAAGCTGCTATACTTCTAATGATAATAACGTCAGTATGCCTGGTCAGTTCATCAGAACATGCTTTGCTTGACAAAAGCACCTGAGGAGGAAAGAAACTTTTGGTATTAATTCTCTTCAGAAGTTTGGAGGGTTATTGTAATTACATAAAAATATGTTCTAGGTAAACCCCCTACATTAGTTGTTGGATCAGGCTACTGCTGTGTTCCCACCGATAGGGTAATTTCCATTGTAGATATCCATATTAATTAAATGTGAAAGGAGCTCTGTAACGTACTGTATTTGGAAGGGAGCTTAAATGTGGTAGATTAGAAATCACTTAGAAGAACTCCAAGTAAGGTGATACTGATGGATCTGGAAATATCCTGATAAAGAATGAAGAACAGGTAGAAACAAATTTGCAGGGATTTTTTTTGATGGATGTCTGAAACATTAGATCATAGTTGTAAAAAATAAAAAAAAGGGGGAGGAAGTACATGTTGAAGAAACCTTTTATGCATCTATAAAATAAAAAATTGTATGTCAGCGTGTGCAGGATTTGGAGCATTGGCTTTTCATCCTAGCTGTGAGTTAGATGAAAGGTCAACTTTTAAATTGTTGTCAGTGCTATCAGAACTATGAATTTTTCGCCCATCAGTGAAAGACTGTCGAATGTTCCTCCTGACTATTGCAGACATACTTGGGTGCTTGGCAGAGAAGAGCTTGCACGTTGCCCCATTTACACAGTAGCCCTGCACTCTGGAGAAGGACTAAGATCCAATTTGCTTTTTCTTCAAGCAGCGTTGCATGTTCAGTAATTAACCTGTCGGGTTAAACCACAACAATGGACAACAAAATTATGTCCAGAATATAATTAAGTTGTTATAAAATATGCTTTTATTTCAAGAATGGTCTTTTACCGGTGCTGCTTTTGCCATGACACAAGCAGTAGAGAACCTTATCTGAAAATTAAGTCCAGAAAGTCTGCATGATGCACTGAATTGTTTAATTCTTTTTAGAGTAAGGGCAGAATTGTTGTGTAGAACAGTATTTTGGCATGTTGCACAGAGTGCATGTATTGTCTTTACAATTTCTGTTGTAAGCATTTTACTTGTTTGTACATTGTCACAGGGTGATGTGGGTAAGAGAGCAATATACATACATGTCTAGGAAATAACTGTTTCCTATTTCCAAAAATCCAAAAAGCAGAAAACTGAAATTGTCTTTACTGAAAAATCATGGTCACATTTGTATTGGGTCTTAAAGTTGACTTTTCTGTGCATCTCTAGCAGAGAAATACACTGCCTCTGTTGATGAGGTGGTTATAGCACTCAGTAGGAATGCTGAGCCGCTATATTGTGTAAGTAAATAATGTCTTGCAACAGTTGGCCCTGACAGTCTTAGATTTTCTTAAGCGGATTTATAATAATCTAATATTTGCACATCTCCTTTCAACACTTAAAGCATCAGCCTCTATTTTGTCACCATTAATCTAGGGCTACTCTTTCAGGAGGCAGTCTCTATCCAGTATGAGAACAAATTTTCCCAAAATAATTTCAATCTCCTGAAATGCTAAGTGAGATGGTTGCAGCTTTAATGAGGTGGACATTTCTTAGTTCATCACTGGCTCTGTCATAAGAGGACATTTGCACTATTGTTTGGCCAACAAGAGTCTCATTATAAAAATTTCCAGATAGAAAAGAGCTGAATGCTGAAGCTCAGCTTTAATTAAGTGTGCTATATCTAGCTTAGGTTCTTTAAAAAGCTTAGATGATGAAGTACCAAACAATTAAAGGGATAAGGTAGACTAATGACTAGGAGCTATAACAAAGAACCAAGTCTGGTTTCTTTTAATCATGAAATGGGGTTTTTTTGTGGACTTGTACATCTCAGCCCTTGTGGCTCAGTTCATCCAGCTGAAGAAATAAATGGTTATAATGCTCCTGAACAAGTTGTTAGTGAAAATTAGTTGACAGCAACCTTACAAGACCTATTATTTTTCTAGGTATTGCCACAGTGGAAAACATGACAGTGTGATGGGTTTGGATGAACTCTTTGGAAGATTAGCACTTATGTTGCTGCAAAGACAGTTACGGTTATTGTGGGTTTGGTCAGACATACTAGATTTGTTTGGTCAGGATGTACCAGTGTTTTTTAAAACAAGCAAAAACCCCCACTAGCACTAGTATCTCAGACTTGTTGTCTGAGTCAGCTGAGTAAACACTGGACCTTATCTTTTAGTTTTCTACATGGAGGCTGTTGCTGTGAGCAAAGAATGGCTGGATTTAGAAAATAAGGAGCACTGATGTTCTGGATACATTGTGATGTTATATAAATCTCCTTATTGATATTTTTGTTGAGGTGTGACAGAATTTGAAGGGCATTTTGCCAGTACTGGTATCTTTTAGGACAGAGTTACATTAAGAATAGTATTTTAAATCTGGAAATCTGTTAAGGTTCTGTGACAACGCAGATTTTGGTAATTTGTTACCAGAAGCTACAGTTAAAATTTAGACATTATAATCCAGACAGAACTTCTGGAAACCTTTTTCACACTACAGAGTTGGCTCTAATTGAAAGTAACCATGTAATTTATTATACTTTATTCAATACTGCATTAGTCAAAATAATTTTTGTCCTTGTTCATTAACTCATGTTTGCTCCTTTCTGTATATTCAGGTCCTCAGGTTCAGAGTGTAATCACTATTCTAATTTTCCATATTTTTCTCTTTTCTAGTATGCATCTTCCAAATCTAATCAGCTGACAAAAAAGTATGGCTGTGCGCCTTTGAACACAAGTTTGAAGTTCAAGCAGGCCAAGGGAGTGCAGGGAAAAAAACATTAAGATGCATGTTTTACCAAGTCGATATGCAAAGTTATAACATTTAGAGATGTAGTAGATGTAGTCAAGGGCTAGAATTACTTTGAGGAGTCCATTAGATCAAATCACTAAGCAGGTAGCTAGGGTTGGAAGAATGGATTGTTAGATAAAGGAAGATTTTTTAAATAAATTTGCTTGTATCAAAGTATCTCACTGCCATTTCAACATCAGTATGAATGTAACTTATGGCACCCAATAGTAATGTCAGATGATGTTGATCTTGAAACAACCCAGCGATGGAGGATTGCTATTTTACAGAAAGGCATAGAGTTAAACATATGGAGCGATGAGCTTGAAATTGACAGTATTTGGAAGCAAGAATTGAAGATGTTACTAGACAAGAAATAATTGGAATCAGACTTGATGTTTGTATTGTCAATGGCTGTAGCATAATAGTTTCATGAAAAATTTGCACTGTGTTTCATGAAAAATTCTGTTTTCTGTGCATTTTACTTTGGACATACACTTCAAAGCTAGCTGTCATAGTAGAAGCTGGACATAACTTAGGAAGGTTAAAAACATACAGTATTTCTACATCAATATTGCAGCATTTTTTAAATTTATGTTGTTTATTACAGCTATTAATCAAAATAAACAGATCTTAACCACACTTTATTTTTTTCCCTTTAAGAAGACCTCTTTCTCTGCATATTAGTAGCAAAATATTGTAGTTTGTAGAAAATGTGTAAAGAACGCTTGCCATATCTGGTAAGATGATTTTTAAAAGTTATTTTGGCATGAGTTTTCCTATATTCTGTGACCTAATGTTTTAAATGATAGTGCTGGTGCTGTTATTTCAGAAGGCCAAATTTACTACAAATTACATGTAGTGAAAAAAAATGGGGTTCATGAAAATTGACATCTCTTGGAAGCAGCCATTTTGTGAGATACAATCTCTCCTTTTTTTTGTTTGTTTTTTTTTTTTTTTATTGTATGGAAGTTTTCCTTCTAAGTGGTTGCCAGGAAAAACAGAAGAGTGGAAAGACACCTTGCTGATTCTAGGATGTGTTTCACAGCTGGGTGTTTCTCATCTCCCACAGCCACAGCAGATCTAATATTCTCCACAAAAATTTTCATGCCAGTACTGTCTGTGCTTTCTTCACTAATGAAGAAGCTAAAGATGATGTTAAGGAAAATGCTGAATGGAAGGTATGAACAGTCTGTGGTGATAGATCTTTTCAACATCAGAATGGGGGTGGCTTTTTGGTAGGTAACTAGCCTTTTCCCTTTTTGTATAAATAGCGAAGATTTAGGAGGCTTTCACAGGTCAGGGAAACACTGAATTTCCATGAAGTTAAGGTTGTTGAACCCAACCAAAGCATGCTCAAGAGTTGCTGAAGAGAGCAATCCCAGAAAACAAGGCCAAATTTTATTTTTAACATACATAAAAAGTAAAAATTGCTATAGCTTGAGTGGAACAAATTCCGTGGGTTTAGCACGGAAGATACTCTAGTGCTTTTTTCCATCAAATTAAGTTCTTACAAGGAACACATCTTCATGTTAGTGCTTACATTGTATTATTGTATTCTAGGAAAAAACTTCTCAAAGGCAAGCCACACTTTGAAGAAGCTAGGCGAGGGAGATGAAACACAGATGCTATTGTAGGACAAGAGTTCATTGAACGAAGGGAGAACACCACCATCAAGAGAAGTTCAGCAGCATGGATTCATCCTATCTCTTAGTTTTCTGCTCTCCTGGTAGTGAAATAATTGTAGTAGCTATTTAAATCTGTGTTATGTCTTTCCTTCATATCCTGAGGAAATTGGAGAAGGGTAAGAAGCAGAGCAGGATAGTCCAGAGGAAAATGAACAATGGCATAGCAGAGAGGGAAGTCACTGTCTACTTAGTTTCACCCTGCCACAAACTGTTGAGGGCTTTATAGTTTGACAATAATGCCAGAGTTGTCATCAGTCCCCACTGTCAAACTTTAGACTTGTGCTTTAATTAGTTCACCTATGGCAACATAAACTGGAGGATGTGATTGGGTATTATGTTATGTCTTGTGGTGAAGCTAAGGTACACAGATCAGCACTGAGACTGTAGGTCTTTCAGAAGAGAGAAGAATTCATGATATGTGCTAGGCAGAAAATACTTTGGAGTTGTACAAAGAAACATTAAAATATAAACAAAAGGATCCCAGATGAAAATGAGGCCATACATTTTTATTTGCTTAGAAGCTAATTGTGCTCTTTACTTTTGCATGTGGCTGAATTTAAGTGCCCTTTAACACCAGTAATTTGCTAAATTTATGGATCTGGGAAATTTACCTGTGTGTGGAGTTTGGTGCAAACTATTTAGCTTAGCAATAGAAAGGGAAACCTCAGTCTGAGGTTTTTCAATACCTTAGGCTGTAACTGTCACTGGTGTGTATTCTCAGTTAATGAGGCCTTCAGTACTTTATCACAGAAATGGAAGACATGGCTTGTACAACTGAAATAATTGTCAAACATGTTCATGCTTGGCAGCTGAATGTTAACTAGTGGTGACCTGTCCTAATGAAGTAAACAAGTGGCTTTGCTTGAGATTCTGGAAAATAATTTTTTTTTTTTTTTTTTTTTTTACAGGTTCAGAAATATCAACTGAGTGTTAGAAATGTGCTTGAGGTTACGAAGTGGTCACTTTGATCCAGGATTGCTTGGTGTTTGGACTTTTTCAAATGATGGAGTTTGGTTTAGCCACTTGTGGGGATAGCCCACTGTAAATAACTGTATTTTAGATAACATTTACTATTTTCTGCAGCACACTTGATCACTGAAGCATAGGTTTTTGCTTAGGTCCATTTCAGTGCTTGCCCTTCTTGATTTATCGTTGCATTTATTTTGTGAAGCAAAAATGGTAAAATACTTCTAAAAGATTATGTTACAAGAAGTTTTGGCCAAACTGGAAGTGTGAGTTGTGCGAAAAAAGGCAGGAGCTGATTGCCTTGAATATTCCAGGTCGGCCTGTGAATGTTGTTTTGGTGGAGGAAGGTGATAAGAGTTGGGCAATCTCAAGCCTTGGAAGAAATGGTGTTGGTGCCATTAAGGTTTCTGCAGAACGGTGCAACACTGTAGTTTTTCTTCCTATATTTGAAGAATAACATAACCCTACTATTTGGCTTCCCTTTCTGACTAAAAATACTAGCATGAGCATAGGTTGGTGTGTCATGCTCCCCCAGCAGGGACCCTTATCATCCATTACCATACAGAGATGTTAGTCATGCTTTAATATGTTTATTTTTCAGGGTGGGAGGTAGGCACAATGCTTTTCCTTTGTTTTCCTAAAAGTGCCTGTAGCATATGCTGTTCATTCATGTGTGGACTGTGAGTGCATTCAGTGCTGAAGGAGTTGGTCTCTTTACATCTGAAGTTAAGATTTGCTTAAGAAATGCCGACATATAAATTTGGGACCAACTGATAGGCCTGAATGATTTTCATGCAATTTGAGAGACTGTAGGTACATGAGTTGTATTAATGAATTACATGGTTTCCTGGAATTCCTGCTTCTCCAATGCAGCAAACTTATAACTTCAGGAGAGAATAATGGTATCTAGAGAGAATAATGAACAGGAATGCAGAGAGGTGAGAAGGCAAAAAACCAACGCTTAAATGGTCCTGGTGACATTGTAAACCATGAGAGTACGGTCTGAGTGCTTTATCATGTCACTAAAAACTCCCCCTTTCTAGCTTACTGTTTATATGCTTAATGGAAACAACAAATTTGGCTTTGAAATATTTTTAGAAATCTCTCAGGATTTCTTGTCCAATATTACAGTAATGTTTTTTTTCCTGGCCTTGACAAACACCTCCAAAAAACCCCTCAAACCACCAGGCCCCAAACCACTGGAGTCTTTCCATCCTGTTCTTGTCAGTGAAATAAAATCCATTTATTTGATGGAAAAGCTGCTAAGTAAAAGCACCCAAAGCAAAACAATTCTTCCTAAAAATTCTGGAAACGAAACAGAATTGGATATAAAGGCATTGCTCATTAATGAATTGTGGCTATCCTGCACATATTAGAAAATCAATTACAGCTTTTCAGGAGCCACTCTATTAAAAAATTAGTTAAATAAGATTGTTTACTTTTCTATCCAGGTCATCGCTTTCCTTTCCATTGCATTCTGTCGCAGTTATGACTGGTTGCACCTCATTCACCCCATGCTCATCTCAAAATTGCCATACATCATCTCGTACACAAAATGTTAGGATTTTTAGTTAAAACTGAATAGCCAGTATAAACTAAAGTAAATGCTTGCCTTCAGTCTGTAAAGGAGATAAACATTTACTGTTTGACAATAATACAAAAGCAGCCACACAAAATTACTGACTTCTTAGCCTGTTCCATCAAGGGACACCCACAAAATACTTGTGAAATGAGACTGTGAACTAAAATTCCATAACGGTATACTGAAAAATAAAGACTCAATAAGCTTATTTTATGATCTGTTACAGTCTTCCTGTTGACTGCTCCTGGTAATGTGAATGGTAATGGCTGTGTTTTCAGCTTTGTTATGGACAAAAAAAAATTCTTCCCCTCTTTCTGCTAACAAGATTTTTCTACTCTGTGATGATACTCTGGTTTGGGGG
>JANXJC010000055.1:44548418-44589970 GCA_027564655.1 Leptodon cayanensis
TCTTGGAGCCGGCTGGCGTTGGCTCTGTCGGACATGGGGGAAGCTTCTAGCAGCTTCTCACAGAAGCCACCCCTGTAGCCCCCTGCTACCAAAACCTTGCTATGGAAACCCGATACGTTCCAGCCCTACCTAAAAAAGAAAGGATAGAAATTGCAAATAGAATAACCAATGCAACAACAACAGGTGTGACACCAGTTGGGTGAATCTGTTTAGGAAGTGAGAGGACGCTGAAGGCAAGGATCTGCTCAGACAGAGGTGAAGCTGCAGACCAACTCTGTAAGCACACCATTGCCTGTACTGATTTTCAGATCAAGGATTTAGTTTTCGGTGCTGAAGGATATCTTACACTGAGAAGCTGAGACAACGAGGGGTTTGACAGAAGCCAGGGCTGTATCTGACTTCAGATAGCAAGCAGCTGTCCAAAGCTATGTTCATATTGGTCTGAGCTGTATTATCTGAACTGCTTTGTCAGCCGTCATACCAATTTACATTTACAAGGTAGGTTTTTAGCTTAGGGACTTCATATTCAATTGGTTTAATGTCAGTTTGGATCATTGTTCTCTTTCACAGTGCCAATATTAACTGGTAGTGTCAGCCACGGATAATTGATCTCTCCCATTTAAACTTTAGCTAGGTTGCTCCAGATTGCAGTGGTGAAATTTTGCAAAGCATGTATTATCTTAGAGAGCTGGGAAGAAGGATTTAGAAGAGGCAGTACCACATCATGAAAATGGCAAATATTAGCTGCTGTAAAAACGTCCGGAAGTTTCCGTAGCAGATTGCATATTCCTTTAGATCCTGTAAGTCTAGATTTAGAAACCAAGACCTTGTTGAGAGTTTTTTCGAAATCACTGACTCACAAATACAGGTAGACACAAGCTCAAATTACATGCTTAGAGCTGTTAAGTCTTGCTGAAAAACTTCAGCATGAAAAAGACTCTGTTCCTAGTATTTCTGACAAAACCCCAGCATTCAGCAAGCTAAACAGGCAGTCTCTATGGAGAAATGGGTTGCAACCCTGCTATCGAAATTTGCAACATACTACAGTAAATGCTAGATAACAGAGTAGCTTAAAGCAGGAAAGGCAAGTATAGCAAATATTTCAGAAGAACATTCACAGGCTCCTCTGTGCTCACAGGCTATTGCCAGCTTATACTCCCTTGCTAACAGAGATCTCTGTTATCATAATTGCTGGTTTTCAAGATCTGAGAATCCCAAACATGTCCCTAATTTGCCCAGTGCCTGCATCCTATAATTATATCCTAATAGAAAAGACTATTTTTTCAATGTCATAATGAGAACCTGCAGACTACAGTGGCAGGTTTCTTCTGAAATATAAGATGCATGGGATGGTTTCATTTAAAAAAATGGTTTCGTAGAAGTCTAGAATATATGCAGTGTAGACAGCTGAACCCTCTTCCTGCCCAGCAACACAGATGGAGCATTCTTTTGTGTGATTAGTGTTTATAATCTACTAAAAGTGTCAGAAATTATGATGTTTTTCATTTATAAACCTATTTTTGTTTTTCCTTTTCAAAATTTATTTATGCCTCAGTTAACTGAATGGTACTTTAAACGTGCAAGCAAACAATGTGTTTGTCTAACCTGTTCTTATCATACATTGATCATCGAGAAGTTACTGAAGGCAGAGAAACAGCTCAACATCACAAATCTCTGCTTAAATATTGGCGGGGGGTGGGGGGGGAGGTCTCCAGACAGAATTAATCTGGTCTAACCTTTACTTTTTCATTTCCAGACAGTCATATATGAGCTAGTCACCCAAGGCTCTCTTAAGAATTAAAGGAGAGAACTAGGCAATTTTAAATCATGAATCATCAGACCTACTTTACACACCTGCATCATGAGCTGACTCATCCTCCAGACTTATTTGAGTATATTTATTCACTTGATTCCCACCAGCTACTAAGGGATCCTACAGTGATTAGCTCTGATGTAGATCTTTGCATTGCGCACGTCCACATATAGTTCGTGTCCTTCCTTTAGCAGGAGACTGATTGCAAAGCTGAAATTCCCACCACCCAAATTTTCATGTTTTGTGGAAAGGGCTGAAGAGAAGCCAGTCATGAGACTACTAAGGAGAGAAAACATATATTTTACATTTGACGTTTCTGGTCACTTGTAAAGAAAAGCACTTTCTTCCAGAAATTAAGTGAAAGTTCCTCCGTAGAAACATTCCTCTCCCTCCTGTGGAGCCAATCCAATTTATAGAAAATACTTCCAATGGTAAATCATTGAAGTATTGTCTTTGTAAAGAGGTGGAAGGCACAGTCATATTCCTTCTCAAAGAATTTCCTTGATTGCTCCATAAGTTCCCAGTGAAAGTATGGTTAGGACATGCATTTCCCCAGTTTCAACACCTTGGTGGTCAACATGGGTAGACTAAAACTCAGAAAGGAAGAAGCAGGTTGTTATCAGAATCTTCAGCCTGCGTTGTATGAGCTTGAAACAGTAGAAGAGACCTCACTAGCCAATAGCAATTACTCTCCACCAATTTAGGTTTACTCTAGGATTTTCAACTAGCTCTTCTGACTATCTATACCAAGCTTCTCCCATGTTAGCCAATCAAATCTGATTATAAGAAACTAATAGCAAAGTGAATAAAGTGTATTTTGCAGACTAAGTAACATGTAGAGACAGGATCAATAATATTTTGTTATTTCTTGGCTCAAGCTTGAAGCAGACGGTCCAGGAGACTGTGCACTCTGTCTACTCTCCACAGCATACAGTGTCTGAAAAATAAACCAGGGCTTCTATAGCATTATCAGTAAATTAGATCAAATTACTTTGAAACATTTCCAAAAGAGCAATGGACACTTGGTCCTAGAGATTCAGGTGCTAGCTTTAGAAGGCTTGAAACTGAAATTGCAGGTTCTTCGGTGTATTTACAAATTTCTCAGCTTTAGTGGTGGGTGCGAGCTCCACCTTCACAGTGGAAACACTAGAACACACTAGGAAAACAAGGACATGGTTCTTGTGTTGGATGAACCGCTCTGATCATAAGGGTAGGCAAAAATATTGGCAAGACTGCCTCAGAAGAGCTAAACTACTTATAAGTCAGTTAATGAAATGGTTTCACAAACACAGCTTTAACAAAACCTTTTAATCAGTGGTTATCTCTTCAATCATCTGTTCTGACACTGAAGAGGTTTTTTTCCACGGCAACCATGTAAGATGGTGGCATTTCTCCTCTTAGAGAAGTTTCTTTAACAAATGACAGCAAGATAGGCAGTTCTATCAAAACACTGATTAGGCTCTTTGATGTCCCAGATGCCACAACGAATCTGAGGGTTGTTTCATGTCCTTGGCATCTGTGACCAGAAATTTGGTGTGATAGCAGCATATTCACACATTTACTGCTGATCTTCTCAATTCCAACTTCTCTAGATTAGAAAAACATATCATCTTTTTTCCTCGGTCCTAGAAACACCTATGTTTTCCAAAGACATATGATATCCTGTCATCTGATTAAAACCCAAGCAGATGTTTAAATTCCAAGGAAAGCAGTTTTACCAGAATCATTTTGCATTTCTCCTTCAGTTTTTATTGAAAGAATAAAAGAATAAAGGAAGCATAAAATGAATTAGGAATATACTGAGGACAGCAATTCCCTACCCTAGTCAAAATATGTATTAGCTGACTGTCTTTTAAATAAAGTCAGACTGCAGCAATAGAGCAGCAAAGCATAGAAATTCCCAAGAAAATTTAACTGGCTCATGAAGAAGCTATAAGACAACTTGTTTTTTCTTTGAATCTAGGCAGCAGTTTGGAGCACTGTGTACATTAGTGAAAAAAAATCACATTCCTGAAACTCCTATATTAGTAAACTTTTAAGACCGTATTTGCTTGGTATTGCAAGTGAGTTTAGAATGCAGTGGAACTATCCATTTTATTCATTAAACATACACAGCTGAATGTTTTTCATAACAAACTGCAGGTTTACAAAATTATGAATTTTCTCTCCCAAAAATTCCTCATCAGTAATGCATTCCTGCTACAGACAAGAATACATTCCACTCGTCCTTCTTTATGAAGGTAGAGCCCACCCATGAGTCTTTTTGAAAGCCGCATCACAGTCAGACCTTACTCTTCATCTAGCACTAGCTACCATTAAAAAACAAACAAGAAATAAAGGAGAAGCTTGATTTAATCAGCTTTCAAGAGTATGAGTGTAAAGAATAACTCTGGGAATCCTAAGGAAACATCTTGATGTGAGATTTTTCTCACATCCTACACGAAGAAGTCTCACATATTGGAAAGGGAAATGTTGGTGAGGTTGATAGTTCCTCATTAGTAGTACTATATCTAAAACTACCAGGTTCACCAACTCGTCATTTTTCCTAAACTGCTAGGTTTGGCTCCTTAAGCCCCTCATTGGCAGAGTGAACACTTTGCCTTACAAATGAACAGAGATGAAGGTTCAGCTGTTAGGAAAAGTATTTCTCCAAGAGCTTGACCAGTTCTTCCCAAAAGCAGAGTTTTAGAAGAGTAACCAGCATGTGCAGACACTAGGCAGGAGGATATCTGTTGAGTCCTGTAGGGGTTGTCCCTGGTAAGGATGGAGAGATCCAGACACCAGCAGGTGTGCTCAACACCTTCTCGTATCCAAAGGTCAGGAGCAGCTCCAAGCCAGCAGGAACAGGGCTTTCTTCTTCCTGTTCTATGCGGCTTTTATTTCAATATTTCAGTTATGATCACAAAGATGTGCTGGTTTTGGCTGGGATAGAGTTAATTTTCATCATAGTAACTAGTATGGGGCTATGTTTTCAGTTTGTGCTGAAAACTGTGTTGATAATACCGAGGTGTTTTAGTTATTGCTGAGCAGTGCTCACACAGAGTCAAGGACGTCATGCTCAGCATAGAAAGCTGGGGGAAGAGGGAAGGGGGGGAAGTTCAGAGTGATGGCGTTTGTCTTCCCAAGTCACCATTACAGATGGAGCATGCTGGAGCCCTGCTTTCCTGGAGATGGCTGAACACCTGCCTGCCCATGGGCAGTGGGGAACGAATTCCTTGTTTTGCTTTGCTTGGGTGCGCGGCTTTTGCTTTACCTATTAAAGTGTCTTTATCTCAACATACCAGTTTTTTCACTTTCACCCTTCCGATTCTCTCTCCCATCCTACAGGGAGTGAGCAAGCAGCTGCATGGGGTTTAATTCCCAGCTGGGGTTAAACCATGACAAAAGGACATGCAAAACACCCTTAATTTCTGCCTGGAGATTAATGGAAGTGCTTTAGGGACCAGACTCAGCCTTCAAAAACTAAATAGCCAAATTTGGTGAGGAACATAGGCTGACCTTTCCCTGATTGCATTGTCTGCAGAGCCTTCAGTGTTAGCTCAAAATGCTGGAGCTAGTCTTTTGTGAGGGAAAATAGAGAGCTGCAACTAGGAAAAGATGCTGGAGATGGCAGGTTGTAGGAAGCTATAAAAGTTGGCAAGTGTCACACATCTTCTAAAAAGCACAGGTTACTTGTCAGGGAGCTTTTTGCAGTTTGAATGTTTAATTTTCCACCACTGGAGTGAATTGTGAAGGAATTGCTGGATTTGTGTGAGGAGAGATGTGTGAGTACAGGGACATGGGATAAGCTGTTATTTTCTGACGAAATAGGTCTTATTCTATATGCTGAAGAAACAGAAGACTGGAATTACAGCATGAGATAGTCTAAAGATCTGGAAATCAGACAAACTATAAAAATTATCAGGTGGACTTTCAAAAGTGGTTTTGTAGAAAGCAGACAGAAAAAAAGCGGCCCTTGGTCAAGTCTGCGTGCTTCCTTCAGTCCTCACTTTCAGATCTGGTTTATGAATAGTGATGCCAACAAGAAGCATTGTGCAGTCTAAGAGTCACCAGAAACCAGTCTTCACTGGTGAGACAGGAGGTTTGGTGCTAGGATACCAGGGCTTTTTTGAGGTGACACGATGCCATTATACCTGGGGTTGTGCAGCTTTTGAAGTTATTCATCTTCCTTTGCTATTTCTGTATAAAAGCACTTAGGAGAATTAATGGTGTTATTTCTTGTAATAACCTGTAAGCCTGTGGATTGCTCTGACTTAATCATACCTGTGTATTGCCTATATGTTTCCTAAGATGTAGACTTTGAAGAGCTTATTAAAAGAAACCAAAGCCTCCAATGAGTCACAGCCGATTAGTCATAGGTGGGATTGCCTTCTAAGGGTTGGTTGCCCTCTCACAGACCTGCTCTTCAAAATTCCCAGCAGTTGTCATGTTTTCTCCCACGCTGCCCTCAAGAGTGGGAAGAACTCAGTAAATATCCACACAGTCACCTTGTTGTCCTCTAAATCCAGCTCTCAAAACGCCTAGAGAAGAAGGAAATAAACTCAATGGGGTGAGTCCATTGCTGCATTACAATTGTTATGTTTTATCACAGCAAAAGTATAAGTTCTTTTATACTGTTCCTGCTGATTATTTTGCAACATATTCTGCTTTGTTTTATGTAAGCTTTCTGGGCCAAGGACAGTCATATACATGCAAATTTATATATTGGCCAGCAAAATGGTGCCTAAGGTTCATTTTAGACATAGATAGCACCAGGCAAAGCACCACATTAGAATGCCGCTGTTAAGTTGTGAGCATATGTGAAGAGTATATATTTTAATTAAATCTGAATTATGTATGGGAGCTGTAGCAAACCTCGCAGTAAGTGAAGAATAACCCTTCTCCCCTTGGTAATGGACTTAGCAGCTGTTTGGAATTGAAAAAAGAATTCTGAATTCAAATAATCATTCAAAAGAACATCGTTGGTTCAAAAAATATCTGCATATACTGCAAGAAAAGCTTTTCCAGAGTCATCAGCAGTGGCCAGTCAGATTGGAACAGAGACAGCTGGGCCAGGGAGACAAATAAGCAATTTTTCACAGTGTCTTCAGATAAGACTGTTTCTCATTAAATTTCATTCTAAATTTAAAATTGAGAATGTTTGCCAGTACTTTCTTAAATAGGTAGCTAAAACTTTGATAAGGATGGAGATCCTTTCAGCTGAAGAATCAGGTAAATTACTTGGACATAAGCCCACATCTAGTTTGATTAAACATATCAGAATTTTTTTTAAGAAGTGAGATAGCTCGCACAGAAATAGGGCCTGAGCTGCTATAGAAAATAGCTTATTCATACCAAAAATACATGGCCATATATCCTTCTCCAACTGTACTCCTGCTGCATCCCCACCAAGAAGACCAAAGATTCCCTTAGCGATACTCCCCAAAAATAATCCAGTTCATCCAATATGCTGAGACTTGGCGAGCTCTGTCTTGGCCACACACTCAGAAAAAAGCCATGGTATTGGGGATATGTATTATCCCCCCAATATTGGTAGGATAACCAATGCTCTGACGTCCGTTACGTGGGATAAGTGAAAAAAAAAATCATAGCTTCCTCTGCCACATCCCTAAACATAAGGGAATGCCATCAAAAGAAGTCAGATGATAGCTACGTGTATGTGACAGAAGGAGAAAGCGGAAAAAAAGCCCAACTACCTATCTATAACTATTCAAGCCAAATCCATCATGTTCATGGCAATTTTGCAAAGAGCTCTTCCGAAGGAGGGCACATGTAATGGACCCAAGAACCAGAATCTAAGGTGGCTATGGATTCCTTAATACCACAAATCAAAGACAGTCTTCAAGAGAAATGTTTTTGAAAGTCTCAATTATAATTTTATAACAAAATCACACAAAAAGGCACTGAAATGTTGGCATACAAGTGCTCTGATGTCCAGCAACTAAGCCTTTAATCATAAACGTATCTATTGACATCTGATCTGATTTCCTTCAAGAGGTTATTCTGAAAAGAGTCGGAAAAAAAATCAAAATTTGAGTTTTACCTGTTGAGATTAAACCAAAAACCAGCTGAGAAGGTATGCAGTAAATGCCGTTGCCTCTGAAAGGGGTTTCTTCAGTATCAGGTGAAGAAATTTATGAAATAGAATTAAAATTCAGAGAAAGCAATAACAATTCAAGGTCAAAAATTGTTTTCAAATGGCAATGTAGTTGACAATTCAGGAATGAAATCTATAATTACAACAAATTATGGGAGAAATGGGTAAAAATTAAGGACAGATCCACCTTAAAAAATCTGTGTTAAGAGGACCCTAAAAGCAATGTTAGCACATGTATTCAATGCTGATCATAATCATGATTCCTGATAGCATTAAAGGGAGCTGATCCCCTAGACAAAGGGTGCTGAAAAAATAAAATATATTAATAACTAGAGGCCAATCACCACTAAACTGTGCTGCAAATAGTTGCACAGGCACTGTCTATTAGGTTGACAAAGACATGACCCATTAACTTTTAAGAAAGAAGGATTATATTGCTCTCCAGCTGCTCAGAAAATAAAGATCTTGTGGCTCATTATGCAACATGACAAGAAAAAATAAAAAAAGCTCTTGTTTGTGTTGTTGACTTATTAATGTATGAATGTCTCTCCTGTTTTAGAAGGGAAAGGTTTTGACCAACACATAATCAGTGTCATTGAAAATGTCTATCAACATGTTCTAAGTGATCTAGAATGGTGAAAGGAGTGTACAGAAGTAGTACAGCTGAAAGCTGGGGTCAAATAAGGAGACCCAGTATCACTATTTTTCTACCTGGCAATTGATCTGCAATCTTTAACAAGAAAACGGTGGCAGTGGCTATCAGTACAGAAGACCACTGCTGTGGAAATCTCAGCTTATTTGGTTTTATTGAGCTAATAATTTGAAGGTTTCAATTACACCTTGACAACTGTTGTGATTTTTTGCTACTTGACTGGCCTTAAAACCCATGTTAAAAGAGCTACAGGTTTTACATTAAGCCCACCCATAACTCATTTACAACCAAAGACTGTGAGGTCTAGCAGGTAGGCACTGAAGGCTTGAATATGAGAGCTCCAGGCAAGTCTGGAAAATACCTGAGACTCTGGTTGATCCTGAGCTGAAACAAGCAGACTTGGAAAATGTTGAGTCCTGCTTGGTGAAAATTGGAAAGGTAGTCTTGAAATAGCTGGGAAAGCTCTTGCTGTTTCATGTGTTCACAAACCCAAGATTCACTCATCTAGCTGCTCATTCAGGTGCAAAGGACATGCCTCTCCACTTTCATCACCAGTAATTAAAAGGCAGCAAAGACACCATCTCCTTGCTTGAACACAGAACAATTTCCATATGCCAGTACTAGAGATGGAGAGCTGTGAGTGATGAGATCTCTTAAATTTACTCTTAATGTAAAAGCTGCTGCTCACATGTGCTAACCTGCTCTGGTGACACTATGATCCACCAGACTTCTTAGGGGAGAGACGAGATTCCAGAAAAATAAGGAGAAGCTATTTATGACTGTTGGAGACATAGGGAAGGGGAGATGTATTATTTCTGACCCCAAAGTACTACTAGAAACCTCCAAACCACCAGTATGTGCTACTAGTTCGTTTGATTCAAACCACCTTTAAATAAAGAAATAGTTCATTCAAACAATAAATGAAAGGATGAAGATAAGGCTGCAAAATGGGACATTTTGAATATTGTCCAGTTAGCACTGACTGGATTATGAATCACAGCAGGATACTTGAGTGGCAACTGCTGATAGCCCTTTAACTTTAGGTAACATATCTCGCCAGGGATTTTTGGAATTGGAGCAAGGACACTGCTAGAGTTATTCACAGACAGCAGCTTTCACACCTGGCATATTCTAGGCATCTGCCAAGCTGTGAAGGACGCCTGTATTAAAACAACAAACTATGCACCAAGAAACCAAGAAATACATGTGGGCAGACTATCCAAAATCTTCATCTCAAGGATGAACATGAAGAACTCAAAGCTTGACTTGATATGTGCAAAGGTAAAACTGATCCAGTGGTGGAGTTCTTCGCTGTCTGCTTTGAGAGCAAAGGTACTGCAGTCAGGGATGCAGCTGCAGAGAGTTTGGAAGCACAGTATTTTGAAAGAACAAGTGACACTAAGCAAGGGCCATCAAGATCACCACCAGGGTCAAGTACTATTGGCTTTCCTACCAGAGCTAGAGAGAAACAGTGTGTAACTAACCACAAGTGATTAACAACACAAGGTATTTCAGAAAAAAAGGCAAAGCTGGATCATCAAAAATTTAAACAAACTCTTTGGGAAGAGTTAGCTGCTTGTTTGGTTTTTAAATATAGGAACATTTCGGATATTGGATGGACAGCTGGTCAGGACTATGCATGGGCTGAGGACTAAGTGACGGAATCTTATTTTAAATAATGGTCACATTAAGGACTCATGCTGGCTTGAATGGCGTATCTCAGCCTGAAGCAGATTCCCCATAATTCAGGGAGCACAAGGAGCATTGGCATCTAGCCAGTCTTGCAGACAGTGACAACTTGCACTAAACTATTTAATGCCCACTCCATTTTGATGCAATAGGTGCTAAGAATATTGTTAAAATGGACTCTCCCATTGGTAAGGGAGTGGTTCAAATACACAGAGTTCTTCTATGGCATGGACTTCAGCATTTCCAAGTCAGAACCAAAGGATCTCCAACACATGAATGTGTCACAGTGGATACCTACAGACTGTCTAGTTCAAAAGGAGGAGGAAGATGAAGCTTTCTTCAAGAAGAAGATTCCTGATTCTAGTCTCTGGTTCTCATAGTTCTCAACCAACCTGCCGTCTCCTGAGAGGACAACACAGTAGGACACAACCAATCCCGGAGAATTCTGTAGTGCCTCAGGGGAAAAAATTGATGTTGGCTGAGAATGGCTGACTTGATGGAGTGCTCTGCTGGATGAGCAAGTCACAAACAGGAAAACAGTAGCCAAGGATGTGATGGATGATGGCAGCCTTGGCTTCAGCAGCCAGGGTAGGGCACACTTCAGAAACTGGGGGAGTTGAGGAAGGCAAGTAGCTGGCAGAAGACCCTGGTTTTCAGGAGACTAAACTTCAGTTTATTCAGGGAATTTCTGGGCAGGACCTTGTGGTCCTGAAGGGCAAAACGCTCAGAGAAATGGATCAGTCTTCAGGGGCCACCTCTTCAAAGCAGGAAAGCAATCCATCCTTATGTGCCATGAAGCGGGCACGCATTTTGGAGGACCATTTTGGCTTAGCAGGGAACTCTTAGTCGAACTCAAACATAAAACTGGTATGTATGGGAAGTGGAGGCAGGGACTGGACACAAAGAGGGATAGAGAATCATCACAGAGCTATCCAGGTGTGCAATTTAGGTGGCCAAACTTTGGAGTTTTGGAGTTAAGTGGTGAGGGATGGAAGCAAAAAGAATGGCCTCTGTAGGTACATAGGCAGCAGAATGAAGACCAGGGCTCACCGCTGAACAGGGCAGGAAAACTAGTGATGAAGAACATTGAAACTTCTGAGATATTCAGTGCCTTCTTTACCTCTGTTTTAACTGGCAAAATATTCTCTCAGTCCCTCTGGATCTCCATAACTAGTAGCAAAATTTACAGGAGACAGGTACCACAGATAGGGGGTAATCACTGCCTCAGAAAAGGACTACTTAAAAAATCTGAACATATACAAGTCTACTGGACCCAAAGTGATGCAGCTATGGGTGCTGAAGGAGCTGCCTGAAATAATTGCAAGCTCTGTCATCTTTGAATTTTTGCTCTCCTCAAGGGAGACACCCCTAGTGACTGGAAAAAAAAAAGTGGATCGTCAAACAAGGCAGGAAGGACAATTTGGATATTTACTGGCTAGTCAACCTCACCTTAAACTGTGGAACAAATTCTCAGAGAAAACATTTCCAAGCACAGGAAAGACACGAAGATAATGGAGAAAAATTAATAGGGATTTTTCAAGAGTGAATCATGCTTGACACCAGCCTGATGGTCTTCTATAGTCAAAGAATTAGCTACAAGATTCAGGCTGCTCAACAGTTTCAGGTTGCATTCAAGCATTAATATTGTGGAAATGCTGTTAAAAAAGTTTTCAACAACGATCGCAGCAAGAGGCAGAATGCATCTTCAGTAAGTCTGTGGGCAGCTCACCCTGGGGTTGGGAGAAGTTCCCGCAGTGGAGGGCAGGGCTTCTATTCACATGGTCCTCAGCAGGACCGGACCAACCTGGACCTCATGAAGTTCAACACAGACAGATGCGAACTCAGTGCCTGGGACAGAGCAGCACCATGAGTCGACGTAGGTCAGCATCAAACTGACCAGTTGTGGATGCACCGTTGTTCCAAGTGTTCAAGGCCAGGCTGGATGGGGCTTGGAGCAACCTGGTCTGGTGGAAGGTGTCCCTGCCCATGGCAGGGGGGTGGACTAGATGGGTTGGTCCCATCCAACCCAAACCATTCTGTGATTCTATGGTTCTATGATTCTAGGAACTGGCTGAGGAGCAGCTCCACAGAGAAAGGAGCAGCAGCCATGGGGACAGCAAACTGCGCAAGAGCCAGTAGAACACCTGGCCACCACAAAAGCAACAGCATCCTCAGCTGTAGTAGCCAGAGGACAGCCACCAGGTCATGGCAAGTGATCGTTTCCTTCTGTTTGGCACTTGTGGGGCCACATGTGAAGTACTCTTTCTAGTTTTGGGCCCCCTAAATACAGAAGAGGCATTGGAGAGGGTCCAGACCAGGGATCCCCAAAATGCTTGTGGGGCTGGAGTCTTCCACTATCTAAAAACTAGTCTGTCCTTATAGGTAAGGTGGAGCCAGACTTCTCAAACAGGCACAGTGCAAGGACAAAAACCAAAGAAGTAAAGAAAATTCCTTTTAGACATAAGGGAAAAGTTCTGATTTTGAGCAAGTGATTGGTCATGGGAACAGGTTCCCTGAGGAGCTGTTAAATCCCCACCTTGGGGACATTCAGAATTCAGCTGGGCAAGGTTCAAAGCAAATCAATCTCTCTCTGTAGCTAGCTTTGGCTTGAGCAAGAAAGGAGGTTTGACTAGGGATGTGCAGAAGTTCTTTCCAACCTGATTTTTTAATTATATATATGAAATGTGATGTCATGAAGAGGGAGTATATACATTAAAATAAGCTAAAATTAATTTCTCTTTAAAACACTAATTTTAATACCTTTAGTTACATAGTTATTACCTGATTCCACTGTAAGTCATGTTTAAGACTTTATCTTAGTGTCTTGTATTTCTAAGTGCATTCTTAACTCCACTTTCCTGTTTTAATTTTTTCCTAATTTTGGAATTTAACACATCCTTATTATCTTTTTACTGTTTTTTTTAATTGCTGTTTTCATTTTCAGCCTTAGTGTTAACTTAATTTTGTTTTCTTTGAGAATTAATTAAATTTAGTGAGTTAATTTTGTTTTTTAGGTTTCAAGGTAGTAAAAAAGATTAGATCATTAGACAACATTATTGATGCCCAGCACAGCTACAACACAACTGTGGAGAAACAGTCCCGGGAATGTTGTCACAGCTGAAGGCAAGGTCAAGCCAGGTCTGGATGTTGATGACTCATTTTTGGTAGAAATAAGTTTCTTTTGATTTTAACAAATGACAGTAAGGGGCCCAGCAAAAAAGAAAGACACTGACTTTTGCAGCTGATGGTTCCCTCTCACTCAAGAGGGCTTTGCATCAATCTATTTTACCATTCCAACTTATACGGATTTTCTGTATGTGAAGTGGCTCTTTTCTCCCCCAACACTTTTCCCAGCAAGGAAGGGCCCAGACCCGTTAGGACTGTTTCACAAATTTCCTTAGCATCAATTTAAAACAAGCACATTCTGAGACTGGATATTACAGCTTTTTTTACATCCTCTAAACTGCTTTATTTCTTCTGAATGGGAGCTACAGCTAGAAAGAAAAGAGAACCCAGAATGTGTGTTCAAGAATAACAGAGGAGAAGTGAAGGGGATCCCTCAAATCCCTTTTAATACTGCCTACGCCACAAGAGAAGTAACCAGAGATAGAAATAGAAGCCATATATCTCCATGTATGAGATCTATCAGCCAGCTTCATTCTGTTTCTGTTTCTCATTTAAAATGCAAGCCCTGAAGACGGTTTACCCGCACAAAGGGAAAGATCAAGAAATAATAGCACTGAGACTGGATGGCTGCACAAAGAAGCCTTGAAATCATTAGTATTTCTTCTCCGTTACTTTGACTACAGACAACCCAGAGGGAACTTGCTTAGATCAATATCCATGAAAGCAATAGTAGTTTTGAGCTGTTGGAGTCTTGTTCTGGGATTGCCTCTTATTTCTTTCACTTACTGAAGTTTGCAAGCCCACACACAGGAAGATCAAAGAGTGCGAGTGGTCTGAGTGGAGACAAACAATCCAGTTCACCCAGACCAGCTGCTGGGGGTTGTGGTTGGACCATGGGAAGCGGATGGAAGAGACTCATCAGTGCTGAAGAAACAGAGGTGTATCTGAGATGAGAGGAAGGACTTCCAAGTCCTGGAGGCTTCACGCACCAGGTGTCCTTCTCTCATGTAGTCTTTGAGTGCTCAGCCCTGCTCCTCATGATGTGAGAAATTAGGAAAAATCCTGCACCTGCTGCTCATGCTTTTCTCTAAGAACAGAAAAGGGACTTACATCTTCAGCAGAGTCTTCCCACCAAAAAAATTCCTTACTACCAATCTCTAAAAGCCTGTTAGGGGGAGTATATTACGTGTTTGCCAAAGTTCGCAGAACAGGTATTGAAGATCTACAAGTTTCCATTCTGGTCTGTGCTTCCATGTAAAAACCTACCTTTCCTGATCCAAGAGAACTCTATGTGGAATTCAAAGTATTATATGCAGTCATCTACTTAATTTGCAAAGTGAAGTTAGAGAAAATTCACCTGTCATAATCAACTCCATGAGATGTAGAATAATTGATTTGTTTTTTTTAAATAGACCTAGATATTCTAGAGTGGATGTGTAAGTGTGTAATGTTACATTTAAGTGTTGACTGCAACTGAAAATACAGGAACAAGCTGCTGGATTCCAGCAGTTGTACTCTCAAGATCAAGAAAAATCAAGTCAAACTGCAGGAGGCTTTCAGAAGGGCTGGGAAGAGGGAGACAGAATGGAAACCCCACTATGGGAAGAAACAAAGACAATTTTGTTTATTGCATCTATGAAAGCGACAAGCTGAATGGAAGATCTGATTGCATCCATAAATACATTAGGCTAGAATTGAAATCACTAGTGAAATTAAGACAGGGTAGGAACAAGAACAAACATGACCAGTAATATATTTGGGTTGGAAATTAGAAAGTTTTTAGCCATTTCAGAGCAATGAAGTTCTGGAACAGCATCCCATTAGGACTTGCAAAAGCAATTTGTTTGTAAAAGATAATAAACTAGTAGGTCTCACAGATCCCACGAGAAATGTGGAAGATAGGCATAACATTCAAAATGATCTGAACGAATTAAAGATATGGTCTGAAATAAATAGGATGCAGTTCAATGCAGGAAATTACAAGATACTGCTTTTAACTGGGAATAATCAACTGCAGGGAAACAAGATGCAAAATTCCTTGCTGCAAAGTTCTGTAGAAAATGTACATGGAAAGAAGAGTGGGTAAAAGAAAGCAAGAGTCAGCCTCACCAGGAGAACACACACTTCTTACCAAGATGCCTGCAACATTGCTGTCAGTGCAAGGTATGTGAAGAAAAGCATCCTGCTTTTTTTCAAGCACTGGAAATAACCCAGTCACCAGTTCAGACACTGTAACTGCCGAAATACATGGATAGTTCAAAGTCTAAAAAAAGGCAATAAGAATGATGAGGGTTTGGAAAATAGAGCTTCTAAATAAAAAGCCAGAGGAATTCAGTGCAATTTGGTTTTAGGCAAAACTTCATTGCTTCAAATAAATGTAGTCAATGCAGGTTTGAAAAACATGAGGGTTTTTTTTTTTCTCTTATTATTAAGTTAGGCATTCTGTTATTAATTTATTTGGAACTTGTGCCAAGCAAATATTTTAGAAAATCTCAAAACAAAAGAGGAATGTTCCTTAACCAAATTGTACATATGATGGGCATATTTCTTAGACTATGTTCATGATGCAAGTAAGACACACCAAAAGAGTCCTATCTGAGGTAATGTATCAAACTTTATACATGTCAAGAACTAGTGTAAAAGTAATAACTAATAGTTTCCCAGAAACTGAACAGTCACTGTTAATCAAAACATGGGTTGGTATTGATTATGCAACAAAACAAAAATAAAATATTTCCCTGTTTCTCAGGCTAGTCTACAAATAGAAGCAGCCCTGGAGCTCTTGTGGACATTTCTACACAGTAACAAGGAATTATCTAACTTCCTCTGTCATTTCTAATTAATAATATCATGCAATGTAGTGAAGACGTTCAGGGGCATGGTGATTAATTACCACGAAGCAAAAACTCCATGTGTAACTGATCTCCAAGTTCCTATGCTAATTGCAAACCTGCCACTTGAGGGTGTTATAAATATTGATTTCTAGTGTAATGTCTGATTCAGCTTTTCCATTTGAACATTTCAGCGTTTCTCATTATCATGGTATTCAAGTGTACGAGGACATAAACTTATTTGAAGAGAAAAGATATGATACTGTTAGGAGGGGAATTAGATACTGAAATAGCCTTGAAATGGCCCCCCAGAATAAAATACTATTGTTAACATATCACTTTCAGACAACGCAAAAGCCTGGAAGTTAATCACTCATAATAGCAGCAAATTCGAAGTTACAAATGTAACAGCAAGGAGCGCTGTTTTTCAGTATGCAACAGTAAATACCTGGATCTTTTTACTTTTGCTCTTTCTGCTTTAATTTGTCAAGCAAGCAGGTCACTGGGAAAAAAACCCAAGTATTAGAGTAAAACAGAACATGGATGAAATCACCTCATGTGCAGATGATGTCATATCTTGCACCTTGCCCGGTCATCACTTCGTACTCAAAATGTAAGCGTAACCTCAGCTGTGCCAGAAGGAGATGTGGTGGCCTCCGGGGTAGTTCTGCCCCGATCGAAAGCACAAAGATTTGTGTCGCGGTTGGCACTAGGGAGGGCAGAGCACTGCGACTTTACTGCATTGCTTTGCCCAGTGTGAAAGTAGCAGTGGAGATTTGAGTAGAAAAAAAATTCAGCCCAACCTCTGAGAATTAAGTATGTATACAGAATACGAAGAGGATTGATAGATAATAGGATTAGAATGAGTCAGAATGGTAAAGCTTATTAAAACTTTATATTCCACCCACAGAAAGGGTCAAAACAACTCTTCCACTGGGAGTCCAGAACACTGGTACCATTAGAGATCAAACATCTTTTTTGTGCGTCTTCTGCAAAACTTTCAGGACTTAGGTCAAGATGCTCAAAAGAAAAAAAAAAGTGAAGTTTTCAGGATCATCTGCTTTCCCTTTTTTTTTTTAATCTGTTTTTTCTACTTCTTGAAAACAGTCTTTGCTAGCTTGTACAAATATGCACAAAGCTTTAAGAAAGTGGATGCGAAGAGTCCATCCCAGTTTGCATTTGAGTCTGGCAAAGGCGCAGTTCAATTCAGAGCAAAGCTTTGGCAGCTGCTTTGAGGAGCAAAGCTGTAAGGAACGGGTACTAATGAGGAGGGCCACGCTAAGGCCAGAAGTTACCTTTAGGTGGCTTTACAAGATCTACAAAATACAACCAGAAAAGTTCACCTTTGCACACTAAACCCAGTTCTTTGTATTTGAATACTTCCAGCTAGAGAGTTTAGTCTTAAAATCTTAATTAATTACAGAGGCAACCCATCAGAGTTTTTTCCAATCGTTGTTCAAAACTTGGTGTTCAAATATCTGGAATTGGTTTTGGAGCAGACAGAAAACTGGAATCTTCCTCACTGCAGGAATGAACACATTTTAAAGCACTCGATATTTCCAAAACTAGAATTAAAACTGGGAAAGGGTGGGCATTACAGGTTCTACAGTCTGAAAAATTACAGACTGTAAAAATTACAAATTAAACTGCATTTTTCTAACAGTAGTGAGTCCGTTGTGGCAATTTGTAGGTTCTTTTCAGGTCCTCAACATTTTGCAACAGATTTCGCCATGCAAGGTGCAACTGCAGACACAGCCCACCAGGGCAGAAGTGCATCGTCTGATATGCAGTTAAGGAAGGGGAACAGAAGAGGACTAGGAAGGAAAAAAATACTGTGCTCCTGGAAAACAGCTCCTAAGAGGCAATGATGCCCAAGAGACTACTGGAGATGAGCCTTCAGCTGCCTTGCAACAAAAATCAGTTGATCATGTCAAACCGAAATATTTCAGTGTCAGTCATATTGACCTGAAATATCCAGGTCTAGCGTTCAGTTTAGAACTGGGAAATTTTGGTTAGAAAAATGAAAATTTTCAGCAAAAGGAGATTTTTCATGATCTGCCATTGGGGGGGGGAAACAACCCAAGGAAGGTCCTTCATCAAGTCTTCACTTCCAAACTTTAGAATTGACTAGATTGAACCTTCCAGTATTGGTCCTTGTCAAACTTTTCTGCTGTCATAACAGGACAAAATACAGCTCCACGCATTCACCCTAAGGCTTCCCAGGAATGCCTGCCCTGATTTCTGTCATTATGTGGAAAAGGAAGAGAAATGACAACTCACTTATGGAGACATTTTTTACACACTTCATCTCTCCCTTGCAAAAACCCAAATGCTTAGGATCTAAGCAGCTGCTTATGCCTTGCCTGTTAGTTTGCTTATTTGGCATTGCAAATTAAGTGTATTATTCTCAGAATATTCAGTTCTTGAGTCTATAATCTTTTCCTTGCTGAGGGCTAGAGAGGCATTTCAGACATATTTGGTGGCTCTCATAAACACACACTTTAGTGTTATTTATAATAAAGAGAAAAAGTTCAGATGGCTGCAGGCTATAAGAAATGAAGTCTTAGATTTATCCAGACTCCTCTTACATGTTGATTCATAGCTGAAGTCTCCTAAGAAGGGTACTATTCTAACCGCATGTCTGTACTAAAGGTTTATTTTTACTGGGGATTTTATTACACTATTAAATTGTATAAGACATTTCTATATAAAATAAATACATAAGTTGGAAAAAAAAATCCCTTTAGTTTTAGAACAGACTTTGATTCAGCTCAAGTACTTAATATTTTGGGATGGAGACTAGTGATACTGAAGAGTGTTACTGACAGAATTAATCACCTTTCAAATCTACCAAGTGTTTTTAGATCAAATAACACAGGAGTTAAATAGAAAATATTCCAAAATAAGATTGCTGCATATTATTATTTGACCTTGTTATTTAAAGTAAGGACATTTATAATCTAATTATGCTGAAAATCTTTGATAGTCTGTTCCCGCATCCTTCCAACACCAGCTAGTCAGCTATGGATGTGGTAGACATGAGAGGCATGTAGACTGACTTTCTGGAATAAACTTCATTTATCCTGTCTTTATTTCTCCATGTTTGTTTAATGGTGCATTGTAGAGCTCACCCAAGAAAAAGAAATCACATGAGAAATGTTAACTTTGGTGAAACATGACTTTAAAGCAGAGCAATAACTATTGCCCGCAGATTAGCACTGAACCTGAACAGACAAATAGATGAAGAAATAAGGTACAGGTGAATGTATGCTTCCTGGCTTAATTTAATTGAAGCTACATTTATATTCCAACCTAAAGGATGGATTACAAAAAGGAGAAGCAACTCTATTATGTTACATGCTCCATAGGGGTGTTGTTTATGGGGAGTGCAGAGTACTTGTCAATTTATAACAGTGTATGTTAAACCAGCTGCAATATTAATAAAGTCAAAGAAAACCATCTGATATTCAGTGTAGAAAAATGGCAGTCCGGTTTTCCAGTTTGCAAAACCTACTTTCAGAAGGTCATGTGAGGTAATTAATCATTTTTTAGGACTTTTTTCCTCTAAGAAAGGAACACCATTTCTCACCAGTTGCCTTTAAATTATTGCCAGAAGTGTTCTGAGGTAACTGAGATATAATTACACAGCTTTATTATTATTTATACCTTTCTTTGCTCTTTAATTTCAGCTCAAACGTCTCTCACATTTTTATCTTCAGAAGCCTGAGTCATTTCTGCAGCTGCCTCCAAGATTTATACCTTTCCTGACACTAACAGCCTAATTTTGCCTCCATGAGCAATAAGACTTACATAGAAACCAATCTCCAAAAGCATACCTCATCGCAGGTTTTAGACACATTGGGCTTTTAGAATCTTTTCTCACCCCGCCTTCAAGATACCATTTCGTACAGATACTTAAAAAATCTGAGTCAGTGAAAACTATCCTTAAAAACTCATGGTTCAAAGAAGAGGGCAGCGGGTTCAAGAGAATGGCAAACATAGCAGCATGCTTTAAAAAGGGAATCAGAAGTACCTCCTTCAAACTCCCTAAGCTTCAGTTTCTGGAAATAGTGGAATTAAATTATTAAATATTTCATAAGCACTTAAATCATAGTAAGGCAATAAAAATATGGCCAACGTGGAACTGTCAAGAACAAATTATGCTACAGCAATCTAATTTCCCTCTGTGACTGATAATTTAGCCTACTTAAATGGAGAAAAAGAAGGGGCAACAGGTCTTAAAATTTTTTCATGCTTGTCTGGTATGAAGTTCTCAAACAAATTAGGGAATATGGCCCATATACAAGCACCAGAAAATAAATCGGTGGAGAAGAAAAGCACATCCTTTTGTTCTTCTGTAAATTGGAGGATGTTTCAGGTGGAGGTCCTACAGAATCTGTTCTGAACCTGGTTTTATTTAATATTTTCATTGGTGATGACTATGGACGTACAAATTAATGTGAGATCATTTGCAGTTAACAAGAAGTTAGAAAAAATGAAAACACTCTGGAAAACAGAACCAGAATTTTAAGTCACCTTGGTAAATTTGACAGAAGTTCAAAATCCTCATGGTGACATGCAATTAAATAAATACTAAGTGGTATAAGAATGAAGCAAGGGGAATAATGAAAAAAAAAAAAAAAAAGGTGTGTTTAGAGGTGTCCCCTCTCCAGCAGATTGGGGCTGAACACGGACAGAATAGAATCAGCATAGATCCTGCTGGAAAAAGTTGAATTCCAGTCTGGACCATGTTAGTACAAGGTAATTATTATTCTCTATTTGTACTGCGATGGCCTCAGCTGGAATACTGCCTTCACATTTGGGCACTGCAACTGCAAATTTAGTCATATTGGAGAGATTTCAGAAAACTGTCCTAAAAATGAGAAGAGGTTTAAAAGCATAACTTATGGAGCAAGGTTTGGAGGAACTGAGTTTGCTTAGTCTGGAAAGGAGAGGTTTAAGAGGAAAGTTTCATTTTTTTGATATATGACGTATCATTATATGGATGGGAATCCTCAGCATTCCCAAAGAGAAAGGTGGTGAGAACAAATCAGTTTAATCAGTAAAGCCTGAGGTGGTAAGAGTAGCAAAAAAACCCCCAAGTACAACACTAGTAAAGTAAATCCAACAGTCTGAGGGGGGTTGGAAGTACCTGCCTTTCTGGAGACTTTAAACCAGACTTGATAAACAGGGCAGAATTAGACCCAGCTCTTCTTGCTTCTGCCTCAGAGGTGACAGCAGGCCTAGATGACCACCAAATGTTCCTTCAAACCTTGTGTGTGTTGGGAAAAAAAGAGGCGTGTGAGCACTAAATAACAGATACTGGATGTCTTAATCCAGCATGTCATGTATTTGTTGATATGGTGGTATCAGAGAGCTGAGCTGTGACCTCAGAGCACAGTACAAACAATAACCCATTTGATGTAGTAAGAGCTCAAATGTCTGAGATGACAAAGAGCCGTATCCATTTTCGTTATTACAATGTCAAGCACATTAACACCTCCAGAAATTATGCTTTTTTTTTTAACCTGAGATTGACCTGCTTGAAATGGAGTGAAATATTCAGTGTGAGTCAAATCATTCACTCAGTAATTTCAGCTCTTGAAGCATCACCCTTTCTTGCTGCATGGTCAACATGAGCCCATGCTTTTTCTTTCCCTAAGAAGATTTCTTTGGACACCTGCTGTATGATCATTTTAAGTATGTAATCAACACACAATTCATCAGTGCTTCTATAACCCTAAAGGATATTTGTAAGAGCTGGATCTTATTTTGTATAATGTAGTGCTTATTTATGTAAGAACCCTTAAATTTAAGAAATGGGAAGTAACAGGAATACAAGCCAAGTATTCAATGGAAGTTTTATTGGGAAGATTCTTCTGTAACAAAACCTTTGCTGAGATATCCATATCTGTACAGGCAAAGTTCACTGTTTGACTGAGATAGCAAGAGCTAAGGCATGTCAAAATCCTGAAATCACTGCCCTTGTACTCAGGGCATAGCCAACGTGCTTTTACTTGATATCTCCACAAACTCCCAATTGCGCATTCTCTGTTGAAGAAGATGTCTAGTAGAGAAATAGAAAAAGAAAATGATCCAGACAGCAGCTAACTCACGTTTGGGATGACACAGGAAAAAAATCACAACAATCTAGTTTCTCCTCATGATTCAAACCTATTTAAAAACACTGATAATTTCCCACATTGAGTTTGTTCCCTGAACCTGCTGCTTTAGAGTTCTACTACGACCGTTCCCAACTTCTTTCGCTTTTCTGGCCATGGGATCAATTGCAGCATTTTAGGGTTTCAGCCCCACTAGAGAAGCTGCTGCTCCTGGATGCTCTGGAGAGCCTTCACACATTTACTCTTGCCTCCTCAGCCCCTGCACTAAGCAGAAAGTCACCATCATTTTAGCAGAGCCTTTGCAAGTCCTTGCTTTTCTTTTACGCTGTGGCTTTTCTCTGAAAGAGAAGCGTGTTGCCGGATAACAAATCAAGGGCTTCTGGATTTACAAACAACTCATGTAGACTGTTACCAATCCGTTATCCAAGGCAGGGGTCAGAAAAGTACAACAGACATTGATGGAGGTGGATGTTGCAGAGTGGGATTTGAGACATCTGTTTAAGATTCAGCAGGAGCAAAGAGGAGACGCTGCACCAAAACATGATGTCAAAGATAAGCTGATGAGAAGTGAGAAGCATCTAAACCCTGAAGGGCAGTATCTCCTGACCCTATCAGATTTCTACCAGCAAATTTCTAATTTAGAAAGAAATCTATCATCTGATACATGTGTTTGAAAGGCGGTCAAATCTTTTAGTGTCAGTGACTCTCCAGCATCCTGTCAGTCATAATGACCTTGAATTTTGAATTGCTTGGAGTTTCTTTTTCAATAACAGGAACATTTTCTCTGATTTTGCAATCTCAACATACACAGAGGAGGCTGTTATGAAGAAATATGAGTTCCTGTTGCCAAAGAACAGTTATGTTGTCACATTTTGCCAGGGGCTTGGGAGAAGGGGATGGAAAGCAACAGCATATTTGTTTGTACAGATCAAACTGCATAAATGAAATTATTAGGATGCATTTTGCCATTATTTTTCTGTCCCACACAAATAGTTAATGACATCACCCAATTTATTCAAAAGTTCTTGAGAGCTCTGTAGGTTCACCCCATTTTTTTCCAGTTTGGACTCTGCAATTACACATACTCTTTCCACTGTTTGTTTTTAAAAAGAAAAAAAAAGATCTACTGCTTTATGCCACAAACAGGTCTGCAAAAAAGGAAACTGAGGATCCAGGTGGGCAAAAAATTGAAAATAAGTCCTGTAAGTGTGACCTTGTGGCCATAAATGCCCAACTGCATCCTTGGCTGTATTAGCAAGAGGGCAGGCAGCAGGTCCAGGGGAGCGATCCTTTTCCCCTAGTCCTGCACTTTTGATACCGTGCCCAGTCTGGGGCCTCCAGGTAGAAGACAGATGTTGACAGACAGGACTGTTTCTGTATAAATTGTCTTCTGTGTATAGATAAGATTGTGTTTTGCAGAAATTAAGGAACTTTTGGCTCAAGTTTCCCCTGGCACAGAAAGAGAATTTAAGCCAATGTGAAAATTCCAGGTTTTTTGAGCTCATCTCTTGAATAATTGCCTGCTTTTGTACCATGAAATGCATCAGTACAAATCCTCTGCTCTTACAGATCCCTTGTTCAGGGGCAGGTGCAATTCCTCATTTAGAGCAGCACAGGGCTAGACCAAGTCTTCCTGACATGTCTGAGAGTAGGACAAGACCAAGTCAGGGACAGTCCTTTTCCCTTAAATGTCTGTTGTTCCTCCAAAGGACAAATGTTTCCTCACTTTGCAGTAGCACAATCTACTTTGTGTTTTAGCTGAAAAATCATCTGCCGACACTTCTTCATGCAGCCTGGAAAAGAGTAATGCTTCATGCCTCTCAAACACAGTCATCCCCTGAATCTGTGTAGGCATTTCAGGAGATGAAAAGCTGTTGATGTTCCCATCACCTCCTCAGCTATGCATGCACAGTGGAAAAACTCCAGAAGAGTACACAAGAGCCATGCAAGCTATGAAGAAAATCCAAATTCAAACAACTTTTCAGATCCCCAAGCAGTGGGGATAAGCAATTCCACTCACTGAGCAAGGGTGTTCTCCTGGTTGATCTAAAACCCCAGAGATGGTAGTTGCAATATATTTTGCATAACACCACCACGTCAAAGAAAGTCTTGAGCTGTTAAAACATGTCAGAAGAGGAATAAGAAGGAATTTCATGAATGAAGTGCAGCAAAACATGTTTTCTCCAAAGACTGGAGCCACATTTGAGATATAACCTAGACTGTGCTTTAAGCAGGTAATTCTCATGTTAAGAAAATATGCACTTCCTAAACAAAAGTTTCCAAGGGTTTATCTAAGTGGTCACTTGAGGGCTCAGTCTGGCAATGCTCTACCAACCAGTAGTGGTGCAAACAGTCCTCAGCCTAGACTAAGATCCTTCACCTCTTGATAAGTTATTAGTGGAGGCTCTGCAATGTATCTGTAGCTATATGGCTTCCAGCTATAAGACTAATTCTGAGTTCTTACTCCATAACTGCCTGTGGAATATTATTTGCTCCAAGACCCAAACTATTCTATTTTTTTTAAGACTTGAATATCTGCAATTCGTTTCATAAAATTTCACTGCAATCCAACATTTTTCAAGGACAACTGAGAAAAGCTTTTACAGAAGAGTTAATGAAAAATAAACAGGTTTTTTGTATTTTTTAATAGAATCAACTTATTTTTAAATTATAAAGTCTTATTATTCCTTTTCCACCTATTTTTAGACCACAAATGTAGAGGTTTTGCCAACATTCATTTAAAGTCTGGTTCAAAAGAAGAATCGCAGAATGTCTGAGACTGGAAGGGACCTCTGGAGATCATCTGGTCCAACCCCCTACTCCAGCAGGGCCACCTAAAGCCAGTTGCCCAGGTCTGTGTCCAGATGGCTTTTGAATATCTCCAAGGACTGGAGAGTCCACAGCCTCCCTGGGCAACCTGTGCCAGTGCTCGGTCACCCTCACAGTCAAAATCTGTTTCCTGATGTTCAGAGGGACCCTCCTGTGGTTCAGTGTGTGCCCATTGCCCTTGTCCCACCACTGGGCACCACTGGAAAGAGGCTCCTAAAGTTATCTTTCAAATTTCAATATAACCAAAGTTCAATCCCAAAGGGAGATGAGTTCAAACTAGTACAATCTGTAGTAATTTCTTTTTTTCCATTTTTGTTTCTGTATTTCATCAGTGTTGTTTTGAACAACACATATTTCTATTGCTCTGGTGTCACCATCTTTCTTACTGTACACACCATAATACCTTTTTTTTTTTGGCTTCTCAGGGAATTGCAATTTCCTGTACTTTTACTATCTTTATGTTTGTAAGTTCTTCAAGTTTTACAAGCCACCCAAATTATTTTTCAACAATTGTCCATTAATGTTTAAATGAAACCCGAACTTTTTACTTTAAAATCCCTCTCCTCACACAATGTCTTACAGTTTTTACTAAGTTTCACTGGTTCTTGATTTTTTCTTTTATATGTATTACCGAGATTTCCAGACTTGTTCCATTTTCCTTTGAATAATTTCTGCTATGACAGGTTATAAATTATGTCCTAACATCACTGCCTTCCCAACACCCCAGCAATCTATCTGCATTTCTAATGCACTCAGCACAATATCCAAATGCCAGCAAGGCATTTAACCTTGTCATTTTACCTGAAATTAGGTATTCAAATATTTTCTCTTTGTTTTTTTATTATTTTGATTTATTAGTGAAACCTTTAGTTGCAAGTTGCCATTTCCAGGATTGCCTCTGAAGGTGTTTTAAAAGCACCGGAGATGGAAATGGGAATTTTCTGCCCCAGTAAGAGTTGGCTGGAGATTATCCATGTGCCAAATTAATTGGTATCTGGGCCAGACCTGATTTAAAAGGTTCAATCCATTATTGTAGAGGTGCATTTAAAAGCCCCTCATTCATTTAATTTATTTTATCGCTTTAGAAGAAAGATACATTACAGGTTATCTAACCCTTTGTCTAGATCCAACAAGAGATATCATCTTCTGTAACCGCCTACAAATTCCTGACAGGCACAGGACTGACAGGCATTCGGAGAACCTGTGGTGAGTGCCTGTCAATCAAAGCAGTCACAAGTTCTCGAATGACACAAGGAATAGGGATAGGTCTTTTTCCTTTTATTTTTCCTTCTTTTTTTTTGATTTTGTGATCTCATATGCAAAGAAGTCTATTACAAGCAAGGATATATTTCTCCTTACCAAACCATAGATCTGTAGATATATTCTGTCAAGGCCTTAATGGGATGCTGTTAATAAACAACTGGCCATCTATTCGAAATTGTCATGTCAGCTCCTTTTTCTCATTGGTTACCAGTGTTGGACTAGATGATCTTGAAGGTCTTTTCCAACGTAAATGATTCTATGATTCTATTCTATGATTCTATTTGCTTACTCATTGATATGCTGCAAATTTTTTGTGCAATGCTTCTTACAGAAAACCTCTGTTACAAGAGCAAGTCTTTCCATATAGAAAGGCCATTTCATCTTTGCCATTGAAGAACTGCCTCAGGAGATAATTCTGTTCTAGAGTCTTATGTAGCTCTTCAGATCTTAACGAGATGATTGGCATCATTACCCTTATATTGACTTGTTTTAGATTCCTTCTAACTCCAAAAGGATGTTGAGTCTTTCTGCCTAAACCTTGAGCACCATTTTATGAAGTTCTCTTATTTACAGAAAGTTGCAAGTTTTGCCCATTTTCACAGAGTTTAGGTGTCTCTGGTGGAGAACTTGGACTCTGAAGGAATGTAGTCTATATTGCTAAAAAAAATGACTGAAAGCATATACATTAGATGCTCAACTGCAACATGCAAGTGCTCTTCTCCACAACCTTGAAAGCTTTGCTGCACCATTTCTGCCAACTCAAGAGGATCAAATCATAATCTCACTGAAACCGCATGAAACCTGACGTGATCAAAGACCAAGGCTTCTCATTTGTACTTGGGAGAATGGAAAAGTTAGGTATTCTCTTTTTGTACTTTTTCGTTTATATCCCTAAGCTGCATGCTATGTTCATCAAGGTGCTTTCAGGAGAGACATAACTTGCACAGATTTGAATGGAATTTCCAGAAATATTCACAAGAGTCCTGATTCTGCCCTCCTATGAAGGCATTATGGTACACCCAAAAGTACAGTCACAATCAGAATATATGCAGATTCCTTGCCAAAAATTACCCATTAAGTTCTTTCTGCAAAGGGGCATCATTTTCTTAAGTGGTTGGTAGAGCACACAGCACAACGAAGCCTTTCTTTATTATAAAACTCAGCCCTGGCCACATGAATATGGAAGTGAAAGCACAAGGAAAGTCCATTCCTGTTTTAATTTACCTAGTGCACCCCTGGTTTCCTAGTGTAGCAAAAGTCACTGTCTCAAATCTCCCAATTTCACTTGACAGTAACATTCACTGTGCAGTTTATAAATACCTGCCAGCTTCTGTAGTTTTAATATCTACAGGTGAGCCAAAGCCAAAAGTCTGTAGCACAGTTTGAGGCTATACAAGCCATATGGGCTGTGCAGGCATTTAAACCCCAGCAGGCAAACTACCAAACCTTACTCTATTGCTTTTCCAAGTGTGCATCGTCTTTTCTACTTTCAGGATGGCTACCGTCCTCCTTTCAGCAGGATGCTTTGGAATTAAACGTTGTACATTTCCTGGCTACATTTTTAATAGGTCTTCACAAAGCCTAAGAAGAAAACTTTCGTCTCCTCCTCCAGCGCTGTACAGAGATTTCTCTCTACTGGCACCCACCCCTGCAGTAGATATATTCCAACTGGAGTTTTTCTAGGCTGGGTAAGACAGGCTGATCTGTGTCTTTCTATCCATTTGCACTTGTGCCAAAGCAAATTAGGACTTTGCTTGGGTCCTTGATAGCCTTCATAATAACCTCTTTCTGCTAATTCCCTGTGTGTGCAAACAAATCTGTAACACGGAGAAGCCTGACACTGAAATATCTAGTTAATGTGCCTGTCCCCAGCATGTTATGTCTCCTGTCACAGTGAGAATGAAAAGCTTCGTGAGCCTTCATCATTTGTTTTCGTGCTGCTGCAGTGGCACCAGGATTTCATCCAAAGAACTGCTTGCAGAATAAATCAGCGAGCTTCTCTGACAACTATCACGAGCAAGCCTTTGCTAGGAGCTAAGCTAGGTCAGCTTCAGGGCTCTGAGCAGTTTTACGCTACCGGAGCTGTTATGCATTTTCACCTGCTCAATTCTTCCTAGCACATTCCCAGACACTATTGCAGTTCTAAGTCCCTGTAATTAAAATAGTGAGTAATCACTCTTCATCAGCCAGGCATTTCTCGTGCTAAGTGAGGCCGCTGGGCTTCATTCCAGTTTTACTCCTGTTCTTCCCTGTTGCAGTGTGCTTGGTTTTATTCAGAGTTGGTTTTCCTTGAACAGGGAATAGAAAGGGATGATCTGGTTTTGATATAGGCATTTCTGCATCCATCTAATGTTTTCAGTAATCTCTAGATAGGCTCCTCCTCAAAAGTGTATGCATACATGTTGTACATATCATTTACCTAGAGTAAATGCCATAATTTACAAAAGTCAAAGACCCTCAATTGAAAAAGATCTCTAGGCAAAGGCTCTGCCATGGAGGGACAAGAACATCAGAGAGATTAGTTTAAATGGGGACAAAGTTGGTGAGGCTAAAAAGCATTTGAAAGCCAGGACAGAGTGTGTGTGTGAACAAAGGAACAATACGTATAGCTAACAGCATGCTCAGCATGTTAGTTCTTAATCGCTTATGTCTACAGCAGCATTTGTCAAAAAAAAAAAAAAATATTTCTCCAAACTTTTCCCCCCTCTTTAAATCCCAGTCACATGAACTTTTGCTGTGCACCAAGATTCATTATTCACTTCATTGTCATTGCCTGTTGTTCACTGAATTCTGACCTTTTCTTTTAATTCAAGGAAATTCCCGCTGCAGACTAGAAAAAAAGTCCCTGTTCTAGCAGATGACTCATTTCTTTGCTGCTACATCAGCTTCCATGCCATATTTAACTTTGAAATATTACTGGAACGGAGGAAGAGAAAAGAAAGAGGTGGATCAAAAGGTCATTAGTAACTAGTGTTCTGGGAAGGAACAGGTGAATGTTGTGAGACTAAAGATAAAAAAGGGACATAAAAAGGTTCACTGATGAAAATTGAAAGGGTTAGCAGTAAGAAAAGACTGGTCATCTTTAGAGATCACAAAGTAGAAAAAGCATGAATGCGTTTAAAGGAGAAAACTAGTGAGGTAACCTATAGTAACAATGATTTCCCAAGTCCGAAGAGATCAATGCCTAGCTTAAACTCTTTGGACAGCACAGATCTAAGCGATACTTAGGAGGAAGATTATGAAACTCAACCAGAAGCCTAACATGAAATGTACTAAAGGCAATGAAAAGATGGAGATCAACACTAAAAAATCCTATTATACAAAGCCTTTCCAATATGTGAGGAACAAATCTCTCCCCCTCCCCTTTTCAGCTGTTGACTATCTGACCACTATCTGGAAATTCATGAAAGATGATGAGCTTCTGGAAGCAAGGAAATGATACTGAGTGTTGGTCAGAACTATGCCTCACTGGCACTGGAAGGAGTTGCTTCCTGGGACTAGAATTATATTTATTTCTTATTTCCAAGAATCTGTATGTAGAGAAAGGAAGAAGTTTGTCTGTTGGTTGTAGGCTCTATCCTACCAAAACATAAAAACATAGAATCATAGCATCATTTAGGTTGGAAAAGACCCTTAAGATCATCGAGTCCAACCATTAACCCAACACTGCCAAGCCCACCACTAAACCCTGTCCCTACGCACCACGTCTACACGTCTTTTAAATACCTCCAGGGATGGGGACTCCACCACTTCCCTGGGCAACCTGTGCCGATGCTGGGTAACCCTTTCAACAAAGAATTTTTTCCTAATATCCAATCTAAACCTCCCCTGGTGTAACTTGAGGCCATTCCCTCTCATCCTATTATTTGTTACTTGGGAAAAGAGATGAATACCCACCTCCTTACAACCTTACAATGTAAGACTGAAGCGGGATTATCATCCCAGGGAGAAATTTAGGACAATGGTCATATTGAGAAGTATGAAGATGAATTAGCCATACCACTATCAGGAGCATTCAGATGAAAAAAATGATATTTTACAGTCACTTCTCCCACTTAATGACAAAGGGACAGTATATATTAGGGGTAAAGAGGGAATACAGAGGAGACTTTAAACATGTCCACTGTACAAACTACAAGGGAAAAAAGGGGTGTGAAAACACCTTTTGGGAAAGATGTTAAAGTTTAAGGAGACCTAAATTATGATCTATAAATTAGATTGAATTACAGATCAAAGTCATTCCCCTTCTAAATATATGGGCAGTTCTCTTAAAATGACTTACTCTTGTAACAAGATGAGGTTTGTCTTCAGACATCACATGCTACAGACTGATCTCATATAAACTCTTCTTCCTTCCCCCTCCCAGTATCTTTTAGGCCTTTAATCATGCAGAAGAAAGTTTAATAAAACTCTGATATTTCCTCAAAACTCCTGTTCAAGTCTACTCCCAAACTGCAGTCCACGTGATGACATCTTCCTCTGTTTCCTGTTAGCACAATTTCAGTTTTTCCACTGAGCATATTCACAGACTCAAAATGTTTCTTTTGGACACCAGAAGGTTCCCTCTGCTAGTGGTTATTCAGTGACCATATTTTATGCATTGAAACAAGAAAAACAGCTTACATCAGGCCTCCTGAAGCTGGCACTGGAGGTCCATTGTAGCTCAATCTCCAAGCAGAACCAGCCTTAGATAGAAAAAAAAAGTTTTCATATCAAAAACCTACTTTACAATGTTTTAAAGTGTTTGCCTACTGAGATTTACAGGTGCCATTTGTGCTTTTTTACAAGAATAGGTAAAATGTATGCATTACTATCTGGATTTACTGCACAATATTTCACAATAGTAAGTTAAAACTCACTAACTGCACAGGCAGATGAGGTGGGTCCCAACAGTTCTGACTTGACAAAAGTCTGCTATCTGTCAACAAAGAGCTTTACTTCATCAGGAAATAGTTTGTCTAATACAAAAAATAAAGTCAAGATAATGACGTTACTCTTGAGAAGCTCAGTCTGGATAATCACTATCACACACACAACATCACAAGCAGAAAGGTAATCTGTACATGTCCTTTCCAACTGCTTCAAACTTGGGGTACAAGGCAAAGAGGGTGAGCACATCCATGACTCTTTAGACCTACCAAAGTCTGTGCAAAAGGCAAAGGGACCAAAGTGTTTTCCCAGCTGAACTAAATAGAACCAGCTGAAGAAGAAAGCATCATCAGGGACAATATCCACTATGGCAGAGGTCAGTGCAGGTCTTTTTGTGGACTTCAGTGTCTCTGGGAACAGGTCAACACAGCTTTGAGATTTGGACAGGTCAAAAATACAATACAATACCAGGTAATCTTTCAGAGTTTAGCTCTCATGTACTGCCTTCGTTAGCTTCTTCTGTTTCTGTTCATCTCTTCTTCCATTGTTGCCTTGTGGACTTTCCAGTGCTGTTGTTTCAAAAGAGTTCTGCTTAATTAACTAATGTTTGCAAAGGAGAGTATGTGGTAAGTGCTATTATAACTCTTTGACAAAAATGCCTGTTTAAGATTCAAAGCACAGCCAGAACAGCTGCCAGAAAAACCTCTTGTACTGTTGATGTCTTATCAATGCAGATGGTGCCACTGGATACAAATTCATCAGCAATTAGTTCTTTCTTGAGCTCGCAAAATAAATTCTAAAAATTGTCTCAATAAATTTATATTCTGCATCTATTTTCTGTCACCACATCCATTCAGTAAAGGCTAGTATACTGCTTCCTTGTATAGTTTTCATCTATTCAGGGCAAGCAGTTAGCCAAAGTAAGTGTAATCAGATAGATAATTAATTTATTTAACAGCTAGTTGCTGCTGTAAATACTTTCCTGTTAGAAGAATCATTCTGGGGCAGGCTTTTTCATTGGTATACAAAGAATCAGCTGGGCCAAAACCTCAAGTTGATATAAAATCATTGTCTCCCACTGAGTTCAGACTCATACCAACTGACGTCAGCAGCAGAACTGGTCCATTTTGTTTTCCAGTACCAATTAAGAAATAGGAAAACTTGCATCTTCTGTCAGATTATAAAAATGTCAACTTTTTTCCTTTTTTTCCCCTTTATTACTTAAAAAAATTATTGATTCAGTACGTTATTAATATCATTCCAAATTGGGGCTTTTTTCTGCAGTTGACCCATGCTGAAATCCAAAAGCTAATCTGCTTGGAAGTTTTGACTGACGTACATTTGTCTTGGTTTCTTTTTGAAATTCCTGTGAACAGAAGAACAGGAGAACACAGAATAATCTGAACAGATACATGACCAATGAAATAATAACCATTATTCCAACCCTTAAAGATCTTTTCAGAAGAAAAGTTAATTTTTACAGGATGCAACTATTTGCTATGACCTTGAATTAAATTAACCCTGTTTCTATGGGAAGCTTATTCTTTAGGCTCAGTCATTCCTGGATGCTTTTACATTTATTTGCAATAACACCTGGAGTCTTCAATCAAGTTCCCATTATATGTTCAAGTGCTGTAGCACCATATAGCAAAGAATAGAAACACTTGAGAGGCTGCAAAATAATTTCAGGATAATGTGTTTAAGAATAATCAGTGAGTGTCTATATTAAAGGTAAATGGCTTTTACAAAAGTTGTGTGTAGACACATATCTAAATATCTAACCAACGTCAGTGATGGGGTTCCCCTTTCTCTTTAAACTTATTTTCTGCTATTGTAATTGCAGTGTTTTTCTTATCCCCTGCCATGCACGCATGTACCAACTTATTTCTCTCTTCATTTGATTCCACCAAGCAGAAGTGAATTTAACCCTTCTGATAATTCAGGAGCAATCTTCAAGATAGATACAGCGGTGGAGTATTTTTTCATACAGGAAGATCTGAGACCCGTGGATCTGAAAGAAGTTTGGGTCCTGGGATTTTTGCACTTGTTTTCCATGTTACCATATTTCTGTTGCTGCTGTTACCTGAATAACTAGGTTTCCAGCTAAAACCCTCTGGGACCTCGTTATCTTCAGTCACGTTTTAAATACTGTAAAAGCTCCTCTCTGGTCTTATCCTAAGTGTGTCAGAGGGAGCTAGCATGTATATATGCAAGCATGAATAAATCCATCTGTAAGGTAAAGGAAACTAAATAATTGGTTTACAGAAAGAACTATAATATTTGCACAGAGACAACTTTTTTTTTTAAAAAGCCCTCAAACCTGAACTTTTTCCATTGAACCCCAGTGAAGATAAGGACATCTTTCATATTAGATGAAGGAAGGCTCTGGGGATGCTCCAGCCTGGTACAAGAGTAACACCCTATTTTTCCCCTAGAGAAGATGGAAATATAGTCTCAGCGGAATCTCCTGAAATGTTGAGTGAACAGAGCATTGGGGTTTTCAAAAGTAGCATTGGAAATAGCTACATTCTCCCCAAACTTGGTTCTAACCTTCCCCAGCTTGAGGACTGACCATAGAAATTGAGAGGTAATGTTTAAATCTTGTGGTGAATTCTGCTGCATATACTTTTAATATCATTTTACATACGATGCGATTTTCATGAAAACATTAGCACAAATACTGAAATTAACAAAAGATTGGAGGTTTGAGACAGTTCTAGTTGAGTGAGTTTTCACTCACACAATAGTTGGGAGCACATCATAACAGAGCAAGTCAGACCATTGAACAGCCAAGAGCTCTGGTGTTTGCCAAGCTCATTTGATTCAAGCCATGTGGGATTTGCAAAAGCATAGCAATAATTGTCAGGTCCCTACCTACCAAAGCAAAAATCAATCATCATTTAACTCATTTAGTCCCAAAAGAAAAGGGACAAAAATGAAGAGTAGAAATATGAATTGAATCCTACAAGACAATAAAAAAAAAATATGTTCCGTAATAAGCTTTCTAAGTTAAAGGAAAACGCGTCAGAGGTACAAGCAGTTTGCACAGATATTAATGAAAAGCAACAAACCCCTGAAAAAAAACTAAAATCTGCTCTTGGACCAGGTTAATGCCTTTCTGATGCAATTGAAACCAATGTAATTTATTCTGGGATCTGTTATTCCCTCCCAGTTCTCAGTCACTCCTTCATATTTTTCCCCCTTCTGAGATATTGTTTGGAGGTTTAGCTCTCCTCTCTTCCTGTAGTATAAGGAGAATTCAGCCTGAAGACACTTTCCTGTGCTCTTCCAACAGCCAGGCTCTTGCTCTTTCACTTTCGCCACCAGAGTCCTTTTTAAGAAGCTGGAATCTTTGCTCAAGATCATCTCGAAGAACTGATTGATATGCTTTCTCAGAGTATCGAATGACAAGCCAGCTGAGCTAGAAACTACTTGTAAGGATTAACTCCTGGAACAGAAGGATTAAGTGATGGAAAGCATCAAAACATATTCTCTGCGAGTCTTCGTGGCTGGAAAAAACATATACTGATCCTTGTAGTGGATATAAAGCTCCTAGGGAAATCCTGGGCTCTCTATAATCATTTGCTAGATGAAAGACCTGGGAAGTTAATCAGTTCTGATTACATCTTGCTGTCTTTATGCTCTAGAAAGTTGGCAGATTCAAAAGGGCCAGCTCGCTGAAGCTAAAATCTTTGAGGTTTTGTCAGATTTACCCATATGATCTATAGATTGTTTAGGGATGCACTGTAAAATCGAATCCTTTATAAGAGAGATAAATGACACGATATTGGGTGAGCTACTTTCTTCTTGGTCAGTTTTCCCACTAACAAAATAGCAATAATTATCCTTCCCATTTTGCATTCGACCATCGAGGTCTGCAGAGGAAAAACGTAACATGACCAAGTGTTATTGCTACACTGAAGCCAACTGCAGCGATCAAAGACAACTACACCTCCATACTAATAGGTTGTTGCATTATTTATCTTTCCGTTATACAAATTCACTCTGAACTGTATAGTTCACACTGAACTTGTAATATAGTCAGTATGGATGCCCTGTGCTGTCTTACTGCTCTTCCATTATTATCTAAATTTGAAATGTTCATGAGCATGTTCCTCCCCATGGTCATAAACTAGTTTTTGCGCTTCCAACATCTAGAATCCACCTGCTGTCATAACAAGACCACGCATTATGAGATCTGAAAGCAGATAGGTTTCTAAAGGTATGCAATTAAAATTGCATGTATAGGGTCAAGTGAAAAAAGTAGTCAACTTTTCATCTAGCTACCGCCACTGAAGGAATACAATATCAGATACAATTGAGAAAGAACAGGGCAGGGAATACCTGGCTACATCTGATGTTTTCAAATATGCTGTATGTGAAGTAAATAATTCTAAGATTTCAGGTTTACCAGAACAATTGCAGTGGTTTTGTTGGCTCTCTTGGGAACGCAGAGCAGATGGGGAAAATTTCTGAAGGCTGGGAAAGAACCCAACATTTGCCTGCCATAAAAACAGGGAAAAGAAGGAAATAGAATCACAGACTGAGCTTTTTTAACCTCCATTCCCAGTAACATGCTGGAAAAAAAATCCAAAACAACAAATTGTTTCTAAATATTTAGAAAACAAATGTAAGAAACTACTGAATTGTATTTTATGAAGGGAATGTCAAGGCTCATTTCTTTCTGTAATGGGCCAATGTGAAGATGAGAGAAGCAGCAATGCAATATTTATCTTTAATTTTTGAAAGAGTGCTGTCAAGACAGAACTTGTTTGTAGCTGTTGAGGGCATTGCAAGAGGGAATGTAAAAAATTGAGAACTTGAGATTTGGTCAGACAACAGGTAAAAACTTTCAAGTGAACGTAGTTAAACAGCTATAAGGGACAAATTATGCATTTATCATTGGAAGATTTTCACAACAAACATCTAGAAAATCAGCTGCTAGAAAGTGATGTAAATAGAGGTGATCATGTCTTGGAGCAGGAAAGAGGATGGGTGGTCCCTTATGGGTGCTTCTAACTACAGGCTCTGGGTGGCAGTACTTGAAACTAAACATAAGAAATATTCAGAATGCTAACATTAAATCGGGCTATACTGAATATCTCAAATGGTTTTCTCCTGCTTCTACCTGTCAATAGTGAAATACCAACATCTCCTATTCTCCATTCCATGTTCCTGATGATACATGCACTATATATTTTTCATCTTAAGGTAAGCATCTTAGGCAATTCCAGGAGACAAATCTGTATATAACCTGCTCTGACTATAATAGCAACATAGATGGAGATGTCTGACTTTAAGATATCAGCAACAACTGACACAAATCCTATTTTCTACTTAGAAATATAGAAGAGTATGTGCAGGACAAAACAGGAGTAAAATATCAGTAGGTAGCGAAGACTGAAAATACTTTAAGGCTGGAAGGCAGATTAACTATAAACAGCAGTTAGAGGTGCTGTTATTCTACTTCTCATAAAAAATACAAAAGAACTTCCTGAAGTATATTACACGAACACAAGGGATTCAGAAATTGGTTATGAAAATGATCAGGGTCCTGGAATAAAAATTTCATAAAAAGAGATTGAAAGATTGTATGATTGTTTACAGAAGAGATGAATACAAGGAGTTATGATGAAAATATATTAAATTTTGAGAAGTTAGAGGAAGAGCTTCCTCATTTTGCCATGTGCAAAAGCTCAAAGAGAAATTTCCATAAAATTATCCAGATGATAAATGTCATTAATGGGAATGCTGCTTCTTGAAATACGTAAACCAGTTACAGAAGTCACTGCCAAAGTGTGGTATTGAGGATAACTGAAAATAAATATTAAATATTTACAGGCTATACTAATGATAGTTACAGTGATTGTTGCTCTGGTTTACATCTGAATATTATTGTTTTTTCAAAGAGATAAACCTAATTTTGCCTCCCTGTCTAAGAATACTTGAAAGGCAGCACACACTTATGGTAGTTACAATGGATTTCACAGGTATCCTTGCAAACAAATCATGATGGCTGTGTCTGTGCAAATGAGCATAATGGACAAATTAAAATGTAGCTTTGTTTTTGCTTTTCCTCGCTCATATTACCATTGTGTGAAACCATCCTAGCCAAGTTCAACATCGGTTTGATCTGGCATACTAACCTGTCTGCCATGCAAAGCAATATTTTATTTCATAACATATTTTATGCCTACAGGACTCTCACGTAGGAAAATCATACTAATTTCATCTATTCATATTCTTCCTCTGATCACACTCAAATAATAAGTAACCAGCCAAAATTTGTTTGGGTACACAAAATGAAAGTGAATGAAAATAAGCAGCTACATCGGGATCCTTTTTAGTTCAGAAAACCATTGCATTTCATGGGATGAAGATCCTTCCCAAGCTGCCTGTTTCTCCCACTAGCTATGAAAGGGTCCCAGTGCTTTGCCTCCTTTACCTGTCTCATATTTAGATTGCTAAGTTTAGGTAAGTGAAAACTCAAATCAGATTAACTGATAATAGCAGTACCAGTAGCTGTTTAATTTTCTAAGCGTGTATGGTCATAATAACAAATGTAACGGTGATACACTGATTTACTTCCTGACACCTTGACATTCAAACTATGGGTATTCCTATCACCGCTGGCTTGTTCTTGGCCTCAGTTAAACTTACTTATTTTATTTTGTAAACTTCATTCAGTCATTAAGATAAGATATCAGGCAATGAAAAGGAATCATTTTTCCTTTTCTTCAACTGCAGCCAGTTTCCCTTGGCAAGTCATGATGCAGTGCTCATTAGGGGTTTGGGTGCTTTTGCCCCCCTGTACCACTGCTGCAAAATTATAAGCATCAGCACAAGCATCCGAGAGCACCAGTGAGTAATGAGGGTGGGACAGGGATTCTGACGAGATAGAGGTCCTGTTGATATCAAGAAGTTTGAGCACATAAGCGAAAAGAAAGACTTTTCCACAGTGATACAAAGAAACCGAGCCGTTTGCCTCGTGCCTGAAAGACCGAACGGTCATGGGAAATGAAAAGCACGTCTATTTCTAAAAACAGAAGTATTTAAAAAAAAAGGAACCTTGCTTCTGTATCTGAACACCAACGCCCAAGCAGGCTGCCACCCAAATGAGATCCTGGGGTGCCAGGTCAAGCCTTGGCATCCTTGTTTGAACAAGCCATGCATTAGGCAAGAGCAATAAGTGATGTAATTATACATTGATGGTGTGGAATCAAGCCCTACAGCTCTCTGTAGTGATTTATATTACACTGATGAAATTACATTCATCTGCAAGATTATGGAATAATTAACAACATTATTCAATAAGTGAAGGAGTTTAATGCTCAGGAAGTCTTGTAGATGAATGGCTAGAAACATTAATTTGGGTAATTAATGACAAACAAGATGATCATTACACAGAAGCTACTTAAAAATTACAGCATTTGAGTGTTTAGAATAATTTTAGTAAAAGATCCAGTTACAAAACCATGGGATTTGGACTAAAGCTCAAACTGAACTTCTGAAAGCGTGAACCCAGTTTGGAAATAGCGTTTTCCTTAAGAATCAGGTTGCTGAGATTGGCAGTGTTTTTTTCACTTTGATTTAGGATTTTTAACCTTTGTTTCTGAAGTATTTGGGTAAATCTCTAGGGAAGAACAAGAACTACTTCAGAACAAGAAATACTCCCCAAGTTCAGTTGCCATTTCACCTTGAGAAGCTACTTCATCACAGGAAATCTGCAATTCCTCAAACGCATATTGAGATGGTTCATTACAGAAGGTTATCCTGTACGAACTGGTAGAACGTAAATGTAGAATCAGAAGAGCTGGCCCATGTGCAAATAGCATCTAATGCCATAGCAGAAAAGATACGAGTCCTGAAGATTTTAAGCTGTGCTAAACCAACTCTCCTGAAGTCCCATTTTAGTTAACATACATCAGGTCTTCATTGTCACCATTCACAGTTTTACTGCAAGGCTCATAGTTTGATATTTTGTTTTGAACTTCAGCCCTTGCAGTAACGCATACATTAAAAAGTATTTCCAACTGTGAAGAAAAATGTAAAATGACAGAGATATTTATGACAAAAGCTTGATGAATTTTTAATAATAAACTGGGGCATCTGAAAATTAGAGCTGGACATTCTACATTGGGCTAATTTTATACCAGGTTTTCAATAACAGTACACTAATAAAAATTCAGTCTGAAACCCAAATAAACAAGACCATTTACTCTGATCTCCAGCATTACAGAGATCTTGCTGCCACATTTGTACCAGGACCATTCCTTGACCAATTCCTCTTTTTTTTTATAAATAAAGCCTGAGATTAGCCAGATCCTCACCCCACCTTTTACTGTGAGATTGTAGCCAAACACCTGGAGGGCAGATACAGTGGTGAGGGGTGGGATATGAGCTCCTCCAGCTGCAAAGCTTACTTTAAGTCCTTACGCTGTGCTACTCCATGGGTTTGCTTTGGTCAGTCCTGCACCCCTCCATTTTACTTTCTGAGAAGAGCACCCTTACAGTCACAACATGCTCACTATCATCAAAGATGATTAATGTCTTTGAAAAGGCGGAGGACTGAAAATTTCACAAGAACTTGTATGCCAGCACCCTCAGAACAGAAGTAATTTAATAGTTTAAAAAAAAAAAAAAGGAAAAGGAAACAGTTGGAGTGTGGGAAAAAAATACAGATTTGCAATTTACAGTATACCTAATTATACTAATCACATTATGCAAATATAATTAGGGAAAGACAGGTGTAAATAATAAAACTTTTTTTCAACAACGTAGCAATTATTTGTATGCATTTGCCTGTAGTTTCAAGGGACTGATTTCTAGGAATGAGCAAACCTATTGGGCTTTGTGTTTTCTTTTAATGATGTAGAAGTTTGCAATGCTCTCCGGTCCCAGCTTGATGGAAAACCACCTAGCAGATCTGGAACCAAGTTTTGAACTTCATTGAATATTGATAAATACCTTAAAGATAATATTTACTTTAAAGTATATGAAACGTTGGGGACAGTTCCCCCTGCTGCCCTGTTCTTTCTGTACCTGGGATGTGAAACATTTTGGAGTGGGACCTACAGCCAAGGTGTTATAATACTAGAACTCAAGCACCAAAACAGAAGCATCTGCTCTTCCTCAGTTCTCTAGGCAGATTAAATAATTCTGGTTTGAAATAATTCCAGGGATGTTGTAGCTAACAGGTTACATCATGATCATGTAATCTAATGTCTCACAGCATCTGAACACCAGGTCTAAAACAAGTACACAGTAATGCAGAAGAGTCAGTTCTCAGTTTTCTCAGTAATTTTTCGTAAGTGACTACATATGAGAAACTATTGGTAAACAGGCACCTAGCTCTATTAATATTTGATAAGGAAATTTAGACCTAAACTATGAAAAGAAACTATCTTATTATGCTGATATTTAACAATAAAACACTCAAAACAGTATTTCTAACAGACTAGAAAATAACGTCATATAAACAAGGTGTGTTTATTTGTATGCAATAGTTCTTCGCTATTAGACAAGTAAAAGAAGTTTCCATTTTAAAGAAAACTGTGTCAGCAATTTGGAATTCCTACTTTCAGCCTAGAACTCAGAATATTTCAACAACTTTGCAACTTTTACTTCTCCTTGCTGTGCTTGCATCAAGAATTGTGCACTGAATATCATTGAAAGATCTGACAAATGAGAATTTCACTGTTACCTGTACTAAATGTTTAGCCTCATCTTGATAACACTGAAAATAAATGTCAGCCAAAAAAAATACTTCAGTTTTAATTTTTTATTTAACAGAAGTTGTTTTCCTTCTCCCTTGCACCTAAGCCTGGAAATATTGTAAGAGCTTAGCTGTACTACTAAAATCTCTACCTAAAAGTATATGCATTCTTATTAAAAAAAAAACAAACTCAAAAAAATTAATCTTAAATAAAAAGTGCCTAGGAACAGCTGGTATGAAAATGAATTGAAAATATGATAAGAAAGAACAAATCAAACTTCAATTGTTCCTTTTCTTATTACAGCCACTTCAATCCATTTATAACCTATCTTAAACATGCACAAAAAACCTGTAAAACATTACAGAATGATTACTGAGAAAGAAGAACCCATTTATAAAATAAAGCCCACTGGGAGGAGCTCCACTAATTGATAATTAAGTCAGGTCATTATATAGAGAGAGAATACATCCAGCTGTTTTGGTTTGGGTTTTTTGGTTGGTTGTTTTTTGTTTTTTTTTTTTTTTTTGGGGGGGGGGGGGGTATGG
>JANXJC010000055.1:44613805-44641650 GCA_027564655.1 Leptodon cayanensis
GGCAGTGTTCAAGGCCAGGCTGGACGGGGCTTGGAGCAACCTGGTCTGGTGGAAGGTGTCCCTGCCCATGGCAGGGGGGTTGGGACTAGGTGATCTTTAAGGTCCCTCCCAACCCGAACCATTCTACCATTCTATAAGAAAGGATATGGCAGAATTTTGAGTCTTGAATCAGCCTGGTTGTAATAGTCTGGTAGGAGAGGATGTGCCCCATCCTCTGGGATCGGACAACTGGATTTTAGAGTGGTAGCAAAAAATTAATAGAAAATAACCACAAAGGGAACCCCTGTTCACAGCTACCATTTAAAGGAACAAGACGCATCTTAATTCAGCCTTGTCTATAGCATTAGGTGTCATTAAGGAGAACAAAACTGAGCTGGCCATAAGAATGAAAGTTGCTGCAGGCTCTTGCATGCCCAGCCAACAGTATATGACCCACAAGAAGGGCTACAACATGGGGCTGTGGAAGAAGTGGCCAAATACCAGTGTAAACATGTATTCTCCTTCTGTAGAAAGGAGAATGAAGCTCAATGGAAACACTTTCCATAGCTGAAGGTGTAGATAATACTACAGCCTCACTTCGAGAGATTTCAAAAGAAATTCTGTCAAACTATGGGCCAAATTATAAATTGCAGTAAACCAAGATGACTTCTCTGGGTCCACAATGGGGAAAGCTAAGTAAAGAGAGGAGGAGGTGGAAAGAAAGCTCATAACAAAGCACTGTTTGACAGGTTTAGCTGCTGGTGACAATGCTGCAGCCCAGACTGTAGCTCATAAATGCCTTCAGCTATGAAAATAACCCCACTACCATGTAGCCAACTAGAAGGTCCTTAATGAAAGGCCAAAAGCCACAAATGAAACATAGCACAGGATGAGAATACAGAGGACAACTTCACACTTGTGTATTTTCTACTTGAGTTGCACTTTAGAGCTGGTCCCTTTGCAATGAAAGCCTAGGAGCTAGACAAGAGCCAGGGCTCAAAGGCAGTGTTGGAAATGTAAGGTGAGGATCTGGGGTTAATGCTGCTTGGTGTATCACATCATATCTTTTGCCTTCTGTTCCCCATAAGCCCACCTATCTCCTATGCCAATCTCCTAGCAGTATTCAGGTCTGAGTTAGTTCCTCCTTATTTCTTGACCAACAACCAGGTATTGTACTGCTATCACCAAAACACCCTGCCCCCTTTCTAATACCTGCTGTTTAGACACTGAAGGTAACTCTGTGGCACCTACAGATGCAGCTGGCAGCTTTTCACCAGATCCTCAAACGCATGCCCAGCCCTGTTCTAATCCTTCACACTTCTCCCTATGCCGCCTTCTGGTTCCTTGGCCAGTGAAAGCAGCTGAACCACTTAGGATAGAGCTAACACAAAGGAGAAAACTGCAGTCTTATCACATACATCAGTTTTCACATGGCCTAAAAACCACAAGTCTGATGTTTTCTGTTAGCTAGGCATTTATGGAGGCATTGAGTTAACCCACAGGAAATGCTAAATAAGGAACTTGGGTGGAATTGGAGCTGTATTCAAATGGCATGGAGTATCCATTCCCCGACCTTGTGCTCCACTGTCCCCTACCATTGATCCCTTCCATAACACTGTGCCGTTGCATGTTCAAGTGCGAGCTTTCTCACGTGGCTTCTTTCAACAGCTTTTCCAAAGCCAGTTCTCACAGCTGATGCTCCTGCCTGGCCAAAATCCCTTAAGCGACAGAACCACTCTCTGCAAGGAACTGTCCTAGAAATTTATTTGCTTGAAAACAGGCTGGCTTGCTTCTCCTGTAAGGATTCTTGTACTCGTTCAATAACACCAGATGACATGTCTACTACACTACCACCTGGGATGGTGGACATTCTGTAGTACTGACAGGTTAACACGACTTCAATAACTCATACATCTTCAGAAGAAAAAGAGTACTCTCCCTACTCAGTTTCACTCCTATCATTGCTTGTGATGAATTTAGTTTTTCTGACGAAAGGCTAGTTGCATCACTTAAATGAGTTCAACCACTTAGATGCAGTGTGGAATGTTTCCAATGTATCTGCCACAAATATTATATTTGAGTGTCATGCGATAAAAATAAACACAATGTTTATTCTCGGTCTGTGTTTAAATAGAGAACTACGGCTGAGATGAATTTAGTAAAGTAGTCCAAAAAGAAATCATCTGCCTTAACTGATTTCCTACTCCAACCTGCTCCTCAGTGCTTCTTCCAGCCCAGCAGAGACATATGAATGGAGAAGTTGTCACCCGATTATGTGACTTATTCCAAGAGCAGGTGCATATAACAATAAATATTTAGCATGCTGAAGATCTTATTACTGCCTATGGCATTGCAGTGAGAAATGTGTTTCCTCTTACTCATTGGAAAATTACTGCTGCTTTACTTCTCATTTTGTTGTGGTTTTATGCTTCAAGAGTAAAAGGACATTCCAAGAAAGTGTGCAATCTGACTAGGTCAGCCGTTCACTTCTGCTTTGTTTCCTTTTATTCAGATCGGTTACAGAGAAAAACTCTCTTATTGGGGAGTTTCTTCAATTCTAGGTTACTCTCCTCAATCGGGTTTTCAAATAACCTTTTTCAGATCAGGTGGTCAAAATTATACATATTTCAGAGGTTTAGTACAGAAATTGTTATATGACAATTGATATATTCTCCAATGAGTTTGCCAGTAGTGTTCGGGTTTAGACATGCAAAAAAAGCAGATCTGTGTTCCTCAGAGCATGTCTGAACAGATGCACGTAGACCTGGTAGAAAAAGTAACCTATTTGTAGCTCTTGCTGCTTTAGGTGTGGTGTTCATAGATTAATGATCTCTAATGCATGGTTGAAAGGCAAAAGGTTGCCGGTGAGACTCTCTCATTGCTCACAGCTGTAGCAAACAGGAGCTGTTTCTTCATACTGACAGGGAAGACCAAGGATGATTTGCTTCCAGCATACTGCTTGCTCAGCATCATTGTGGGCTAGTGATGGCTGAGGAGGGATCACTCATGTCGCTCAACTACATACAAGTTTTTTGAAAGAAGTTGTTGCTCGGTATTTTAACAAGTTTCAAGGTCAATGCACAACAATTCAGTAATTAATCCAGGTCAATGTTTGACTGGGACTAGGAGTAGACATTTCTCTATACCTAGTTTCTCTGCCCCTACTGTAACTTCCCTTTATATGTATGAAATTCGTTTTTATATATCTGATGTTCGCAGAACAAGCAAACTAAGGACAGTAGGCTGGGAGACTTGTAATTATTCTCCATGGGAGGTGTCATCTTTTCCCCATGCTGAAGGAGAATAACTTTCTTCTGAGTATTTTTCCAAAGGTGTAACTTTACCACTAATAATGAAATCACCCTACTTGATTATAATTCCATTCACTCTTGGTTTCTGGGAGAAAAGGATTTTTACTCTGACTGTTTCTAAAAATAAGCACTTTACTGTTCAAAATACTATGAGTGGCCTTCAGGATTAGTCAAACAGAAGAATGAAAGCTGCTCTGTAGATGTCCAAACAGCTTTTATTTTTATCAACAATTAATTCGTGCCAAGAAAGAATGGAGATAAGCTTGCAGAAAACTTCTCAGAAGGGCTATAAGAAAATAGAAAGAAATTTGAGGAGGCAGTATATGAAAACATTGGGCCAGGTTACTGTCCCAAGTGCTTGAGTATAAATTTGAAGTAAACATCTTAAAATTGATAGAGGGAATTTGAAGTAATTCTATAATACTTCAGGAAGAATATGATGCTCCTAATTGTTAAAGCTTTCCTATATGACAAGTTACTTCTTTCTGTTAATTCATTGGATCATACTCAGTGGAATTTATCTTTTATTTTCAAGGGTGTGTTACCAAATATTCAAATGAATCAGAGGTATGTCACACTCGTATGTCCTTCTCACAGCTGCACTAGCTGTGAACGTAGATAATGAGGAGAGAATCTCACCTTTACTTGCAAGGCACTTTCCTAATTTAGTATAGCAAAGGGCCTGTAAGTGTGCAGCGAGATTTGACTGGTAGGAAAAAATGAAGTGAGAATATAAGAATTTCACAAAGATACTTGTATTATTAATGCCTGAAGATGCAATGATAGTATGTCATGTAGCACAGTAAGAGATATGAAATGCACTCTTTATCTCTTTTGTGTCTAGAAGTTTTAAAAAAATATAATATATAGAACTCACTACAATGCTTTTATGGGCAAGACTGGGCAAGACATAAAAATGCAATTGATTTTTAGGATGTTAGAGTTTATATACGAAGATCTGTTTTCTTGGAAGTGTTGTTCACTTTGCACTCTTGATTCTCATGTTGAAAACCAGGAGCTGCAACACTCCAAACTCCCTTCTGGGTTTGTAAAAATTTTGCAGACTTTTTTAGCATCAGTTTGGAGCCTGGAATCAGCAGCTGAATTGCAGATTTTTTAGTTCAATGTTGGAGAATTACAGAATCAAAAAGGACCCCCAGAGCTATTCATTTACTATCTAACACCTGAAGCATATCCAGCTTTGAGGTACAATCCTTTAGAGCTTTCCCAGGCAGTTTCCTATTTAAATTACATACCAGAAAAATCAGGGCAGTCTTGGCAAGACATTTGAAGGTATGGCAGACTGGTGGCTTGCAAAGATGAAATTAGGCAGCTTTGGTTTTTGCCTACAGGCCTACTGAAAAAGTAGTGGGTCATTTATGCCAAGATTAGTTCTGAAAGTCACATTTCTTTGCTCACCCTCAAGCTCGTTCCAACCACTACATAACACAAAGATCCTCAGAACCTCATTGTCTTTTTTGGACGGTTGCGATCTGTCTACATGGAAGGATGGGACTAGATTGGTACCTTGAAGCACTTTGTGCTGAAGTAACTCCAATCTCCAATTTATTTGTTTTGGCTGACTTCAGGTAATCTGAAATTAAGTACGGTCCATCCTAGTGCATAAAAGACTTTATACAGTGTCCGTGCCCTTCCTGCTTTGTGATGGGCCATGAACAGCCTACAGACCCCCTGCATCATTGGTTTCTCACTTATAAAATACTTCAGCCCTGGATAATGCCCCTGCCCTCACACGCCTGCAGACCTTAGAGGCCAAGCTCTCTGCACGCTACAGATGGCAGGGCACACTGCCTGTCAGGACACCGAAACAGTCAGTGGGCTGGCATATGAATCCCCAAGAAAACTGTAAAGCAGGAGGGAACCAGCTGCTAGGTATATTTTGTGCTAGGTGTCGCTGCTTCTGCAGAATGGAAAAGCAGCGGAGTAAAAATCTGACTGTCAGGGACAGTAACGTGCTCTACACTTCAGGTTACCTGCAGTTCTCTATAATAGGCACGCACCTACCTTACCGAGCACAGATCTTGTTTCTTGTCTTGGCAAAGAAAGCATCCACTGTCTCGATTCACTTTTGCTGTAAATAGTCCTAACGTAGCAACAGACAAAACACTAGCAACCTCCCGCCACTACTGGTGTGTATTTGTGCTCCTTGAGAAACTTTGCCTGGGACTAGAGACCTCCAGAAACTTCTTCCAACTAGTATTTATGTGATTCCATGCATTAAAGTCATATAAAAAGCCTTAATCTGCTCATTGCTTACCAGTGCCTGAGGTTTTAACTTTAAAAACAATCATTTTTTCCAATTTTTTTTCCCATCTACCTCTTAGTGTAATCAAGAAGCAAAATTCTTCTTCATGCTAACCAATGACTGCAGCTACTGGGTACAAGGCCTGTAGAATGGCATGGCTGATGCCCAGAATGATACTCATTGTGGCAAGGGAGGGAGGGAGGCAAGGATTTGGGGAGGAAAGAGAGAATACAGACACCAAAGGGAGCCGATATTCTCTCTGCAGGTGAACTATCATGTTATAGAATGTGGCAATATAAAATGCTTTCACTAAGAATGAATGGTCTCTGAGATCTCAAGACAATTCAATATTCTCACTCAATTTTTCCTGTCGTTGCCTAGCAAGAGTGGAGCCTGCAATTAATTGATCCACTAACAAACGACCAAAGCAAAACCAAGTTGATCTGAGGCCAATTACCAGCCATGGGGAGCTCATGACTTTGGGTCATTGCGTGAGCTTTTTTTAAACTGACAACAGGTTTGCAGGCAGGATGTTTTAAATAAAATGATAGGAAACTGGAAGTAGATTTTTCTGAGGGCATTTAGGATCTCTCCAGTAGGGTTCATTTGTGAACCGTGACCAAAAAAGTTTGCGCAATCAGACATCCTAGCTGGTGGCCTCTGATCCGAGTCTGGAGGGAAACTGCGTGGCTCAATACACTGATAGCAACAAACAGGAAATGTGATTCTTACACAGGCTTCTCAACCTTGTTACAATAAGGGGTTTTGAGAACATTTGTAGTATGTTTTTAATGAAATAGACCGTCTTGTGGTGGAATTATGCTTAAACGTGGACAGGAAATCTATGTCATTAACATTTGTCCATCGCCTTTGGCCGTTGTATATCTATCACATTTTTCACCGGGTCATTGTTCTCTAAGGCAGTCTCCGAGCGTACCAGAGGTTTCTCAGAGGGTAAAATACGGACTATGGCTTCAGCATGGTGGTTCTTGCTTGGAAATCAATGACTGAGAGAAGGCCTTAATGCCACTGGAAACAATTGTCACTACATGCATAGGATTGTTAGGAAAAGGGCTGATGTGCTGATGTGAAAACTGTGGTGGAACTGGAAGTTCAGAAATTATTTATCTTGGTTCAAACTGGGGGAGAATTCACTTCTTAGGATGCAGTCCATGCTGCTTCAGTGAAATGGTTCTTCATCAGCTGGCTTAAAGTTGAGTCCTTGTATGGCATATTCAGATCATGCAGTAGATACACATTATAATGAGAGTAACCATATGTCAGGATATATATTCAGCAATACTTCACTATCCTGTAAATAGGGTTGTTCAATTGTTGTTAGCAGCATGTTCTTAGGCAATGAGTGTTTGAAGGCCTTGTTTGACCCAAAGATCCTCTACCATGGGTAATGACAGGTATACATTGAACAGCATGCAAATGTGAAAACTAGCCATTATAAATTAATAGTCTAACAAGCTGTCAATAATATGGAATTAGAAAACATAAAAACATAAATTGTTCTTTTGCTTCTACAGAGCTCATGGTAAATGAAATCTCAGTTTACGTGATAAAGTAAAGCTCTGTTGAAGAAAATAGTTGTAAACACAAATTTCTTAAAACGTTAATTTTTATCTTGTCTTTCTGTAAGACTAAATTGTATCCACTGTCCAGAGTTTGCAGGCTAAGGCAAAGAAATCTAATGGTAAATCTAGCATACTGAAAAGTGCACGTCTGTATTCAAAGTCATGTTTTGAGACCTGATTTTAAATGAGTCCTTCCATAAACTTTGGCAATGGATTTGTCCATCACCATTGGCAATGGGCACGTTGTCATCCATTGGCAATGGGTACAAACAGAAACGCAGGAGGTTCCATCTGAACATCAGGAAACACTTTTTGACCGTGAGGGTGACCGAGCACTGGCACAGGCTGCCTAGGGAGGTTGTGGAGTCTGCATCCTTAGAGATACTAAAAAAACAACTAGATGTGGTCCTGGGCAACTGGCTCTAGGTGGCCTTGCTTGAGCAGAGGGTTGGACAAGATGACCTCCAGGGGTCCCTTCCAAACCCAACTATTCTGTGATTCTGGGATTTTTCTTGAACATGGGAAAATGATCAATCCTCCTCCATGTTCTTCCTTCTGAAATCACAGCTTAGCAACACTACACATAAATACCTTAATGGTTTGCGGGGTGTGAAAAATATTTTGTTTGAAAGGTTGATGTAGGTATTTTGTTTGCTATCTGCAAACAAGGACAATGCAACATCATCTGCCAAGGCTGAGCAGTCAAGTGTATAATTACCTCAATCTGGAGCTCCTGCAAGCTGTCCCACTGCTTTTTTGTAGCTGAGTAGTTCTTGGAGGGTTGCAAAGGCTTCAATACCCTTGTAGCTGGCAGGGGGTGGCCCCAGAAGGAAAATTCAAGAAAAAAAAAAATCTGAATTTAATTTTTTGTTAGCAGGAATGAACTTCCCATCAAGATGAATCCATTTTTCTCTTAAAATATGTTGGAATGATATTGAAATGGCCTCTGTTTGTAAATATGTTTAAGATGTCACAAAAGGCTTCTGAAGTGACAATTCCGTGATTCATTCCGCTCTCACCTCAGCACTGCTTCATTCTTCTCAAATCATAGGAGTAGCTTCAAGTGAGATTTGGGGGGATAAAACTGATGAGAGCAATTAGAAACATCATTAACAACTGCGCTGTAAAGGCAGGGAAAAGAGTGGAAGTTTTTACAACAAGTGTTGAAAAATGGCAGATTCCCTCTTGTTTTGCTTTTTTTTGTTTTTTACATTCTAGTAAAGGGTAAGTCCAGACTTGAAATTAGCAACAAATAGCTTCCAGAAACACATTAAATACCCATCACATAATTGGTTTTCACACTGTCTCTTCTTACAAAGGTAAAATAAGGACCCCATGTTTGAAGCCTGGGATAGCCTAAGTTAGAAATAAGAGTACTGAAGGCAGAGATGTAAAGAAATCAGTAACATATAACACAACAGCTGCCTGATGGAAAGGAAAAGGACCCTTCATCAAGGGGGCTTAGAGATACAACTGAATAATAAATGAATGATCCTCACAGCCAGCTGGAGAAATGTTATCACCCTTCAAATCACATCATGGCTGAATGTGAAGCTGAGAATATGCTTTCTTATCTCAGAGTCCCCCGGGACATTATATTCCAGGTGCCTGATAAAGAGAGTTTCCTCTGCTGGAGAACTGTTGAAAGGCTACACCACAGGACTGAATGAATTTTATCATTAAATAATAGCCTTGGCCTTTTTCATCTTTATTTTTGGAACAAGAGCATAACTTTTCCCAGTAAAGGGTGCAGATCCACTTTTTTCATAAACACTAATGGCCACCCCATGGTACCAGTGCAATAAGAAAAGGGTTAGGGGAAGTTATTTGGATACCTACAGCTATTTGACCTTCTACTCTTTATTCTTTTTCAATAGGATTGTTGGGGGGAGGAGGGAGAGAAACTGGCTTTAGGGGGTTGATCCGCGTCTTCTGATGTCAGCAGTGCTTTTGCCACAGAAATAAAAAGCTCTACGGGATACATGTAATGAATGGAAACAACAGCTCATTAATTGCAAAACAGGATTCCAGAGACCCTTGATGTTTCATTGTTTTGTTAGCATTTTGACTGGTCCCATCAAATTTGATGCGTTATTAGTATTTCACATACTTGTCAATGTTTCTAAAATTAACCAGCTCTTTAAGAGAACTGCACCTGAATGCTGAAGCTGACAGTCCAGGCACAAGGATATAGGCTGGTTCATGAAGGCTTACTCTGATTTCTGCCCTTTTCCTAGATAATTCACTTTGGGGAGAGAAGGTGGGACAAATTGCATTGCTGTAAACTTGTGCACGTCTTTCAAAGGCAATATATCAATTTTCGCATCAAAAGGAAGATAAGCTCTATTGGAAAAATGCAGTCATTAACTGCAATATTCTACCTTGATGTAAACTTGTGTATTCTAGTAGAGAAACTGGCTTCATCATGAATTTTACATACAGCTGAAGCACTCAGGTGCAGACAGCCGCTTTATACTTCTAGCAATTATAACTGACAAGACTGATAAAGTGTATCAACCTTTGAGATAATATGTATGCATCCCTTAATTAAAGCCAATGTCTCTTATTGATGAGGTTTGCTTCTGTGGCTTTAGGACATCTGCCTAAAAGAAAACCCATTGGTGCTAGAAATGACCAGGCCTTACTGGTCATAATGGTGCCCACTGTATTCAACAAGATTTGTGTCACTTTCCAGAGAATGTTGCAAGTTAACTTTCATGGACTGAAATAGCCTGCTTTTCTAAAAGAAAAGTGTATGTCTTCCCAGTAACGTTGCTGCTATTCCCTACTATAAATATCAACAGTTTTTAAAAAAAAAAAAAAAAAGAGGATTCAAGTCATGCACAGCTAGTGAAGAAATTTACTGACTACGCTCTGAATTCACAAGGTGTGAGGTGGATTCACTGCAGAAGGGTGGCTGGCTGGATCATGGGCCTCAGAAAGACTTGATTGTGCATTTCAAGTCAAATACATAGGCGTGCTTGCAGACCCAGTAACCTAAAGGACCATCTAATGGATTCCCTACGTTCTGGGTCATCCTGGAATAAATCCTCATACAAGTACTAATGCTGTTGGAAAGGATAGAAGAATAAGTACAAACCTTCTGTGGTCAGGAAGGTCCTAGGAAAGAAATGAGGTTATATTTCATTTACTTCCCCTGAAATCTATGTGGTGAATTTAGAGCAAACTCTGTGACTACAGTGTGTTGAAATATTGTGTGCTAAGACATGAGAAGGAAAAGAGGGATGGCATGTGCCTCTTGCATTGATCCTGTAGAAGCAATACTTTGAGTGAAACCAAAGAGCAATAATCCTAGGAACACAAAAGCTTATAATGTATAAATATCAATATTTATTCCAGGAGTCAGAATGGGGCTTTTCACATGGGTAACTGCAGTATCTATAATGCTATCTGTGATGCAAAATTACTCAAGATACTCTGTTAAACTAGAGAAAAATTTGCTAGAAGGGACAATAAAATTAAGGATGGCAACAAATTGGACAACGAGTGATTTGAGGAAGTGGAAAAAAGCTTTTGCACAAATCAGCAGCTGCAAAGGAAAGACATCAAAGACAAATGGGGCAATAAAAATAACAGCTCTGAGGAATGCTTCTATATCCAGCTTTTTGCAAAAAAAGCCATTAAACCCAAGACAGTAGCACTCCAGATTTGAGCAAGGAAGAGGAATGTTTGTTAGATTAGTGGACCAAGATGATAGTCAATGCAAGAGATGGTAGCTGCTGAGAAGGAGTGGAAACAACCTACCTCCATGAGGAATATGTTTAAGTCATAATCACTATATGAAGTGATTTTTTGGTCGCCTTCAATTAACACCTCTAGGTTTTGGTGAAGTGCCCAAGGAATTCTGTAATTAATGACATTACTTTTTTTTTTTTTCTCACACTCAGTCTCCTGGCTGCATTACCTATTCATTAGGGCTGGTGAAACATTTTCATTACATTTTTTTTATCATTATTAGGCAGAGCTTTTGTTTTCACCTAAGGAAACAGTCTTGCAGAAGATCATTGTTGTCCAATATGTCCTTAGGGGGTGGGGGTGATGTATACGTATACATTGCTTTCATTCCCCTTCAATTTACACTGCCACATTACAAATCTTTTGGGTTTTAGAATTACACAGGAAAAAGCCCCAAGAAAATGTTGTGGAAGGTATTTTCTTTGCTTGCTTCTTCTGAAGATGGCACTCACTCTATTTTCTAGCCCTGTCCTTTCTATCTCTTCTGCTAAAGATCAAAAGAAACAAGTGAGATTTAGATTCCAAATAATACACAGGTAATGGCAGGACTGTCTTGTCTGAACAGATTTCTCTGTAATTTTTTGGTCTTAATGTATGACTTCATAACAATATGATCCCACGCTACTGATGTCTTGTTCTTCAGCTTCGTCCTTGACCCTGTGTCTTTAACACCTGCAGCATGGTTATTCCAGAACTGGGACTTTCTCATGTTTCAACACAGTATGGTCCTCAAAACTGTTTTCCTGTGGCTGCTTTTGTTTCCTGAAAGTAAGTGCTGAATCTTGGCTTGAAGTTCCTGCAAATACAAAAGGTACTACAAGACATCCTTCTAGGTTCTGCAGTGAAAAGACAGTCCCTGCCTGAAATACTATGGTTATTATGGTAGGATGTTTTGGTAGTTCTCCACAGATATCTACCTTTCTATTGCCATCTCACAGTTCAGGAAGATTGATAAGGCTCTAAAAAGATGGTGCCTACAATACCTATGGATATGTGCTGCGTGTGCTTGGTGGATGGGAGCTTTGGGCCAAGCAGTATTAATTGGAATAGCTCTATTGACTTTGGTTGAATGCCAACAAGAGGGAGCTCGATCCTTTTGATTTCCAGAGCTGTTAGTTATTCATGTTGAAGCTAGACTAATGTCTTGATTTCTGTGGGGGTGTGCTAATTTGCTGAGGGCATCCAATGACCCTGACAGCGCCTGAACCCACACACAGAATCCTGAAAAAGGAATTCACACTGTCGCTTTCTGAGGAGGCCTGTACCTCCTCTAATGACTATGTCCTAATTAACTCTTGTAATTATAACCAAAGTTTTGACACTCCTGTGATGTATAACAAGTTTTAGGTTCAGCCAAAAGTACATAGTGTTCTTTCCTTGAAATTGGGAGTGTCTGCAGATGCATTATTGATGAGGATTTCTATAATGGTCCAGGTTGATACTCCTTAGGACAGTCTTCTATTTCTATGAAAAATTAAAGTTGATCTTATGAATACTGAATTGCATTCTCTACGTAACTGAGAAATGTGAATATAATTTATTGACAGGGCACTGGAATATCTGCATTATGAGTGACTGTGTTGTTAAAGAGTAATTCGAGACCTTCAGAGTTCCCTTTCAACCAGCATTTTTATAACCGTTATTTAATAACTTGAATATGGAAGCCGTGGAATCGTGGAATGACTCTGTTTAGAAAAGCCCACAGCCAGATTTGGTGATTTGACTCATGCCACCAGAATGAGTCAAGGCTAACTCTGTCTTTTGAGTCTTATACATAATTAATGTAGTGCCAAATCTTAGTCAGATAACACAAAAATACTCTATATATTCTATAAATATTCTCCTTAATACTTTAGTCAATAATATTTATTGATTTCTGAACTAAAACACAATGTAACATTTCTTTGTAATCTCTCACAACTGCTGTATTCTCCTAAGCACTGGCTGTTTCATAAAGGAGAGTAAAATATCTTTATTGCCAAGCTCAGCTCTATTTCATGTAGATGCAATATCTCTGAAATCTTCACTGCTCATTCTAGGCCTATCATTTCATCCCATCCCATCTGTTCGCCTACTTTTATGAAATGCTTTTAATCTCAGAAAAATATGTTGCCTATGGCAATCCATTCCTTCCTTGCTAATTACTGCCCTTCAGGTATCGTATGGCAATATCCAGATCTTCTAGTGTCTCTCACGAGTAAGTACTGTGTCAGAGAGTTACTCCGCAGTTGGGAAGCACTTTGGGGATGACAGTGCTCCCTCTCATTCAGTGCTCTCTGTGGTTACTCCAGCTGCCCATAATGACAATGAGCTGGAGCATCAGGCCCAGAGCCAGTCGATGGAGATACTGCCAACCCTCCAGGAGCTTATTGTGATATTCATTTTATATACTGCTGCCAGAGAATAACCAGCAGGAGGAGATTATGGATCAGACGCGCTACTTATCTAGTCATTAAAGGGCAGACTGCATGAGGGTTTGGCAGTTTTCTAGTGAAGAGTTCAGTCTGCTTGGTACACTCAGAAATCTCCATGCAGAGAAAAAGCAAAAGCAACCGACTACAAACGCGTCATTTGGATGGAGCAATAACAAGGATGTTCTACGTTACCTTTAACGGAGGGAGGGCAGTCTTCACCGGATGCACTGTAAGGTGAAAAGATCCGGACCCTTGTGCAGTTATGGTAATTCATCTTCAAGTGGAGATTCGGGACTGAATTTCCTCCGGCACAAGAAAGCAATTGGGTTCTAAGGAAGTCCTTTCCTTTATGCAAGTGACTGAATCTGGACAGCATCTGGTGCTGCCTCCCCTGGTCCCCGTGGAGCAGTCAGGAGAGATCTGAGGGATGGAAATCTCCTGGCTACACTGCTCAGCCCAGCTGCCCTCTCTAATCCCAGTTGGCTGTCCTGACCGCAGCTGGGTTTTGTTGGTTGATGTCTTCTGGTCCTATTATTTGGACCACTTCCATTTGTAAAGAATTGCATCCTTTTGCATTTAAGATGGTTAATAAGTATAGGATGTTCTACACTACTTTGTCAACCGTGCTGCCCCTGCGTGGAGCTTGAGTTAGTTTATTTTTGGAAGACTTTGTATGTCCTGGAAGGGGTTCTCTCAGTCTGTCATAGAACACCATCCTGCATCACGGAGCTTCACCATTCAACTACTGCAGTTGGATGCAGGTGCTATATCCACCTCCACAGCAAAAAAGCAACTGTAGCTTCCCAGAACAGCAGTGATTTGGCATCTACTTGGACAGGATTCCTAGAAAGCAGGGTTCCTCCCAGCATGAGCAAGGCTTTGAGGCCAGTCCAACTGATGCAACGTGAGCTCCTGAAAGCTGAATACTCCTGCCAGAACCATCATCTCATCACACAGGATTTGCTTCAGGTCTAAGTATGGCTAGAACTGGTTTTAATTCTTCATACTTCTGACTTTTCATGGAACCTCTTAAAGAACAAACCCATTGTCATGTGAAACAAACTACAGCGAGACCTCAAAAAGAACAGCAATAAATTTACTGCTAGATTTCTGCAGACTTCCAGAACTGTAACCCATGCTAATACCTTCTTTCTTTTGTAAATACAGGTGCATCAAAGACTCCTTGTGACATGTGCTATAAAATGAGTTCCTATTGACGTTCACATTAGCAGTCCGAGGGGGTGGATTCAGATCTCTCTTCATAACAGGCTGATTCTCTCCAACCAAGCTTCATTTTCCACCAGAAGGGTGGCATGAAACTTTTCTGTGACAGTTGTTTGTCTGCTAGCTCAGTTACAGAACAACGATGCTTTGCCTGCATGAGGCTTTTTCTCCTGAGGCACTCTGCAATGTTCTTGCAACAAATCTCTCACTGGTTTTGTAATTTTTAAAGGTTGCCATCAATGGTCTTTTAGTTAACTTGTTCCTCCTGCCAGCACAACTCTGTGTGTTAAAGACAGGACACAATATACCTCTCGACTATTATCAGAAAGGTTCGCTTCACTAAACCCCTACATAGTATGAATTTTGCTGGGTTAATCACAGCCACATTTATAGGAGACTAACTCTGTCAGTTAAGCCAGCTGTCAAGATTATCCCTGAAATCAATAGAGAAATACCTTTTAAGATATCCCTTCTATCCCAAAACAGGTGAAGGAGAAAAGAACCTCCTTTTTCTGCAGACCACAGGGGGAGCTTAGAAATATTAAAGTTAAAATCTAGACTTATTTGATCCACGATAAATCTGGGCCTGGACATGCTTTGACAGTGTGGCTGGCTGGTCATTGCTGTATTGGTGAAAATTTCTCTGGACACATACACTGTTAGAGTAAGAAACTTCCAAGGCATAGAGCGAGGCAGGAGAAGAACATGCCAAAATCCACCTCTAAACCACAAACTCCTTCCAAAAACCAAAAGAGAATTGGTTAGTTAAAGATTTCCTCCAGATTTTATAAAGCTTAGCAAGGATAAGAACCCTTTTTTCTACCCACCAGAATACACAACATAATGAGCTACTCTGAAGGGCAACAGGAGCCTTTTCAGATGTTTTTCAGGATAGTTCTGCTATTATACTTGAAAAGAGGAACTATGCAAGAGTGCCAGGAGGGATGGTCCTGATACAGTTAAAAGAACAGAATTGAATGGTAGGAGTAAATGAGTGGCTTTCATAATGGAGGGAAGTAACAAAAAAGGATACTGTAGGAAACTGTGCTGCTGAACACATTCATTAGTGACCTAGAAAAAGTATTAACAGTGAGGCTGACAAAATTTGCTGCGGATATTAAGCTATTCCAGAGCAATAAGGACAAAGACCAATTGTGAAGAATTGCAAAAACACTTTACAAGATTGAATGAGAGAGAAAAATCACAGAATAAATTCACTGTGGATAAATGTGAAGTGAAGGGGGAGACGAATGTAAAGGTGGATGCCTGAAAACAAATCTGATGGGCTCTCATCAAACCATTACGGCTCAAGTGAGAGCTTGATATTACAGCAACAGTTCCATGAAAACATCAGCTCAGAGCTCAAGAGTAATCAAAAAATGCTAAATCAAATCCTAAGAATCATTGGGAAAGAAAAAGAAAGCAAAATAGATCATTATGACACCGTATAATTTCATGGTTCTCCCAGACTCTGAATACCATGAACCATTCCGCCAATCAATATGAAAAAGTGATATATAACAAATAGAAAAGCTACCAAGAAGGACAATGAGGACAATTAAAAACATGGACTGGCTTCCATACAAAGTGTAGTTCCATTGACTGGGACTATTCATCCTGAAAAAAAAGGTGAATTCAGGGATTGGACAGAGGTCTACAGAACCATGGCCAAAGAGGACTAGGGAATTACTTACTTTCTCATCAGATTCAAGGCCCAATTTAGCAGGTGCTAGGGTAGGAAAGGCAGTTTTCCTACAGTATGAGGTAGACCTGGGAACTCATTGCCAAAGGATGTCTTGGATGATAGAAGTTAGGATCAAGAGAGAAGACATCTATCATGAATTACTAAATTAGCTCAGCGAATCACTGCTTCCATGAAAATAGGGATTGGGTGGCTCAGCTAGGAGATTTGTCTCCCTTCAACCTCCCCTCATAGCTCAGGTATAGCTAAAGAACTCTGAGGTCCTGAGGAGGTCCTAGCAGACTTAAATGTGGTGGGAAGGGATGCCACCCAGAGGGACCTTGACAGGCCTGAGAGGTGAGCCTGTGCCAACCTCATGAATTTCAGCAAGGCCAAGTGCAAGGTCCTGCACATGGGTCGGGGCAATCCCAAACACAAATACAGGCTGGGCCATGAGTGGATTGAGAGCAGCCCTGCAGAGAAGGTCTGGGGGGTATTAGTGGATGAAAAACTGAATATGAGCCAGCAATATGTGCTCACATCCCAGAAAGCCAGTTGCATCCTGGGCTGCATCCAAAGAAGCGTGGCTAACAGTTCAAGGGAGGTGATTCTCCCCCTCTACTCCATTCCCATGAGACCCCACCTGCAGTACTGCGTTCAGCTCTGGGACCCCCAACATAAGGACACGGACCTGCTCATGCAACTTCAGAGGAGGGTCACAAAAATGATCAGGGGGCTGGAACACCTTTCCTATGAGGACAGGCTGAGAGAGTTGGGGTCGTTCAGCCTGGAGTAGAGCAGGCTCTGGAGAGACCTTATAGCAGCCTTCCAGTACCTAAAGGGGGCCAACAGGAATGATGGGGAGGGACTTTTTACAAGGGCATGTAGTGATAGGACGAGGGGTAACAGTTGTAAACTGAAAAAGGGTAGATTTAGATTAGATATTAGGAAAAAATTCTTCCTTGTGAATGTGGTGAGACACTGGCACAGGTTGCCCAGAGAAGCTGTGGCTGCCCCATCCCTGGCAGTGTTCAAGGCCAGGTTGGACGGGGCTTTGAGCAACCTGGTCCAGTGGAAGGTGTCCCTGCCCATGGCAGGGGGGTTGGAAGTAGACGATCTTTAAGGTCCCTTCCAACCCAAACCATTCTATGATACTATGAAAAGACCAGCAGCTCGTAATACCCGCAGGGGAGACCTAAAGTCTGGTGGAGCTGCTGGTTGAACTACTGTGCTCAGACATAGCCGAGAAATGTACATACCTGCATGCTCCTGACCACTGTGACCCTGAGAGGGCCCAGCAAGCACCACATCCAGCACCCAAAGAAAGGACATCAATGTAGAAAAAGCCTTTGTTCTTGCTCACATCTGTTTTCTGTCAGAATCTGAAAGTGGTGCATTTCTTGATACAATTTTTATGTGTTAGGAAGAAGAATCCGTTGCTGTGCTTCTGAAATTCACTGTAGAAGGATTGGTTGCCAAGCTGTGTGCAAGGCACCTCTGAAGGGTCCACCTTGTACAGTAACAGCTTCAGAAAAAACATACACTGGTCATATTGGAAATACCTTCTTATTGGAAATCTCAAATCCAACCTCCAACCCAAATGAGAATATTTGCAACACTGGATCAGGTCAGATGTGGCTTTTTCTAGCTGAGTGTTTGAAGGACTATGAGAGTCTCTACTATACAATTCTGGAAATCCCATCTCAAATGAAGGATTAGTTTTTTTCCTGAGCTTAATGTAGTTCGAATGAGCACAAGGCCTTCCTTGAGTGTTTGGCGGGGTCTTCCTAGAAAAGGTGGCACATGGGAAATAAAAACTTGAAGTTTGTGGGTCAAGTTTGTGGGTAAGAGGACAGAGGAAGAAAGGAATGAGATGCTGAAGTAAGTTTTCACAGCATAGTTGTTTGAGCTTGCTCCACAACGCTAAATAATTCAGTGCCTCTCTCAGTCCCGTAGTTAGAAAACCAATTTCCTTGTTACAAGGAGAAGAAGATAGAGGTAACTCCTGGGAGTTTTACTGTGTACCACAGTAAACACTGAACAATAGCCACCAATGGACAGCTTCAGCCCAAATTGCCCATAATGCCCGTTTACAGATACACACCCTGGGAAGTGCTGCAGTGGGCATGTTGACATCTGGAAGGACTTTCCAATTCTCCAGCTAATCAATTAAATTCTCTTCTCATTCCTGGTCTGTCTTACGAATAGCGTGGGTGACCATGACCTGACCTTGGACACCTAATGCTCCCACTAGCTGCAAGACTCAAGAGACAACTTTTCACCATAAACACAGAGGTTATCTGAATGCAATCATGAAAAATAGCAAGGCTTTTCTCAGTATTTTATGAGATCAACAAAGGAATGCTGTTTGCAAGCTGAGTGCTGCTCCAGCTACATGCGGCATGTGTTGTTCAAGGTTTTAATGTAACGCCATTGGAGCCGGTCCTGGATGAAGGAATTTCGTTCCAGTCTGAGTTCCAGATCTTCGCACCAAGTGGGAAACTCCACGCATGCAGCAGAAACTTGAGCTCTGCTCACTCATCGCTTTGGCACATTCAGAAAAATTCCTCGGACGGTTTGTGCCGAGCTGCTGTGTCTGCCCAGTCGCCCATCTCGCTGGAGGGCAGGCTCTTCGCATCTCTCCAAACTCTGGCTTTGACTGCTGCTGTCTCCTGTGATGGGTGCAGAATTGTAAGATGCTCTCTCGTATCATTTAATTGGTACCGTCTTCCAGTTGATGATTGAGTCCATACAAAGCCAGCTCTTAGGTTTATGCTCATTCCTGCAAATTTAAGCTGATGCATTCAGCTGTGAGTGGGAGCAGCTCCTGCAAAGGCTCCTGCTGCTTTCTGCGGGCTGAGCAGGCTCAGGAGCAACGGTTGTATTTAACTATTCATTAACAATTAATCGAGTCGCTTTCCAACAGTGGCCTTTGGGAGACAGAGAAATGAACAGAAATGAGGTAAACTTGGTTCTTCTTCAAGGAGTCCTACCCCAGCATTTGGTGATTCATGAATTTCAAACAAAATCTTTGTCTTTGTATTTAATAATCCTCAAAAACTTTCCCTCTCAGGGGTCTCATAGATTTTAGAGTCCACAGACTTCTCCCATTCAGCAAACAACTCTGCAGGTTATCTACATGCTGGCAGACCAGCATTCACCCTCCCATTTCACTCCTGATTTAAAATTCTAGGTTTAATATTCAACATTTCCCTTTCTGTCATTTTTTTTTTTAACTTGAAAGACAAACTTATCCAATTTACTGAAGCTGTTCTGGAGGCATCGCTTCTGTTTTTTGGTCCTGGACCATAGAGAAAATGAGTTTGTGAAAGGTGACTTGCCTTTAGTGATAGAGAGCTTAACTAACTGAATTTATTGTGTATCAGCTGATCTGTGGTAAATGGCAGCGTGCTCACATTTGGCCTAAGGCAAGTGCAAGGCAAATTATCTCACATAACTAGTTTAGCTTTGTTTTTTATTAATGTTTATGAAATAGCGGGTTTGGGTTTTTTTTAAATTAATTCTTGGAACTCCAGTCAATTTTGAAACTTGATCTTAAACCTCACTTTCCAGCACTGTGACACTCTCCATTTTTCTCCTGGAATGCTCTTTTACCCTATCTGGGACTGAAAACTGGGTTGCAGTTTTTTATCTTTTAAATCATTTAACCAGCTTAACTGTATTTCCAAGGTTAGTTTACTGTCTGTGTACATAGTAATATTCATTTGCATTGCAAGATTAACACAAGGTCACAAAGTTGGGGGGCGGGGGGAGGAGAAAATGTTGAACCCTGCGACTACAAAGGTAGAAAACCCAAAGGCAGTAATTAGAACTATTTTAAATGAAGAAACCAATATCCACCTTGACATAGAAGTTCTCCATTAAATTATGATCCAGAAATTTTTTGAGGCACAGGTATGCAATAATACTAAATGGACATTTCTTAGGTTCCCGTTATCTCTCCAAATGCTTTTGTGTATATCTGAGAAGAGTTTGGGAAAGTTTTATTTTGGGGCTGCAAATTCCACACTAGTAATACACCTAATTAATGATATGCTAGAGATTTTGACACTGTATTTTATCTTGCCTTTACAGGTCTAGCAGAAGAGTCTCCTGACAACCTACATAAACCTCCATGCTTGGTGGGATAAAGTTTTTCACTAATTCTTGAGAAACAAAAAAGTCTAAAATCACAGAGCTTGAGCCTTACCTGTGTGCACATCTGCAGGATGCAGTAGCTTTTATCTGAGCATCTGTAGGCACTGAAGAAGATCAGATCTCAAACTGCACAGAGGAGAAAAAAACCTTCTTCTAGAAGGATGACTGATGACAGGAGAGTCCCACAAGTATCTCAAACTGAGCATCAGGATCAGTGGATGTACAAGAAAATTTGTAGCCAGCAAGGCTGCCAAAACCTATGAAGAAAATGAATGATCAAATGGGAAAGAAGTCTGGGGAACAGCATAAAATACGGAGACTGAGACATGAGCATTTGACTTTTTCCCCTGACTAACCTACCTATAGCAGCAGTTTTCATGCCCTCGGTGGAAAAGAACAGTCAAAAGAGTTTCCTTCTCTTGAACAAGCTCTCCAGGGAGCAGGAAATGTGATTTAAGTGATCTTGTCTAAGCCATAACAGAACCTGCTCACGCTGCCCTCGGTACAGGCAGGGCGCTCCGGCTGTGGCTCCAGGAGCGAAAATAGAAGCAGTGCTTGAGTGTGGATCATACTTGTAGTCATGGGAGGCAACAGAGATAACTGTGGCATGGCAGAGGGGTTTTTTCAAATGTGAAAGGGCAGGCAGGTCACCTTAGGTTAGCTCAGAGGTGAGGTTTGGCTTGTTTTCCTTAAAAAGCATGATTTTTTTTTTTAATTGTCTCAATATTATCAACATTTATTCATCTCAGACCTTTTCTTTTTTCTTTCTTGTGGGATTTAATCCAGCAGAAGAGAGGTGCTATGGAGAAGAAAGGTGGCCTGGGGAACTGAGGCACAGGTTCTGGCAGTCTTTAAGAAACACCGAGAAAATCCCTATTCAGAAAACCTTTTGTATCTTAAAAATGAAGTACAAGTTCTGACATCACATCACTTTCAAAGAGACATAGCAGATGAATTGAATCCTTTGATTTCTTTGTTTGATTAAAAAAGAAAAAGAAAAAGAAAAGAAAAGAAACTCAGCATCATCACAATGTTCACTGGTCACTTTGGTGTTGCAGTTCGTTTCATGTGGAAAAAAACTCTGGTCACCTACAGTTCTAAGATGGCTACTAAAGAGGCTACTTGCAGTTTTCTCCCAGGTTCAATAAAACAGCTTTTATTGTTTCTGTGATGTATGCAGACTCCTTACTGAGTGCCTAACTTTGTCCCTATAACTACCACGATGTCTCAGTTGAAGAGCCCACTAACCATTTCATCAAACATTGTGATATGCCAGCTGCCTCTGAAATTGAGGGGTGAATGCTAAACTAGGCATACATTGCAGGTTGGCTAAAAATGACACAGTTTAAATCAAGCCTTATATATAACAATGATCCCACCAAATTTTCAGCCTAAAAAAGCTCCAACACATCTAATCTCAGAAAACTTGAAAACCAGTGGAGAGGAAAAAACGACCTCCAGAAAACAATTTAACTCTGAAATAACAGCCTTAGAGCAAAAGAGTTGGAGCCCTCACCTTTCCCCTTTTTACAGAGAGACCCTAGATGACACACTTAGACTAGATGTCGGAGTTCTACACATCTAGAAGATAGAAGATGAATCACACCTTTTTCATCTTCTTTCCCCTTTGCAACAACATGTCCCTTCTGGCATACCTCCTTAGAGCACACATGCTGCCTTGCCAACTCTCTGCTGTCAAGATCATCTCTGCACACATGCTCGGCTGCATTTCTTTGCGGGCTGACAGGACTAAAGGCGGAGGGCAGGTCTTCTCCGGTTCAACAGCAGCATTGCACATCAGGGAGCAGCACACGTTCCCCTTTGGCAGCAAGTTAATGCCAACTCATTCTGCAGATGGGAACTGCCTCTCAGTCCTAGCAAGAATACAATTATTTTTATTTTTCCTAAAAACATCTATTCACCTCCTTTTTTCTGTCTTCCATCCCCCTCTGGCCTCCTTCCAGCACTTGACAAACAAGTGTGTTCTGTGCTTGTTTGGGTACCTTTCAACAACTCTATTAGGCTTCTGAGCAAGCACACTTCCCAGGCTGCACTCATGGCTTCTGTGAAGATGAAGAGATGATGGTGACACTACCATCCTATGTTCAGTCTTCTGTATCAGCTCTCATACCTAAGGAGAAGGACAAAATAACCTTAAAGAAGGTGTAAATAAATATGGTTCAGGATTTATCCTTTTCCAATTGTAACTTTTCTATTTTTTCTTTTTCTGCTTTTACAGAGAATCCTCCGTTGGATCAAATGCACAGAATATTTCTGCGACCCTGCTGCAAAGTACTGCCAGGAGCAACAAGAGGTAGATTTAAATAGTCAAGTGAAGTTGACCTTTTAATGTTAACAAACATAACTCCAGGGTGAGTTTAATCCTCCCAAGATGTCTGAGAAAAGCCAGTGTTTCCCCCTGTTCAAGAAGTACCTATGTTAAATGTAGGTACAGTCAGGTTGTGCAGCCAAGGCAAAGGAGATTATCTAAATTTTAATTGAGACAACAATGCCACATTGTTTTATAGATAACTGATGAAAATTTTGTAGCAGTTTTTCAGGATGTCCTGTATAGGCAATTGAAGTCCTGAGAAGCTGAGTCTTTCCATAGCCAGATTATACCAATGTTAAGGGCTATCATAAAAAACACTTCTTCAGCGAAAGTTTGCTCCTACCACCCAGCAGTACGGCTTCTGTCAGCCTTGTCCTATATAATCTTGTATAAAATTTGCAATGAGTCATAGCAATTCATGAGAAAAACGCAAAGGTCTTGCACAGAAGGGGAGAGTTTTACTACCCGAATGGTTTCCTGTTGTCATACAGCTTTTATACCATCTCTAATGCTTCCAGTCCAGGTTTTGTCTCTTGTCTTTTCCCTTGCCAACTGAAAACTTCCCCATTTGTTTGAAATGGTGGGAGTGTGGAAAAGAGGGACCATGGAAATGATACATTCCCAATTTATATGTTTCTGGCAGGCTTTTTTTTTCCAGCACCTCTTCCTGATATTCCTCTGAAATTTATTGTTGAGATTTCCTACTTATTGCCAGTTATGGTTGCAGTTATTAAACGGGACAAGTATGATCCTTAGTTGATGGAAATCAACACAGCCCACAAAACTTAGAAAATGGGCAGTGTTTTCGGCAGGTTCAAGGCCAGAGCATATATCAATTAGTCACTCCAGATTCCAAGGCCCGAGTTACTCAGAAATCCCATCCAGTAATCCTTGCAATAAGCCAAATAGCTAATGGCTTTACAGAGGTTCATAGCCTTATCGACATGCTTTGCAATGCAGGCATTGTATTTACCAAGCAGGTAATTAGAGAGCTCATGAGCAACTTTCAAATTTTGTGATTCCTCCAAAGAGAAAAAGGAAGATGAATGATTACCCACATACTGGACCATTTTGATTGTGGATCACAGAGTTACATGTTGCTTCCCCTAATCTGCTAGGCCAGAGGCTATACTAATTTCTTATTTATTGCAGCTGTAATAAAGTAGCTTGCAGAAGATAGAACAAGGAATCCAGTCCCTGGAAATCCCTTCCTGGCAATGGTCAGTCATCGCAAGCCCACACCTACTCATCAGCAGCCTTTCATAGCTTTTGTTCATATAGTTTGGCTGATTCACTCTCCAGGAAAAGTGATTGATTTGCACTTAAGTGACCCTTTTCCTCCTGAGAGGTGTCAGAGAGCTGTTATCAGACAAACTGCTTGTCTTTGCTTTAGCATAACTTGGCTTGGCTCCTGTCTGCCTTGCCACAGCTTTGACAGAGGATGGCTGTCTGCAATACACAAGTGATTCTGGTCTCTTTTTCGCTGGGTTAGATGGTGTAACTCCTCAGCTTTCTCGCTGCCTGACTTGAGGCAATGTATCTAGAGCAAGTTGGCCCAATCTCTGTCTTAGTGGAAAAGCGAGTGCCAGCTCTTCCAATTTTGGGCTGAACTTAACATTCATTGCAATTTAGGAGACAACCCTAAAAGTCCTCAGGGCAACCCAAGAGCGGGCTCGTTCCTGCAGTCTCCTCGAGAATCCTGATTACTGTGGTGAGAGGGAACAGTCCCATCCCACCCTCTGGGCTGATGCTACCTTATCAAGATGTCCCTATTCCTTCCCCACAAGCCCTTCCACATCCTCAGTTTTAATACAGACTAAGTTCTACTTTCAGTACTTATATGGTCCCTGCTGCCGAGAGATGGGTTCATTGTTCTGAATCTGATGGAAATTTTTAGTACTCTTAGAAAACAGTGCCAGCTGGAATATTCACTCCCTGTGTGTCCAGCAAGCAGCATTTTCCATTTCCTCAGTAAAATCCTCTTGGCTACAGTGAATGCTGCAGAAACCCACACACTCATGCAAATGAGGAATGACGCAGGTTTGGATCTTGCAGATGGAGTTGCAGATTTGAGGACAAGGAACAAAACTGGAGGCTTCAGAAGGTACGGTTCATCTCCTCCAGGTGTCACTCAGGTCACCATCTCTCAACTTGGTGATGTTATACAGCAATAATATATGTGATTTGTGCAGGCAGGCTTTGCAAGCAGCACTCTTCCCTTTATCAGGCAACTGCTTTTCTTGGTGCAGGCTCATGGATTTCCAATAGTATCTATGAAAACAATCTTGTTTTGGAAAAACTTTTGGAGTAATATGTTTGAGGCTTTCTGGATATAATACTCAGCCAATTCTCAGTTGTTGACAGAAATAACTAATTGCATCATTTACATGTATTTCTAATTCATAGCTTGTCATTTCCTGTTTCCTATTTTAGAAAATCAAAAGTCCCTTATATAGGGCCAGATTCCCAACCCTTTTGTTACTGAAGATACACTGATTTACACTAGTTAAGAACACAGCATGCAGATTTTCTTGGGTTTGGAGAGGTTTTATATGCTTTTGGCTTCCTGGGTAAAATATATTTTGTCAAAGAACAACCTGGGAGTGAGATATATCCTTAATGATAGTCATAATTAGGCATAATATGCCATCCGGCTTTCAGAGCTGTGCACTCCCTGTGCTCTTGCACATGAATGCGAAGAACCTGGAAAATGCCCAGTATGTTGAAGTTTGGTATTCTCTGGTGAAGCTGATGAGCCACACAGACAAAACTGGAATCCAGGGCAACGATACTAATAACTAAGCTATTTTTTCAGCATAGTCTAGTTTTGGCTGAGACAGAGACTATTCTAGTTCTGTGGAAGAGATGACACACTGAAGATCTAGGTCCCAGTTTTTCCCAAGCTGTGCAAGATCCCCAAGACGCTGGAGATCAGAGCCAGCTTGAGCAAGAGCCTACAAACCCAGCAGGATGTCATGGGAATATGAAGTCTCGCAATCATCAACTACTGCTAGAGCTTTACAGTTACAGTTCTGGAGTATCCGAGAATTTTGTCTACACCTTCTGGTGGGTTTGTACCCTTAGTCTACCTCAGCTTCCCAGACAAAAACTCGTGGTGCTAGCATACCTCTATTGTGCAAGGATACTTTAAAGATCTCTTCAGTAATGCAGGGTGGTGTAAGGTGCTTGGAAAGGAAGGTGCAGTGGGGCAGTGAGACTAATATCAAGTTCTGCAGACCAGCAAGGCTGAAGGTTATCCCACCAAAACCAGTGTGAGCAAAGAAACTCTGCTCAGGTTCCTACTTAGCCATGCTTGTTTCTGAGTGTGGGTAGGAGCCCCCAAAATTACATGGGGGCTATAAATTTGGACTCCAAAAACTTGAGAAAGTAACTTGATGAGCAGTCTTGTCTGTGTTAGCAGCAATGCTCTGAACACCAGCAAAGATGGCTTTCCAGGGTAGTAGTCTTCAGTAAAGGAGCACTTAGAGTATTACCCTGTCTCACTTTCTAACAAAAACTTCAAAGCCACATGAGAGCAAGGAGTGTTTTAAAAAGGCTCTGGACCTGACTCCCACCTGGTGACAGCTGCTGTAGAGAGAGCTCTGCTCAGTTTACCCTGGCAAAGACTCTGCCTCCTCTGCTTCCCCCACCTCAGTCAAAATCAGCTCCAGGAACAGTTTGCAAGGGAATATGTGACAAAGCTTCTTGAGTAGTTTTTTAAATACAGAATCATAGAATGGTTGGAGTTGGAAGGCACCTTTAAAGGCCATCCAGTCCAACCCTGCTGCCATAAGCAGGGACATCTTCAACTCGATCAGGTTGCTCAGACCCCCGTCCAACCTGACCTGGAATGTTTCCAGGGATGGGGCATCCACCACCTCTCTGGTCAACCTGTGCCAGGGTTTCACCACCCTCACAGTAAAAAATTTCTTCCTTATATCTAGTCTGAATCTACTCTGTTTCAGTTTAAAACCATTGCCCCTTGTCCTATCGCAACAGGCCCTACTAAAAAGTCTGTCCCCACCTTTCTCATAAACCCCCTTTAGGTACTGGAAGGCTGCTATAAGGTCTGCCCGGAGCCTTCTCTTCTCCAGGCTGAACAACCCCAACTCTCAGCCTGTCTTCATAGGAGAGGTGCTCTAGCCCCTGATCATCTTAGTGGCCCTCCTCTGGACCTGCTCAGGCAGGTTCAGGTCCTTCTTACGCTGGGGGCCCCAGAGCTGAATGCAGTACTCCAAGTGGGGTCTCACAAGAGTGGAGTAGAGGGGGAGAATCACCTCCCTCGACCTGCTGGTCACGCTTCTTTTGATGAAGCCCAGAATACGGTTGGCTTTCTGGGCTGCAAATGCGCATTGCTGGGTCGTGTTGAGCTTCTCATCAACCAACACCCCCCACTCCTTCTCATTAAGGCTGCTCTCAATCCACTTATCCCCCTGCCTGTATTTGTGCTTGGGATTGCTCCAACCCATGTACTGGATCTTGCACTTGACCTTGTTGAAATTCATGAGGTTCACAGGGGCCCACCTCTCAAGCCTGTCAAGGTCCCTCTGGATGGCATCCCTTCCCTCCAGCGTGTCGACCGCACCACGCAGCTGCTGTCGTCAGCAAACTGGCTGAGGTGCACTCAATCCCACTGTCCATGTCACCGACAAAGACGTTAAACAGCACCGACCCCTGAGGAATGCCAGTCATCACTGGTCTCCACTTGGACATCGAGCCGTTGACCGCAACTCTTTGAGTGTGACCATCCAGCCAATTTCTTATCCACCAAGTGGTCCATCCGTCAATTCCATGTCTCTCCAAGTTAGAACCAAGGATGTCGTGCAGGACTGTGTCAAATGCTTTGCACAAGTCCAGGTAGATGATGTCCGTTGCTCTTCCCTTAGCCACTGACGCTGTAACCCCGTCACAGGAGACCACCAAATTTGTCAGGCACAATTTGCCCTTAGTGAAGCCTTGTTGGCTGTCACTAATCGCCTTGTTATTTTTCATGTGCCTTAGCATAGTTTCCAGGAGGATCCACTCCATGATCTTGCCAGGCACAGAGGTGAGGCTGACTGGCCTGTAGTTCCCTGGGTCTTCCTTTTTTCCCTTTTAAAAACAGATACCAGGGTGGTTGAAGTCCCCCATGAGGACCAGGG
>JANXJC010000055.1:44641750-44663231 GCA_027564655.1 Leptodon cayanensis
TCTTCTCCAGGCTGAACAACCCCAACTCTCTCAGCCTGTCCTCATAGCAGAGGTGCTCCAGCCCTCTGATCATCTTCATGACCTCCTCTGGACCCGCTCCAACAGGTCCATGTCTTCCCTGTGCTGAATAAGGACATTTACATTGATTTCTAATTGCAAACTGACCCAATGCGGCCCCAGTTGCAGATTATGATCTGCCAAAAGGACAGACCTCTTCCTGTGCTCTGCTTACCTCTCCAGAGCACTGCAGGGAGCCCCGTGTATATACTGGGAGTTTTGTGGGTGAAAAGCGCTGGGGAAGCACAAGGCATTGTTGTATTCTGTAGATTCATCTTGCCAGGCCTTGACCTTTCAGATTTCTGCTGAATGTCTCCTTGCAAGCAAGAGAAAAGAGTTAACATTTCATGTCTGCTTTTCAACCTCAGCAGAATAATTTTTAACAGGGCATGAAAAGAATAAGCCTTGTCGCTTTCTTCCTTTAACCTTTAAAGGGAGTTTTGTCTTTCCATGAACTCTGCTTCAGCTTTGTAATTTGAGCTTACTATTAGGAAACTGGCATTTTAAAACCAATTCAGGTTTCTGATCAAAGGTGCTGATGGTTGAAAGGACCTGTGTCACTAAGCCCTCTCCCTGGCTCAGCTGGTGTTATTTCCTGAGGTCTCAACAGATTGTTCCTTCTTGGTTTCCTCATTGATCTGTCTCATTCCTTATTTCAGTACCTTTCTCAGTCAAGGGTATATATATCATCTTTCTCTTACTCCCACAGAAAAAAATCCTCTGACTCCATGGACTCTGTAATGATCTCAGACCATGATATACTTCTCTCATTTTCCCCTCTGCACTCACATCTTACTGTAAAGCACTTAGGATGAGAGATACGAAAGCTCTCAGGAACATGGGGATGCTTATGTTGTCCAGCTCCATGTGTTTTTGTGGTATTTAACAAATTCTTACGGCATGTGATCCCTTCCTTGAGTAGTACCGCATGATTAAGGAGCTTGGGGACTTTTAAAAGACCTTTCTGTTGGCATTTTTATATGTACCTAAGCACTTCAGAAAACCTGAACTTTTCTTACATATGTCACATGCTAAGATACTGTGCTTTAACTTGATTGTAGAAATTTGCAGTCCCTAATTTTTTCTTTGATTTGACTCAGATTTCAAACTTATCCATTGACTACTGTAGTATTCCTCCTGATTTACACTCATGGAAGTGAAATTTGGATTAGCTCCTAAAATGGTAGATTATGCTTAGTAACTAGACTGAGTAGTCTAAACTCTTCTCTCAGCTATTTCCTTGTAAATGTGAGTTCACTCTCCAGATCCATATGGGGTTCATTTGGATTTGGGCTAGAACAGTTCAGAGCCTACAGAGCCCCCCTGTGTGAATCTGTATACCTATTGATGTGATCCATAAAATTCCCCTTTTTGGGGGACAGAGCCAAGATCTCACTGCTTATAACTCAATTAAATGTTTCAGAAAACAGCAGGGATCAGTCAACGATTTCTGACTGGTGGAACTTCTCAGGGTCTCCCTCCCCCCAGTCATCAGCCTTTCTAGAAGCGACAGAACACCCAGGAAGAGGAGGCGGTTGATTGATTGTTAAATGTTCCCTCCCAAGGGATAACACTTTGCTCCTCAGCAAATCCATGGGACAGTAGAGATGAACCAGGACTGGAGCCAGCTCTCTTCTCTCTCCTGCTTAGACATCATCCATGAAAGCACAGACTGAAGCGTGAACTCTTCAGTGCAAAGACCATATGTCTTTGAAAGACTGGAGGGTGGTAGCTCTCCTAAATGAGTAATAATATTTGAATGGAAGAAAGACAGAAGAATAATCCGATTAGGAGAAAGTGGAGGTTTGGGTGATGAACAGAAATAGCTGGGAGAGAAGCACTGAGGTGCTAAGGAAGTGAAGTCTGTCAGTGGCAGAGCAACTGTGACGTGGCTTTCAGAGGCAAGAAAAACACATAGTGACATAGTTCTCACCCGCCTGTTCTTTTCTTGAAGTTTATTATATTGAACAGGGCCCTTTCTCAGACCAAACTGCATTTGAATTCTTGGAAATTTGACAAAAATGTCTCCTGAGAACTGGCCTGTTTCCTCTCTTTGCAAGTTGACCTTTTAATGAGGTCTCATTTTGCTTCCATAAGCTGAGAACAGAGTGTACAAGACCAGTACAAGATGTGCATTGTCTTTCTAGGATTTCTCATGCGGTTCATTCTTCTGCCCATTTCTACTTTCTAGGGGCCAAATCCCAGAACAGTTGTCTTTGCCTTCAGTGAGAGGTGTTCTTTCAGAAGCCAACAGAACGGATCTACTTACCCTTAAAACTACTGTTATGCTCAGAGATCCTAAAATAGCCACCTATTCACTGTATCTTCTCTTGTGACTTAACACAAGTCTTTCACTTGGAATATTTGTTTGTTTCTTTGTTTGTTTTTATCAAACCAATAAAGGGAATGGGAGCATTGATTGTGTTCCTGAAATAAAGGTCACAAAAATCTTTTGATCTGATTCATAACAAAGTATTCTGTGGGGTTTTTTGCAATACAAGACCTAACCCTGTTATTAATCTAAGGATGCACCAGCAGATGCTAGAAGGAAAGACTAAATCAAAGGCTACCATTCTATAGGTATTGAAGATCATACTAGGAGTGGAGAAGAGGGCTTGTATTCAGTCTGCTTCATCTCAGTTGTTATACACACAGCAAAAAATAGAGTAGCAAAGTTCCTGGCCCAAAAACTTGACATCATAGGTGGAGGAGATTGAATGGGATGGAAAGTTAGCCAGGTTCTTTGACGGAAGGATTTGGGAGCCTCTTTTCTTCTCTGAGGACTGTTCAGTCCTGCCAGGAGACTATGAATAAGTAGTAATGGTACAGAGTAGCTTTCCTGTCCAAGGCCTGGATAGATAAATGAAGGAAAGTCACCTTATGGTCAACGTGAGCTTTGGAGGAAGGGAGAGCAGTGAATAAATCTGTGCTCACTATCTCATCTCCATCCTGAACACATTGTGGTTACTAAAGGCGTGTGCCAGAGCTAGGAGCTTGATAGCAGAAGGAAGCTTTTACACCCTCCATCAAGGTCCTGAACAGAGACCATTATGCCAAGGGATTTGGAAAACCTACTCTATCTTAGGCGCTTGCAAGCTGTGCACAAGGGAGATTACTACTTGGTTATTTCTTCTTCCACCTAAACTACTTCAACAAGATCCAATAGCTGGGATGGGGGAGAAGAAACAAGGTCACAAATTTCAGTGATGAGGATAGTTAAGGCAAACAGCAGGTTCTTCCATTGCTGAAATGCTTAATTATGTTATTACTTTATTCAAAATGAGATGTTCTAGCTAAGCTGGAAATTGATGCAAAATTACTGAGTGGCCTGTATTAGACGGGGTGGCAATGGACTTAAAATTGATAGCATGATCACAGGGACTTTATTCAGTAAATACAGCCATGCCGGGGAGCCTTGTAGCATACATTTAACAGGGCATCACCACACAGTGATGTGCACTGCTGTGCTGCAGGTGTAAATTCAGTCCTTATGTTACTGGATGTTTAATCAAAAAGCTCAGAGCCAACACATATATATTTTCTAACAGTTCCTTGCAGCTTAGCTCAAAAAGACAAGGAGTAGAAAATAACTGCTTGACGGGAGACAGGGATTCATGCTCCTGCTCCTCACGATAACTGACAGAAAGCAAAGTGTTCATACTCCTGCTAATCATGATAAAGCAGAGCTGGGAGCTGGTAAGATTTTGAAAAATGGAAGTGATAATATTTCATAGATGTGCTCACACACATATAATCCTTGTTATAGGACCGTTTCTTAAATGGTGTTTTGGTCTGTAGATCTCAGCAACAACTTTAACTCACCAAAATACGTTCACCTGTGGAAGAAAATAAATAGCTTGATACAACAGGGTGATGGCCTGAGGTATTCAGGCTGAGAGAGCAGACAACTTATGATTTCTTCTGATAACTCCTCCCAACCTCTACCATTGCAAAGATGTGGATTAAGCCTGACAGGTCGAAGAAGACAGCACATGCTAGCACAACTGCACGAGCCTGATGTGTTCCTAGGTTTGAAAGAGACCTTTACTATATGGATGTCACAGTTGTAAGAGCAACCCAGCCAATGTTTAGTGGATGTATTGAGGCAGAAACGCAAGGACGGTTGGAAGTCACGAGGCAGCCACGGAAGGCAGGATTTGTAGGGCTGCTCAGGCCAGAGACTGGGCTGCCTGAGGCTTTCCAAAGGCAGCTGGCACATCTCGCTAGCTAGAAGAGAAAACAGTGCCCAGACAAACCAGCAGCTCAGCTCTGGACAAATACAACTCCTGGGGAACTTTGCAAACTGGATTCTAGTGTTGTCTCACGTCAACAGCTAATTATTGCTTTGTATAAAGTCTCCCAGATGGTAAAATATGAGGCACTGAGACTATCCATCTTCTGGTTGCCCCAGATAAGGATCACAGGCTTAAAAGAGTTGGTACTGAGTTACTATATTTAGAGATGCAAAAGTTTATCCACTAAAGATATTTCTTGTGCATATATTTTATTACTTTCGTTATGCACTTAAAATAGAAAGTGTATGATCAGTGCTTTTCTGTGGAAGAAAGAATTAAATCGCATTTATAATGACTTCCCTCCTTCTTCCATGAACCTCCTACATATTCCTTGCTACAGGAGCAAGAGAGACTCATTTGATTTTGTAAAGTATGTTCCTATAGACTTTAATTTTACTCTTTGCTTTTCTTCCTTCCGATGAGTAAATGTGGCAATTTACATATATGAAAACACTACCTTTTCAGTCTCTTCTTCCTTTCTGCAGTTGAAGCTCATTGATTTTCTCTAGACATCTCCTCTGGAAGCTGCAGAGACATCAATATTTAAAGAAAATGTGAGGTAGATGTAACATCACCAAGTCTATCCAAATGAAATAATTCAGTATTAACTCAGGCAATTTTTGCATGTGGTTGACATGAATGGACATTTTAAAAAGGTAAAGAACTATTAATATTTTCAACATAGGTTAAAAATTAGAGGCAAACACACAAAAGTACACCATGTTAGCAAGATATACTCCAGCCGAAATGTATTAAAGCAATGGCCAATGGGCCAGACCTTTAGCTGTGTAAAAGGAAAACTCTGTTAAATTCAATGCTCAAAAGTTCTGTTTCAATTAATTCCTTTTTGATTAAGAGCATGTCTGGGGAGGTTGCTGCTACAGCCATGGACATCACATTGCCTTTATTTTGGAAGCTTTGTGAGGCTGTAGCGCCAAAATTCTCCGGAGTTCAACTGTGAGAAAAGAAATATTGTGCTTCGTCCCAGTTGGGGTCAGGAACTGGAAGAGGGGGAAGCAAAAACTCTTGACACTTGTTGGATATCCAAATTTACTCTGCCGTCTGAACACAGAGGGTCACAGTAGCATGAGGAGGCTGGTACTGCACTGATGACTTTTGTGTGTAGATTAACTGTAGTGAGTGTAAAGAAAAGGACTGGAGAAACCAAAGTATGACAGAGATGAAGATGTGACCCATTCCCTGAAGATCTGTTTCCCCCTTCTTTGATATGTTTGGAAATTGGGAATAAATATTTAGGACACGGACCAGGCAGCTACAGATTTCTATTAATTACTGGTAGAAATAACTAGACATACTGATTTAATCATCATTGCAAGGTCTCTTGTGATTCCACCTGTATCCCATCCTGACTGTGAATTGTCTAACAGTTAGACCCATTGCCTAAATGGTATAAACACTCTTGCATTGCTGGCTGTGAGTTCATGCCCTGTTTCTCTACAGCCACTCTCCCACTGTGAATGTACAATTTCATTTCAAAAAGTATATCTGCTGTGAGTTTGACATAAAAATAGCTGGCAAAAGCTGTCTGGTACACTGTGACTCAACCACAGGGAGTAGGAAAACTATTTTAGTAGCAAATTAACAACAACAAAAGAAACTGCTATGTTTTCCCAGGTTTGCCAATCAAGGCAGTGGGCCAGTAAATATGCTTTGGCCAAGACATAGGGCCACAGTTTCCCCTGCCCACCAACACTCAACACAGGAGCTAGGACACTGATTTTTAATAAATGGCAGTTTCCCCTGCCCACCAACACTCAACACAGGAGCTAGGACACTGATTTTTAATAAATGGCACTAAAGACATAAGGAGAGGTTTTCTGTGAGAGGGCAGCAAAGAAACAGGATTTCCAAATAAAAAAAAGTCAGAGGTTTATGGAGGAGAGGGTTTCCTCCTTACTCAATTTGGGAGGGCAAAACTCACTGTACCTTTTTTTTGTGATACACACAAGTGCTGCTGAAGGGGATGCTGAGAATTTGTCTAATGCCTCTTCCCGCCAGGGAATGGCATCACTTCTACAAACACCCAAGCATACCTCATAAAATTTATACTTAGTGACCTCTAATTATAAACACTTTCCAAAGCCAACTAGACTTAATTTTGAAGTTAAGAATTTGGCTTCTAGAATCTGCTTTCTGGCACTCTTAGTTATCTCCTGGCATCCTCCAGTCCTTTCTTCCCCCATCAAATATTGAATACATTGTCTTGAAATCTGATATGTTTTAAAAAAATATATTTAAGCCTCTTAAACATATTTCAATGGTTATCTAACCTTTTATGTAATTAGTGACATTTCCTTCCACTGTAACAGTGATCCAAGATCACAAAATTACAAAAGGAAGGGGTCAAGAAGAAGTTTAACCCAGCAGAATGCAAAAAAAAAAAAAACCCAACCAAATAACCAAAATTCAATAATATCAATTATTTTAAACAGGGAATTTAATATCCAACCTGAAGAAGAAAGCCTCAGCATTTTGCTGCCCAGCTAAAATTGATGTGTGCCTCAACAGAAATGCCAGCTCTGGGCTTTTAATGTAAAAGGCTTTGTCAAAGGAATATTTTTTTATACTTTTCATTTCAATGAATGAATATATTCCCTTTGACCTCTCTTCTTGCCTTCTCTGATGTACTATTGTTGACTTAGTGCAAAAGGAAGGGCTAAGGCTGCCTTGCATTTCTGAAAGCCCCATGCTGATTAATGCACATAATGATGTATGCCTTGCCAAGAAGAGATTTTAATTTTTTTTTCTGAATCATGCAAAGGAAGTATATTCTACTTTAGCCATATGATTCTTGCCCAGAAACATGCAGGTTTTCTCCTCATCGCTTTCCACCTGTATGCTGTGGCTCCTGCAACAAAATCCACTTTCCTAGCAGTTTACTGGGTCAAAACTCTTCCCTGCAGATGGTCTGCTTGCAGTCAGTGCAGCTAAATTATCTATTCTGAATCATTTGCCCAGCAGAAGACATGAATGCATAAATTATTGGCACCACCTATTGGCAAAAAAAGGCAAATGATACAGGATTTGTAGGTTAGTTTATGTATTTCAAGTAAACATGGCTTCAAATGTTCCTCTTGTTATGATTTATTTTAACCACAGAACCCAGTAAGTCCACTCAAGCTTTGCATTCCCCTGTGCCAGCGACAGCTTTGAGTTTGATCGTCTGACTGGGGATACGTCTGCTGCGTGGGTCACACAACAGAGGAGGAGGCAAGGCACGAAGCTACAGGTGGAGCAGGTCTCACTAGTCTGAGTTTTGGGTTCTCCTAGGTACTTTTACCCTAAGATGCAAGCGCAGCTTTGCGGGTTAGTTTTCCACTCCGTCACCGCAAGCACCAACCACAGCTGGTCAATGAATCGTGGATCAGAGTGGCCTTAGTTGTCTTTGGCTCTTGTGAGCAGGCAAGAAGCTGCGTGATACAGGACTTGCTGAGGCAAGAGCACTAAGTAGTGGAAGGGAGCTGAAAAATTTTCAGGTGTTTTTGAAGCATTTCCTGTCAAGAAGATCTGACTTGAATTATCCATATTAGGCTGGAAGAAAAGTGATGAAAAACCTCTGGGTTATGGGACATGCCGGTTATTTGTGGTTATCGGTGAACAGACTTGTTTAAACGATTTGCATTTTCACTGAATAAAAGAGAGGGGAAAAGCGAGAATGGCATTTTTCTTCGGGCTACTTTTTCTCAAATCCCAAAGAGTTGTTCTGTGATGATACTAGCCCTAAGCGATCTGCTGAGAGGAATATTTATCTTTTGGTGTGATAAACTATGCATTCAGGAAAGAGCATTGGATTTTGGCTCAGCGTGCACTAATTGGAATGTGGAAGGGGTCTGCTGGATACTTTAGCACTATCGCAACTTGTCCTCTGAAGTTTCTTTGAATTTTGTTTCTTTTTGCCTTCCTAGACTCAGAAAAACACAGGTATGTGTAAACCCCTCCACCTTCCTCTTCTCTCTAAAATCTTTCAACTGGAGGATATCTACCTCAGCATTCTGGGTCTCTTGGTGTTGCACATGAGTTGATCATCTCATATTAGCATGGACAAAAGCCATCCTTTGCTGTTATTAGCTTGCCCAGCAGGATGGGCTCCTGTGCTCCACTTCTCAGAAATAGTAGGAATGAGTGAGGACAATTGATAGACACAGAAAGACTCAGACAGGCCTTGTGAAATGTATAAAGCACTGCTTGATCTGTTTAAAGGTGTTTCTAGACACTGCCATGACCTAACCGTTACAATATCGGAGTACTTATACTCTGTGGAGAAGGACTGACTATGATACATAGCAAATAGCTAAGCTCATATACCTTCATTTATTTTTAAAGAGAGTATTGTTCTACATGTTCTGAGATAAAAAGTGATTGTAGTCAATTTTAGCAAAACTAGCACATGCATGAGGCAGTGCTAATGGCAGAACAATTTTCATTTGCCAGTTGATTGTACTTACCTGACAGAAAGAATATTAATAAAGATGTCCTATCATGTCTGAACTTCTGCCCTGAGTAAGTGAGAGGGCAACTTCAGCTTTCGGAAGATCAGTTTTCAGTTGAAAATATACCTTTCTCTATGGGCTTCTGCTGCAAAACACGACCAGATTATTTATTTACAATGAGTGTCTATTGTCTTTAGACAAGTCAAAGATAAAATATGAAAGCTTGGAGATTGAATTTAGAAAGTGCCAGCTATAATTATTATTATTTACATTTATAAACCAGCCGGTAATCTACAGATTACCACCACTGTGTGAATCCTATTTAAATGAGAGAAGAAGAAAGCAGGAATTTAGCATTTCCTCAATCCAACAACCAGTAGGATGCCAAGCCCTTTTCCTGATAGCTCCCATGCTTAGGGAGACTTAGGGCATCCTCCATAGTTTACACCCACGACATGCAGCAAAGTACCAAGCATGTATTATTGACCAGTGAATGATCTGACCAGCACATCATGTGATTAAAGGTCTGCAGAAAAAGAGATGACTGTATAGGGGTAAAATGTCAACAAAATTTATTTCTCCAACTCGGGTCTGGTCTGCAATGTGGACATTTAGGGATAGGTGTGCTACGGATGATAGTCCGTCCATAGTCTGATGTCCTCCATGGGGAGAGAATGGACGTGCCATGCAGAAAGCAGCAATTGTTCGGGAACAGGACTGATCTGGTCAGGACTGGCAGGGTCCATCTTAATTGATATTGACCGTGGGCAGCCAGTTCCAAATATTTCTGGTCAGATGGTGGCAGATGAGTTGTATGGATGGCCTTTCCCAGGAGCCTGCAGCTGTTTAAATAGCCACCCTGTGGGAGCCACAGCACCACTGCTATGTTTGACATTATGAAACCTCAGCAGGGACAGGGAGAACCATGGGGACAAGGAGTCCTCCCCGCTTCCTGGCTTCCATAGATTACTTTAATTGGTAAAACTATGCTCCTGTCACTGGAGAGGACATGTCATAAAACAAAACATGAACAAAATCCTGAGCCTAAGAATTCATTTGCCCTGAGGCTCAACAAAACCCTTCTGGGTAAAGCTGTGTCTACGGGGAGTCAGAACACCAGCAGCGAGAGGAATCCCTTGGAAAGGGGACAGGCTTGTCACACCTCTCAAAGGGGGACATAGTAAATAATCTCTATGGCTTCCTGCCAGCCTTTTTTTTTTTTCCCCAGTGATTTTTGGCTTTTCCATCTGAACAAGTATGTGCAGCCTCAGTGCAGAGTGATTATCTAGGGTGAGAGAAAAATAAAACTGTTTCTGTGTGTGTGTGTATGCACATGTGCACACATATATGTGAGAGTAAGGGACAATATTCTGATAAGATGCCTTTTTAATGCTTTCACATAGAATTCAGTTATGACAAGCCTGAATGCACTATTGAAAGTGGTACTTAGCAGCTCTCACATGTTCAAACAGATCTTTCTTCTCAGAATAATTGGTAAAATTTTTACAGGAACAATTAATTCCAATTTGTGACTGAACTTTAACAGGTGCTATTAAGCAGGATCCTGTAATCTAAATCTGTTTATGCAAGCCTGTTTTATTTGTGCTAGGGATGGACATGATACACTGCAATTTTAAGAACAGAGAGAACTAAGATTTGAAGATAAACTGTACTCTCCATGTAGTAAGCTAACAATCCCTTAGATGCTCTGTTTCATACAGACAATATTAATCCCACAATAGATTTGAGATAAAAATCATCTTTAGGTGCTCAAAAAATAAAGTAATCCTAAGTACAATCTTGATATTGCCTACAGTTGCTCTCGAAATACAATTTAAGCTTATTCTTCAGCATTTCTGCACTACCTGTACCTATTCTGTATAAAATAAGTAAAGAAGTTCAGATTTTTTGCCTTCAAATTTGTTACCGAATGATAACCACTATTCTTCTGAGCCTACATGCCTGATTCCAAACCAGCTGATTTTCCTATCCAAAGGGCCTTTGGCAGAGTGTGCTCAGGTCCGCTCCCCCAGACACCCTCATTCCCCAAACTTTAGCACAGCCTGGGCAGGTCCTCGCTCTTAAAGCATCACACAGCACAGGGTGAGAAGGTTTCTTCCACCTCAGTTTTCCTCCGCAGTGCCCAGACTTCTCCCCCTTCCAAACTCAAAGGGAAATAATTTATTTTACCAGTTTCTCCATGTGGCTCTGAAACCCTTTCCCAGTCTCTCAAAGATGTCTGCACAGAAGAGTATACAGCAGAGCTGCGCTCCGTATATACACACTGCTGATCTCACGTGGAAGTTTCCAAGGTCTTCAGGCAAGACCCTGTAACCTGAAATCTGAAAAACTTCAGTAATTAATACGTTTTAAAGCTTGGCTTTGAGCTTGCTACTCACTGAACAGTAGCAGGAAAGCACACATGTAAGCATGTGTGGGAAACATTTTATACCTGTGAAACTGGTGATAAATCTTTCCAGAATTTGGTTTGGCTTTTTCCAATGAGCAGAGTCCCAGAGATGAAGCAATGCTCATGATTTTTCTTTCATTCCTGTGATTTTTTTTAGTTTAATTTTGTTTAAAACTTTAGATATCTTCAAGATGAGTTTACTGAAAGCAAGATTTGATCAACAGTTGCTTTGTTCAGTGTTGGTCTGATAAACTTGGTTGATGGGTTTCTAACTTTCTCTCATTCTGTGATAAACGAAAGAGAAACAAGATGGTCTTTAACATAAGAGGAAAATGACAGCCTTTAGACTGCAGATCTATGTCACAGCGACATGGGAGATTTCATCCCAACACCTCTATGTCTCTATAAGAGATTACTGTATAAGAAGTTCCCATGACCGGAAACCCAAGTTTCATTCCATAAGGGTTTACTTTGGAAAGAAACTTGTTCCTGCAGCTTGTGTCCATGTGATCTCTTCCAGCCTCTAAGTGCGACTTGGTTTTATTCCAGGATATGTTGCTAGATTGAAAATCCAAGAGCGAGAGATTTCCTGCCCCTCTGTCACATAGTTACAGTCAGATGGAGACAGAATTGGTGCTTGATCTCCAAGCTGGCTCCAACTTTTGCCTCTCCATCATGGACAGGCCAATATCTTAGCTCCAGGCTTTCCAACTTATTTGTGGAGCATAGGAAGGACACCACGTAATCATAATCAATGTTTTAAAAGTTACTAGCTAAAAAGGTATAAATAGCCCTTGGAACAGGAACTGGAAACCAGCCTCCGCACTTCAGGTGACGGCCCTGTTGCTTTGGCTAGCAGATGGCCTTCCTGCTGCCCCTCTTTGATCCAGCGGAGATTTAATCCCAGATTTGTTGCATAAAAGCTCAGTTTCAGCATGATATAGGTAAAGAATGCTCTCCCCTGTCTCCCCAACACGTAGGCTGTCTGCTGACAAAGCCATTAGTGGAGCCCCGTGGGAGAGTTTGAACCTCCGCTGATGATAGGAATTGGAAGGCTTTCCGCTTTCCAGAATATGCTTGCAAGGGGGCAGCAATTATCTTCTCTTTCTGTAGCACCTGAAGAGAGCAGAAAGAGCCTGTTTCACTCTTTTAAAAGCGAAAATGTACACTTTAGTGCTAGAAGAGGTGGCCTAGTTAGTAAGGGTCTCCTTGTGTGTAAGAGCCACACCAAGCCTATGGAAAGGGAAGGGTTTACGACACTCTTTGGAGTGCCTTAAAGCTCTTTGGAGTTTACTCTGATGTCTACAACCCTCAGTCTGTCAGTCGTTGACTATCCCTTTTGGAGCTGCCTCTTTTTCCTGTGTGAATGAGGCCTCTGAGGCTGAAGGGTCCAGCTCAGGAGTCAGGGAACCCCAAGTTAGGTGTTGTGACTGTTTAGCATTCATTTGATCTATTCAGCTCCTTTTAAAGTACGTCTTCTGTCAAAGACTGTCACCTAACCCAAGGTTTGAGGAGGAAGATGCTCTTCCAGGGTACAACTGATGGTATCCTGAGTTAGGTGAAGTACTGCTACTTTCTAGGGGTTTCCTTCTCTCTCTCCCTCCTCACTTGGCCTCTCAAAGACTATATCAGACCCAGTATCTTACGTCAAGAAGTTTTACTTAGGTGAAATAAATCCTATTGAGAGCACCTAACTTCTGCGGGATTCAACCCTTTAGCCTGTTGAGGATTTTATAAAAATGGAGGAAATTATTGAGCTCACCCAGATATTTGTCTATTTTCTCTATTTAGATGGCAATTTTCCAATGGTAGGGTTGCCTTTTAGTAAGTGTGTGTCTAACTTGCTGGCATAACGGCATGTGAATCTTAGAAGTGTGACAGGCTTGAGGTGTGCATTTGTCACTTATAATTTATTTTGTTTTTAAAAAAAAGACATTTTGCTTTTAGCTTTGCTATAGCCTTCAGTTTGTCTCAAAACTGATACATCCACAGTCTTTTGCGGTAGGCACTTTAATAACACAAACGATACGTTATCCAATGAACAACAATTATGGCTGTTCCCAAGTCTCCTCCCTCTCCATTATCTATTGATTTGCTTTTTTATTAAAGTTCCTGTGCCAACTGAAGACCACAGAGTTCCTGTGGGTGAATTTTATATGGGTGTATCAGATGGAAAATATTGATTTCCAGTCAATTTATTTCTTTAAAAAAACCCACAGCACACATTTTACAATGGAAAAGTTCACACAGGACACAGGAAATAATAGAGAAAAATATTTCCTTCCCACTTCAGCGCAGGAGCTACACAGCGTGTTCCAACTCAGAGAACACGCAAACAATGTTCAGTCTTCAGGCAAGGTCAGCAAAGCAGATGTGACTTTAAGTTTACCGCTTGTATAGCGTGAGAACAATCCCCGGATAATGGAAAGACCTTATGGGGAAGCCATGGAGTTTGCTAAGCGTCTTGGCGAAGCGCACCATATGATTCACTGTATGCCATTTCCACATTGCTCAATGCTCTTGGGGCTGCTGGGACAGCAATGATTAAAAAAAAAAGAATCACTTTGAGATAAACATCTTTAAAGATTGTGGGGGGAGGGGAGAAGAAAACATCAAGACTCTGGGGCTACCATTGCAGTCCTCCATCTCCTATTGAGTGTAGATCACTTTGATGGATGCCTTGCTTTCCACGGACTAGTTGCATTACTAAAGAGGTGTGAAGTTCATCCTAGGGTAAGATACATCCTAGGCAACTCCTAGATTTTCAGCCATTCTTGCCTCTTCCTTTGGCAGCTGTGAGCTGAGACCTCTAGCACAAAATCTAAATGTACACATGGCCTTCATGTTTGTTTAAGTGATTTCAGGTTCAACATCTAGTTTGTTGGAGTCTTGATCCTTGACAGAGATTTCTGTATTGTATTTCAAAGAGGACAAGGAGATGAGAACATGAATTAATGTTAGAGCAAAAAAAGCAGGGCATTTTCCTTGGAAACTTCTCACAGACTTTTAAAAAAGTGAGACCTGTCCAAATAAATATGCATTTCACTGACAGCTGAAGATTATCCATTTGTAGTTCATTAGCGTTTTATCATAATAAAAACATTAAGGAGATAGTATTCCCTTTCAAATTTTTTTAAGGGGAAGAGCAATAACATTCTAAAGTGATCTACATGATAGAGTGAGTTAACCTTTGTAACTCTGACCAAGGTCAGGTGACTAAGGTTGGAAAATAAATTTTAATCCCCCTCTGTCATGTGGGTGCTAGGGTTTGCTGGCTCTGGATCTCACTAGTACACAGATATGAATCAAGCTCCAGTTTTCTGCTAATCTGCTATTCTGTAAAGTAGTAATGAATTGGAAGCTGAAGCTAGCAGAATTCTAATGTCCTATTATATAGTTGTGGGTTTTTTTCTCTAAGCATACTGAATCACTAGCACAAACATCCACCAAATGCAGTTACATTCTCCTTCATGCAGGAGTCTCTGAATGGGTAGTCTATGTTTTCCTGGAAAAAAAAAAATTAGACAGAATTGAAGAATCAGTGATTATTGCTTGAGGTCTGCATTTTATTAGCAATCAGCCTAACTGGTTTAACAGTAGTTTTATTCTGCAACTGAAGAAAGTAATGGATTTAAATTAATTTACACCCCTTAGTGAAAGGCATGTCTTTGCAAATTAGTATAGAAGATTAATTAGCAATAAGACCTTATCCAGGATATATGTCATACTTTGAAAACTACTTTTCCTTAGTCCAGGTTCTGAAGCACATACACCCACCTTATAAGAAAATAATAATGGATAAAATTATGACAAATAACCTTGCTGATAACTCACCATGTCTTCTGCTGTGCTTATCTTCTAGCCTTCGCTGATATTCCCAAGATGGGATGCTGAAGCAAGCTGGCAAGGTAAGGTGGAAAATTTGCCAGCTTGTGCATTGCAGTCAACTATTCTGTGGAAAAATAGGTAAAGTCTCACAGGACTGACGAGCTTTCAACTCATTTTATTTCTTTACTCACACAAATTTTAACAGAGGGATTGGTGCTCGATTGTCTTGCTCCAGAACATGTTCAGCAGTGAAAATTCCTCATGCGCATTTCCCTGGGCCCACGGGTGCAGTGACTGAAATCCTGTTGAGTATCTTTAAAAGTTTTGAAGTCAGAAATCTGATCTGTGACTAACTTGTCTTTCAGATCATGCCATGAAAATAGTTTTATTAAAAAATAAAAATCTTTTTTTTACCTTCATTCCACGCTAAAACAGAGACAAGTAGAAATCCAGAATTGTTAGCTTTCGACATTTATTTAACTTTTGCACATCATTATGAGGTTTCTTTTGCATTTAGCAGTAAGGGGTGAGATTCACTCTGGCTTCAAGTCTACCAACTCGTCCAAAGTTGAACTGAAAAAATGCATCATCATTTTCTGCATCTTCCATTCTGGAGAGATCACAAGAGTAAATCTGGAAAACACACAGCACTGGAATGATCTTGCCTTGAAAGCAGTCAGGTGAGTTCAGAATTAGCTTTCCCCAGTATGTGCATGACCTAAAAAGAAGTACCACAGCAGCTGCTCCTCCTCCTGCAATGCTGCTATGTTGAAGGGTATGGTGGGTGGGGGTAGATTTTGACATTATGCAATTATTTGTATAGCAGTAATATTAATAAGTCTGATTTAAGGACTCCATTTTCCCTGTGGATTGCCAGATTGCTCTTTGCCCTAAGCATAGCCATGGCTATACCAGCAGCTCTGCATGGCAATACTCTCCTTAGTGGCCTCAGATCAGTTGGTGCTCAAGTTATTGGTGAAAAATGACTTCTCTGCAAAGCAGATGAGACCATTGTACCAGTAGATAAGGAATGGGGGAATATTTCAAAATGCAAGTCAGTGGTGGTGCAGGATAAGGGAAGGGACATCTTGCACGTTGTATTGGGACTTGACAGACTAGGTTTGACTTTCTAAAGGTAAAGAGAGTAAGAGATCACACCTCAGTGCAAGGACTGAGAAAACAAGTTCATATATTATCTTGAGTTTCTTGCTCTTATGTACGATCACAGCAGTACTGTACAGCAGAACTGCTGGAACTCTATGCAACCTCATACAGGCTGTGTGTGTCTCATTTCAAGGGGTTTTAATGCCCAACTTGGAGATATGTTTCCTTTATGCCTGCGCTCTATGTAGAATTGCCAATACCAGTGAAGATACAGTGACATCACTTTCTGAAGGTTAGGATGCAGGGAAAAAATTGGAAAGAGCAACAATTTGGGGAAAATAGTTATGGTGGAAGTCGTGGTCTAGATGAGTTTTAATGTGCTGCAATAACTATTCTTGTGGTTTTTTCTCTGTGTTTCTCTAAATATTCAAATGTCATTCAAGTTCATCGATGGGAGAGAGTATAGATGTTCAATTTAATTTATTCGGGAGAAAGTTAGAAGCCCTCCTGATACCAGATCTTCAGTCAGGCCAAGTAAAGATTTCTGATATGACTGCCACACTTTCATTTATCAGAGAGATTCACAACAAGATCGAATATCTGCCAGGAAAGCTGAGCAAATTCAGACAGAAGATAAAGACTCTCATTTTTGCCTTCCAAAGTAACTAAATATTGTGTCAGTTTACCACAGGAGATAACAAAGTCACCTTTTCTTAAGTCTTTAAATCAAGACAGGTTCGTTTTCTAAAACAACATGATGTAGCTCAATTATTTAGTTCTCTTAAAACTCAGTGAAATTCCCCCTCCTTACCTTATGCAAGAGGTAAGTCAATCCAGGTGACTCCTGACCTTAAGCATAAAAGCTTTGAATGTTAAGGAGACTGAATGCAAAAGGGACAGAAGCATGACATTTAAAGCACACACATGTATTTGCTAAAAATACATATTCAGTAGTCATCTGCTTGGATGACTGCTTCTCTGCACATCATTCTTTTCATAGATGAAGTAATCTTTCTGCCTTGTTTATAGAGAAATTCATTGTATGTAATGATTACTTTCTTCTAAAAAAAATCTAGCAAGACATGATCTTTAGGCAGTAATAAAAAAACTTGCCCTTTTCTTCTGAAAACAGTGTCTGGGGTTTTACGGTTCAGAGTAGCAGTATTGCCCATCAGGATGACTTTCTCTATCACAGTATCCTCACAAAGAAAGAATTATATTTCTACCAAAGCATCAATAGTTTCATTTTTCAGATTATTAAAGAACACAAGAACTGAGATGAGTCTGATGTCCACATTAATGCATACTTTATCCTTCATGGTCAACCCTACCAAAAAGTCAACTCTTGCTCTACCTCAAAACTGGAGAGAGACAGCTGTCCGTGCAGGAAGGGAAATGTTGGTCTTGGAGGCAAATGTCTCACACAGTCTCTGCCCTCGCAGGCAGTGTGGGCACCACACAGCCAGGACACTTTATGTCCACGGGTAAAAACACCTGGCAATAACTGTGGATGAATTTTCCAAGGCTATCCCAGGAACAGTCCTCACTTTGTCAAAAGGGAGCTTTCCCTGTGGTGGTGGACAGGGGGTGTCTTGGATGCTTACACTATTCAAACAAGCTCAAGAGAAGGATTTTCCATCTCAAACCCCAGAGACCCATTGCTACTTTTTCCATGATGACTTTACATTGTGAAGCTGTAAAGAGATGCTGGGGCACACAGGACGTGCCTGCAAGCACCCGTCTCTGGGGGGTGTCTCAGAGCAGGGACCGATGGGCTTTCTTCCACACTGCACTGAGATCTGTTCCTCCCAGCTCTTACAGAGATTAAAAAAATGAACAGAGTATGATGGCAAGACAGAGGAAAGCTGGAAAGGCAGAGGGGAAAGCAAAAGTGAAAGTTCAAGAGAAGACATTCTAGCTTCGCCCTGCATTTCTTCTTTCCTGAACCTTCACTTCCCCTCCCTTCACTTTCAGCACTGCATTATCCACATATGAACCGTGTGCCACTTGAACCTTTATTATCCCTTCGTACCATTATCCTGAAGAAGTGAGGAAAATTTATATCTGCAGGTCCACTGATGGCTCTTCATTTCTGGTCAAAAGTGCTTCTTTACAAAGGTTTCTCTGTTCGCTCATGAATAGATCTGTATGCACAACCCCTCCCTTGCTTAGAATTCTCTTTGAGTCTATAATTATATAGTAAGTCTTTCAGACTCCCTTTCTCCTGCTGTGCTTCATAGCAAACACTTTTTTTTTTTGTTTTGGTTTAATCTTTTCTCTTTCTTCAGCAGATTGACACCACATTTTTACAGTTTCGGCATTTACACGGGAATAATGTTGTTCTCATGCTGTCCATTTCTATGGATGACACTGCATCCTGATGATTTTGCACCATAATGGGTTTTTCACAATGTTTTCCAGAGAGTCATAGTAATGACTGATCATCAGTGGGGATGTTGGTATACCCAGATCCAACTCTGCCCCTGCCCGGGCATAGAAAGGACTACCCAAAGCATGAAATCCATGCTCTGAAAAGCATGCACTGAAAACCGTGCAATGGTCTTGGGAATATCTTTAAAACTGTTAATTCGAGCTGCCTGGTGACAAAAATTGGCTAGTCCTTAGATGAGTTGTTTGTCTAACGCAGAAATGTAGCAGTGGTGTGAAACTTGGGAAAAATTAAGAGATAATCTGTTTCTTTTCTCTTATATGCTGCGGAATGCAATATCAAACTAAGAAAAAGGTGTAGCTGTATTAGTGAAAACAAGTGTTTCAACTGATCCTGCACGTGTCTGGAATAAAAGCCTCAGACCTGTCAATTTTTTAAGACTCGATTAGACACTGGAAAAAGATTTGTGGAAGCCCAATGTGTGGATGAAACTAACACTGACAGACACCCCCCCTACCCTACAACTCTTGAACCTACAAGATAACTTCAATAAAATATTATGGACAGAGAGCAATCTCAGATATATTACGACTTCTTATACATTATAATTATGTGACTACACAGAAGAGGGAGATTCTGTTTAATGTCCTCTCTGAAAGAAAAACCCAATCCTCTGCTCGTGAACTGACCTCTGCATCTCACTGTGGTCTTTTCTTAGAGATACAGGTTTCCTGGCACTCAGCCGTAGGTTGTGCTAAAGAAAGCTATCTCCAGTCCTGGAATTGTGTTCTACTTCATGTAGAGACTTTACTACATGTTTTAAGTTATTTTCTTCTAAAAACAAAAATTTCATTAGCAGGCACGAGGGGAAAGTATGAAGCTGAGTCTCTCTCGGGACTAGAGTACAACAAAGTTAGAGTCAAAACCAAAAATGATAGAGGTCTGCCACGATGCTGTGTTGTTTTTGAATACTCATGATTTAGATGAAGCAGGCTTGGAATCAGACAACAGGACTCTTAACAGTTTGTGGCAGGTGTAATGCTAAGAGGTGGCAGGCATGTAATTTTCTCCAATTAAAATAATTACATGATTGGTGATCAGTTACTGCACTTCTGAAAAATAACTAGGAATCCCTCATCTGTGGATATTCTGAATGACTGTTTAAGACTTTCTGTCAAAGAGATATGATAACTACTGCTCTGTATGGAGCATCATATCCACAAGCTCTCTCATGCCCAGTTGTCTTTTGGCAGGTTGCTTCTAGCTGTATTAAAATGGCCTCACAAATGCCAACAAAATTCCCTTCTCATGCGTTTTTCTAACTACTTCCAGAAAGCTGGTCAGATCATCAGACGTCCAAGATGTAGGTATGGTAAACTGGCATAAACACCTTCCTTCCCTATCTGTACATGCCTTTGAATATTTGATTTGCAACCCTGAGATAGAGCACCAAAAAGTAGTCTGAACTTTATTGTATGCTAAGCCAGCAGTAAAGCTCTTCTCTGTCTCTGTACAGTGATAGTCTTTTAAAGGTAAAAGAGATCAGACAAGGACCCTTATTCTCTCAGAAGGGGAGAGAAACCTGGTAAGGACTGGGGAAGGAAAAGCAGATTGCCTCTGTCCCAGGATCCCCCTGATTTGCTACAAACACAGTGCTTAGCCAAAGCAAAGCTGCCTGCATGCAAGAGCATCCTGTGATGGCACAAAAACACAATTGCTGTTGTTAAGTGGGAACGTGAACTCCTGAGGAAATCACAAAGCATGGAAGAGATGGGAGCTCATCAGGCAATTGCCTGGACTGTATCCAGGGCTGCAAATGACTCCACGGTTCATGGTTCCTCAAAAAAAGATGAATGCAAAAATGTTTTGGGGGTATAAAAATGGCTTCTCCAGCAGAACAGCCCTTCTGGACATGAAACTGTGAGACCTTCAGGAAAGGAGACTCTGGTAGAAGGAGAAGCAACTCCCAGAGGAAGTCCCTGCATCTCCAAGTCAAACAAAAATCGTTGGCAGACAAGGATGGAAGGGCAAGCAGATAGATGCCTGGGTGTTGTAAAAAGGGAGGAAAATCAGTAAAGTACTGCCAGCCTATGGAAATAGGAAGGCATATTTAGCACATGCCTTTATATAAACATGTAAACCATTTCATAGGATTGCAGAAACCCTGAAGAGCTTCAGGGTCTTATGGTGGAACAAGTATGGCAGGCATTTGCTGCAAAGCTTCATCTTAAGGTGCGGTAAATGAACATCTTGGTGCACTCCCAATAGTGATGGACACATTTCAACTGCAGCTCCTGATGTAATGCCATGTGGTGGATTGACCTTGGCTAGATGCCAGGTGCCCACCAAAGCTGCTCCATCACTCCCCTCCTCAGCTGGACAGGAGAGAAAATACAACAAAAGGCTCGTGGCTCGAGATAAGGACATGGAGAGATCACTCACCAATTACCATCACAGGCAAAAAACAGACTCAATTGAGGAAATTAATTTAATTTATTGCCAATCAAATCAAAGTAGGATGATGAGAAAATAAAGCGAAATCTTGAAACACCTTCCCCCCATCACTCCCTTCTTCCGAGGCACAACTTCATTCCCGATTTCTCTACCTCCTCCCCGCCAGTGGCACAGGGGGATGGGGAGTGGGAGTTGGGGTCAGTTCATCACACGTTGTCTCTGCTGCACCTTCCTCTTCAGGGGGAGGACTCCTCACTTGTCCCCTGCCCAGCGTGGGGTCCGTCCCATGGGAGACAGTTCTTCACAAACTTCTCCAGCATGGGTCCCTTCCCCGGGCTGCAGTCCTTCAGGCACAGACTGCTCCAGCGTGGGTCCCCCGCGGGCTCACAAGTCCTGCCAGAAAACCTGCTCCAGCCTGGGCTCCTCTCTCCACAGATCCACAGGTCCTGCCAGGAGCCTGCTCCAGCGCGGGCTTCCCACGGGGTCACAGCCT
>JANXJC010000055.1:44663273-44673756 GCA_027564655.1 Leptodon cayanensis
CAGGTGGAGATCTGCTCCCCCGTGGAGCTCCCTGGGCTGCAGGGGGACAGCCTGCCTCACCAGGGGCTTCCCCACGGCTGCAGGGGAATCTCTGCTCCGGCGCCTGGAGCATCTCCTCCTCCTTCTGCACTCACCTGGGGGGCTGCAGGGCTCTTCCTTTCACATCTTCTCACTCCTCTCTCCGGCTGCTGTTGCTGTTGTGCAGTTGTTTTTTTCCCCTTCTTAAACACGTTCTCCCAGAGGCACTACCACCATCGCTGACGGGCTCAGCCCTGGCCAGTGGCTGGTCCATCTTGGAGCCGGCTGGCGTTGGCTCTGTCGGACATGGGGGAAGTTTCTAGCAGCTTCTCATAGAAGCCACCCCTGTAGCCCCCCCACTACCAAAACCTTGCCACGTAAACCCAATACATTTTCTGTGATAATCTCAGCTCCTGCAAATCAGGCTCAGATAGAGCCTCAAGCCAGTGCCAAGCAAATGGAGAAAACTCTGGGATTTGCATGAAGTCTTTATTGCTCCAAGACACCCACAGAAGACCAGAGTTTAAGGCCTAACCTCAGAAATTAAGACTTGAATGTGGACAAAGCATGGCTAAAAGCACTCTGAGCTCATGAGATGTGTAAGACATCGTGTAGAAGTAGCTTTAAGTATAATGTTCTGAGTGGCAAGGCTGTTGTCCTCCAGATCACCATGGAACTTGGGCCATTGACTATAGGCATTCAGCCCCTGTGTGAAATTTAGATTTTACAGAATATGGTTTCAAGACAATAAGAAGGACCTCACAGAGGAAACAAGGCCAAACTTAGGCACTCCTTGGTTTACCTCAAGCTCAGTGCCTGGTCTGGGACACCTAACAGCTGTGTTTATCCAGTTGTCAGTCATGAATAGCTCACAGCCAGGGCAGCCTTTTTTTCAATGTTTTTTTTCTATTAAGAAGGCAATCTCAAGGGTTAAACATTCTATTTATGAATCCTGTCAAGAGTCCGCAGTGTTTCAAATATATGGGGGTATTTTTAGAAAGAGAACTTTAAAACTAACCATTTGGCCTTCCTAAAAATACCCTGCCACACTTCAATAGTTCCCATTGATGAGACATGAATACAAAATACATTTTAATTTCCTACCACCAAACAGAAGAAAAGGAAAATGTTTCTCCCTCTAAAGAGAGGTAGAGAACTATTTTCCTGAAGTGGCAAGTCTCACATCTCAATCCTGTCATCTCTAAAAGGCCCTACTTGGTGAATCATCAATTTTGTGGGTGAAGGATAAATAACCCTGAAGACCTCTGTGCTTGAGATTTCAGGTGGAAGGCACATCTTTTTTGAGTAAAACAAGACCTCAAAATCAGACGTAAAAGGGGACATATATTGTTGATTTCATAAAATGTTTGCTACATTTCTTTGTGATAAAATCCAGTTTTTACTAGCATATCAGAGGTAAAATACTGTCTCCATGGAAGTCAGAATTTCTGAAGGATTTCCAAACCTTCATCATTTCATCCATCATCTTGTCCTTTCTGTTTCTACTCCAACCTTTAAATAAAGGGTGCTGTGTAATAACAAACAAAACACTCAACTGCCTCAAAAACCAGGCACCAATAACAAGAGCTTTTTTCAGATGCTGAGCTGCATTAAATCCACGTAATTCTTTCAGTGCTGTAGAGCTATGATTATCCTTGACTTGACTGAGGCTTTCAGCCTTCCTGACACCTTCGGTTCTTGATACTAACAGCAACCGTAGTCCAAACTCAGGCAGTGGGACTACTACAGTTGACGCTTGGGTTGAAAAAGGCGTATAGGCTTGGGAAGACAGCTCAAATAACTCCAATTATCAAGCACCTTGCCCACTCCAGATCCCACTGCAAACTGCCACAACTGCTTTGGGAAACAGAGTCTTGCAGGACACTGAGACTATCCTTAGCCATTTCTATCAAACAGCTAAACTCCCTGTATTGATTTCAAAATCCCATATCTTCTCCTGTGTGAAATCAGTTATAAAACTCTTATATGTTCCTTGGAGACACTGCTTCACCTGATTTTTGGAAACGTAAATGATTTCACTGGTAAGCTACCATCTTGCTGAACAGATTAATAATCATATTCAGTATTGTTCACATCCATTCCCATAACCAAGATTACAGAATAATTTAGAAGTAGGCTTCATTTTTCTTGATGGAAAATGTCTTCTTGAATACCCAGAATCAGCTTGTCCCCCATGCTAACCACTTTCTGATCTCCTACAATGTTATGGCAATCAGGGATATGTAAACTGACTATTTGCTCTTTTTAAAACAGCCAAATGGAGCAGTGCTTACTGTGGTGGGGGATCAACCCTGCATCTGCTAGTTGCTTTACATGTTCAAAGCAATTTTGCTGTCAGGGTAAAAACTTTCTGAATAAATCACTTTTAGTTGACATTCGTTAGCCCACTTGGGTTTCTAAAGAGTTCCAGCGAGACCAGGTATAGAGCTATTTTTACAATCTGGTTGAGAATACTTCAAATGGAAATAAACTGACTTTTTAAATCTCCATCTCAGGGATGTCTTCTGGGACTATCACTTGTTTGTGCATGCAGGATCCTACGCGCTGGCTGATGAGTGAGTCATCCTGCCTGCCACCTTATCTGCACAATACCATGCAATCTGGAGAGTGTGGTCACACCAGAAAGTGGTTTTACTACTCCTGGCTGCCCAGGCTAAAAGCTGAAGCAGAAAAATGAGACTTTTTACTTTTTATGTGTTATTAAAGTCCAATAGACTGGTTTTAATTGCTGATTTTGATTTCCAGTTTAAAACTGCCCGGAAATGAACCTTCCTTTTCTCTGTGGCTCTTTTGCTCTTTCTTGTCTTAGAACTGCATCTCTAATTTATTCTGGTAATCGGTGTTTCCTCCCTCCAAAAGTAAAAGCTGTCTTTACATGTTTGAAAGGCAATGCAAAATTGGTTTCATATTCTTATCTATGTAAGCAAAATCAAGGCCAGGTCTCATATGCACTCAAGGTTAGGCAAGAATGAGCAAAGCACTCCTAACATCAGACAAGACCCATGCTAACCTCTTTTCTACTTCACACATGACCACTCCTGGAGCACTTAGTGCAATTTCTGACTCATACAATCCCCTCTGTTTCTTTATCTGTATCTTTATTCAAGCCAACACTACCTGACCCATACCAGATAACGTAGGCAGGTGACAAAATGCCTACAGTTTCCCTTGGAGTGAATGCATACCTTTTAGAAAAAAAACTTCCCCTTATGATTTAAAGAAAGCAGCTGATGAAGAGTCATGAAGTCTTTAGGGAAGTTGTTCCAGTGGTTAATTTCTCTCACTATTAAAACATCTGTTCTTTATTTCTAGTCTGAATTTCTCCAGCAGTTCACTCTAGCCTGACCTCCACATATCACAGTGTCCTTTTCTCCTAGATTAAAGAGCTGCATTCTCTCAGGAAGGGTATTTCTGTAGAGATACTTGCAGAAATGAGACCAAGTCAACTCTTAACTCTCATGCTGGAGCTGAAGAAAGGAAACTTTAAAATCTCTTGATTAAAGTTGTAATTTAAAGACCACTTGTTGCTGCTTTTTAAGAAGCCCTTTACATTTTTTTCAGTATTCTCATTGAAATATAAATATCAGGCTTGAGTAAATACATCTGTAATTGTCCAATTAAGGCTGCATTCAAGATAATACCAAACTATGTAATAATCCTCTATTAGTATGTCAAAGTATAGCATTGGCCATATATGCAACAGCTTCATGCTACTCAACTGTTTCTCCACCATGGCCTTGTTGTAACCCTCCATAGATGTTATTGACCCCTTTAGTGTTGCATTTTTAAATCCCCAGAAGGAAATGGTTCATACAAGGAGGCAGACTCAGGAAAGCACTGTTGGTTATGCCCCTTGTTGATCAGAAAATACTGTTTCCCACAGGGGTGGAATAAAGCCACAAATGCAGAAAGTATCAGTTCTCCTTGGGAATGGGTGGAAGATAAATCGGAAGAAGGTGCAAGCTTGATCCTACTGCATCTGAATTTTTGTTATATTTAAGGGTTCAGTGACACCAAGTTTGTTGATGATGTTACTGTTCTCGTCTTTCCTTGTTTAGTTATGGGAAAGCGCCTGCCCGGAAACAGCCTGGAAAGGTGATCTGGCCTGGCCACACAAAACCTGCCTATATGGGAATGCCACATCCACCAGCCTGTTGATAGTTCACCCGTCACTTCAGCTGCCAAAAATCTGAAATGCTTTAATTTAAGTCAGCAGAGATATTGCAGTGCTATTTCTTCATTGTGCTCTTAGTGATACAGTACTACACTGAAATGTGGGAATTTGGGCACAGAACCAGTCACCCAGCAGGCTGTTTCCCTTTTCCTTTGCAATTGCACTAGTTTTGTGGGCCCTCCTTTATCTTGGGTCTAATCTCCCAGCCGGTTTTAATTCAAGGAATAGAAACCTAACAGATGAATGCAGAGTGAACCATCTCCACTTTTCTGTCTCAATAGCCTAGTTCAGCCTGGAAATGCCTCTGAGTCAGTATACTAAAGTCAGGAGCCTGGTACAGTTAAAACCTTTTATCTCACTTCTCTATTACATTGTCTGTCTAGACAGGCTCTATTTATACTTGGCTGTAGCACCAAATTTAGACAAATAAGTTCATTTTGGTAGAAGTCAAGTCATAAATGGCACAGGCGTTGCTTTCTCTGATCTTTAAACCTGAGCCATCTTACTATATACCTATCAAGGCTGCTGCAAATGAGGAATTTCCAAGCAAAGGCAGATGGTACACTAATAGGAGGGGATTTAAAGTCACCTCAACTGCATGCAAGATCACAAAGAAAATCTGTTCTCAGTATAATTAATCTGTGGAGGCTCTCAGAAAACCCCCCTCTTTCCTCCTCTCCACATTCCTAGCACTGTTATTAGGCTTCATTTTCTGTTCGGTGCTATCTGCTTCAAAGGAAGATAAAAACCTATAATGAGTCACACCTACTTGTAATGTCCTGTATAATGGGATGAATTTATTTTCAGACCCGTGTAATGGATAAGCAAAAGCCCAGGTAGCATATGTCTTAGCAAACTGCTAATATTCTTTGTCCTGATAAAAGACCAATGCTTTCTTAGGGGGCAGCTGCTAAAGTTATTTTCTTTTGTAATATCTTGCAATAGCAGCACCTCCAATCAGTTTGTGCCAACCCCTCCAAAATGCTGATCAGACCTAAAGGACCTGGGAAGAGCAAATGTCCAGCTATTTCACTGTGGCACAGGATGCTTTCGGTAAATTTTGATGTATCTGTGAACAGAAATTAGGGAAGGGGGTATGCCAGGACACATCACTAGCTCTAAGATGGGCTCTCTGGTGGTATTCACATTGCACTGTTGAGTTGGATCAGTCCACTTGGGCCAGCAGCTATTTCCATTTAATTGCACAGAAAATGTTTGCATGGGGCCTCTTCCCACCCCAAGCATTATGTGATACCATGAACGGTGGCAGATGTAATCTGGAGGGGGCTGCAAAACACCGATTCTCCATGTTGCTATAAAAGTTTTCCCAGTAAATGTGGGCATGTAGAAGAGGTTTGCTAGTTAAAACTGTGCTGGACCATGGGAGAAAGCTGCTGAAAGCAAGGCTGATAACTCACAGGTAGGAACAGACTGAAAGGATCTCCTGCTCAGCACTCTCTATTCATAAATCCTGGATATATTAACAAGTTGGTTTTTTTTTTTAATTTTTCCTTTCCTGGCTGTTTTTCTCCTAAAGTGTCCCCATCCCTCCATCCTCACCAGAACTAGCTGTTAAGCAGGGTCTGTGACAATGTGCAGTTGGCAGTGAAGTGATGGAAAAATGTATTCATTTTCTGTCTCCAGCTCTGTCAAAGGTTCTCAGGGCTCGTACAGTGGGCTGGTAAGCCCAGAAGAGGTCTTGCTCCTGCAGCTTCTCTTTCTCTCCTCTTCAGTGTCCCATGGCTGGTGGCCCGCTCTGATGGACAGAAGGGATCACAAGGATGTTCCAGCCTATTGCTGTCCAGTGTCGTGGACACTGGTTTTGGAGATAGACGATAAAAACTCAAGGTTAAGGAGGGTATTCCCAGACAGCGGAGAGCTCCAACACCCAAATCACTGCTTACAAAAAGGGGACCAGAGGCTTTACTTTTGAATATGGCTTGAACGAGAAGGATTGTGGCTACTGCTCTTTGCACCATTAGGTGCTGTCAGTCTATAAATGTGATGTGATCACATCCATGGGGCAGCCTGGGCAGAAAAAATCTACTCTGCGAATCTCAGGATTATTTAGGCTTGATATGGTTTTGTGGAGTTCCTCAATCACATCTCCAGCTAGGCTGAGAATTTAATTTGTTGAATTTAAATTGTTGAAGGTTTTCTGAGGGGGGGGGGGGAAGCCCTCTATGGCTATTTAATTGCCTAAAAATGCAAAGGCAAAATTTAGACATGCACCTTTGGGAGCCAGGGGCTTTGTCCTCAGTTTCTATAGCACTCAGTGATATCCCTGCTGCAGGTCTTGCTCTGCTCTACCTTACAGGAATGTTGCAAGGATAAGTGACATTTGAGTGCTGGTCATTCCCAGCATTAAGAGGACCCTGTCAGTACTAAGGATGGGTGAATGGCTTTTGAAACAAGCCCTGGGGACATGAAAGAACAGCTTCCACAGAGCACGTTTTCTGTTAAGTTTCTGTTTTGACAAACTCTCAATTTTGGTAAGGCATAAAGACACCAACTGAATTCCTTGTGTTAAGAAAAACCACGAAAATGATTCAACTTGAGGCATTTAAGCAATCACACTGAAAGGTTCAAATCCAGCTAGTTTCAGTCTCCAAAGTTCATCTTTCTCATTTTTCTGGGGGGGGGAAAAAAAGTGGCAGACAATATACCAGGCTCTGAGCCTTTGTTTGTAATACATAATGAAAATGCCTGAAGCTGAGGAAGAAGAAGAAAAAAAGGCAAATTGCTGAATACAGAGCTCCTGTCCCATCACATCCTCGCTTGCCTGCTTGTGCTTCACTTTCTGTACAAAGTTATTCCACAAAAAAAGGGCATTTACCCCTTTTCTAAGTGGAATCTTCATGACGGGAGAGGGCCAGGAAGACCCCCACTAAGTGAGCAGAGACTGTCAGGAGCTGTTTGGGTGTGTAGTGTGTGTGTAGTGTGTGAGTAGTGTGTGTGTAGTGTGTGAGTAGTGTGTGTGTGTGTGCATAGTGTGTGTGTGTGTGCTGAGGAGGCACTTTGCTGGATGCCCAGCAGTCAAACTTTGCCCGGACTAAAGTTTATTGTAAACCTATTGCAACTGGAAAGACATTTTTGCTTGAGATTAGTGTGAGATCTTTTGGGGTTTTTTTCTTGTCTTTTATAACTGTCCTGTGAGATTTTGAAAATTGTGTCGAAATCCTCATTCTGGGGTTGAATGAAGCAGCTGATTTTATCACTTCCCACGAATAGTAGGGAGAATATGAGGAGAATAATGAGCTTGCAAAAGCACAAAACTTACTATGTGCAGGTGTTCTATTTTTTTAGTGTCTTTTGCTAACAAACGTTTCTCTAATGCCTCTAATCATCACCCATACTGCAGCTGCTTAGTTAGAGCAGGGGACCTTCTAGTTAGATTTGAGGGACCGAGAGTAACTTGTCCACATGCTGAGGAGTTTGGGGATGAGGTTATAATCAGTCACCAGCAAGGAAAGCTGCATAACCTGCAAAGAAGAGGGTGTCATGGGGCCTTTGCTAAAGAGGCTTCCAGCTGCCCGAGAGGACAGTTACTGCAGCAAGGCAATTGCTCCCACCTTTAAAACACTTATTCTTTTCTATCTTTTTCTCTTCCTAAATATGCCACCAAGTTCCTACATGCAGCTTGTTCTCGTTAGCTGAAAAGCGTCACCTCCCAGAGGCGTTCGGTCATGGCACCCCGCCAACCCACATACTGCTGACAGGTTCCCGAGGCTGCATCTGAAGGGCATGCCGTGAGTGCCAGGAGAAGGCTCTCCAAACCTCACCAGACCTCTTTCATCCGCTTTTTGGGGCGGCAGAGATGTGACTGTTGATACGTTTGGGGCAGATGTTGTGGGGAAGTGCATTCACAAGTCTGGCAAAGCATAAGAGAGGGAAGGTTGTGTTGATGCACCTTGTCCAGCCTGGCTATGGCTCTTTGTAGACCTTGTGTTCATACACAAGCTTTCACTAATTAGCTTTTCTGCATTGGATGCCGGTCTGGTTTATTTAGTACCATCATGGAAAACACGATCAATAATAACATTATCCGAAGCGTGTTCCCGTGCAACTTGTGCAGCCCCATGCAATGGTCTGGAGATCCTCCAAGAGGACTTCCTCTGGGAGCCGGCTCTGCGGCCAAATAGTTTTCACTGTTATGAAACGTTTCCTGAACCGCTGCGTGTTTGTCCCTGAGGGGACACCCTCACCATTTCCTTTTCGGCTGGTATCTGCCCCCTTCACATGCTTCAGATGGTTCCCTGGGCATCCTCAGGCCTGGCCATTTGGTGACATGCTTATGCTGTTTGCAGTTGTGGAAGGATGGGTCCTAAGTTCATATTTAGGTCACTAAACAAAAAACTTTTTGATTAGTACTGGTGCTGTGATGAAGGTTCCTGCTGATGGATGTAATCACATGCCACATGTAATGACATACCACCAAATTCTGCATTTCTGAGGAGTATATTTATCTCCTCACAGAAGCACGAGTCCCGTTGCTGTATTTCTTCCTTCTGATGCAACACCATCAGAGCAGAGAAGGGAAGCAGAGTGAGCCAATAGGTTATCAAAAGCCATTAGGGGTCACGAAATAAACTTCCTCATACGTGCCCTACAATTCCATGCAGTCTGCGCTGTTGCTGAAGAGCAGGATTTATTTTTAATAGCAACTAGAGGATGAAGTATGAAAGGGTGGTATCATGGGATATCATTTAAGGAGAAAGCTTTGCATGGTCAGAACATGATAAACCAGAGCAGAGATGTACTTGCCCTGACCGAGGGGCTGAAATCCCGAATCCTGGTGGTAACAAGGCATTTCCTCTGCTTCCCATCAGTGGCAGACAAAGGGTAGCACAAGTCCCAGTCCATAGCACAACACACTATATTGCCTCTGCACGTGTTGTTCAGTGAGCTCTTCCCTTGAATGCACTAAGATTACCAGGCTTTTCTTTTTTTTTTTTCCTATGTTGGGTTTTTTTGGTGTTTTTACTTCATATTGTCAAATAAAAACAGAAAAACAGTGAAAAATGGTGAGAGAATGGGATATCATTTAGGCTAAGACGTTTTCACTAATTAACTTAATTCCTTTGAAAATATGGGGGAGGGGGTAAGTACCCCTGAGACAATGTTAGTTCCTGAAGAAGAATAAGATATTTCAAGAAATAACCAAACCAAAACAAAAAGTGTGAGAAAGACCTGTTGCCATGGTAACAATGTGTATCAAACTGATGTCAAACATTCTGTGAAATAATCTCACCAAGTTGTAAGATACGATGATGAAGCAGGCTACAAAAGGAGTCTGACAGGGTTTTATTTCTACTATTTTTTATATACCTGTTTGCCTGTGTGGTATACATATATCACACCCACACTACCACCCACAGCACACAGCTGTCCCTCTGAACTGTCTTAGCTAGACTCCAGAAATTCAGGGGATGATGGGGGAGGAAGGACAAGGAGAAGAAAAAAAAAAAAAAGAAAATAGCATTCAGATTTGGAAAGAAAGAAATAACACTGCATCTTTTCAGTACCAGGTGGACATTAGTTGAATGGGCCAGATTAAATTCTCACCTCAGTTATTTGCTGCACAGGTTTCAGTAGTGCAATTCCAGATTTGTGCCAGTGGAACTGAGATCAGAATAAGCCTAGTATTTTCTATGTTAATATCTTATTATTTCATTTCTGTGCTCTGCAAGTGTCAATGCACGGACATTAATCAGTCTGAAGAAACAGGGTTGGGGATGCTGTGTGAAACTAAGTCATGGAATCACAGATATTTGTGGTTGGCAGGGACCTCTGGAGGTCACCTTGTCCATCACCCCTGCTCAAGCAGGGCCACGCAGAGCTGGTTGCCCAGGTCTGTGTCCGGATAACATTGGAATACCTGCAAGGATGGAGACTCCATCCTTGGGCAACCTGTGCCAGTGCTCAGTCACCTTCACTGTAAAAACACTTTTCCTGATGTTCAGAGGGACCCTCCTGTGTTTCAGTCTGTGCCCATTGCCTCTTGTCCCATCACTGGGCACCACTGGAAAGAAGCTGGCTCCATCCTCTTGGCATTCTTCCTCCAGGTATTTACAGACATTAATGAGACCCCCCTGAGCCTTCTCTTCTCCAGGCTGAACAGTCCCAGCTCTCTCAGCCTTTCCTCACAAGAGATGTGCTTCAGTCCGCTCATCAGCTTTGTGCCCCTTCATAGAATCATAGAATCATAGAATCATAGAATCATTCAGGTTGGAAAAGACCTTCAGGATCATCGAGTCCAACCATCATCTG
>JANXJC010000055.1:44682918-44710736 GCA_027564655.1 Leptodon cayanensis
GACCAGGTTGCTCCAAGCCCCATCCAACCTGGCCTTGAACACTGCCAGGGATGGGGCAGCCACAGCTTCTCTGGGCAGGTACAGAAACCAGCACCAACTTCATGAAGACAAACCAGGAGCTGGAGGCGGGTTGTAAATAGTGAGGCTGTTTAGGAACTAGCTGTGATTTTATGAGCAAATCAAACAGAATCTGTCTCTCATTTTGCTACACCTGGCTGGGTCTCTTTCAGGGGCTTTTTCATGCTCCTGTAAGAAGGCATCCCTGAGGTCACAGGGGTGATGTAGGCATCCAGGGGATCCTGGCACGGGTACAACTATGTCCTATACTGGGGGGAAGGAGGAAGAGCCTCTGTGTCTGCATCTGTCAGGGCATCACATCCCACCAAGCAGAAGACAGAAAACATAGAAAGGGAAGCATGTTCCCTTTTTCTCCTTCCACAGTGAGTAAATCCATGCTTCCCTGCAGTGAGCCAAGTGAGTATTTTGTCAAAGCTCCTAGGTTTTGATTTAACATGAGAGGCTGTGTCAGATCTCAAAGTAAAGCAGAATAACCCCAATGTAGCGTCAGTAAAGAACCAGCACCAAAGTAGAGCCTTGCACTGGCAGAAAGCATAACTGCTCAGCCGTGTGATAGCAGGTGCTTTCTGTTGAAGTAGGTTCTGTTTGGTGCAGTTTGACATAACACTTGAGACCACACAAATCCTTGTTCTCCACATTCCCAGTACTGTATTCAGTTTAGTTTCTATTAACAAGATAAAAGACAGCCACTGGCTTGAGTCAGCTGGGAGTAAAGCCTAAATGCCTGTCCCAATCCTCAGGCATGCTGCTGAGTGCCGAGATGAAGCTGAGTAGTCCTGGGAAACAAGGATAAGGATTTGGGGGCTCTTAGGTCTGTTCCAGACTTAGCAGATGAGTCTGGGTGAGAATCATCAGTTTGCATCGTGCAAGTTAGTCACCCTCAGATAGCTTTAACATCAATGAAAGCTGTATAGACATAGTAGAGGGTGATACATCTCCTCTTAAACTGGGTTATCATCAGTCTGTTGGAAGAATTTTTCCCTGGAGACACCTTTTTCACTCTAATGGTAGGTCACAATGACTGGCTTAGAGTGAGACATCTCATTTTAGATTTCTAAGAGTTAAGGGAGATGAATACCCCCATGTAATCTCTCCTTGGTGCCATATCTGTAAAGGGAGAATAATGATTCTGTGCAACTCAGGGAAGCTTCATCAGTGAATGGTCGAAGGCACTAAGAAAGCCTCATGGGAGAATGTGAAATTCTTGATCATGATGTATGTCACCCCAATTTTCATAAAGCCAGATAAACCTTTGCTCCCGAGATTTGATCTCATCAGTAGATTTGCAAAGCAAGATACCCAAGGATTGCAGTGAGCAGGAGTGCTTGGCCAGGAGAGCAGGACTGCTGAGCAGCCATGCTGTGGTGCATCGTTCAAAGCCAGCCTGGAGGGACAGAAACTTATAGTCAGATCAATGGTCGGAGGTGGCAGGGAACTTGCAGAGCAGCTCTTCTCCAGCCAGTCCCTACCTCTGCTAACACTGCTCCCTGGAGCCTGCCTTGAGGAGAGTCTTCAAGTCCTGCTTTAATTACGACCTCGACTTAGGAGCTCACTTAGCCCTCAGTTTGCCCTTGTTGGGACATCATCCCTCCGTTCTTGAACTGGTGGAGGACAACCGCAGCAGCTCATCTGTCCCTTCACCAGTCTGCTTACCCACTCCTATTGCTGCCAGGGGTTTCTGCCCCTCAGCTAGAGAGCAGTGCATTTGGTGTATTATTTGGTGCATTTTGTCGGGGAAGTGGAGCAGAGAGTACAGCTGGCCGGACCCACTGAAGGCGAGTTGAGTTGCAGTGGGACAAGGAGGCAGCCCTGTTCTTGGCCAGACGTGCCTTGCTTCAGCTGTCTTCTGCCCACGACAGCCTGCAAGGTGATTTCACTAACGTCTTCCCTTGGAGGATACAGCTGGAAGTTTTCTGACTTTAGAGCCATTGTTGTTTATGCCGTTGTCAATGCAGAGAGGCAGGGATAGTGGATGAAGCCCAAGGGAAACCCTTTGCTAATATCCTACCCTGAAAAGATGGGAAGGTCAGAACTAGTTTCCCTGCATCTGCCAGAGTCACCCTCCTTTCCCATCCCTCCCCCTGCTCTGGGGACAGACAAACTACCCATGCCAGAGGCAAGCTAGTCCCAGGGTTCATCAAAATGTTTCTGAAGAAGAAATTTTCTTCTGCAAGAAGCCAGATTGCACAAACAGGCAGATGTTTGCAAGTGAATGCCCCAAGGAAGATTAAAATCCCAAGACACATTTTTTTCGAAGCTCAGATCTCAACTGCTGTCAGGATGTTCGGATCTCTCACTGGAGACAAATATATAGAAATGATCAGCAGAGACAATAAGAGGTGGAAATTTCCAAATAATGCCTTCCTTCATGATAAGAGATGAAGTTTGTTTATAGGGAACCACAAAGGAATGATCCTCGTTCATCAAGAGTGCAGCAGTGCTCTGAAATCCCACCAGAGACTGGGGCCTTGATATCTATAGAAGCAATGAAAGTCTGCTCCTATTCTGAGAACAGATAGATAAAATATTGTCTTCAAGAAGAGAAAAGGACCTTGCTGCACTCCTGCATCTGATTTGTGTCAGACAGGGGGGACAACCCACCTCTGCCATCCAAGATAGCTACAGCCAGTTGTGTCTCTTTTTGATAAACCTCTTTTACTTCTATCATGCTTGTTTGTTCAAGACAACACCTCAGCTTTTCTTTGCTCTAGGGGAGTTCTAGGACACATTTCAAAGCATTTATACTGAACCATCTCTTCTTTGTAACCTTCTACCCAGAGAATTATCTGTCAATAGATCTCTGCAACTCAGCAGGCTGAAACACCTTTCCAGTCTCCAAGGTTTACCTCCAGATTGGGCTTTGCAGTGTGTCCTGACATCCAGGAAACCAAGGTTGGAATAAGTGGCCAAGGGCTTCTCCTAAAGACCTGTAAGATCCTTGTAAAGTCACAGTTCTCTTCTCCCATCATCCACAAAAGTGGGATGACTTATACAGACCTTACAGACAGATCAACAGGTAAGCAGGTACAGATTTACTAGGTTGCTATGTTCATCCCTCCTCCCGGGAAATCATTCAGGTTTGTGCATACAACTAATACACAATCATCCTTGTACCCTAACACACAGCGTAAAACCAGCATTTTTGTTATTTGCACATATACACTTGCAGTGCAGTTATATGACTTCCCCCAATTCCTCAGTCCCAAGAGCCAAACAGAGTTGATTTTCCCACCAGCTGCATGGGCTGTCTGTGCAAGAGAAGTACAGTAGTGCCATACTGATGTAGACCCATGGACATCTCACGACAGAGGATGTTCTTTTCCAACACGAGCATGAAAATAAAACTGTGCAGTCCCCTTTTGGCCCTCCTTTCCCCCAAGTGCATTTGGGACACAGGCCCTTATTTGGGGCTGGTTTTGAGTTTCAGAGCGCCCTGGCTCTAAGTAGTTGCCACCTTAGCTAGCACATCTCGTGCTGATGGATGTGAGTATCGAGAAGTCCTGAACTTGGCACAGTTGCTTTCGATTCTTCTATTCCGTGACAATCTCAGTCTATCCCCACAGAAAAACGGGTACAGGTGTTAAAGTTAGAAATTATCCTCTCCCTATTTGCAGGTGCTACAAATCTTTCATCTGCAGAAGTTCTCCACTTCTGTCATTTCCACAGGTTTCGGAGTTCTTCAACTTCTGTGCATTTCTTTTTTGTACCTGATGCTCCTATCCCTCCAGAATTGCAAAGCTTTCCCATGGCTTCAGGCAGAAGAAATTGCAAAAATATTTTACTGAGCCTCTGAGGGGACTGGCAAAAATTGTATCCAACCAAGATGGCTTCATAAACAGGGTCAGAGAACAGTTGTACCCGATAAGCTGGCCTTGGTGTAACTATTTATTTCAGCACATATGAGCCTGCAATTTTAGTTATGTAGTCATTACGCAAAGGACTGCATGAGACCTTGATGACTCACACTCAGTACTTTCAATCACGCCATGAGCTAATCTCTTCATACCGTTGCCTAAACAAAACTAGTTTTCATTTCACTACATATAATGCAATTCATTAATGTCACTAGACCACACATTGGCTGAGGAAACAGCTCCCTTGGATTTTTGGAAGGGACCCTGGACTGCAGTCCTCGGCCTGTCTGTCTACCTGTTGTCTTTCCAAACAAGCCTGGGATAGGCAACCCAGCCAAGCAATCAAGTGCCCAGTTACTGGGGCGAGACTGCCTGGAGCCTTACATGAAATATGCTTGGGAGGAGTCTGAAGCTCGAAGCCAAGGCTGGGTAGGGAAAAAAAGAAAAAGGTCCTATTTTGGGTGCTCTTGTTGAACATTCCACTTGAAGGAATTTCCTCCTTTTAAGAAGGAACGCAAAATGGTCAGACACCACTAAACTGACAATTTTATAATTTGATTTTTTCGTGTGGTCTATTTATAACCATAAATCTGCATGGAAGGTCAGGTGACAAGGAATGTCCTAAGGGCAACTCTTAACCATATCATCCTTGTGCATTTTCTTCCTTAAGAAAACAAGGTATAACAACCTTGGTAGGCAGGGATGGAGCTTTAGGTTCTTATTTTCTGTACCTATTATAAGAACTTCCTTAGAGGTTTTCAAATGTAATCTCTGAGGTGGAAAGGAAAAAAGAAAGAAAACAAGGAAAAAAAAAACACAACAAAAACCAAGCCTCCAGGACAATAGCAGCTCCTACTGCTGCAGGTCATTATCTTCCTGGGATCATCAGTGTTTTCTGAAATGCTAAACTGTGTGTGGCTTAGGTTTCACACAGCAGTTTTCAGCACCATCACATCAGAGCAGCAAAGTAACCACAAGACCTTTGCAAAGCCCTTGCTATTTCACCTTTTATAATAAATAAAATAAGGCAAGACTAGTCTGAGAACCTACTGCCCCAAAACAGGTGAGGTTTATAGTTTCCCCAGTATTATATGGAAGACTTTTAGTTGGCATAGGCTGAAGACGTGTGAGGAAACATATTAAAAATTAAACAGTTTGGTCAATCATCAGTTGTGTCCTGGCTTTATTAGTGGAGATGCAGCAACAGGATGATGTGAAAGTTTCTGATTTTCTCTGTGCCCACTAAAAAAAACAACTCTTTTTGTCACCAAACTGACTTGCAGAGGGTAGTTTCAGTTACAAACTCAGTCATCACTGAAGATGGATAGTTTGCTTAATCCTCTGCCTTCCCAGTCCACATCAACAAAGTGAAAGCAATGGTACTTATCTTCTTTCCTTTGCCTCTGGATGTCTCAGGCTTTTAACACCTCAATGCAGTGCAAATCATTACCCCTCAGAGCAGGGGGTAATTTTCTCTGCTAATAATGGTCTTATCTTCTCCCTTCTTGCACCCTTTTTTTGGTTGTCTGGCTCCTGGGGGTGAGGAGTGCTCATCTTTTCCCAAATCTGCCCTGTGCTACAGAAGACAGGCTTGGGTTTATGGAACCATTTTCATTCAACGTGACAGTCCTTCCACATCTCTGGTATAATGTTCTCTGGGATCACGATCATCTCTGATCATCTCAGAGATCGCCTCTGGAATGATCTTTTGGTGATCAGTAAAACCTCTGAGCTTTGCCTGTCTTCGGACTTTCTCATTCCCTTCCACCAGCCTGTTTGCCCCTTGTGTTCGTATTGGCCTTTGCTGAAACTTTTAACAATATCATTGTTAAAGCCTCTGCTTTTTGTCCCTGCATCCTCTGCAGGGTCTGGTTCCCCTGACACCTGGGACTAGTCAACTCAGGATCCTGTGTCATCAGCTGGATCTCCAGCTTTCTACTGAAACGGTCTAAAAAACCATCAGACCTTGCCTTGCATGTGCATGATGTAAAAGCAAGCTAAGTGTTAAACATTTATTGCTCCATGAGGCCATGAAGAGCTGGACTTCCCCACTTAAACAGTCAGGGAGAACTTTTCCATATCTTTTTATAACTACCTACTCTGCAATTTAACATGACTGCTTAATGCGTTCAAAATTGCACCTTTTTTCCCTTGTAGAAGAAAATGCCAAATGGTCAGCTTCCATTCCATTTCCCGCTTTGAATAAGAAATTGCTCCCTAAGTAGCCTTCTCCAAGCAATCAGGGCTGAAAATAAATGGCATACTCCCTAAGGGTCTATCTCATGTGGAGAAATGAAACTCCATGCAGGAATTCCTGTCCTGTCTTACCAATATTCAGGAAACAGATTGATCTCTGGCAGCTGCACAAGGTTACCAAATGCTTGCAGAAGCAGAGAAGTGGCAATACAGCTTCAAATGCTGTTTTGCTCTGGGAATCCAGTGCTAATGACTCCCTGATGGAGCCAGATGGGTTGGTGATCACTCAAGCAACTTCACGTCCACTCTCCTGTGTGCGGATATCCAAGGTTTTGACCTTGTTTCCAGTGGATGTTGTGCATACCTCCTCTAAACTGCTTGAGATCCTGATGAATAAGGTTCCTTACTCTGTAAATACTCTTATGGCAGTCCATATCTGCACGTCAAAGGGTGAAGGTTCTCCATAAACACGGATGTCCTCAGTGCTGGATTGAAGAAAGAGACCATCACTTTCTCGGGGTTGTTTCAGGGATGATCTCTGGTCCAACAAGTCCTTTTGTTGTAGCAGAACTGCTCTTACTACACCTGAAATGCACCCGTTGGTGTTCAAACAGTGGCACTCCAATCCAGACCCCAGTCCAAGACTGGGCGCAGAACCAGTAATCCTGTCCCCAGGATCTTGGGTACTTCCTAACTGAGCACACCCCAAGCAGCAAAGGGTTTCCAGCACTGCCTTTCCATGGTCTTTATTTTCTTGTGAAGATCAAGCACTGTGAAATTAACTGATGATGTGAAAACAAAAGAAGTAGCAAAACATCGATAAAATACCCAATCTGTGAAACGACGAAGAGAATGTAACACAAACAACACAGGGAAGATTGAGCATGGGTGAAAGAGAAGGATAGGAAACCAACACAGGCAAGATCTGTCTGGTTTCCCAGTTACTAATGGTTTGCATAGTTTTGAAAATTATCACAAAATGAACTACTGTGTGATTAACAGTGATTCCTGCATATCTCCACATGCATACATTTTCATTCCCAAGTGACAACACCCCACTTCTAACACACAGCTTTTGCAGACCAGTACCTATGTAGCCAAACATACAACGCATCAGGGTTTCCTCCATAGACAGTAGGTTTTGCTGTCATCAGAAATCACAGTACCTTATTGGTCTACTGAAACATCCAATAAATTATCCCATTTTGTCCTATGTGAACTACCTCTTATGAATGCTTTCACACTGTTATAACTTGTTTAGCACCACGCTGTATTGTAATCTTTTCAACCTGCAGCTCCTGAAAAAGTTAGCTCGCAAAAAACTGCAATAACTGAAAACAACTAGCGATAACTCAGTGTATGGGATGTGTGACTGGCAATAGTGTGATGCTCTTTGCAGTTCCACTGACTTTGACAGTCATATTTTTTTAATCCCAGGCACTGTTTGTGAAGAAGGAGAGTTCAAGGAACATCCACCAAAGAGATTAGGTTTCCACCCTAAGAAATAAGAGGTTTACCTAACAACATACTTCACGATGCAAAAAGTAAATAAAACAACAACACAATAAAACTGTGATATGGCCAATACATATAATATGCTGGCATGAAATGTGTGTGGGTACAAAATACAAGTGAAAATAAGATAGATACTTAAAATCGAAAAGAAAAAGTATTTCTAAGGATACTCGTAGATAATTCGTATACCAAGGCAGAAAACCCTGCTTTTCGGGGGTTTTCACACCTATTTATGTCAAAAGAAAACAATGTTGTGGATAGTCAATACAAACAGGCAAGCAGGTGGAAAGTTCTGCATGCAAGTTTCTCATCTGTCACAGGGGTGTGTGCTGCTGTTGGGCACAGATGGAGTGTGGCAGCTTGTATTCTCACCCACCCCCACGTCTTACATGGTTTGCCCAGAGGAGATAGAGAATAGTCAGGCACTAGCACACCTCTAACAGAATTCAGATTGTCTTGCAGCATTGTTGTAAATCCCCACGCTCTGGAGATCTCCAAGGAAGTATTACCTATATACCCTGTACACACTCAGTTCCTCTGCCTTTGTCAGGCATGCAGTAATCCCCATTTCTCTCTCTGGAAGCACCATAAAAGCAAGAATCCATCGCCAGCCAACTTTACCAGCATAAATTAAAACTTCATGTCAACCCTTCAGTCTTATGTGCTCTCTCCAGGAACTGGCAATGCACCCTCAGCATTGATCCACGAGGCTTTGGACTCATTCCTCCCACCTGCTTGTTGGGTACCACTCTGTCTGCGTAGTCCGACCACCCTGCTCAGAGGAGTATCTCTGCTAATTAGCTCCCACCCGCTTGCTCCAGTTGTTGGCTGGATGGTAGCTCACAGGAGCTCTACGTGCCGGCGCCAGATGGGAGAGTGAGTATTGCTGGGCAGAGGACTGGCTTCGTGGGAAGGCTATTCTTCACGTCCTCTCTCATTTTCAATGTCCCCGTTCATTGAGGGTGAGTTTTCTGACTGGCCTCGGAAGGGTGGAGGGGAAATCAGAGCTATTCCTTATCCCCATGGGACAGCCGCTGCAGGTATTGAAGTTAGTCTCGCTCTTGCCTTTAAATCCAGATGGTTTTAGGATTTAATTACTAAGTTGTTTGTGCCTTTTCTTTTTTTTTTCTCCATCTGAAAACCAAATCTGCACCAATGATACAAGGAATGCATAAAACATTTGATTTATACAGTTGTGGGATATAATCAGCAACACAAATGGAAGTGGTGACAGGGAAAACACTTCAAATGGAAACCAAAGCAAGCGCTGACAGAGCTTTCTTTGCACAAAGAATGACAGCTGCCATTATCAGTCTTATACTCAGATGAGCAGGATTCGTTGCAGCCCCTGGTTTAGGAAAGGATTGCAACAGGAACCCCTCTGGTTCAGGGAAAGGGAAGCAGCACATGAAAAATGTCTTTCAGCAGACAGAATTGACGTGCTCTTGTGATTAGACGCACTGTTAGGGAAATGCTAGGTGGTATACAAGCTTGATTTCAACTCTAGGTTGAGTCAACTCCTAATGATCACACAAAGGATATCCCATGTAAAAAAATCTGACAAGTTTTAGTAGGAAATGACTTTTTATTTTATTTTGGAACATTTGGCAAATGCACCCAAGATTTGCATTTGAACACCTCTTATGAATATTATTCTCTATAGGCAAGGATCTCTGGTGGCCCTTTGTTTTCCAAAATACTCCTCTGTTTCTTTGCCTCTCCCTACCAGAAGATAATACTTTGCCCTGGAGGCTGTAGGACATCATGGGAGATGCAGTCTGATTGTGAGGGCCAGAAAACATCAAGGAATTGCAGCAAGATGTACCTGAATAATGGCTCCTGGGAGGAACTGGAACAGTTTGTGGACACAGAAGAGTGTGGAAGCCATCAAAACAAAATTATTCATGTGATGTAAACCAAAGTGTTTCGATTCAGAATAGCTCAAAGACTGTATTAGCCCAGAAACAAGCAACCTCATGATGATACTCAGCTCCTCATTTCTATTTTGCATAAGCAGAGAGAACACGGCAATATGAAAGCAAGGAAAATGGTAACAAATTTTGCCTGTACACAAGCACTTCCCTTTGAAAATAAAAGCTGCCTTGAAGTTTAATGTTGGAGTTCAAAGGGTCCAGGCCAAATTCAGATCACCACGGATGATTAAGGATTTCTCTGGAAATTGGAAACACCAGTCTGTTGACATTCTTGTGTGTATTCAAGACTAGCAGATGCAAGAGAGGGGGAAGGTTACCTCTGGTGATATTTCATCCCAGGTACAGAAAAAAAATGACCCCAGAAAACATAACCCTGGCCTTTTTCTAAGAATTGCTACATATTTCTTGAAATATATACAAGAAATTGCATATTTCCCCCTCAGCCTGGGGGAGGAAACGGTGTGTAGACAAAGCAGTTTTGAAGCTGGTTCACTACCCCTGCCTGTAATTGCAGTACGGTTTAGGGGTTGGTGGGTTTTGGCTCTTATTTTAACCGTTGATGATGATCTTGCATGTTTTGGGACTGTTAACTGCAAATAGATGTGGGTTTATCAATGCTCCAGCAACGCTTTCTGCCATTTCAACTCCCTTGAAAACCAATGACTTGTCCTCCTACTTCATGAGTAATAGACTGGTTTTCCTTTACAGTTGGAAATCTTACAAGTAGAAATTTATCCTGAGGTGACAGGAAAGTTTTGGGTCATAGACAGAGTCCTCAGGACCCAAACATTATTGGAAAAACAGACTGAGATTTGCTCACCCTGAATGAAACCCACCTCTCCCCACAGCTGTCACCCCAAACATGCGTGGATGTAGTAGCTATTCGAGGAAAAACGAAGAGGGGTGATGAAGTAGAAATGCTGACACTCCAGCTCCAGGGAAGTGGCGAGACATCTCATTGAAAACCATCCCTGCACATTTTCTGGTATACACCCAAACGTTTGCCTAGAAGACTCTCCAGCTAGCCTTGCCTCCCATTCAACACTAATGCTGGTTTTCAAAGGGGTTGGTTTAGAAGTGGGGAGGCAAAGAGGAGTTTTTCTGGAAATTTGTTTTGGACTCTAAATGGCTGATGAACCTTCTGAAAATCTTGCTTTGATGGTAGGTGATGAGCAGGTGAGCGTTTGGCTAAGAGCTTTAGAAAAATGAAGACTGTGATGCTGAATAATAGATGGGAAAGATCTGATCTCTTACTGATGTTCCCCCTCAGCACTGCAAAATTGCTCCCAGCAACGTATTTTCCAGAATCCATCTCCATGTTAGACAAAGGCTCGTGCATCCAGTCTGTGCAGTGAGAGAAAGATGAGAGAAGAAACAGCATCCTGCTTCTTGGGCAAAAGGCTTCTTAATGAGCACCGTCTGAAATACTACAAGGACAGGTAGTTGTTTTCCTTCTTGCACTTGCTTGTGAAGTCCAAGCTGTGAGACTCGTACTGCGAGGCACTGCTTGGTGGTCCACCACAGGACAGCGGCAGTGGTATTTTGGGCAAAGTAATGGTAGAAGTGCAGGCAATGACCACAGGGCATAGAAAAGGCAAGGTGTGCAAGTGTTTGCAATGGTTTTTTTATTAGGTCAGTTAGTGCAGCTGAAAAAGAAAGAAAGAAACAAACAAACAAAACATGTTTGGGGCTAATAGTCCATTTTCCAGGTCCTGAAAGCTTCTTTCTCATTAAACTATCCGGTAATAGCTGAGCCTGGGGAAAGATGCTATCTCTTACAAGAGCCACAGCCTAAGGAAATAAGATTCTTTGTTTAGGACTTGATAATCTGCCTTCTTTTCAACTACAGTCCCCTGTACCCTTCATTTATTAAATTCTGTTCTGAAACTTAATTGGGGTAGAAATCCCCAAGTATATATATTGTTTTGCAATTACTGAGATTGGCTGAAGTTCTTCCCAATAGGGGCACTGAACACTGAAATCCTAGGAGCCAGACTCACCGTGCTTGGATGCTTAATGTACCTTCTGTACTTTTTTGTGTTTGCACCAGAAAAACGGGGAATGCTGCTACATGTCAAGGCCCTTGCTGGACCAGCTTCTGCTCAGAGCCTCCTTGGTAAAAGCACAGAGTAATATCAGCTCCACAAGTGCAGCTGTTTTGCAGCGGTGTAAATGAGATTGGGATTTGCTCCAGGTGCAAAGCACTGGAGACTCTGACACAGAGAGCAGAGCCAGGGACTTCTGTACCCTTTCTTACTCTGCCTGTGCTGCTCGTTACTTTGACCCGCTGAGGTCAGTGCTGATTTATGGCATAAGGCATGAAAAGAAAAGTGGAGGAGAAAAAGCAAGCATCAGGTGCCCCTGAGAGAGCAGATTTCCTTTGTGATAGAGCAAATTATTCACTTCATTGCAGGGTCTGAGTAATTCACCCCCTGGATCTGACAGTACTTCTTGATCTAAATGAAGATCAAAACGAGAACATTGAATGTGTTCTTATATTAGTAGAGAGAAGGTATTGACCCTATCCTTTAACTCTCTGAAGATGTATAACCAGGTTCTGGAGTTAAAACAAGAGCTTTTGCATGAGAACTAAGGTTTGGTTTCTTTTTTATAATAGCAGGAGTTAAAGAGACATTTTGAAGGGCTATGGCAGATAGCCTCTTCATTCCTGAAGTCTTACTATCATGCCTGAATGACATGGCTGAAAGTACTTGCTTAAGAGAACAAATGTCTGGACTCAGTTCAAAAGTCAACAGAGGAAGTCCTTTCTCTGCTGTTAGCTAGAAATTAAGTTAGACATGATATTGCCTCTTGTGATTAAATACTGCAAAATTGCCTGTATGTTTGGGGTAAACAGTCACACACTTGCTCTGCCACTAGTCCAGGCTGATGAGGCGTGAGTCGTCTACCTTCCCAACGCTGTTCAGCCATACTAGCACGAAATGATGCTCGTGCTGAAATGCCCCATCCTCCACAGAGACGTATGAACAGCATCAGAGTCCCACCAGCTTTATTCAAGAGTAGGTGATGGGGAGGCAATTTCCTCCCCCTAAGCACATATGCAGTATCATTAGGCTATTAATAGGAACTCCAGGGCTTCAAAGTAACAACAGATACTTTAATAAACTTATCAGTTGCCTTCAGGCTGTTGTCTACAAATCCCAGGGGGAAATGTGGTCTCTGGACTGCCTCTGAGCCCATGAAAAGTAATTAAGAAATCAAAACTATTGTCAGCAAGCTTAAGTTTGCTATTCAGGGATCTACGACTCGGCAGCAAACACTGAGATACCTGCAAACCAAAAAAAAGTTGAGAACTTCTGCACTAGGGAAAGTGCAGAAATTACGGAAGCCAACATTACCCTCTGTTGAACTGTTGATTTGAATATCTTAACAAGAATATTGCAGGGGATGGTGCATTTCTTCCTCCCAGAGCAGGATAGCTGCACTGCTGCAACTCTTGACATCTATGGACAAGCTCAGGCTTTTACCCACTGTGACATTCTGTGAAAAATGCCAAGCACTTTGTTTTTTCCTTGGTGGTGTGAAAAATCTCCAGCAGAAATGATAGATGTGGGATTCAGATGTCTATTGCTATTGAGTGCTTTCCAGTGTCATTTACAGCCTGCGCTGATTTTCACGGGCTACCTGCTATCAGATGTGTGTTTGCTTCTTGCTCTGTCTGTTACTGTTTTGTCTTTACCTTGTAACTGAAATGTCATCCCCTTTCACGCAGAAGTAGTTTTCTTGCTCTCTTGTGCATGAAAGATTTTGCTGCTGGAACAGAGAATTTCCCTCCACTGCCACCGCCCATAAATTTCTTTCACTCGTGTAGGCTTGGGGTGTCTGTAAGATATTAAAATAATCCCCATTCATAAAAGGCAGATAGAAACCATTTTTATCTGAGCTGCAGAGAAGAGACCACTGCCCCGCACAACTGGGGGCTGAGGCTGTAGAGGACAGCCCCTGCTTGCAAAGCGTAAATGCACATTGCAAACTAAGCACGGGGCAAATGCTGCCTGCCTGGTTGCCCATTGCCTGTGTCACAGCACCTCGAGAGAGGCAGACACACACCCCCAGTCATGGAACCACCTGGGGACAGTAAAGTGAGAAACTTGTGAGAAGAACAGAATTGAGTATACTGGAGTGAGCGATGCAGACGGCTGAGCCTTCATGGGACCAGTCTTTGCAGAGACAGATCCTGACCATTGGACAGGCTTGCCTGAAATTCAGCATGCTCGAACCCTCTCGAAGCACAGGGGAACTGAAGGAGATGAAGTTGCTTCTGCCTAATGATGCCAACAGGCAAAGCCTGGGCTGCAATAACTGCTCTTTCTCTTTTTCAGCAAGCAGGGGAGGATGCTGTCTAACGCAGCTCCTCTGTGAGCTAAAATAAGAGACCATTCATCAACACCTGAATTCCTATAGTGGGTGAATTTTTGCGAACTAATAGTTGCTGCTCGCTTCTGTGTGCAGGAAAATTCCTGAACTAACAAAGAAAGTGGGCTGCAGACACAAGTTGGAGAGCAGCAGACATATTACAGTACAAGCCGTATATTCTGGTTTTCATTCTGCCCCTCTTCCCAGCTCAGCACCATTAATGTGAAAATAGTTAGACCCCTCCAAGTAAGGCACAGGGATACCTGGAGTTTTTCTTCATCAAGATAATGACCCTCAAAAAGGGAACCACCCCTGATGGACCATTAAATTTACCTCTAAAACATGGACTCACAATTTCTCAATCGGTTGGGGAAGGGGCCTGACTGAGAATGGGTCAAGCATGTAATACTGTCGTACATTGATAACCCTGGGGGGATGTTTCTTGAATAATTTTTTTCTTCCATAATTCCATCCACTTGCTTTCTGAAGCTGTGTAATTGTTGGGCATGCACAGCAACTTGCAGTGAGGGGTGCTGCAGGTGACAGGATGACTTGTGAAAAGGATTCTCCTTTTCTCTGTCTCCTTTCAGTTTCTTTTCACACTGTTGCCAAAAGAAAACTCTAATAATCCCTTCTTGGGCTTTTAAAGAACTTCTTTGTGTTAGATATGAGAACAAATTAATTCTTTATGCTTAGAAATGGGTGAAGCTTTAACTGCAGGTGACAGGATGACTTGTGAAAAGGATTCTCCTCTTCTCTGTCTCCTTTCAGTTTCTTTTCACACTTGCCAAAAAAAATATGCTAATAATCCCTTCTTGGGCCTTTAAAAAATTCTTCTTGTTAGATATGAGAAGAAATTAATTCTCTGTGCTTAGAAATGGGTGAAGTTTTAACTGTAATCTCACATCCAGTCTAGTGGACTTCTCTTTAAGAAAGTCAGAAATGAATTGAAGGAAGTCCAGGGTTCAGCAAGAGTGGCAGATGTATTAAAAAGTGACTTAATGAATCACTGAAAGAACTGAGCTTCTTTAGTCTAGAAATAAAAAGACTAAAAGGAGGATATAATGGTCTGCCCATCTGAAAAAATACTGCATATAAAAAGATGGATCATTGTTCTTTGTGTCTGGGAAATACCTTTTGGGGCTGGACACAAAGTAATTACTTTCCTTTGCAGGAAAGGAGATTTTGGTTAGAGATGAAGCCAATCTTCCTAACTATAAAGCTCTCAGCAAATGGGCTGGGAAGCAGGGGAATGCCCAAGTCCTGGTGAGTTTCAGGACTGGGACAGGAGCCCCACATGGACAGATGGACAGACCTCCTGTCTGCTGCCACTTCGCAGCCTGCCTGGCACCCACCATGCCTGCCACTCCAACTGCATTCAGAGAATGACCAGTATTTCATACTGTCACCTTAGCTTTCCCGTCAATCTTTCCCAAAATGGCTTGGGAAAAGCATTCTCTTTTTCCTCTCAAATATGCTGAGCAGCCTAAAGCACATTTTCCATCTCTGTGAGTTTCCCCCACTGCAACTGATGTGATCAAACCTCCATAGGTCACACTTACTGCTTCATTTGATGTGATGATGCAGCTTTTCCCAGCTGGTCTGTGCTTACCCACTGTACAGACACCAACAGTTGCAGACGGGTTGACTGACTTACTCGCTAAGTGGGGCATCACTGCATAAGACAATACAGTTACAATCCACATTTTCTTCCAACAGTAAGTTTTATCTTTCTGTATCATACATTTCCCATGCAAGGTGTGAGGTTCCTCTAGCATGTGATTCTTCATCTATTTGGCAGCCCTGGTGTGATAAGTTTTATCGACATTGCGAAGTAAATTCTGCCAAGGAGTGAACTTGAGGCCTGTTCTCCAGCTGCCCACACCACAAAATCATTAGTTTGATCCCTGGCTGGTTTGGACGACTCTAGCTCTCTGCAAGGCAAAGCCTGGTTTGGTAAGCAGTTCACTGCAAGGATCTCTCCCAGCAGGCAACATGAGTGAGACTAGATTTGGGGTTCATCTTCCTCCCTCTGTACAGTTTTCCAACACTACCACTTGGCTTTGTATCCTTAAATATCCCTGGAGACCCTCCGATGGCAATAACCCAGGTTATGAAATGCAGGCCCTCCACTTGGCATATTGATAAAAAATCCCCCCAAGAGCTTTGCAGTACAGACGAGGTCTGTTTAAAATGGGACTAACATGAAGAAGTGCAGACATGAAGTATGGTACACCACTTTGACTCAAGGTTTGGGATCGCTCCTTCGTCCTCTTCTATTTTCCAGCACGCACATAACCTTTGAGCTCCTGCTTTCTCCAGATAAATGTTAGTGAGAAGAGAATCAGATCCCTACATTTTCTTTCTGAACTTGTCTTTTTGATCAGATGTGCTTGTTTGTTTACTCAGAAAAAATATGGGGGATGAAAATGAGAGAAAATAGCCCCAAATGTTGATTTCATTACAAAATGCTTAGGCATGTGTCATTTTCACTTGCATTATGCATCCTCCTGTTGTCTTACAAGGAGGAAGAAGGGTTGTTTTTTTTTTTTTTTAAGCAAAAGTATGGAATCAGAACATTTTCCACCACTTCAGAAGGAAAAGAAATATTTGGAAAAAGAAAAAATCATGGGTTGTTTTTTTCCCCCACTTAATTTGTTTGGGAAAGAGGGTCAAGGTACAATGTCAGGTTTTCTTTGTGTTGAACACCAGGGTTTCACCAGTACAGGTTTAAAAATCCTGCAGCCTTGGTTGCCAAATGATGCTGCATCTGTGCTGAAGACACTGGCCTCCAGGCTCTGTTCCCCTTGCAGCCATGGTTCTCCAAACCCAACACAACCCATGCCTGCCCCAGATGCCTCCCTCCAGGCATCTCGCCTCCTCTCTGAGCCTTGCTGCCCCATGAACCAGCAATTCAATCCATTCATCTCTTCAAAAGGACGTTTTTCTCCTTTCCTTGATGCATCTTCTCAGGACAGAATTACAGGACAAACTGCTGCTTGGACTTGTGGTCCTTTCCCCAACATGGGGAAGGACTCAAAACTACACTAAACCAGTCTGGCATGGACTGCTGAGGCCTCCCCTTTGACTCAGAGTAGGTGTACCCCAACAGCTCCAGAGTTCCAGTATCTAAAGCAACCTCCATTTCGAGGTTGCATGACCATCAACTCAATTCCTATTGACGTGAGATGACATGGGCTACCTAGGATGGTACTTGTCACCCCTGCCTCCTTTGGGCTGGGATGAGGTTAGCCCTCTCCTGCTTTTCTTCATTTTCCTTGGATGAAGCAGCCAGACAGGACAGCTAGAGCCCCAGGTCTGACCCAGTCACGCAAAAGGAAGCCAGCTGGCCTGCTGAGTAGCATTTATCATCCATTGTTTGAGCAGATTTTCCCTGTCTGCAGGCAGAGATATGCAGGTTGGCATCCTCCCAGGGGCTGAGTTCAGTGCCTTCCCTACAGCTGGATCACCAGTGTAAAACACCATCTTCAGTTTCTCTCTGTTCTGAAGACCCGATTCTTCCCTCTCCCCATCCCTGCTTTCTGGTCTATCATCCAGCTCTGAACATGATGGAGGATTTCTCTCCCTGTCCATGTCAAAAAGGGTTTTAGCAGCACAAAACCAATTTACTTCTCTAATACGTTCCAGGCTACCTCTCTTATAACCTCCTGGAGGACTGTTATTTGCCCTCATAGGGGCTCTGGTTTTGGAAACCTCTTTGAGGGTGTGAGTAGCTTCACCTCCTTGCATTTCACCTCATTGGAACACAATTTGTTAATGTTCATCTCCAAAGTGTCGCTCCTCAGACTCAGCACAAAACCATGCTCTGTGCATGCTGATAGCACCAATGCAGCCGTGAGGTCATTAGCACCAGACTGTATCTGTTTCACACCATTTACAGAGCACCTTTAATCGTCTAGATAGTGACTAATTGTTCATATTTGGAGGAAATTGAAGCTTTCCACGCGACTGACAGCGTGCAAGGGGTAAGGGACTTTCTGTAGAGGAAAGGGAAAGAAAGACGCAAGCAGATCACAGCTACTGAGAAAACTCAGCTCATCACACCAGTGATCCATCCAGTCGCTGCGATGACTCCAGAAATGGTAAGGACCAGAGCCTTAAAAGAGAGGCTGATAAACAACGCTGAAGGTTACAGGAACGGCATGCCTGAGTTGATTTCTTGAAGCCTCAGACATTGTGACAAAACTTTTGCAGGGCTCTGTGAAGTCCCCAGACCTGTGGAAGGCCAGATGTTCAGTAATTATAACAATGTCTCGCAGACATATGAATCAGAATAGCTCCAGTGAGGCTATCACTCATTTGCCAAAGGAACAAATAAAATTAAGTCCATTTTAGTGGTATTGATTTGCAGTAGCCAGGGAGTTTCTGTTCACTGCTTTAGAAAAGAAGAGAAATCTTATAGCATGCCTGCAGAGTAAGGAAACTGAGAAATAAAGTCCTATGAGCCAGGCCTCTTGCTTTTTAGCCTACTTTCCTAAGGAAATAAGGTTGCACAGTCACACTGTGTTATGTTATCTGTCTTCCTGTGTCAGCCCTAAAACAATTTTAGCCGTTTTTACAGTGTTAACCAAATTTGACAAGCAGGGTAAAGTCTGAAAGATATTATGTCATATTGAAGATAAAATTTTCATAAAAATACTAGGTGGAAATGACCCCTGGTCCCTCTGTGATGTGACTGAGGGAGTCTGTAGCTTGTTTCATGTCAGATATTCTCCACTCAGAAGAGCTGGACAATATCTGGGCTCCCTCTTTGTATCTCTCTTTCATCTGAGCAAGATGCTCTCTAACCACACAACCAGTATTGCTCTTTAAGGAAAAAGAACTTTTATTTTCTGCTGATCCTTTTTAGCCCAGAATGGCAAAACGCTACAGACGCTATAATGTGAGCTAACGGCTAAGAAAAATTAAAGCGTAAGCAGAAGGAGAGTGTGGCTTTTATCTTAACCTTGTTATACATGCCGCTGTCTTTCTCAGCACTCCGCTCCCACTTGTCTGGCAAATTAAAAACACACAGAGATAAAATAAAAGGTTTCATTTCCAAAAGTTCCCTTTTTATTGTAAATGGTTTTCAAGCCCTTTCTGTTCTGCTGTGGATGGGACTCACAGTCACGCTTTCTTCCAAGCATGAAAGGACTTCAAATGTTCAAGAGCTGTGCTAAACATTTGCCAAATGATGCAGAAAATCAATAATACCATTTTGGAGAATCCCCAAAGCAGAACAATTCTGATAATGGCCAGGTCAGCACGCACAGTCCTTGCACCCTGGGATTGTCTCTGTTTTGCTTCTGGGTAAGCTGAGGTGCAGAAGCAGTCTGTGAATTTATTGCAGAATAAGCCAATACTCTTAAAATAGGACGTGTAGCTGTAACTGCCCTAATGGACGCTCTACCCTTTTTCAGAGCTGAGCCATAAGACTTCCTTCCCTTGCCGTGCTCTGCCCTGCACACCTCTGCTTGGAGATGCCATGGGGCTGAGCCAGGAGGCATCTGCCGTGAGCCATGCAGTCAAACAAACTCCCAGCCCAAATGTGATCAGCCAGCGCTGAGCACCCTGTTGCCCACAGATGCCAATTGCTGCATCGGTAGTAAAGAAGGAATAAACACAAAGTTCACATATTATTTCTATATTTTCAACATACACGGTGGAGAGTAAAAGGAGCCAGAGCCTGTTTTCTGGCTGCAAGGCGCACATTGTGTTCACACTTTTTTCTCCCCAAACAGGATTACCTTGTCTGTCCTACCGTTTGAGAATGGTCTTTAGCAGATGGCATCCCCTGAGTTTGTGCAGTCTAGGAAAGCACTAGTGCAGGACAGAATCACACCGAGGTGTACACGGTGGTGAGCCGGGGCTGGAGGCTGTGCCCTGGGACTCTTTAGGGACTCAGACCCATATAATCCACTGGTGAACGATAGCACGCCTAAACCAGCTCTTTGCACAGTGCAGGAAGGCACGAGCATGGACGAGCCGTGTCCTGGGGGCTGGAACAAGTCCTGGCTGCCTTCAGCCTGTGCTGGTGATGGACTCTTCAATGAGGAGCTTTTCATTAACTCTGACTTTGGCCCCAACACCTCTGCCGAGAAAAGGTGGCCAGCCCAAAATCGCAAAGGCAGGATTTGTCATTTAGGATGGACAATACACTGGCAGACAGCAGAACTTGCCCTGGGACTTTTATACGCCTCATTTCTACCTCTAGAGAGTACTGAAGTAAGGGAGAAAAAAGCAAATTGAAACCACATATTGTCTTTATTTTCTGTGTACAAGAGAGGAAAAATAACACAAATCACCAGTAAACCCAACATCTCTTCTGGGAGAAAATTCTATTGCATTTGTAAGAGACTGTTGACAGATAACTGGAAGCACTGAAAGCGTTGTTTCGTTCGAGCTGCCCCCTCTCTATTTATAACCATTGACAATGCTGGGGTGTTGGAGGCAGATTGAATGGGAGGCACAAAAGTGACAACTGGAGTTTTAAAGCAAACGAAAGTGTATTTAAGATGGGGATGGGTTGTTCCCCATGCTCTGCTTTAACTGCCCCTGAATGCTTCTCTGAAGTCAGGCAAAGTGACCTTGTGTGTCAAATCTCGCTTTGATTTTCTTTACTGCGTCCCCCATGGCCAGCTAAGTTGGGCAATCATTGCCACAGTGTTAAATAAGCAGAAAAGCCCCCCCTCAGATATCTGTCAGCAGTAGGCTAAAAATAAAATAAAATAGGCAACTGTACTATTGTACCATACAGCCAAAAATTAGTTAGCATCCAAATGCCAAAATTATTCTTTGCCCTGTGTTGCAAAGGAACTCATGGGAGAAATGTGCAATGGCCCCTCACAATCTTTATGGTCCATGAAACATTTGTTGTGACTACTTCGGGCGAGCAGTCGTCTCCCCAGGGTCTGTGCATATGTGCAAAAGCAAGCTAATTTTCAAGCTACCTTGCCCAAATTCTGCTGCCATTTCCAGGGCTGCAGCTCCCCTTGATGAGTCCCTGCTCATGGGCAGAACCTGGCAGGACACGGAGATCGTTGCACCATAGGACACCGGTGACACAAAGGTTTTTTGGATGTGACTATGGGACTGCTAATCACCAAGTGCCAGAAGGGCCTTTCCAGCATGGCAAATGACAATTTTTATGCCAATGTGTTATGAAGCATTTATTCATAAAGTATTCTGGGGGATAAAAGGATATTTTTTGCTTTCTCAAACGGTGGAACAGAGTGGGCAGTGCATTGTACAAGAGACTCAGTTCTATTTCCAGCTCTGACGATGGCATACAATACATGACTGGAGCAATTCACTTCACCTACCGTTAAATGAGGTAAGGAATCTAGCTTTACTTACTTAAAAAATTATTTTGAGATCCAGCGATTAAAAAAAATAGTTCAATAAAAAAACCCCAGTATTACTAAAGCAAGCTGCTTTAAAGCATTCTGTGGGTGAATGTTCCTCAGAGGCAGCAAGAAAGAGCAAAAGAGGCAGTGACAGCTTTTAACAACATATAAATGCCATCTCTAGCTTTTCCCCTGCTTTTCTTACTCAGTTCTCCCCTAAATTTCTGCTTTTCCCACAGAAAACTCCCAAGGTGTGACTTTGCCCACAAGCAGACATTTTTATTTGAAACCAGGGGCAAGAGTTAATCTGACTTTTGGAAAGCACAAGACTTTTGCGGAGGATCAAACAAAAAATACGTGAAAAGCAATCTCTCTCCACTTTCTTACTGAAGGAGACGTGCTGGAGGCAGAAAGTGAAGCACAGCCTAGCAAGAGCCTTGGTGGAACCCTTTGCTGCATGTTCAGGTGACAGTAGCTTCAGGCTGGGCTGAATTTTGGGCAATTCTGCCTGTGCAGGCTGTGATGGAGGGGGAAGGGGATGGTGGAGAAGAGGGAGAGGGACGTCAGGATGTTCTCATAGGAACTCCAGGCAGGAAGGGACCTCTGGGGTCGTGGAGTCTTGCCCCAGGTCTCACGTCCCACCACATCCTTTAAACCCCGTAGTCAACCCTGCAAGCTCCGCATCCCTGAATGATTCTATGACTCTACGATCAGCCTCAGCTACCTTAGCCTAGGGAGGTATTACAATGCAGACATCAGAAGTAAATGTGCTGGTACAGCCACTTTCCTGTAAAATAGTTGATATGTAAGAGCTGAAGCAATTAAGCTCCTTGACTTGTTTGTTTGGGTTTTTTTTCTCTTTATTTTCTTCCTTTAGAAATCCAGCCAAAAGGCTCTATATCAATCAATAGCCGTAAGGAGGCTCTCACTCACAAGGAAATGCTGAACTTGAACTTGCATGCAAACACTGAAACCTGAAAGTGTAAATCCCAACATGTGCACACGTCCCAGCACGGACTTGCAGGAGCTCATTACCTGCTCTCTCTGGAATGATGCAGGGCAGCTTTCAAATCGGTTTCCTGCAGGTTTTGCCCTTTTTTTTTTTGCCATTTCAGAGTTTACCCAAATGGATAGTAAAAGAGTATTACGACTGTGCTTAAATAAAATTTTATGTAACAACTTTCTGAGCCTGTGCTTAGTTCAGGGACTCTTTGGGGGGCATTTTTGTTGCCTGGCCATTTCCCCATTTTGTCCTGAAAGGTTAAGATACCAGAGGGACAGTTGTGATTGTTAGGTTGGATGGCTGATGGAAGGGACAAAGAGCTTTGGACACATGTCAAAGCTTTCACAGGACTGGCTGTTCAAAACTATTTCAGGAGTAATCTTTATCAGCATATCTGAATAATTAGTCTCATTTTCCAGAGGATCACAGCTACAAACTACAGCTCAGTGCTTTGTGGCACATAGCCATTTTTCTAGCTTTTTAATGTAACCAGTCATTGACCCTTCAGGGGTCTGCTCAGAGCTGTTCTGCAGCCCAGGTAATTGGATCAAATCTCACTGTTCTGGATTCCTCTGGAAGTGCTACATGGGTGAACCTCTCCAAAACGGATTCCAGTGTGAATACCACGTCCTGGTGCTCAGCTGCTCCATGACGTTGAATGTGTGAACAGTTTAAAACAGCAAAATGAATGTTGTGTGCTGTGCTGTCTTTTAAAATGTACTTTTGCTGAAACAGAAGCATTTTGGTTGACAGGGCTGGAGCCTGAGATGTTTTATGTATCCACCAAACGTGTAGAGCACAAAGGGGTTGCTCTTCCATACAATGCTTGAACTTCAAGACTTGACATAATGCAGCCAACATTCAGCTTCATGGTCTCAGGCACCTCAAGGAGATTGTTGGTCCATATCCCAGGGAACCAAATTCTTTATATAGTTCACAGCCTAGCAGTGTGTCTCTGGCCCTGCTAGACCAAGTTGAGTTTTACCCATGTGCCTGAAGTGCCAAGGGCTTATAAAGCACATGTGAAGTCTCAGGGACTTTCCAGGTTCCACCTTGCTCCCAGAAACACTCAGGTCACCTGCAGCCAGGTAATTAGGCAGCTGAGACTCTTCACATGCGGGTTTGGTCACCATCATTTATGTGTATATTGCCCTATGCCGACTGCTGAAACACAGGCTTTGAGGGGTAAAAAATGGTGTACTCAGAAAGATGGGAATATTTATAAATTAAAACTGGATTTGTCAACTGATCTTTTCAGCCATCCATCCACCCACTGAAGAAATTTCCTTCCTGTCCGAAGTCAGGAGGGTCCAATATTGACTTTTGAGCTCCTCAGGGACCAGAACCCAATTTATTCAAAGCTCATCTTTGTGACTGCTAATTAAAATGCTTGCTAGGCTTATTAGCAACAAGAAGACAATTTGCAAAGAGAGGAAAGCAAGTCTTAGTCACGATGCCCTCTTCCATGGCTTCCACCATATGGAAAATACAATTCTCCTTCTTCTTCTGTGTGTCTTCCCACCTGGAAGCCCTGCAAGAACCCTGCCTCTCCCTGTCCACTCTGCAACGATTAGGAGGACTCTCATTTTCCAATTAGCTCTCTCTTCACTATAAGAGTTCATGAAAGATACTGCAACTCCTACTTGTGTTTTAGCCACATGCACGTAGACAAGGTTTCTCCAAACAGGATGCTACACCTTGAACAGAACTCCTTCTGTCGTGTGACCTCTAAAGAGCTGCTTGAAGAATTGTCTGAGGCAAATGGAGTTACAAGTCAACAACCCATCTCCTAGGCATGTGGCTTTTGCCACAAGCCCTTCAGGTCTTTTTAAACTTCATGGTCCTTCAAAGCCTTTGATCAAAAGCCCTATTAGAGTGTTATTACTATTATGCTGGCTGGCAGCTTGTTGAAGCTCTGTATTGCTCATGTGCCCTTTTTCTTACAGTTTTTCTGTCTCAGTCTGATTAATAGATACGCTTTTTCAAAGGCATCTCAGCCTTGACATTGGGGTCTCTAAGTGGTCTCCAACATAACACCTTTCACAACAGTCTTCAGCTTCACCTCCTATGTGCTGAGACTCTCATTATTATACACAAGGTGGGGGTTTTCTGCAAATTGTTCCCATGTATTTGGCTATTTGATAGTTATTGGTTGTACACAGAAGTGCTCTTGTAAGTCCTCTGTTGTTCTCTGCTGGGCTGTGACACTCTCTGCTCTCCAACTCATCAGCCACTGTGAAATGGCAGTATTCCGTATTATGTTAATAGCTATAAATGCATGGTTCACTATAACAACACTCCAAATTTCAGAGCTGGGCTCCGTCTATCAGATTATTAGTAAAAAGCACAGACAGCTTGCAACGGATTAGACATAGCACTCTCCTTGGAGAGCAGAGTCACGAGGGTTATCTCAAATCTGCTCAGGAAAGGATGCTCAAAAAACAAACATGCCTATCCCTTTGGATTAATCTAAGCATGCTGCCACAAGATTCCTAAAATACTTCAGATTATACCCTTATCTTATTTGTCTTTGGGGAGCTTTACATATCTTGAAGTCAGCAAATATATAGTTTACTTAGCTTAATTACTCATTAACATAACAAACCTGTTTTCAGTACTAGTAGAGTCATCCTCTTGATGTCACACTGAACTCTGAGAAATGCTGCGATTTCAGACAAGTTTATCATAATTGAAAAACATCGCATGGCTGCAGTTCACAGTCACTTGCTTAGTATAAGTTCACTCTGCTAAGTAGACATTGGCTACCATTTCCTCCCCTCCCAACACTGTAACCTCAGTTACTCTGTCACCTTGACATCTTTGTAAATGGGTATAAATGACAAATGTTAATAAATTCCTGTGCCATTCACAGGTCAAGAAAACAAACAAACATAAGATTAATACAAGTTAATCGGATACTGTTTACAGAATAATTAAAGTGTTGAAACACAACCTCTGTCTGTTTTTAATAATGAATATTTGTAAATCACTGTTGCCACATGAGATCATTCAGCATCTTTTTTGCCTTATAACTTCAACCTAATTTTAATAATGAGTGCCTTTTCAGTCTAACAATGTTCTTTAGATTTAAAGTTAGCAGATTAATATGCACATAAAAAGTAAGTACATCACCTCTAATATCTCCCCGGTGGTCAGGTTTTACTTTGCATGACTGACTCATTATGGATAATTAATATTGGCAAAATCACAGTTTGGCAAATTAAACTACGTGCCCATGGAGTAAAAACAGAACCACAGAATAAATTCTTTGCAAGCACGACAGCTGTATAAAATCTCGGTGACTTGCTTCTATCTGCTACAGCCTGTCTGCTCTAAGTCTATTCTCCCTCTATGTCATATAATTTTGGTGAGATTTAACAGATAATTGATGTTGACATTCCTCATGTTGATCCGTGCCAAAGCCATCACATTGGCACAGGAATTAATCCCTCCCTCGCAAGCAGCAGGCTGCCAGCAGCACTTTCGGGGTGCCAGACACTGGGTGAAGTTTCACCACCTCTGGTAGATCCAGATGTCCTCTGCAGTGCTATTCTTCTAAAAAAACACAAGCTATACAAATTTAGCATTTAATTTTTAGCATTTAATTATTTATTAATAATTTATTCTATTCTATTCTATTCTATTCTTCTATTCTATTCTATTCTATTCTATTCTATTCTAATCATCACAGGCAGTGGCAACAAAGTTTAGCGGCCACATAAGAAATAGCCAGAGATTTGATTCTGAGCAAAAACCTTTGCAGCAACCTGTGCCTCAGTTTACACTGTGAAGTTACTGATCCCAATTTATGAACTGAAAGGAATTTGTGACCATAAACTAGTGTGTTGGCAGTTCATAGAAACTTCTGCTATGTAGAATCTTGTAGTTTCTGGTGGTCACGTTCATAAATTACAGCTCCGATGCTCCAGACCATCTGCATCCTGACCATCACAAGTCCCATTCCTGCAGCTGTACGGGATGATTCAAATGATGTGCCTTCCTTACCATCCCTCCTGGTTTTCAGTTATACGTAATGATATCTACAAAGATGATCATTTTATTTATATCTTGTAAGGGACCCAACAATGTAAGGCAGACTACGTTAAAGGATGAAGCTTGTTCTCGCTTTTTATTTTCCATCCCATTGTTTGGTGCAGGATCAAACATGGTTTTGCAGCTCTTTTGAATTTTCCAGACTGTTAACTGCTCACAGTTGTATTTTCTGAGGGCGTCTTCTAACTTCTTTATAAAAAACTCCACTATAACTCCTTTTACATGCCCAAAGACATCTTTTTATTTCTCACAGAAAACACCCTAAATTGTGCAAAAATGGGAGGTTGGGTATAAGAGAGACCTTTTATGACTACCCTCACCTTTGTCTTCACCAGCAAAGCAAGAAGCAGGTCTCATGTCCTCCCTCCTCCCAGCTCTTTAACTGTACCAATGCAACCACAGAATTAAGTTCTTCTGTGTTTCTTTTTCATACCCTTTGCCTTTCCCTGACACTCTCTATCCAGACTATGGGCTAAGAGGTGCTAAGATTTCTTGCTGCTTTCAGAGTGCTTTTTTTAACTCCTCATGTACTTAAAAGCCTTATTGCTAGCATAGAAACCTAGACTGTCACCTTTTGTTTTTTCCTTGGCTTCACCTTCTCCACCACCACCCCACTTTATTTTCAGCAGGCAACAAAGACAATATCTTTTACGACCAGCACTAAAAATGACCCCCATGGCCAGCTATGGGGTAAAGAGTAAAACCCTCAAGGGAAGTTTTGCTTCATTTCCTTGTTTGTTCTGACTTTAATGCGGTAAAGCATTTCAGTGTGACCCGTGTCTGAAAGGCATTTTACCGAACAGAAGTGTTTTGCTGCAGTAAGTCAACCAGCTGGTTATTCCTGGCTCTATTGCAAGTTCTGTCAATGTCAGCACAGCATGGCTGGCATTGGGTGATTATGCAAATAAAATCCAGAATTAACAAATTGTAATCGCAGTGCGAACACTATTAGCACCTGATTCATTGATCGCTACCTTTTTAACCATTTTGATTAGTATGAGCTGTGAGAAAACCCTCTGAGTACCGATGCATTGATCTACATCTAAATATAGTCATAATCTTGGTGGTCCAATACTGAAACCACTCAAACAATTCCTTCGTAAGTAAAAGAAAAAGGCAGCATATCATCTCCTGCACCATTAGCCAAGTTAGAGATATATCACAAAACAAATGGTCTAAGACACCTATTTTTATCACGGCCGTTGTTTGGAAGACTTCCTCTACTATTAGATATATCTGCTGCAACTGCAAGCTTGGTAACATGTCCCAGAAATGAGCTGCTCTTTGTCTTGGGAATCTCTAGTGTTTCCAAAGTGCAATCACAGAATCATAGAACCATTCAGGTTGGAAAAGACCTTCAGGATCATCGAGTCCAACCATCATCCGTGCCCACTAGACCATGGTACGGAGTACCTCGTCTATGCGCTTTTTAAATACCTCCAGGGATGGTGACTCAACCACT
>JANXJC010000055.1:44710836-44728578 GCA_027564655.1 Leptodon cayanensis
TCAACCACTTCCCTGGGCAGCCTGTTCCAATGGCTGACAACCCTTTCAGTGAAGAAATTTTTCCTAATATCTAACCTAACTAATGTGGATGCCAGAGTTATTGACCTCTCTAAATTCCAGTTTCTCTTCTGCCTTTTTTCCCAGTTTCACAAAAAATTATTTTGATTGATGCAACCTATGGTAAATCAATCCAAAGCAAAAATAATTATTTTTTTAATGCATATGTACATAAATATATATAAGTATGTATGTAAATCCTTCTTATATGCTTTGCTGGGATTTTCAGCATGGTGGTGGAGAGCGGGAATGATTCTTACTGAATTCAGGTTCTGCCAAGTTATTGTGACATTTTCTGGATTCTTGGATTAGAAGTGGATGTATGTGTGCCGTTCTTGACAAACTCTCTCTGAATAGATCTCAGTGTTCCAGACACAAAGTTTTTGATAATCGTGGAAAAACATGTACAAAAAACAATACTAAAAAAAAAAAAAAAGCAGCATTTCAAACATTTTAAAATTCTTTGTGGATCAAAAAAGGATTTCAGGCAACTCAGGTTAGTTCCTCTCTTCAAAAATCCAGAGATTTTACTCATTTTCCCTGCTGGACAGCTGATGTATATGATTTGTGTATGTGGGGTGAGTTGGTTTATCTGAGAATTTTAGAGGGAATCAAAGGGCAAAATGTGTTCTGATGCTTAATTTTACAAGTACGTTTGTTCTGCCAAATAATTAATTCTTTAAATTCTTCCAAATGGGAAATCATGCTTTCTGGCCCATAAGCAGACTTGTTATCCCTAACCATGGAGTATGAAAAATAACAGCCTTTTTTGCAGATATCAGTCCATGTGACACCTATAATTTACAGCATTTGTAAATACAAATGGAATTAATGCCAGGTAAGGTTCCAAAGGGCCTGGGAATTGCATATGCTTTCGAAAGGCTGTTGACCAAGGATCACAGACTAATCTGTTTAAGGGACATGCCTGGCACACTGTCTTGAAAACTTTTTTTCACTGAAGTAGCAGTGTTGAACTCAGCAGTTTCATGTGTCTGGGTAAGCGCTGGCAGGATTCACCCCTCCTTAAATTTTTACATTTTTACAGAGCTGTCTGGACGTGTAGGACAAGCTCTAACTATAGCTGACTTATTTATGTTGTTCATGCCAATCAAAGTATTAAAGAACTTGGGACATTAGCACCCTGTTATCTCGTTGTCTGTACATATTGCAATTCATACAAAAGAGGAATTAACTGTTTCCCACTTTCCTCCCATCCTTTTTCGTTCTTTGCTTAAATTGTTTTACACTTGCAATTCATTCTTTTCAGCATCTTTAGCTTGTATCCTTTGAATTTTGGCTTTCGGGGTTATCAGAGGATTGAAGCAACCTTCATTTTCACCCCCTCAGTCCCTCTAAGAAACACTGAAAATCCAGAGGTACAGGCGATAAAAGCAATACTCTGTCCTTGGAGGTGTTCCAGAGTCAACTGGGCATGGCCCTGAGCAACCTGACCTAGTGATGGCTGTTTTGAGCAGGGTATTGGACTAGACGGCCTCTGGAGGCCCCTTCCAACCTAAAATTTGATGTTATGGGTCTGTGAAATTCCAGCTGAACTACATTTCCCATGATGGCCAACATCAGTATACTGGCCAGACATCTTCGTTCCCACTAGAGTGACTGGGACCTAAGGAATGTACTCATATGAGTGCGTCATGGTGCCTAACTTTTAAATTCTTGTTCACCTTGAGCTATTTGTGGCCGCTTTCATAGAAGTGGGGCACTATCCAGAATTTGGGAGACCATCTGACCAGCCAACATTACTGAGCTAAAGGTAGCCTGTGTGTCACTCATTACCATGAACAGTCCTATGTCATCTCCTTTCTGAACTAATAGTAGAGCCTCATCACAAGCCACAAACTTTCTGTAGACCAGAGTTACCAGGATTTCTGTGCCAAAATCAGTCTTAGCCATGACCGTATCATTAGACAACCCTCCCATTGTCTCTCTTGGGTCCTTTTTTAGTTAGTTTTCAAATTAAAAGTGTAATAAGAGGTAATAAGAATATCCCAAATCCTGAAAAATCACAGAATGGGGAAAAATTACATGAATTTCCAATAGATTTAGAGCAATATGATTCCACACAGTTTCAGGGTGTTATGTCAAAACGATTTAAGTGAGAAAAAGAGTTGCTATGAATTTGATCCATTTTTACTTACAGCCTGGTGCATTCCCATCTCTACAGGGCCGTTTCCTTTTCCACAGCAGCGTGAATTCCTGACAAATGTTCCTTGTGTGCCTGCTGTGGCCCCAAGTCTCCTCCGCTGGTTGCTGCCACTCATCCACTCTCCCGTATCGCACAGGTGATTATTCTTTGTGAGGGCTAGAATTTTATATTTGGCCTTATTGAATTGGACTTTATTTTTTCCAGATGATTTTTCCAATCTGTCAAGACAATTTCAGATTTCAGTCTTGTCTTTCTGCTTGTTCACATGAATTGCAAGTGCCATCAGTCTATAGAATCTCAAAGTCATTAATAAAAAAACGTTGACTGGTACCTGTCCTATGAGAGACTTATGCTTTTGTTTCTTAATACATCATTCTGGTTTGATACTTCTCAGAATAGTTATTAATGTTTTGCTGTTTTCCAGTCAAATGGGAGTACAATAAATAGTAGCATTACCTAATCCTCATTTCCCAAAATTGCTTAGGAGACTATCTAGTGAAATAATGTCCAGTCCTTAAGTCACAATATTCGACATCTATGGTTTCTTTCCTATCCTCCAAGCCTATTGCTTTGTCAAAAAAAAAAAAAAATTTCTTCAATGCAGGTTGTTCTTTATAAAAAAAAAGAAATGTTTTGGCTGTTATTTATCCCCTTGTTGTCTTCTGAATGCTTACAGACTGAGTATTTATTTCAACTTTATTCTGAAAAATTAAATCATGCCAACTCACTGTATCACCCCATCCTTCTTTCCAAAGATTGGCACTATGTTAGTCTTTGCCCACTTCAGACCCCAGCCCATGTTCTCAAAGGTCATTACCATTTCTCTGTGGGTTTTTCCAGCTATCTCCCAGAATACACATAGGTGAATGTTGTCAACTCCAGATCATTTGAAACACCTACCTGCTATATCTTTTTTTCTCCTGTTATAGCCTGACTTCTCGTTTCTTTTCAGTAGTGTTAATTGTGCCAAACACCTAATCACTTTTGAGATAGCGTTATTTTTTATGTCTTTGGCTGACATCTTCCTCTCCCTTGAGATGAGGAACAACTGTGTCACGGACATTCATCTCATTCTTCTTATACTTATCAGATGCTTTTTTGTTGTTCTTTATCTACCTTTTGTCCCTATATATTTGTGCTTGTCTATTAAACTTGTCCATAGTGCTTTGATGAAGTTTCTGGATCCTGTACTTTTCCCACCTGTCTCTGAGATCCCTAAAGGTCTGTTTGCCAAGTAAGTTTCTTACAACTTCCTTAAACCACTTTTCATGTTGGAATAGTCTCTATGTCTTCGTTTAACAGAAATTTCTTAGGGCATTGACAGTTCTCCAAAATTTTTCCCCTTAAAATAGTTCCCTCTTGGGTCTTAACTACTTCCATCTGAGGAAATGCATTTTTCTGAAGACCATTATCAATATCTTGCCTTCTTTTCCTAAGACCCATCCACATTGTTTCAGTCTCATTCAAGCTGTCCTGTAGGTTTGTGTTCTCAGCCCATTCCTACCTATTCTATTAAAAGTCAGAACTTCTCCTTTTCTCTTCGGTTGGGTTTTTTTAGTTGCCCATCAAAAACTTATGCTTATTAACATCCAGAGTTTTCTGTTTTTTTTATATACGCCACTGTACTCTTCTTTGCAGACATGTCTGGGTCAAAGAATTCTTTTCTCAGATCCCCCAGTTGCTACCAATAGGTATCGCTGTGACTAATTCTGTTCATTTTCCAGAAACGCATTCAAAGCTGTAAAGTGAATCTTTCACACTGAGAGATGAAGATGGTTGTGGCACATGACAAAGATATAATCGGTGTTTAGCAAAGGAGTGAATTGTTGCTACACAAGAGACCTTTCTACAAGCATATAAGTTCTGGCATCTCTTACAAACACTAAAACCAAATCAAACATCACATAAAGCCAACTGGTGCATGCAGCAGGAAAGGCTGATTTCAACAGCACTGGGCCATTGCTGGAGCATTTGTTGGGGTCATTCTCATCCTAGCTTTATAAGAAACCCAAAGGCTGTTCCAACTCCAGCATCAACTCTGATTGCGGTTCTTGGATACACAGTTTTACATAGACTGTGGCCAAGCTCCATGGAGAAGAGCTTTTTCCCAGTTTATTGGCTGGATTGTTTATATGCCTTGTGGTTTATTTGCCTGCTTAATTAGTGCTTGAATCTCTTTGCATTGTATTTCCTCTAGAAGCTGATTCTAGGGTATTTTAATATCCTCTAGGAAATATCTTGTAATGCTTCAGTCAGAAGCTTTCTCACACTTAGCTTGTTTTAATTTAGGGCTCTGTGTTCAACTGACAGAGGAACAATAAAAGGAAAATTGGTTGGATCCTGCTGTTTTGACAGGTTTAAAAGATGAACATTACTGATTGCATGAGTTATCTCTTTGGTGTCTTTTCCTATTCTGCATGGTCATCTATATTATGCTCATTGCCATTGTGTCTGAGCATCTCTTGGTAATGCATTAAGCTGCGTGACTTTTAAGCACATTATTTACATGGTCATTACTGTGTGCACACACTTCCACTGTGTGCATGGAGTCTTTTCCCGTTTTTTTAACTTATTCACTAAATACACCATTTGTATTAGACATATTGCTACACACTTATGTTTAAAAAGTCGGGATCAAGCAAAAGAAAGTCAGTGGCCCTCCATAAGAATCTGTAAACCTCATTTTGAAGCTTCCAGTTTACTTTCTGTTAGGCAAAGTGTTGCTGCCCCTGAATTTTGTTAAAATTTTGTAACTTTATGAGTTTGTTAGGTGAGCCATGCTCATGTCCTCTTGATTTAAATGCATCTAGCTGAAAAAAAGTAGTTTGAGTAGGGTGGCTATGATGATTCGTGGTTGCGATTGCCAAGAGTTAGAAGCAAGCATACGATGCAAATGTACAAAATAAATCAGCAAGTATTGGGCCGGTCGGCTAGTTCAACATCATTTGAATGAAGTCCCAGAAACCTGAATATGTATCACACCCCGCACAGGCCTTGCCTGGCATGCCCCGATTTGGCTACGCATCTCAATTAAATGACCATCACTGTGATTTGTTACTGTGGAGCTGACCTAGTTTCTGCAGAGAAGCTCCAGTTAAGCAAATATCTCAGCTGTGTAGTTTTTTCTTAATAGGTTGCTTTGAGTACATTGTTTTGAAGGATATAGCATTGTTTTTGGAAAGTCAGCACAGCAAAGAATCTACTCAAGCTGTCCAGCAGATACTTAGGAATTAAGTATATCATATGAGAAGGAAACAACACATTTTCTAATCTTTGCCAACCACATGGAGATTCATCTCTCTTACGTTTCATGTCCTGAGCTGATGACCATGATAAGAATTGACTTAAATCCCACAGACCTTGGTTTTGCTTGCAAATTGGCTTAAGCTCATCTCCTAATCAGGTAGTTGAATCATTTATGTTTCTTGGCTGAATTCCAGTTTGGGTCCATCTCTTATGAAACTGTTCCAGTTCATTAACCAGTCTGGTGATCCTGAACCAGTCGTGAAGGGAAAATATAACACAGCCAGAAAAGTGAAGATGACCAAAGCAGATAAGAGCTTTTTTTACTGGCACCCACAGCCTTGGAGCACTGAGCCCATCACTCTTGCCCTAGACTATTCTTTGGGGTAGATTAGGGGATGGATGGGGCAGCACAGGTTAGTGAGGCACGTCAGCCCTAACAGGGCACCACTGAGGGTAACAACATGGTTCTGCAATGTGACAGAGAGGCATCAAAGGTGTGCCTTTGGTTGAGAAGGACTCTCTGCTGGTGATGTTCCTGGTGCTGGCTTTAAAATTGTCAGCCTTGCACAGAATCAGGGAGAGTCAGAACACCACACGAAAATGTGACACTTCCCTTGTGCGTTCCCACTGTCCACCATTCCTTTCAGCTCAGAAGATTTCCTGAATTTAATGCAATTTTCTCATTTTAGTAATCTATTTCTTTAAATACTTGGGCAAACTCTTCCAGGAGCCATATAAACCTCCTGTACCACAACATCCTCCGGCAAGGAAGCCTGTTGTGGTTTTTTAGTCTGACACTTACTAGTTTCATTCAATGGCCCCGAGTTCCTTCTTTGGAAGAGACCAGGAATAGTTAGTTCTTCTCCATCACTTCCATTCCCCTTGATTTTTTATCCTCATCTTTAAGCATCTCTTTCCCAGATTGAGGAGTCCTAACCTACTTAATCAGACTTCATAGAAAAACTGTTGCTAACAGCTGCATGGATTCATTGCCCTCCTCTGTAGTTCTCCTATATCTCTTTTGAGATAGGGGTGCTGAACTTACACACAATATTCGAGATGTGGGAAAATCCAAATATTAAGGATCTATGCAGTGTCATAATGTTCTGTGTTTTCTTTTCCACTGCTAACTTTTGTGGTGCTTTTTGTTTTACTCTACTGAGCTTTGGGCTGTTTTATAGAAATCTTAGGTATTTATGGAAGTATCTATCATAACCCTAAGGGCTCACTGCATTTTTAGGTACCCAGTGTGAAAGGAGATAATTTCTGCAGTCCCTGCAGCTGACACCTGAAGGCGTTTCTTCAGCTGAATGTATCGCACTGTTCTCACCACATTCACCTTCAGCTCTTCCAGCGTGCTGTAAAAACCTCCAACATTAGTTTTGCCTCCATGAAGCCAAGGAGTTTTTCTTCATCTGAATCCAGCTAGTTACTTTGAAGGAATTAGATGATGCCCATGGAAGTATTCAAAAAAACAATTACATGGACTATGAACACAAAGGGGGGTTTTGCACTAAATTGTGCCATCGGCTCCTTTCTTTATCAGTTTCATGTGTTTTAAGCTTCATTGCATCAATACAATGAAAAGAAACTCAGGAGACCAGAAATCTGTTCTAAGTGTTACCAGAGTCCTGTTGCCTGGCCTGTTGCAAGTTGTTGTATCTCTGGTTTCTCTCCAATTATTTCTTGATTCTCTTTTCATGGGAAATCCTGGAAGGAAGAGGTTAGCATATCTTCTCCTGCAGTGATCTCACTCTTCCTCTTTCCCCAGTATGAAGACAAAGAGTGGCCTTGCTGGCACAAGAAAAAGGTCTAGAGTCTTTTCTCTGACAGCAGCAAGCTGCCTGGGAAAGAGCATAACAGCAGAGCAGGTAGGTAGTAATACACCTATATACTCTGGCGAGTATATGCCACCTATACTCTCGACAGAGTATAAAAGTGTATTACTCTTCCTTCCATCAGAGACAGAGGTGATATCTCTGTGTTCAATATCTTTACCAGTCCTTTTTCTCTCCTTTAATTCATTTCTTGGCAATTATGGCTGCATTTTGCTTTAACAGCTAATCTGCAGCCAAGAGGATATCCATCCTCAGATACTCGTCATCTGGCAGTTGGGCCACAGCCATCACTGTCAAGGTGTAGCCATTGTGCAGGAAAATCCAGGATTTCTCACTGGTGTGGTACTGCATCCAGCTAGATCATAAAATAAGACGTGATCAGAGGTGGGTCACTGTGGTACGAAGGGACTTTCATATATTGTCATGCTGAAGATATAGGAATGGGTGCTAAGACCTCTCCTAAACAAATTATTTTCCTAACACTTAACAAGCTATTAGCATTCATGCTAACTTTGCTTATGTTCACCCTCTCTCCTGACCCCTCACTGCTATGCTAAGGTAATCCCATTACACGGAACTATTTGGATTTAGGAGGCACCCCTGGATGGCGAGGACCTGCGTTCTGGTCTTTGTTGGCTCTAGCAATTGGCTGTTACATTCTTCATAAACAAATATAACCCAAGGCAAACATTCTCACACTTTCTCCAGCAAATATGGCTTTGAATGTGGGGGGAAAAAACAAACTCTAAGACCACCTCTCAGCTTTCGGTAACTTCTGCGTTCATATTTCATGTTTTGTTTTCCCTCATCCTGGAAGGAAAGCAGAGCAGTAGAAAGCATTAATCTCTAACCACAGTAATTTCCTGAATGCCAGAGAACTGCTGTCAAAACCAAGGATTCGCTCACTGCTGAAACATCTGTATTAGATTACTGCACTTTCCTTTTTGCTGCTGCATCACGGCCTGCAATCAGCTCTTGCTCCAAACCAGAAGCTGGAAGCAGCTGTAGACTTCAAAACCATTCCAGGCTTCCCCTATCTGACAGTGTTGCAATGTAACTTTTAGAGTGGACATCTTTTTGGATTTTATGGATGCTTCTTTATCCAAACATTGCACAGCAACCACTAAATCCTGTTTCATTCCTGGAACAGAGCTGGAAAAAAAATCTGTATTGGGTTCCTACTGTTTTTTAATTTGGCCTTACTAATTTGTCTCTGCCTCACTTTCCAGATTGCTGCCTCTAATCTATACCATTTTCTCCGACTGACTGTCAAGCTGCTCATAACACACACTTTTCTGGACATGTATTTTTCTTCTTTTCCTCTCCGTATATTTATAGTCTAGTCCCTACTAAAAATAATGATGATAGTTTTAATAATGACTGATCTTCTTTGACCTGATTTAGTTCTTTAGCTAGCTGACGCAAGAAGATTATTCCTTGTCTTCTCCAAAGTAATTTCCATGAGTCTTTGGGAGTCATGTCTTCTGTCTGATTGACTCATTAGATTCTAAGATCCCTAATAGCCAAGATCAGAAAGATTGATTTGGATAGTACCTTCTGGGAGTTTGCTTCTGACTTGCATGTCAGACCTGGATTTCTCTTGAGAGGTAGCAACGCATACAGACCCCACGGATTTATCACCAGAAGAAAGCAGGACCCTGCCAAGTGCCCCGAGATATTTATTTTGACACCTGGCATGTTGCTGGCAGGTTGTGCGACAACCACCTTCTGCCAGTGTCCCCACAACAAGGACTCTCTGACTTCCAAGGAAAAGCTCAAAAAGCAAACAGGGGGGAGGTACGTGGGATAGCCCCGAGCAAAGACAGTCTGTAAAATGGTGGCTGTTTGCACATTGAACGTTGCCAAGATAACCTCAGACTGAAGTTCAGCTCTCTCAGCCTTTGCAACCTGCAGCATTCTTGGGCAACTGAGCCCAGCTCACCAGGGACCATGGTGATCCAGGAAATCTAACAGTGGAGACAGAAAGTTTGGCTCCTTTCCCTCAAGGATCTTGGTTAATACCTTTGTTTCTTTGTCTTTAACTGGGGGATAATACGTAAAATATTTCTGAAATTTATCTCTAACCCCTTCCTTCCAACTGGGATGTGTAATTTGAAAGACACACTTAGTAAATGAGGCTAGCCGTTCACCAGCGAGAACAGAGATCTGATCCCACATTTGGGGTTTGGATCTCCCACCCTCCTCCCTGGGAGATCAGGAAATAGGGTATACGCTACAATTACCAGGTGGTTTCTTGAAAAGTTTCAGCTTCAGAAATACCCTGGTAAAAATCACTCAGCAGTGTTGTCTAAAGCATCTTGGAGCAGGACAGAAGAAGAGGAGATGACTACCTCCTCGTCTCTACAGCAGCCAAGTGTCACAGCCACCGGTAAGACTGCTGAACTTCCATGGGGTTTGGAACCACGTGGAAGATTTCCAAACCCCTTGGCCGTTCTTTTGCAGAAACAGGGCTCGTCCTGAGGTGCAAAGCCACCAGTGAAGAAATTTGGAAACTGCAGCTCCATACCATTTCCCACCTGAAAAGACATCCTTAGAGTGGACAACGGCGAAGTCTGATTCAAGGCATCTCATTTAAGCCTAGCAAGGGCATCATATGTGTTACATCCTTGGAGGGGCATTCACCCAGTAAATACATCTGCATATGGTCACTGGCTCCCGAAGCAGTTGCTTTTTCAAGCTCTGGAGTCCCAGGCGTATGTTTATCTATCACTGCCTGTTCTCCTCCCTGGCTCTGCTTGCCAACAGAAAGCCCTGCCCTGGAAGGCCACATTCATTGACCGCAATGACAAAGCAGCTCAGAATCACTTGGGGACAACTAATAAGAAACCGATGCTGCCATCCAAATAGCCTACCTGTTGCAGTAAGGTCATTCCTTTAGCAAAACCTGTCTTAATAGGGCTTCTCTGACCGAGTTCACCTCCAAACTAAAGAGCTATCAGCAATGTTTTCTCGCTTTTACTAGCCAAGACGAAGCTGAGGTTTCCTTCTGGCCTCTAAATCAGAATGCAGTCATGCAGTCACTTTAGAGCCAGGGGGAAGAGAACAAGCCTATCCTACATGTGTCATGCTAAAAGCAAACATCTGGCTAATGCTTTTACATGCCCCTTGCTATGCCTGTTGCTAAATTCATTACCACTTTTAACTCTGCGGGTTGCATCAGATTGCAATATTTGGACCAGCAGCTAGCGATATTATTCTCCTCTTCTTTTAATGACTAGGAAACTGTTAGAATAATATCACTCATGAGAACACTCTTTCTTGGTTTAACAGGAGGGTTTGCAGAAGCCAAGCTGAACCACAGGAGGGTTCAAGCAAAAAAGACCCAGAAATGCATTTCTGACCTTTCATGGGGAGGTCAGGGAAGGCTGAGCTGATTATCAATGTCTTGAAAGAGGCATAAGGAGATGTCCTCCTCCTGCTGCCATAGGATTCCACTTTGCGATGGATTACATTTGATCAGAAGGAAAAAGTGAGGCATACAGAAGAGATGTAACTCTCTCAGCCCCCAGTGACCCATGCTATAGACCCAAAAAGGTCCTTAAGATTACGAAGCAGAGAGGTGGCCGAGTTCAGTCCAGCCTTTGCACGCTCCCAGATAGCACAGGAGTTCACCAAAAGGCCAAATTCGGAGCACAAGCACTGGGTAAGCAAGCAAAGCCCGGCCCGGCTGGTGTTGCATGTCACCAGAACTGGCAAAACAAACCCCTGCCAGGAGGAATTTTGTTTCAACTGGATGAAGAAGAAAGCCAGCTGGGCAACATCTTGCTATATTGGGCCAAATTTCTCAGAAGATGTAAAACAGGATGGTGCCATTATTTCTGTGAGTGACAAGGTGTCAGAATTTGTTCGCAGAGGGTTGGTAAATGTCCGTATTTGTACTGAGAGAGACTACAGGAACAAGCTTCTGTTAGGCATTGCCACTCGCTGTTGGCATTAAAAGCAAGAAAAAGGATGGTGCGCTGTGGTTTTTATTCCCCACAGCCCCTTTGCTTCGCAAACATTTCATGGAGACAAGACACTCGTGTGCTTTTATCCAAGTACAAGCTCAACTTCCACTGTTTAAAATTTGGCTTCTGTAATATGCACAGCATTAAATCGAAAATGAAACAGAAAAACCACCACCAGCAAATGGGAGACAAAAAAAGCTGGTGGCTGAAGCTATTAATGCAAGAGAGATTTCCTTCCAGGTGAGGTTTTCACAGTGAGCCATCCTCAGGTCATGGCTATACCTACGCCATGTGTCGTTGCCCACAAGGACACATTTTATTGACTCCTACCTTGAGGTGGACATGAGGTGAGGAAGCCAGTCAGAGGGTGCACTCGCTTAATGCCACAGAAATAAATGAGTCCGACTTTTATTCCTCATCCTCTAATATTTTAGGTGGCTTATAAAAAAACCCCAAAACCTCACACACATCGAACCTAGAGCTTTTTCTTCTGTCACAAAGTAGCTGCTAGCGTAACTGTGGTTATTTCTAACTGAAGGCAAAGTTGAGGAACAGGACCCAGCTTGCAGAGTTTAATTTTAGTCTGAACCTATGCCACTCATTTTCATGCCATGTATTTATACTTGTTTGTATCTGCTTGTGCCAAATTAGAGGGTGGAGGCTTGGGAGGTCCCTGTGTTCATTTAAGAAAGCAGACAAGCTACTGAGAGAAATGACAATGCGACTTGAATTTATAGAAATAGTATATATTTATTTATATTTATATTTATGCGTCATGCACAACTGAATTACCAAAAGGGTTTAGGCTCTTGGGCTTTATCAGAATCAAAGTCACTGCCTTGCTTCTAAAGCACACTCCTGGCCTGGACTAACCCACATGGGTCAACCCACCCTTCTGCCAAAAGAGCAACCCCACAACCACCCAACGTCACCTTCTGCCCTACGTGCTTCTCTCCTTGTGGCCACACCATTTTCCCCCTGCCATCCCCTTTGCCCACATCCCGTTGTGCCCTGGCATCCAGGATGACACATGGACAGGTCTATTACAGCAGGACGGAGCTCGGAGGTGGCTTCACATGCATGCACCATCCCAGACACCCTGTGGTCTCCAAGCCCAAAGATCCTCATGCCCTGCAAGTGTCCCCTGCTCCAGATTGCCACAGAGAAGTCCTCAAGCCAAACACCCAGATCCTCTTTGCTAACCCTGCCCTCCTCCTAGTGCTCCTGACTTCTCCATTTCTCTATCCAACTTCTATATGCCCTGTTTATTTAAACAGCAGCTGTTGGGTCAGTGACCTTCTCAAGTTTTATGGTTATCTTATGGTTGCTGGGATGGAGCAATGTCATGACAACTTCTCTGTGTAGGCAAAGTCCTAGTTTGGCCTCCTTTTCCAAAAGCTGCTTCTCAGGACTTTTATTTATGAGCAAAAGAGTCAACCATGAAAGGCAGACCTTCACAAATCAGAGGGGCTCTGGTTCAGGGCTCTAACCGTACCTGCCATTTAGGGCAGCTGACGGTCTGATTTTCTAGCTGGTAGGAAAAAAATACAGTAATGGCAAATAAATGCTGATGTTTGGGGGAAGTGAAATTGCTCAAAGAAACAAAACCGCCAACAGAAATATTTTTTCTGTGATAACAGAGAAATCCTTCGTTGCAATTTTGACCTTTTGTAGCATTTTTGTTTATATATTTAGTTCTGCTGTGATTTATCTTTTATGCTGTTATTTATTTTATTCTATACATCAGTGACTGCTCTTTTTACATCATCATTAGCAATTGTTCTGCTAATTGCTAATTCTGTTAGCAATTTCTGAAGTAATTGGCCTTATGTTTTGCTCATTCCCCCCCTGAAAAAAAGTGTTTTGAAATGCGGATCTAAAATGTTCTTCTTGGTATTGAAGTATTTTATTATACGGCTCCTAACAGAGCAAAAGACAAAAAAAGAACATCCCTGAGGAATGCTTCATTTTGAACATATCAACATTCCCACTGAAATAACAAACACGTCCAACCAGCCCTATAAACCACACTTATCTGCTTGTTCTATCTACCCACCCACCTGCCTTGGCTGCCCAGATATCAGCATGGCATTCAGAGCTCTTCTCCTTGCACACAAAAAAAAAAAGGCATCTTTCCTTGGCTCCCATCTGCTGTCTCAGGCTGTGTTTGAGATATGGGGTGGAGGCTTGCGCCTTCTGAAATGCCTGTAGCCCATGTATGTCGATGGGCACAGATTGCTGATGGCCTGAAAGATGCTTTGCCGCCTCGTTTTTTGCCACCTCTCATTTTGAGTTCGGAGGGGCTCCTGTTAGCTTCAGCCTCGCTTCCCTCCACTTGCTGTGTCAGCTCTTGCGCCCAGGAAGCCAAAGGAATTTCTGCTCCTGAGAGACTTCACTGCTAATCACAGCCAGGCTCTGTAACAGCACTTCCATTGCACTAAGAGAGTGGTCAGAAATAGGGAGTTAATGTGCTTGGTAACCCTTTTCCTTTCCTTCCTTTTTTTCTTTTTCCCTTTATTTTGCCTTTTTCTATCCAGTTGCCCCAAAATTAAATTAAAACCCGTAAGAGGAAAGTAATAAATGACTCTCCACATTAGCCCTGCCTCTGTTCTAACCCCATTGGTTGCTTCCCATGTCCTTCCCCAATCCTTGGGTTCCTACTGGATGTGGCTCATCCCCTTCCCCATTGGCTAGCCCAGTGTTCAAGCCACCCCTTCTCCCTGAGCCTTACCCAATCACCTTTCACTGTTAACCCCTCCCCCTGTGCTCCTAGAAAGAACCGGGAACATTGGATTAAAGTCTCTTGGCCTGCCGGCTTCTGGACTCGGTGTGTGGTTCTGGGCCTCTGAGCTCCCTCCCAGGGACCTGGGGAGCTGGGAGGGGGGAGCATCCCCCGCAACTCTGTCGTTAGCTGGCAACAAGCTGTGAAATAACAGCAAAGAAAGTTTTGGCTAGACCAGGGGAGACTTTCTAACTGAGAGGATAGGGAGGCATTGGAGTCCAGTGCAGGAGGAGAAAGCCACCATGAAGGGTGGGTTTGGAAGAGGCAACTCCATCCCTGGGAGAAAGCCACCATGAAGGGTGGGTTTGGAAGAGGCAACTCCATCCCTTGGGCATGGATGATGGTTGGACTTGATGATCTTGAAGGTCTTTTCCAACCTAAATGATTCTACGATTCTATGATCGTCAGTAAAGGGACTTGGGCCAGATAGCCACTGTCCCCCCCACGCGTGGTCTGGGGACCACGGATGGCCACCAGAACTGCAGTAGGGTAGCAAATAGTGAAAACCCAAACCAAACCCAAAGCAGACACATTCACACGCACACAGGACAAAAGTAGGAAATGTAGGAAATGTAGTAACGGTGTTGATGTGGCAGTGGCTGGGATGGTTCGGGGGTGCGGGAAGGCAAGGGAAAAGGGAAGGTCGCTTGTCTGGGCAATTTTAGGTAGGTGTTACAAGAGGATTGTCTGATTTTCTTTTCCCCCACCTTTATTAGTCAGCTAATAAAAGCTGTTTCCTCTCCTTATCCTCCTCATCTCATTAATCAAGACATAAACATTCAAAGCGTAGCCTGATCTTCCTAGACGTCAACTAAAATTACAACAATACAACAATACCATTAAAATATACATTCATCACACCATCTTCACAACCCTTACAAAAAGAATTCCCACACCAAAGTCAAAATAACATCATCACGACACCGACAAAGGTGGACAATTTATGCACGCTCCACCCCTCGTCCCTTACCCACAATTAAAAGAAAAATTCCCCACAACTCTAATGCTCTTTGGTAATGTCCAGTCCATGTTTTCTCCGTTACCTCTTCCAATTACTGTCCTTATCTCAAATTTCTCAAGAGCCCCACATTGGGCACCAAAAGGGACAGCAGTACAGGTCTGAATCATCCCTTGCAACTACTTCTAGCCTGTTTTTTAATATGCTTGAAGACCTGGGGTCAGCTGGACACAGGAGCCAGCAGAGCTAACTAACTTCCAGCTGGACATGGCCTCAGAGGGACATGTAGCAAATATCGATCCTGGCTTCCCAGAGGATTTTGTGATGTCCTCCTCCCCAAGGCAAGGCAAGCCCACCTTTACAATCACTTAACTATTATCATTTCAGCTCTGTTCTGCACTGAATGCGAGCAGGATCCATCTCTCCCAGCTCTGGACCCAGGAGACGTTGCAGGCAACTCCACCACAGCTAATCTTCCTTTGCAGAGCAAGGGTGGACCCAGGGCACCACTTTCCTTGGTGTACCTTGTGTAAATCTGGAGCACATGCAAACATTGATCAAAATCCCTTAAGCTGTGGTCTTTTGCACTGAAAAAAAAAAAAAAAAGCCTTTCCTTTTCAAGACTCAGGCGTAACATGCAATTACAGCGTGACAAACACTGTTCATCAGGTGTACGTGTCTTTATTTAAAAAGCCCTGTTCACAGCACTATATGGCACTACCCAAGTCCTAGGATAAACTCTGCCCCAAAACAGTCAAAAAATGTAAAAAAAAGGGGAGGAAAGAGATGTAATACATCGAGAGGGGAAGGCGCGCTACCTCCTTCCAGCTCAAACCCAACAGATTGGCAAGGTCCCAGGTGCTCCCAGATCTCTCTCTGTGTTTACTTCAAGCCCTTCAGTTCCTCCGTGCAGACCTACTCGAACACTTCCATTTGGGTTTAAGCGCATTAGTATCAACCTGTTCTTCATTGGTTTAAATTAACGGTAATAGCCCTGGTGTAGACTGAAACAAGGAGACAGATGGAAAGCAACAAGGTAACTGGATCTTAACGAGTTGATGTTCGTTAGCCGAGCTGCAATGACAGCATGGGACGTGCTCTCTCCCTGCCCTGATTGGGAGGGGAAAGCCATCAGTGCAACCCCCAAAAATTTATGCATGGTCGCGGCAGGTCCATCAGCCCTGAGCAGCACATGAGGTGGCAACCCCCAGCCTTCCCCCCCCCCCCCAAAAAGGTGCACCTTCAGCTCAGCTATCCCATCCTTGCATCCCATTCGAACCCTGCAGTCCAGGCCAGCTCAAGCCTCTCAGCAACGTGGACAAGTTGGTTTTGGAGAGGTCAGGAGAGGAGGAGAGCTCACCCAGGGAGGGCGAGATGCAAGGCGGATGCAATCTTCACCCTAATGACATTTCCTACCATGTCATTTGGGAAAAACTGTTCTTTTGTGACCAAAAAGCTGGTTAAAATCCTGCTGTGCATGAGAAGCTCAGTCCAGCCTTAACTTGGGAGAAAGGCACATGTTTTCTTTATCTCTGTATGTCACTGGATAGATTAGATGAGATATATTTATCTAGACAGCAATCTGTGTAGCTGCAAAGATACAGCTACAAAATTCCATGGGTTGAGATCATCCCATGCTGAGTTTAGCATCCCAGTAAGAAGCAATACTTCATTTTGGTGGTTGACATGTTTTCATCAAAACATAAGGAAAATTAGTAATTTGACCTCAAGTGTTGGGTGTTTGGGCTTTTCTTTTTTTTTTTTTTTTTCAGTTCACATTAAAAAAAATTTAAAGGGTTTGCTAGGTGGGGTTTTTTTAAGAAAACCATCCTTTTGAACATGTATTGTACATACTTGTACAGTATTTTTTCCTGTTTGTTTGTATTTTCCAGTTGTTCTACATTGCATGTTCCCAGCAGGGTCAAAAACCCAGGTCTAGGAGGGAGGGTGAAATCTTAAGGAAGAGAAAAGTGCATGAAAGATATAAGGAAGATGAGAAATGTGCCATTTCCTCCAATGACTGTCAAGGAAAATAAGGGAATAAATATACTATTATATTTTTTTGTCCACTCTCATATTCAGTGAATCGACAGATCTCCCGTGCTCTGACAGAGCAACAGTTAAATCACCTCACTGTCCACTTGGACTGCCCTTTAGAATCATTTTTTTTTAAGAAAGAAAAGTTGAAAAATCATGGATAAACACACTCCAAGGAAATATTTCCTGTGTACAGTAGAAAGGAGCAGAGCGAGAGCCCCTGTTCAACACTGGGGTCAGTCCCCATTGCAATGTATGGAGGCAGGAGAGTAGGGTCACTGGGAGGAAACCAGTATAAACAGGATCTGCTTTTATCAGTGGGAAAAAAACCCAACTCTGTTCAAATTAGCCAGAAATATGCGCCTATATGTTTTAATTACAAGCTGCCGTTTCCAAGTCTTGCAGCAGGGTTAAGTCACAGACACGGAGCTGCAGATCACACGCTGTCCCTGAACACAAGACGCCGATTGTCCCTTCTGCTTTTGGGAAAAAAATTTAGCGAGGGGCAGCCCATGGCCTGAGCAATGACACCTGGGCTGGGGGGGGGCAGGACGGGAGAACCAGGGTTAGCATGGGAAGGATGTTGCTGGAAGCTCTGGATGCAGGGCAAAAAAGGACACCCGCCAGCCTTGCAGGGCATCCTCCTGTGGGGCTGCTGGCGCTGGGGGGACCTGCCAGCCGTGGGGGGAGGC
>JANXJC010000055.1:44730133-44754196 GCA_027564655.1 Leptodon cayanensis
GGGGGGGCAGCGAAGTGCTGAGCGAGTCTTGGAGGGGGCTGCGGGGATCATGCCGGGGGGGCTGCGCCTCGGCGTCGCTTTCTCCTCGCCCTCCATGGAGCCCGGACTTTTTTTACAATGACTTTCCCCGAGCTGAGCAATGGCAGCTTGAGTGGGAACCGGACGGGACAAGGCAGCCAGAGCGGTGCCAACCGGTCCTGGGGGCTGCAAGGTGAGGAGACCCCCGAGGGGAACGGCACCACGCTGACTTTCGCCTTGGACGTGCAGGCTGTGGGCGTCGGGGTCTTCCTGGCCGTCTTCATCCTCTCGGCCATCGTGGGGAACATCCTCGTCATCCTCTCGGTGGCTTGCAACCGGCACCTGCAGACGGTCACCAACTACTTCATCGTCAACTTGGCCATCGCCGACCTGCTCCTCAGCACCACCGTGCTGCCCTTCTCGGCCACCTTGGAGGTGCTGGGCTTTTGGGTGTTTGGGCGCATCTTCTGCAACATCTGGGCAGCGGTGGACGTGCTGTGCTGCTCCGCCTCCATCATGAGCTTGTGTATCATCTCCGTGGACAGGTACATCGGCGTCAAGTACTCCCTCAAGTACCCCACGATCATGACCGAGAGGAAGGCGGGGGTCATCCTCGTGGTGGTCTGGCTCTCGTCCATGGTCATCTCCATCGGGCCGCTGCTGGGATGGAAGGAGCCGCCACCGCCGGATGAGAGCATCTGTAGCATCACGGAGGAGCCGGGCTATGCCCTCTTCTCCTCCCTTTTCTCCTTCTACCTGCCCCTCATGGTCATCCTGGTGATGTACTTCAGGATCTACGTGGTGGCCAGGCGGACCACCCGGAGCTTGGAGGCAGGGGTGAAGAAGGAAAGGAATAAATCCATGGAAGTGGTACTGCGCATCCACTGCCGCAGCGTGCTGGAGGAGCCTCTCTCCAGCGCCCGGAGCAAGGGGCACAACTTCAGGAGCTCCCTCTCTGTGCGGCTCCTCAAGTTCTCCCGTGAGAAAAAAGCAGCCAAGACTCTCGCCATCGTCGTGGGTGTTTTCATCCTCTGCTGGTTCCCCTTCTTCTTCGTCCTGCCTTTTGGTAAGTGACCCCGGCCCCCATCCCGGCCCCGCTGCCCGTGACTGAGCCCCTGGGAACCTGTTCCTTGGGACAAACTTTCAGGACACAACTCGTGCATGGAGGTGAGGGACAGGTAACTGATAGGTGAATAAACCAGCAGTGAATTAATTTGATTAATTAACACTTATTCAATATTTATTAATCAGAGTCACGTAATCAATCAAAGTAAATAGCAAATGAATAAAATAGCAGCATACTAATTGGTTTAATTAATTCAGTCTGCATTCAGCAGTTTAATTAATGAAGTTCAGGCTAAGGAGGAAGCAGCTCTGTTTCAAACAGGCTGCAATTATGCCACAGTGGTCTCCCAACAGCTTTGCCGTCCCTGCTGCCGGCCTCCCTTTCTCCCGGTTTGGGGGAGGGCACCTGGATCTGCCTCCGTGGGCCCAGGGCTCCCACCTCTGCTGTGAACCGGTGAAGATGTTGGAGACGAGCGAGGTTTGATCCCCCCAAGGAGTTCGTCAGAGTCTGAAGCATAAGGCTCACTGACTTCCCAGGATGCCGACATTGTGCAGGGACCTGGAGCAGGATCGGGTCTTATCTACAAGGGTGATGGTCCTAGGTGATTTCCCAGGACCGATCCAGGAGTCCTGCCCTCAGCTCCTGACCCTGTCACGGTGCCCGTGTCACTGGGTGCTCATTTGGGCTTGTCTGACGGGTTGTCCTCTAAAGTTTTGGCAAGTTTTTTCCCCGGCTGAAAGGGATGCAGCCCCCTGCCTGCCGAGGAGGCTGAGCGGGCACAGAGCCCACCGGGGATCAGCGTGATGTCCAAAGCAACATCCCCTTCCAGCACCAGTGCTGCCCGTGGCCCACGAAGTGCAGGAAAGCCAGTGCCATTCATCACCACCTCATCTAACAACAGGCACCCAGCTCAGGGGACCCGATTAACCCTCTGGAGTGGTGTAGCTGGAGGTGGGGGGGAAGAGATTAAAATAACTTCTGAATATTGACGATGGCTTTTGCGCAGAGCTCGGCAAAGCCGAGGTCTGTCACTCCATCTGCTGGGTGGGATCCACATGTCCCACGGCCGACTGGGGACTTGTGTCCAACTAACCCTGCAGCCAGGGAAACGTTATAGCTAGTTCTGCACTTTTTCTCAGCATTTTTCAGTTCCTTTGGCTTGAGGCTGCCTCTCAAGTCAACGAATGGAAACAGCATCATGAGCGTAGGACTGATTCTGACCTGCTGAGGTTTTGATCTCCCTTCAGCCTTCTGGCTGTCCCCTTGGGGACAGCTGGAGCCCAAGGCTGTTAGACACCTAATTGAGGCCACGCAACCCCCACCTGCCCTCCAGCGGGATAATTCACCGGGACCGATGGTGCCTTGGGAGCTGGGGTGTCCCTAGGGTGGTGGATGAGGGTTGTGGGTGTCTGGTCTCACCATGCTGCTGTCTTGTACCTCTTTGCTTCAGTTTGTCTCTCTGGGTGAGGGTGGTATTTGGTGAGTCTATCTCAGCTCTCCATAGGGCTGAAATAGCTGCCGTGAAGAGTTTTCACCTTATGTGTGCACGGGAGCTCAAGGTATAACTCAGGCAGGGAGCAGCAAGGCTGCAGTGAACTTCTCTCACTACCAGACCAGAGACGAATTATCCCTTCTGACCGTGCCTCAGTTTCCCTTTCATTGATCAGGTGCACTGGGAGATTTTTGTAGCCTGCAAATAAATAGTTTGGGAATTGTGGGGCTCAGGGAGGTGCCAGCACCTGAAGGCTGAGCTCTCTGGGCAGCCCCAGTCTGATACTTGCCTCCTTGGCCGATCAGCAGGGCAGGAACCAGCTCTGAACCTCGTTCGCACCTTTACACCGTACAGCTAATGAAGCTGGGAATCAGGATCCTGTTCCTCTGAGTTATTCCCAGTACGTGAAAATAGGGAACAAACATCAGGCAAGACTTTAAAGTAGAAAAGAAATATTTTATTTTGTTTTACCATACCTGTTCTCCCTTGAAACCCTTGAACCAGCTTCCCCACTGATGTAAATCACTACCCCTGCGTTGAATTCAGAGAAGATATGCTGACTTACACCAGCTAAAAATCCAAACTTCATTCTTTAAGTACCTTCCATGAACCCGTTTGCTTCCTCCAAGCACACAACTTGCCAAGTTCTTTATAAAAATGGCTTTGATCTTTACTTCCTGCTGTATTATATGTATAATATAAACACAGCAAAAGTTCATTTATTTTATGACTACAAAATATGCTGCCTTTTATTTCACCCCCTTTTATTAATTGCAATTTCCTATTCACATCTGAGAATCATTCAATGCTATCTAGAGGGAGAACAGAAACTTCTACAGGGTCTAATCTCTGATTTTACAGCTCAGGAGACAGGTCTGTAACTCAGAGAAATCAGCAAAGTTCGCTGTAAACCCACAAACTGAAACATGTTGGTGCCAATTCTCCTTGAAAAAGAGATTGTAAATGGTTAATTAGAATGGCTTTTTTATTTGCTTGTTAGACAAACTTACCTGAAATAATCTGGGGCCAAGTGGAAATAATATTGATACACATTTTCAATGAAAATGAAACACTAGTGAGAAACAAAGTTCACTTTCAATTGAAGTGAAACTTACCGTTTCAATTTAAGAGTGAATGGAAGTTTATTAAAAATGAATACTCAGATACATTTCAAAATGAACTGTCACATTAAAATGAAATGAATAAGTAAGTGATCTATTTTCTTCTCAAAATATTGAAATGCTTTGCCTTTTTTTTTTTCTATTTGACATGAATTTGCAAGAAGTTGTCATTGACTTGCACTGTTGACTGACTGTTGTCTGATTATGCTTCTTAGGGATAAGTAAATCTGTCAAGTGAAAAAAGACTCCCAGCTCTACTTAGCGTTGACTTAGCACTCAGAAACTTCTGTACTGGTTCTGTCACCAGCATCTGTGTGACTCTGCACACATCTTTGCAACTCCGTGCAGAACAGTTTGTACATTAGTTATGCAGCACTAATATTTATCACATCAGTGTTAAGAAGCTGAAATAACCAATAATTTTAAATAACAGGACCTATGTATGTGCCAAATGTTGTCAGCTGTTTCTCCATGCTTGAATAATCTACAAAGATTCTTCTTTAAATCAGCTCAAACTCCCCAATACCTCCACAGTCTATTTATCAGCTGAGTAATTTAGCTCACTCTTGGGTTTGTGATACACACCCCCCAGCACAGGATGCCATCACCAGGAGTTCTAACACAATTAACAGTTTCTGCGGCTAACGAGACTCTTTAAGCAGCTGGTTGTTCAACAAGAGATGAAATCCCAATTACCCATATAAGTCTTGCGTGGGTTGTATCTTTTGCCGGGTGTGCAGTAGAGCTCTACCGAGCTGCTTTGCCTGGGGATCCTGGGTGGTGGTTGCGTGGTTTATGCCAAGGTGCCTCCTCCCTCAGCAAAGACCTGTCGAGAGAACATAACTGGAGGCTTCTCAGAGATGTGGGCCAGGAGTTTAAGGGTGTTTTGTAGGATGGGATTCATCTCCCTTTGGTTGTTTTGGACATCTGTGCCTTCATCTCAGCTAGTCATAGCATCACGGAGATGCTAGTTGGAAGGGACCGCTGAAGGTCCAGCTCCCTCTCTGAGCAACACCAATACCAGATCAATCAGTTATATTCACCCAAAGCTCCCTTTATCTATTCTTTATCTTGCCTGAAGGTGTGACTCACCTGACGTATTTTGGACATCCTCCTCAGGATGAGATGAATTGTGGTGTCAATCCGCCTCTTCCTCCCCCTTGACTACAAAAGCAGCCAGGGGCAGCTAACCAGCTGGTGGTGTCTGCACTGCAGGTATTTGCAGAGAGGTGGGATGTATCCTAGTCTGGATTTTTTTTTAAGTCTAATGGAGGCAAGACGCCCAGGTGAGAGAAAGCTCAATGCTGTGTCAGCTCAAGCCTTTGTTAGAGAGAGAACGGACAGAGAAACTCTCTCTTAAGTCACGCAGCCATAGAGGCTTCACTGGCTCTTCTGCTAATGGAAAACCCCGCTAAAAGTTAGGTGCTGGATTTGTCCTTGCAGTAGGGCATCTATGCAATGGTCAAGGAAGCAGAACCTGCTATACAACATCTATAGATAGATAGTCACCTGCTTTCTCTAACCTGACCCAGGAGGAAGCAAGGAAGGAAGAATAGGGGGAGGGATGGAGCCCTGCTCCCCAGCCGCTCTTCTGTGTCTGGGGAGCATGCAAAGACAATGTGGGACCCCAAATGGGACCATCTCAGGAGTGGAGGCAAAGACCTTCTCCATCGCCACCCCAGAAGCATCCAAGAGGAAAAAAACATCCCTTGGGATGCACTAGCCAGTATCCAGGATGGCGATTTACACACCTCAGTGGCCCTTGTTTTTTAAGAAGCATAGTCTAGTCTGGGTGGTGGGCTCCCATGTTTGTTATTTGGTAAGAAATCAAGACCAGTGTGAGAAAGGCACAGCAGCACCCATAGCTAGTGCCACACAAGGATGAAGGCCACAACCCAAGGCTCTCTTCACTCTGTCCCTCCACAAGCAGGAGGTTACCCAGACAAGGAGTGACTTAAAGGATCCCTCGGGATGAGCAAAACCCTCCATATTCATGGTCTTATGTTTGCCTTGGGGTGGTGACTTGCCTGTGTTTGCAGTGGAAGCTGGTGCTCATTTCCAGCTATGATTCAGAAAAACAGTGTGCTGGCTTTTTTACCTGCATCCTCAAGGAAAGGCAGCTGCTACACAAACCAGGCTCAGAAAGGTCTCCTTCAAGCCAAAACAAAAAATATTTCTGTAGATTGTTTTCCATAGGACAGAAGTCCTTTCATAAAGCATTTTGCAGAAGACGGGCTCACAGAGGCATTGCAGTGCTCAAGCTTCCGTACCTGTCACTTGTAAAATAAATGATGGGGAAGACAATGTAGGTAGAAGCACATTTTAGATGTGACCAAGTCTGTTCTGGTAGAAGTGGAGAACCTAATTCTGTTCTGGTAGAGGAGGATTTAGCATGGTTTCCTAAGAAAAAAAGGGCTTATGTCATTACTCTGTGCCTGTGTGCATGTAAGCCTTTCCCTACCACCTGATGAACTCTTTCATCAATCTCAATCACTTTTGAGAAAGTGCTAAAAGTCCTCAATATACCAAGGTCCTATAAAAATGGGCAGATGGGTAAAGGAGTGGGAACTTTTATACTGTCCCTCACAGAAGGAAGGTTGCAGAGTGACCTCAGCCCCTGGTTAGACATCAGAAGATACTAAAAATCCACCACAAGACACAATTCCACAGAAAACCAAACTCCTTTAGTTTTATTGTGCACAGGAAGACCTGATCAAAAGTGTGATTTAAAAGGAGGAGGATGAAAGATAGACCATTCAATTACTTTGATTGTCAGGGCAGTCTCTTTTATCTCCTGAAATTTTCTGAGTTATAGTGGAGGTGGCAGAATTGGCATGGAAAAAGGAATGGGCAACTGCTTTGGAATAATTAGCTATGGCCCAGACCATCAAATCAAACTAGAACAAGAGTAATTGCAATGAACTATTCCATCGGCCACACATTCCCCATTGATCCTAGTCCACAGGAACTGTACATTCATTAAAAATGCCAGCAGACACAGACACAGAGTCTCAAAAGCTAGGTACCTGCTAGGTACCAGGCTCCAGTTTGATTTATTGGACAACACCCAGGGAAGAGGCAAGATTCTTCTCATCTGCTTTGCACCATACAACGTTTCCATCAAATGGGGTCATGCCAAATTAGCATAAATTCATTAAATCATAGGGGATGGATGGGTCTTCCAGCCCATCTCCCTTTCTCAGGGAAACATCACTTGGCCCAAAAACATTCCTGACCTGTTTTTCCAAGACTATTCTTAAAGCATTGCAGTGAGGGCAAATCCATTGCTTTCCCAGGCAAATTATACTGTTGCTTAAGAAATGTGAATTCTGCTTCTCTTTTTCCAGTTGATAGTGTCTGCAATAACATTAGAGCCGTGCCGCAGCCTGCCAGAATGTCATTCCTAGGGCATGATAGCAGGGACGCATGTGGTGGGCATGGCACAGGGACACGTGGGGTGTACAGCCCGCTGGGAGAGCACTGGAGGAATAGTCTAGGCACGGGGGACCTGGCTGGGAGTCATCTGCATTGATTGTGTCTGTCTAGAGATAATACTGTGGGAAAGCAACCTGTGAGCAGGGTTTCTCTCCAGGGTGAACATGTTGACCTCCTGCAGAAGGGCACAGGAGAGAATTACAAGTAGGCACATGGATAACGAGTCTGTGAGTAAATTCTATAGCTAAAGCATTTGATGGTGTTGATTCACTCCCTGTGCCCTAGTGCAGAAGCCAGCAGAGTGCAGAACAACAGGGGAATAGTCTACGTGTGTTTGGAAATAGCCAGCAAAAAAATTATTATTTAGAGCCCAAATGAGTGTATGTGGTTCCCTTCCTACTCACTACCCTGCGCAGAAGGCCAGAGGCAGACGGACCGGTTTAGTACAGTTTTTGCTGTTGCAGGAGATGCAGCATTCCAGACCTCAAATAATGATTTGGGCACCCAACTTTGAACATATGCTTTGCCTCTGCCTGGCCAAAGTAATGCAGTGATTCACTGAAGTGACTGGGAATAGGACCCAGATCTCCCATGACCTATGTCCGGGATTACTCTGCTTCCAGTCCACCCACCGCACCACCAAATAAAACTATTTAAAGCCAAATGTCTGTTTTTATACCACAGCGTCTTGACGCATCTGGAGGCAGTTGCTATAATGGATGTACCACAAACGAGAAAAAAATAGATCTTGAAAAATTTAAAACTACTGTGATTCAGTGGGCAAAATGTTATAAAATCTTTCAACAGGAGTTTTGGAACCAGTACCAAAATACACCATATAACATTAAATGCATCTATGTTAAGTTGGGTCTGACAGTTTTATTGTATTTGCACACACAAAATTTTGTCCTGGATATTCTGGGAAGAAGCTTTTAATTGGCCTGATCCATCTTCATTAATTTATATTTGGATAAATATTTGCTTATTAATTCTGATAATCAGGTTAATGAGATGTAACAAAGACTGAGTGGAAGGGTGGGGATGCTCTTTGGTATGATCATGCAAGGTGGTTGTTTAATTTCTTGCTACCAGCTTGGTTTTGATTGCTTTTGCTACAACAAACAGCATGAATTAGGTACCAGCAACTGTGTCACGTTAGCAAGTAACAGTGTAAAGCCTTCATGCTACCTGTAGTGTTTTAATTATACGTGTGCTCACTTTAGTGAGTACATACAGCACTTTTGCTCAAGGCTCTTCAGAAAACGAGTATATTTCCTTGGGAAAGCAACCTGAATTATCTTCCAATTGATCAATCAGGACTTTTACTTGATGTGATTACTGTGCTGTATTCTAGGGAGAGCTGATAATAGCAATTAACATTACGGGACCCTTCTGGAAATAAGTCCCAGTTTCAGGTACCAAATATTATCTATTAGGTAAAGTTTTCTATTCTGTGTCTTTGTAACAGGCTGAATTTGTTCTGCCAAATGTTAGACAAAGTGAGATAGCCGTATCTGAGAAAGATGATGGGAAAAAACACAGCGCTGGGTTCCTATAAGAAGTGTTATGGGAACAGCCTTGAGTCTAAAAAGCTCTGGCAGTACCATGTGTCAGAGCAAAAACTTGACATTTTTCTCCGTTGGGTTTGGGGGGTGCTTTACGCCAGGACAGGGCAGGAATTAGACAAAGCTGGCCCAATATGGCCAACTTCTGTGAAGAAAGCACGTTTCTGAGGTGTTGTCAAGGATGGGCAGTTTAGCGAGACTGGAGCTTGTGAGGAAGAGCTGTTAAGAGCAATGACCTGATGGTGTCTGATGGACATCTCTGCTCCTTTGCAGTCCCCTGTACTGCTCATTTCCACGCTGCTCCCGTCTTCTCCAATGTCAAGACAGTCCCTGGCATTGGATGCCAACAGTATACAGTCTTCAGCCAGTTGCTCTTCAGCTTTCCACATAACCAACAATGAAAAATAGGTGTTTTGAGGCTGCAGTTCATCTCATCCTAATATTGCTATCTAAACCAGTCAGATGAGTCGCACCCCAAAAGCACCAGTGTCTCCTCAGTGCCTCTGAGGGAGGCCAAAGATCACCAGCTCCAAGGTGCACAGTACACATTTAAACTACCTGAGATGAACCTCACTGTGAAGCCAAACATGGGACTAGTTTTGGCAAAGTCAGACACATTTCCAGCTGGAGCTGATAGGAGTTAGGCTTTAAGGATGTGAAGTGCTCCATAGCACCAAGGACTCGGGAATCCACGCTCAAAATACAGACGTATTTTGGCATTGCTTTGTAGATGGGACAGTAAGATGGCTCTAAAGCACCTTTTTCTCCTTGGATAGCCGTGAGAAGAGAAATATATTTGTTTACAAAATGTGTAGCTGTAATTGAGCTAAGCACCTTCAGTCATCCATGAGGAAACAAATAGTTCTGTCATCAGAGTGGAGCTGAGCAGGGTGAGTTTGTAAAGTGTGGAGCCACATACTGACCAGTGAGGAGATGCTGAATAGCTCAACCGAGCTATTACTTAATTGAGCACCCACCTTTCCTTGCAACTGGTATGGCAGGGACACTGCAGAGACAGTAGAGCATGATCCTGAAATGAAATTCTTTAAATGTAAGAAACCAAAGTTTTGCAAAAGTGATTTTCACTTTGACTTTGTCGATCTTTTGCGTCCTTAACTTTGCAACTTCCTTAGTGTTCATTTAGCAGTTCTATTATATAAGATACATTATAACTTGTCTGCAAGCTATTGTTTTGTGTGCTCAGTAGAAACCAGTGTTCATGATAGTGGTAAACAAGACAATTTTGAACACATAACCCAACTGCAGAGCAAAGAATGTGAAAATCTCTTAAAATATTTGTTCTCTGTATGAGAAAATACATCTTTACAACAGCTGAAGCCCAGAATCAGCAGTTGCAAATGCTGTGGTTTACGCACCACATTTTCAGCAATCACCTTTCCATGGACACTGGTGGGATTTTGAGTGGTGCCTGCAGCAACAGCTACTTTTTACTATAAACTCCTAAAGTGGCTGATGAGGACAGGAGCTGCCGGAAAAAAATGGGGTTTTTTTTTGAAATTTCTCTTTCCACATAAATTCAATTCAGGAAAATACAGTTCTATACCTGGATATTTCTATACTGCGTGTGGCACCACTGGATATATATTTCCCCTGTCTCTTACCCTTATTGCCCTTTACATGGTGATCCTCCGAATTGATCTACATTTCCTGGTATATCCCACTGTCTCCCACTTAGCCAAGATACAAATGCTAGCCTATGTTGCTTCCTATGTTGTACCATCCTTCAGACAAGTACTAATAGGAAAGCAACTAAACTGCAACTGTCAGAAGAATGATATTGTCATTGACAATAGAAAATACTTCAGGGTTTGTTTGTTTGGTGTTTGGGCAAAACAAGGCTGTAAAGAACTTCTGGCATGAAATGTATGTAGTGAAAAATCCAGTTTTCCAACTAATAAGTGTTGAGACTTTTTTGACTAACCCAAGTTGTTCCATCTCCTTATTCTTTTTACACACAAAATTTTGAAGTCCTCTTAAGGTATCTAGCTTTGACGGCATAAAGCAGGGGATTGTGTCCATCATTGCTTACGGGATAACTTGACCCTTCTTGTGTTGAGCTGATTCTCTGTAGGCTGTGAATCAGCTTTGTTCTCTGAGCAGACCTTTTCCCGGGAAAGCCTGGTACTAACTACACGTTGTGAATGTGGCTTTCTGCTCTATGTTGTGAACTAATTACCCCCTTTCCTTGTCATGTGATAATGAGGCAAGGCTAAGCGTGGTCTCATAACCCTGAGATTGTCATTTGCTTTCTCTTGGGTTGTCATCAAGGCAGATCTCTTGCATGCATCAACCCAAAAGAGCTCTTCTGAGGATAGCCAGTGTTTTATTCTTCTGTGCATTGCCTGTTAAATGGTGGTACAGGCATCAGTGACTTTTGCTGATGGGCCAGGCCCTAGAGGAGGATGGCTCCTGTAAACTTCAGGGTGTTGTTTTTTCGTTCTTCACAGCAGGTGCTACATTGGGATTATCGCTATGGCTATACCCACTAGATAAATGCACCTCTTCCAGGAAGAAAACCCTGCACTTTCCCCAGCAAAGCAGTGCAGAGTGACTCACATCCACACAACTCAGGGCTAGTCCTCTCTGGAGGAGACTTGCACAGCCACGTTGACCCAGGGTCTTCTCCGCATTTCACAAAGTATCTCAGTGATTCTAAGACTTAAGTGCTATTTTGAGGCTTTTTTTAATGCAAGAGGATCTACAACAATATACCGATTGTTGGCAACCTGTCAAAGATGGATTTAGGTAATCCAAGTACCCTACCTTTCAGGAGGATCTCACACATGGGGCCCATCCAACCCTCTGTCCCATCAAGTTACCATGTAGTCCCCGTTGGGTGGTAACTCCCTGTGGGCAAGGTCTTCTCTGTGGAGTACGTGAGAGCACTCCTCTCTCCCTCACAAGGAACCTCTTGAATGTGACCACGGAGTTGGTGACAGCCAACTCCCTGTAGCTATGGTGGAGCCCCTTATCCATTGTAACTTGTTTCTATGCAAGATCTGTGATGGGGGACAAGAAAAGGAGTTGGAGATCTGGAAGGCACAGGAGGAGATGAGGAGGAAGAGCAGAAGGCTTGGGGTGCAGTGAGGCTAGCGAGATGCTGGAAAGGCTGGACTGGGAGACCTTCTTGTCTCCAGAGGGTTTGCTGAGTCCCAAAACAGAACCATCCCCTCTCTCTCCTAATGCTCAGACTCACAAGAGTGTTTCCAAGGGCCAAACGTGTTTTATGGTCTTGGTTTTTTTTACCAACTTGCTCTTAATTTGGTTGTGGCTGAAAGGGTTTGAGGATTTGGAAGCGAGGGTAGTTCATGAGGAGTAGCTTCAGTATTAAAGTTCAGCAGCTGACTGCTTTCACAAAAGAGCTGCTTTCTGATTCGGCAGTTAATTGCCATTCTTATTTGCTGTAAATATTTCCTTAAAATGCTGTTAGGAACACTGAGCGATGAGCTTTTCCTTCTGAAGGCTTTGTCTTTACGAGCACTTTCCATCCAGAGATCTCTCAGTTCTTTGCACCTGTACTTGAACACAGATCCCCAAATATCCTCATTGTCCTCCTTCCTCCAAAGCAAATTCCAGCCACCACAATGGAAAAATGAAGTCTCTGGTGCGTAATGATTTGTTGCATTGACTATCTCCTGTCTGAGCTGGTAAGGAAACCCTCCTGAGTGGCAGAGGTAGCATTCACATCTTCCCATGCAACATGTGCTGGGGACAAACTTATCCCAGTGGTGCCAGCTGCATAGTTCAAAGGACTAAATAGGAAGAAAGGGAACACACAAAAATGTCATCAGGGAGGGAGACAACCCAACTGTTTCAACACCGTTCATCATCATTTTGGCTAAGGAAACTGAGGCACCACTTACATACCTGTGGTTACTTGGTAGCTCTCCGGTATTGCCAACACACAAGCTACTTCTGCCTGCCCTGCTTTGTCTGTTTTGGTGCTGCATAAAACTGTCACATGGAAACAGAACACTGTACTTCTCCCTGCACCAGAATTTATGGGTGCGATTAGCCCAAGGATGGATTTACTGGAGTGGCTTGAACAGGATATGGCTTTTTAGCTACTCCTAATGAATAGCCTTTCTCTAAGAGGGCTCCTTAGCTAATGCCTTTGGAGCTGAGCCAGAGAACCACCAGGTCTGGTGGCAGAAAACCAACTGCCAGCTCGCTAAAGAGAGGGCATTTCCTCCTCCCAGGAAGTTTCCGACCCAAGGCAATTCACAACTAAGTCATTAAGGCCCCTGAAATGCAACTTTCATTTTTACCCCCTCCAGTAGCTGAAAAAATATCCAAACTCTTGCAAGATATTCCTGCTGGGAGAAATCCCTGCCCCAGACAAATCCAAGCTGCCTTTCCCATTGCTCGCAGTGGGTACATTGATGGCACTCAGTAAAGGAAGACCAGCAAGTACTGGACTGGCCCCAGCCAGCGCTCTCCAACACAAATCTGCTCAAGAAGTGTGCCTGGAGCAGTAAGAACATGAGGTGGTTGATGCCACTTGGGTTCAGGATCTGGAATCAGACCTGTCCCTCTTCTGTTCAGCGGTTTGTTTATTTATCACAGTTAATGGGATCTGTATTTGCCCCAGTGAGTTAAAGGCTAGAACAAATTACAGGGGTTATCTCATCTGATTTCCTGAATTAAAGAAATCCTGGCCGCATTCCCCTGCAAGACTGTTGCAGTGCAAGGTTGCAAGTGCTGAGAAGTCCGAGACAAGAACCAGGCTGCAAATCCTCCAAAAGATGTCCATGATGGGGAAAAAAAAAAATACATCAGGAAGCCCTGCAAGAGATCTCCCATGCAAGGATCAATTATGCAACCATTGAGCAGGGGACAGCCCCCACTGCGAAAGAAGTCTGCCCCAGCCTTTGCTGGAAGGGCTGTGCTGGAGCTTGGTCCAGGTCTTCTGCCATGGACAAGACCTTTGTGAAAGCCTTTAGATGGGGAAAAGATAAAAAAAAGAAACTTGTTTAGAGGGAAATTCATATCCTAAGCCTAAAACTGATGATTTGTAACACAGAAAGTGAGGAAAGGGGATATCTTCATGGCATGGTGCTCTTTTTTTTTGTGTCAATGGGCCAAGAGGTGGTTAGGGCAACATGACTGGGAAAGGGACAGTAAATTTTCCTGCAGCAAGAGGATGGTCTGGAGCCAGGGATTGCCACCCCAGGACGAGTCAAGAGAAGGAGGTAACAGGCGCAGTGGACTCATGCCACATCTCATCCCTGGCTGTTTTCCAGGTGCAAATTTGCTCAGACCAGCCTCACAAATCACTGAGAAACAGCTCACAGGTAATGATAGGGATGGTGGAGGGCACTGGCCCCAAAATCCAGGGACTCAGAGCCACTTTCGAGTCCCTAGATCACCAGATGAAGCTGGCAATGGTGTTATTTCTTACCTTAGATGAGAGCACTCCCACCAAAGTCCCAGGCAGGGGATCTGACACGTGTATTATCATCCCAGATGTGTTTTCAGAAATGAAATTTGGAATGGCATGGGGCACACACACATGCACGACACAGCAGTGGACACACCATCAGCTGGTCAACAACCTCGTTTGAGCACAGACAGCAGAGCACTTGGGTTCAGAGCAGCTGCCAACTCTTGAACCTCTGCCTTTAAAGCCAAGTTCTCTAGGAGACACTTGTCAAACTGCACCAGAAAAGTTTTTCAGCCATGGGCTATTTCTGTTCCCAGGGTCCCTTCCATAGGAATTATCCGGAAAGCTGTGAGGATGCATTGTGAAGTCGAACTGGCGGCCAGCCACGAGCTTGTCTGCCTCCCTCAATATTGCACTCCGGCTGGGGATTTAGAGAAACAAAACAGACTGACTTCACATCACAGGGTTTGCTTTCCGTGTATTCCTCACTCAGAGACGAGCACGCAAAGACAGAGGGAGAAGGAGCAAAGAGCAGAGTTTTCCAAATATTGCATCTCTCCCTTTCTTCTGCCATGCCACAGTAGAGTTATTTGGGATTAATCATGTTGTGCTTCACTTCCAGTGACACCACACAGTTACAGCACTTCAGGGCTCTCTGCAGGCTGATCTAGCTGAGATCCTTGATGATGCACAAGCCCATTAATCATGTGCTTCAGCCCCTTTTGTGTCAGGTGTCATACAAACAGTAATGCTATTTCTAGCCCAGAGGAGCTCAAAGTAGTGGATCCAGATGGATGTGGGAGGCAGGAGAGCACCCAGTGGTATCTGCATGCAGGCAGACTGCAGTTTTGCCGTCATTCAGGCAAAGGAGCAGGAAATAGTGGTGCAGGCATCGGCAGATAGCTTCTGCTATCCTAGGAAAGCAACCAAGGAGAACGGACCAATTCCCATTGCATCTGATCACCTCCTTGGCCACTGCCCTCCCTCCCTGGGTCCCCTTCCCTGAATACCTCCTTACCAGTGCTTACCCTCTCACCCATGCCTCTGATAAACAAGGCACGTAATTATTTCTGGTTTGCAGGTAGACAAAGAGATTAGGGGTAGGACCAGACTCACAGGTGAAGACTTCTATGCATAGTTGTCTATGGGTCGGTGTCTGCATGTGAGCTGGGTGCCCCATTATTGTCCACGTCTAGAGAGCTAGATTGCTAACCAGATTTGCATTTCGATTTGCTTCCCTAAGTTACGTCCGGTGCTGTCCAAGATCCCCTAAGGTAGATGAAGCAGCTATATGGGGTTTTTCATTGCAAGACAAGACCTAGAGAATCCCTGTGCTCTTCCAGAGACCGGGAGGGACATCCCAGGGCTGCATATCTCCAGTGGTACAAGACACATAGGCAACCTCAGTGTCTACTTTAGGATGACCTGCATTGAACCCTGAATTGCTGTCATGACCTTCATTGAACCCTGAATTGCTGTCCCAAGAAAGTAAAAAGAAAACCAGACACCCTCATGGAAAATACTTCTGGTAACCTGCCCACACAAACATTTCTTTCTCTATACATTGTGCCCTGAAGCTTGGTATCTTGGTATGTCTATACCTTTCTCTCAGATGCACCCTTCCACAGGCTAATTCTGAAGCCATGTCCTGAAAATAAAAATAACGGAGTCACTGCTGCTTTCTCGCATGGCCTATGAGGAGTCAGTTTGGCTTTCTTTACATTGCTGTCAAGCATTAAAAAGCACACCTGGTGCTTCAGTGCAGGAATAGAAGGAAATATATAGAAAAGTCTTTGAAGGAAGGGCTTAATCTTTGCTGACTGGCAGAGATAGAGAAGAAAAGTCATCTAAGTGACTTTACTGGTCTGACCTGTCTGTTTCTCTTGTAGGCTCCATCACTTGGCACATTTATCTGGGCAAGTAGGACCCAGCTGGCCAAATAGATGGAAAACATGGAGTTACCTACCAGTGGTGCATTTGGCCTCTCCGTTTAGGACATGTAGTGATAGTAAGGCTGTTGGATAGGGTGGTGGTGTCCACGAAGCTTGTCCCATCACAGCTTTAGGTCTTTCCCCACCTGCTAATGCTGAGACGTGAGAACCAACTCAGAAACACGCAACATGACACACGTGATGCTCAGACTCTTCCTGGGCTTCATTAGCATCCCTTGATGACCCCAGCAGGCAGCACGGCTACTGCTCTCCTACAGGATGGATCCATGAACTTCCCCCAAAGGTCGGGGGAATTGGTACGTGGGCGGCTTGGTTTTCCTGCTGCAAGGAAAAGTATTTACATTCAAAACAGAACTTTCCCAGTGTCCGAGGCTGTTTGAGTCAAAGGCAGCTAGGGTAGGGGGCTGAATGGAGATTGTTTGCATTGAATGTGGCCATCAGCCTGTCAGGATTTATTCCACACGTTCAGCTGGAAAAGGTCTGTTCTTATTCTCTGTGTACTCTCACTGCACACACATCAGCATGCACTTAGAGAAACTGCAGGTGATTAAATTAGCAGCCTAATGTATGGAACAAAAATAATTTGTTCCAAAAACCAGCATTTACTGCTCAAAGTGGAACTGGGTGACTCACAGCAGAATTCAGAAAAGCCATTGGAGAGAAACATAGCCAGAAATGTGATCACATCTGCCATCCCACCGAGTGCCTTGGCAATCCCTCAGGTGCCTTCTTCCTTTGTAGCTCTTCATCTTCTTCTTCCTCTCCCTGTTTCTCCTCCTATCTGTACCCTTCTGTGGCTCTGGTGTGCAAATACCACAGGCAGCTGTCACCATTTCGAGAAAGGAGTGACTGTCACTGCAGATCACCATGTTGCACAATCCCATTCAAAATCACTTGAGCTTCCTGTGTGTCCCAGCCCCTGACCCTCTGCTGCCTGTGGGGAGGCCATTCTGGATCTTATTGCACCCAACTCTTAGAAACTATTGTCTGCAGTGGGAACATATCTATGCCTCATTTGTGATCATTTAGTTTTGTGTCCTTATCATCTTCTTCCTTAAGTAGTTATATTCTTTCCTTGGCTTTCAGCGTTCTGGCAGAGAGGTGGTCAGAGGTCTTCTTCACCTGTAGCCTCTTTCTGCTGTATTGAATAAGCGAAAATTCATCCCAGCTAATGAATTCCCTTTTGCCTTTATCATCCATATTCCTCCACTGGTCCGTCTGGATTTACTCCCCTTTAGAAGATCACTGATGGTTTGGATGCTTTGTGAGACCAACCTTGTACTTTACACTCAAACTCTCGAAGGTGCACCAGACAAATGGGCACCTGGGCAAGCAGTGGTAATCCTGATGTCCCTGTTAGCAACGGTAGTGGCAGATCACACCTTCCACCTGGAGAAAAGATGGAGAAGCAACCACCTGCACTGTGTCGGTGGATGTCCCCTGTGATTGCCACCATGCAACCTATGCAGCTTGGTGCTCTGGCTGTTAAGTCAGCAGTAATTTTGGACTCTTCTGAGTCACGCCACAGAGATCTCCAAGGAAGAGTATCTGAAAAGATAAATGGATGCTACCCGCCACGTCCAAGTGCATGCTCAGGATTGTACCAGAGAGTTTATATCATAAGCCCATCTTTTTTGCTTCTGTTTTGCTCCACAAGGGACTCTCCAAAGGACTCTCCTTCCAAACTCAGCTGGAAACATCTCACGGTCACTGGAGGGGGCACACCTCGAAGCCGCGAGGTCCCCATCAGCCAGTGCTGAAATGTGGATTAAGAAATGCTGCTCCACTGCCAAATATGAGTCATCCTGCCTCTCGAACTCTCGCTTATAGTCACCATAGTAACTGGGTCAAGCACCTCAGAAAAATGATCCGGGAATGTCCATTTTTCTTTCTCCCTATTTATTTCTTGTCACTTCCAAATGCCTGTCTCTCAGCCTTCCCCTTCTCCAGCCCAGGAGTGACCTGCATTTCAAGAATAAAGCAGCTCGCAGGGGACCGAGGAGACTTTATTATATTCCAAACTGCAATCATCAAGGAGGCAATTCTAGTACACGTGTTTGAAAAAGGTGTCACAGTCCATGGGGAATCACTTTGCTTGTGAAGAGAGAGACAGAGGGACTGGGCCAGACGTAGATGGTATCAGGACGTGGTTTCCCCACAATTTTCCCATCAAATACTCCATCAGTAAGGTTCTCAGGTAGACAGGAATTGGAAGTTAGCCTGGGCTGCAATAAACCAGGCTCTCTTCAATACAGGTGATCACGCATCATACCTCCACCAGCACTCAGCACCCAGCACCCAAGAAAAAGAAAACACTTTTGCAGCAGTCAGAGCAGCAAAGGATCTCAGGGTTAAAAGCCTGCCTTGGATGAAGAATTTAGGAACCTCTTTCCTTGGCTAACCGTTTGTTTATGCTTAGCCATGCTGTCACATCCTCTCCCATCTGCGCTGCTCAAAATGTCCCCTGGCACCCACCTCTGTTTGCAAGTACCTCCCGGCCCCTCGAGCAGCGGGCTGTGCTTTTCTCCCTCCTTCCCTTCTCATAGCAATGGGCACCTCTATCTCTTGGTGTTAGAAGAAGTCCTCTTCAGGGGTCTGGCAGGCACCCAGGCAATGGTATAGGCATCTTTAATGGCTCTGCAAAGTAAGACACTGAATTTAGGTGTCCGCATTGGGGTCACCACTGGAGTCACCACTGTTGTCACCCTGATACTTGCACAGATTCTTGTACCCAGAGCTTGTTTCCTTCCTTCACAAGGTTGAATCCTTCCTCATTTAGTAGCTATTGGTCTCCATCCCGCTCTGAATGCCTCTTTTAACCAACTCCGCTGGCGCTAGGCTGGTCAATCAGAAAAGTTTCAGCACTAGCAAGTTTTCCCTTGATTTTGTCCTCTTCTAGGTCATCATTATTGCATGTTGCTCCATTGCATTCCCTACACAAAACAGAAACACTGTGCCAGGTTTTGACAGGTAAACTGGAGTCTGGGTCCTGCAGATTTTGGCAGAAACCACCAAGGCTGACGTCAGCGTTAAGCAGTAGCTGTGCCTCTATTACCCCAAATACTAGTAAGGAGCAAGAAGCATCTCATTAGACAGATGTTTCCATTAAATTTGGGAATGCCTGCAAAACCATGCAGAAAAGGCCTACAAATGAAAAGCAAACTGAGCTGTTTATTGCCATTAGCAAACAGAAAAAAAACCAAAACCAACAAAACAACAGAGAATGCAAGAATGTGATCATTCAGGAAGAATTCATTATTTGTTATTCTTACTAATAAAATCAATTTGTACTGCAGTAATATCCAGGAGCATGCATGTAGGAGCTGGAACTCCCATAACAAAATGGTAATTCCTCACTCTAAGGACTTTATTGCCTTGGTTTTGTGAGCTTAACTGTGCAAAATGTTGACCTCTGGGCACCATTAGGTTGTGGGACTATCACAAGTAGTCCACAGGAGATGCACAGAAGAATATCAAGCATTAAAATGTGTATGTTTTCATGAAAAGTTGGACAATGAGGTTGTTGAATCACCCAAGGGAGATCCAGAATGCTGATAATGGTCCTTTACCAGCAGGTTTAGGATCTAGTGAAGGAAGAGAGAGAACTGTTGGGTCAACAAAAGAAAATTAAACTCTGTTTTTCAAATTGACCCATAGTGTCCTACTTCCTTTTGTGTTTTGATTAGGTTTGGTTTCATTCAGTTTGTAACCTTAAATGTAAGCAAATTTTAATACAAAGTACTTTGGTATGCCTGTTACTCCCTACCCCAAAAGAAGTTTTGCGCAGAAGAGTTTCAATATTGAAACTTTGCATTTGTTCTTCAAATACTCTCTTTCTTTCTCATCTGCTTTGGCCAAAATAATGTGACAAGTTTGGCCTACATGAAAATTTGTGTTTGTCTCCTCCAATCTGCATGCTTTTCAGTGAATGAAGGAGGCAACCAATATATTTTTGCCCTGATGTCATCAGATGTCTTTTTTTCTGGCAGGCTGCATGAGAATGGTGTCAGGAGAGAGATCCTAGTACAGCCTGGAAAACTCTTGGGAATCTCTGTGTGTAAAATTATTAAGAACATTGGATAACAAAGCAGACACATGTTATTGCTATGAACAGCCACGACATTTCTTGGTTGCGCCCATTTTTTTGTTTCCCTTTACAGAACAAGTCCCAGACTGAAATGCACCTTTGTTGCTCTGTATATCCTAAAAACCATTTTAGGGGAGCAAGTGGCCTCTTTCAAAGTAAAGTCGTGGACTGCTAGCAGCAGCAGAGAGTGAGAAAGGATGTCACCCAGCCCTTAAAAATAATCACCCTTGAGCTATCCCAAAATCCAGGCAGGGGGGGCCAATTTGACATTGTTGGCCTGCAAGTTGTCAGTGCACTTGGCCGTGGGAGCAGCATTGCGGGCCAGGCACCAAGTCAGGCTCAGCCACGGAGCCAAATTTTTCCCGGTGTTACCTCAAAATCCCTCTCTGGGGCTGTGGGCATAGACGGTATTGCCCACACCTCCTCATATTGGCCACAGCTGGGACACCTGTGCCACAGGAGATGAGGAACAAGGGCAGATTCGTGACCATGGAGGTTCCCAGGCTAAGCACCAAGGGAGCCCTGACAGTCTGCAGAGCCAATCCATAAATTGGACCCTTTCCTCTCTCTCAAAGGAAGCATCCAGGGATTTCTCTGCGCCAGGGCATCAAAGAGAAGATTATAACCATCTGTCTCATGCAGCTAATTGATACCAGGACTCTTTATTCCTCAGGGAGGTCTCTGAGGGAACCAAGCCAAGGGAGGTCAAAAGGAATGAACAAAGGAGCACGGATGTCCCAGAGTGTGAAGAGGGCAGAGACCACCTTCACCCCAGGGGCTCCTCTGGGGTGCAATCTCCCAGCTGGTCCAACGTCCCCCCTCTTCCCTGAGGACAGAGTCCATCAGTGGAATCTGGACTAATTTGTCACCCAGCACCCAGGGGAATATCTCATGTCACCCAACTTCTTCCTCTTCTTGTTTAAGTAGCCTAGTGCAAGGGCAGGACAGGATGTCAGTACAGACTGGGGGATGAAGGGATTGAGAGCAGCCCTGCCAAGAAGGACTTGGGGGTACTGGTGGATGAAAAGCTGAACGTGACCCAGCAATGTGCATTTGCACCCCAGAAAGCCAATCTGTACCCTGGGCTGCATCCAAAGCAGGGTGGCCAGCAGGTCGAGGGAGGGGGTTCTCCCCCTCTGCTCCGCTCTGGTGAGACCCCACCTGCAGTCCTGTGTCCAGCTCTGGGGTCCTCAGCTCAGAAAAGACATGGACCTGTTGGAGCGGGTCCAGAGGAGGGCCACGAAAATGATCAGAGGGCTGGAACACCTCTGCTATGGAGAGGGTCTAAGAGAATTGGGATTGTTCAGCCTGGAGAAAAGAAGGCTCCAGGACACCTTACTGTAGCCTTTCAATATATAAAGGGGGCTTTTAAGAAGTACGGGGGGCCTATAGTGACAGGACAAGGGGCAATGTTTTTAAACTAAAAGAGGGTAGGTTGAGATTGGACATAAGGACAAATTTTTTTTACTGTGAGGGTGGTGAGGCACTGAACCAGGCTGCCCAGAGAGTTGTGGATTCCACCTCCCTGGCAGTGTTCAAGGCCAGGTTGGACGGGGCTTTGAGCAACCTGGTCTAGTGGAAGGTGTCCCTGCCCATGGCAGGGGGGTGGACTAGATGATCCTTAAAGGTCCCTTCCAACCCAAACCATGCCATGATTCTGTGATGCTATGTCACCCCAGTGACTGGGAGTTATCTGCAAACTGTGGCTTAGATGGGCAGCCATGCTCCCTTCCCCATATCCTCCACAGGGTCCTTGTAGGATAGTCTGCAACTCAGCAGAATGCCTCTGTGCTTTGATTTTGCAGAGAAGCAAAATTTACCTCATTAGAGAGCTCAAATGGGAAATCCCCCCTAGGACAATCTGAAGGTCAGCATCCATTTGTCAAGGCATGTTTCGATCTTCTCCTATAACTGGAAGGACTTCCTTCAAACAGAAAGTGAAATTGTCTGAGTAGGATATTGTCCTCCATTCTCATCAGCGGTCAAAAGAATAAGAGACCTCTATCTCCGTTGCTTGCACCACTTCTGTATTTCCAAATTAGCAGCTTAATTTTGTGCCCAATCCAGCATGGCTGGAAGTGTTGGCTTTTACAGCAGTCAGGAGTTTAGGGCTGGAGTGTCTGATGGCATGCATGCTGCTGCAAAGCACAAACATTGTCATGCAGACCTGTATGTATTTACATTTACAAACCTGAAAATGGCTATTCCAGATACAAAATTGGCAGTTTAACTGCCTGCAGGTGATTGACTGGTGTCTTTTGCATCAAATTGCTGGGAAATGGTGGGGTACATAAGTGAGGAAGGAAGAGTTAGAAACAAGATAAGAAAACCATTAGACAGAGGTTAAAAAGGGGATAGAGAAAAGATCCATCTGTGCAACCTCTCCCCTTCTCCTTCCTTTATGCAGTCATGCCAGAAGGCCCTGTGCTCTCCAACGTCAATGCAGAATCAGCAGCAAATGCAAATCAGTCTCAGCTGACCTTCTCGTTGCAATGTTTGGGGCATGGATTCAGCCTTCTGCACATCTGCAAAGCACTTGTCGTTCTCCTGGGTGCAATGGCCCAAAGTAAGTGAAGCGTTTAAGCAGATGCAGAACTCACAAGATTCCCAAGTAGCAGGTCTGGACACTGGCCAGCGAAGGAGGATTTCATTGGAAAATACCAGTTGGAAAACCAAGCGGAAATGTCCCAGGTTTAACAACCTCGACTTCAATCACTACTCATAGCTCTAGGGCAGCCCGTTCATGCCAAGTTTCCATGGCTTTCTTACCATGCAACCAGCAGAGTGAAATCCTTGGCAGCTCTGTGCTAACCCAGGGTTGCCTCCTGGATCCAATGCGAGTAACCTGGAAGCCCTGAGCACCCTGGCTCCAGAAAGCGTTTTCTCATGCTTCAAGGCTTCCCACTATGTCAGTTTGGGAGACTTTGACACTCCAGATTCCCAGATTCATGAATTCCAAGAATCACAGGACTTCCATTGCCTGATCTCCTGTGTTGCTCAGCCAAAAAAAAGCCCAGGGAACGTAGCTGGCTGAGGACTTTGCATCTTCTGTACCCTGTGGCTGGGGAGGCTTGAGAAGAGGGAGAAGGGGGAGACTACCCACAGGGCAGATCCATCTAGTGCTGGCTGACTGTTGGCATGGCTATCTCCATGGATTAACAAGTGTTTTCACATCAGCTGGTAGCTGTCAAGCTTCCAGGGATACATCCCTTTTAGACAATATTGTGCACTGAAGGTTCTTAGAATTCATTTTTGCAAATCTATAGTTCCTTGGAAGTTTTCATTAATTATTTTATTGCATTCTGGTTTTGAAAGAAAACGGATATCAAACACTGAAACTTCCCACAAACCAGGCAACTTTGTTCCCAAGCATGTATTGACACACTGAAAAAAACTGGTTATTAACAATTCCATCTTGTCACATTAAAATTATGGGGATTTGCACCACTGGCTTTGTAGAGATATAGATAGTTGGGGCTGGAATTTGTCTTAAGAGATGATCTAGTCCATCCCTTGACCTCAGGCCAGAGAAGCTGGATCTGGCCTATTTAGTGAGTAAGTAGTAGAGTTATTTCCTTTAAATGGGAATTTCTATTTGCCCTGGTGCTATGAAACTGGTTCCAGTGTGCAAGTCTGCTTTTGCTGCTTCATGTAATTCAGGCAGTATACACACCACTACAAGTCCGTTCTATATGGGTTATTGCTGAGGAAAAAGATCTACCATCTAACAGCAGTGCAAGTATATACTGTGTGACATAAATTGACCCTAAATTCAACTCCTGATTAATAGCTTCAGCATTTGCAAAACTTGCCTCCTCTTTCCCAATAGCTCCATTGCTCCAGTCCCTTTGTAGTGGTTTTGGTTCTAGGCCTTCCTTGGCAACCAGGGTACAACCAAGGAAATGGTCATGTTCCCAGTATTC
>JANXJC010000055.1:44754296-44784947 GCA_027564655.1 Leptodon cayanensis
GTGTTTATAGAGGGGGTGGGGGGAACAGAGGCTGCAAACTGTAAGGTTTGAGCATTCGGTGGGAAAGCCGGATCTAAGCCATTACACCCTTGTAACTGGCTTTCTTTATCCTAGGACTCCCCTACACACAATATGCACATCAGCACCCTTTCCCTGAAGTTGAGCTGATTGTCTCATAGTGTGAGTTGGCTGAGAGTATGGTTTATCAGCAGATGTTTCCAAGCAGCGTAACTTTCAAAGGAGTACAGATTATCTCATGTGTAGTTTAAACGCATGAAACCATGCTATCTGTTTTCAGAAGTAATTATTTATCTCTGAAAAAAGATTAAATACAAAGCCTGATTTGATTCTAGTTTTTTAGTACAGCTGGTGAATATTGTCACTTGTAAAAAATACAGCATCATTCACGTGATGATGGGATTTTGCTACCCTCAACCATGGCATGCTTTGCCATACCTTGCTTGACTTAGTGACTTAGAAAAATCTCCAGATTTCTGACCAGACACTTAGAACCCAATGGAAGAGATGGGCACCAATGCCACTCTCTTTGCTGTTTGCACAGAAAACCTGGTTGGCCATGTTTTTACTACTGGTTGGACCAGGTACCTCCAGAGATCCCTTCCAAACTCACTTATTCTGTGTCTCTAAAATCAGATCCAACTGGAGAGCCATATAAATCAGTAACGTTGTACTGGGAGGCTGCAGTAAGGTCTCCCCGGAGCCTTCTCTTCTCCAGGCTGAACAACCCCAACTCTCTCAGCCTGTCCTCATAGCAGAGGTGTTCCAGCCCTCTGATCATTTTTGTGACCCTCCTCTGGACCCTCTCCAACAGGTCCATGTCTTCCCTGTGCTGAGGACCCCAGAGCTGGATGCAGTACTGCAGGTGGGGTCTCACCAGAGCGGAGCAGAGGGGCAGAATCCCCTCCCTTGACCTGCTGGTGACACTTCTTTGGATGCAGCCCAGGATAGGGTTGGCTTTCTGGGCTGTAAGCGTACATTTCCAGCTCATGTCCAGCTTTTCATCCACCAGTACCCCCAGGTCCTTCCCATCAGGGCTGCTCTCAATCCCTCCATCCTCCGGTCTGTATTGATACTGGGGATTGCCCCAACCCATGTGCAGGACCTTGCACTTGGCCTTGTTGAACCTCATGAGGTTCACATGGGCCCTCTTCTCAAGTATATAGCATCTGTCACAATACGTTTTGTGCAGAGACCTCTCAGTAAATCTGAAATGGGTTTGCTTGGATCCAGGATCAGCCCAAGGTCAACTCCAAGCCTGGCAGGGAGCTTCTTCTCTTCTGCTTAGACATGGACTCAATGGTATTAGTAATGGCAGCATATTGATGTTTTGTAGTTACTTCCAAGAGGTATTAAAGAGGTTATCAGCCCAGGGCAAGCACAGGTGAGCTAATCTGAGCTTTCAAGCTTGGAGGACAGTAGAAAAAGCAAAATACACCTGTAAAGACTCAGCCCTAGAAATTAGACATTGGGCAGCCACATGGTTGCGTGCAGTTTTGGAACCGAATAAGCCCTAGTTTCATGTAAAATCATAAGTGGAGTGGAGTGATTTAGGCATTCCAAGTGTAATGGGAGGATCCAAAAACACTCAGGGGTGCTCCACACATCCAAGGTTGAAGGCAGAAGTGCCAAGCCTCATATATTCTCTGTGTTTTGGGCCCTGTATACAGGAACAGCAGTCCAAACAGCTTTTTCTTCATGCACACGCCCCAACACACACACACACATCCATCCAGATTCTAAATAAAAGCCTGGTTCAGTTAGAAAAGCAATTTATTTTTTTTAAACAGTAAAGGAGTTGTCTGGTTGCAAACAGTAATTACTGCCCCGTTCCCTGCTATCTTGGGTCATGCCCTCTTGAATTCAGATGCATATGCTGAAAAGACCAGAGCATCTGAAGGATGCTACATGGCCTGATGTATAATTGGGAGATAGCATCCATCCACATATACAGTTGGAAGAGCTGGGATCAGGGGACTTATCTGTTTTCCTATAGAGACAAATGCCAGGAGGTCACTGTGTGTCATCAGGCTTAGCCCAAGAGAGAGCTCAGCATCCGAGGTACACTTGGAATAAACTATATTTATTAAGGCACTCATCAGCAGCGACTGCTTGGCAGGCAGTAGACACACAAGGCCAGGCCAGGCTCTGTAAAGCCTCTTAGAGCTGCAGCTGGGTCCTCAGCATAACACTCTGCTCCTCCCAAAAAAGGGGCACAGTGGTGAGAAAGAGATCTGAAGTACTGGGTGGACCTGCAGATCTGACTCCTAGAAAGGAGGAGTGTTGAGACACAGGCGTGATTTTTCATGCACCCTCCTTTCCAGCCAGGATGAGTGCAGCACTGCAGCTCCAGCTGGAGATCTAGCACAGAGGCACATGTGTTTGTTGGCCTCCAGTGCTTTTCAAGGTATTCACTGAAAAAAAACCATCCCCTTCTCTCATAGTCTTATGCTGACATGCTTCCCAGGGACATAAGAGTCTCAGGTGCCAGCCGCAGCTCTTCCACATTCACATTCGAGTTTTCAGCCTATCCCTTCTATACCTCGAAAAGCATCCTGGGCAATCCATCAGAGATTTTTTTTTATTATTATTATTTTCTTAATATTCATTTCATTGTGCAAAGTGGACCAGCTCTAGCTGCCCAGTCTAACCCAGAATTGCTGCCAGGTTTTGAAAGTACCATTCCTCAAGGATTTTCCTCAGTACCTTGCAATGAGAGGTCCAGGTGATGTTCACCCCGACTGAGACACTGAGGAGAGCAACCCCATCTCCCCTGGGCCAGCAGGAGGTAAAGGGACCTCTGAAAGACATAAGCAAGGTGGCGATTGTTGAAGACTCAGACATCATACCTGCAGCTAGGACAAAATAGTATCCCAGATGTTTCTGTGCTATGGTTATGGGATTTGAGATCTTTTTATGATAAAGCCTATATCTCCAACAAGGTATCTGACACCTGGAGTCAAAGGACTCAGCTAAGGTGAAAAAAACCACAGTAACAACCTCCTTTTGCATGGATCTACATGGGCAGGCATGCAAGCACAGATGCATTCACCCTAAGAGATATTTGAGGGCAGCTTTGTTGCTTTCTCCCTGACCTACCTTCATGGGGCTGAGACATCCTCATTGAGGGAAACTGGTATATTCCTGGACAAATATGAAAGCAGCTGTGGTGCCATCCCATCACTTGCTTTTGTCTCTGTGGCTTACCTTGAAGAATTAGGCTGGTTTCTGGCATGGCTAACTCAATTTCTGAGGCTCTCAATAGACGTCTACCTCACTCCTTATGGGTGGCAGGGGCACAGCAAAGGAAAAGGCCACAGGCAGCCAGCATCGAACAGGGTATAAAAGGCCAAGGAAATAAGGTGGTCTCCCCGAAACCTGAGGGAGAGCAATCAGGTAGAGGGAATGGCAAAAGAAAGCAGTCACCTACCCACCACTAAGAGGAGAAGCAATGCAGGGTGATGGGAGCACAGGGACGCAAAGCCTCCTGAGTCCTAGGATTGATGCTGTGCAGGACTCCAATGCCACTGAGCAACTGGCAGAGTTTGCCAAGTGCTTGCAGGCAGGGTTGCCCTGGGTTTGATATTCCTCATTTGGGCATGGCCAGGAACGAGCCTGTGTCCTTTGGCACTTGTCCCTAAGAGAGGGAGACGCAACTGCAGAGAGGAAGGCACAGGAGAGAGTCACTGGCAGAAGCTGTTTGCTTGCCCTGACAGGGAACAGGATATTTTGATGGGGGCCTCAGGACAGTCTCCACAGAGAAAGCACTCGGTGCAGGAAGGAGAAAGGAGGTGTTGTATTTAATAAGCCGTTTTGGTTGTTTGAGGGGGTTTTGTTCTCTTGGTCTTGGTTATACATTTTCTGGTGGACTGAGAGGTGAAAGCTCACAGGTCAGAATAAAGGAGTGTTACTAGAAAAACTCTGTTTCATGGAGTTTTACATAAATACATCCGTTCTTAGAGCTCCTTTGGGGGTCCTTAGAACCACTCCCCGGTGGGCCGTGGGCCCCACAAATACAAGGCAGAGCAGGCAGTCAGGCACCAAGCAGCACAGCACTGGAACACCCAAGGCTGCTCCCACCAGCTGTCCCCAGAGCTGCAGAGCAGTATTAGCATGTCACGCATTGATTTCTTCAGCAGCGCAAAAAATGCAGCTTTAATGCTGCTGGGACCTGAACGACTGTTCAAAGCTGGCTCAGGTCTCTGCTCATGGCATTGCTTTGAGAAGAAGGACCCAGAAAGCACTCTGCAGTGCTTATTTCTTCCCAGCTTTGTTTGCTGTGGGTAATTACTAGCACACCAAAGGATATTGGCTCTGGATGTGAGAGTGCGGAGGGACTAACTGGTCTCAAATACCAACATTGTAGCTCATTGTAATTAATTAAATGTTGACATGATCCCCAACAAGCAAAACCTTCATTATACTCTGTTAAACCCCTTGACACAGATGCCCGACTCATTGTCAGTCCCTCTAATTAAGATCAAATGCATAGAAATGCAGACATCACCGCATATGTGTGTCAAACCCCAGGAAAGATCTTGCAGCAGGGAATAAAGGTCCACTGCTATTCCCAATTAAAGCAGTCTCTGGAACAGACCAACTGTTTCCCAAACAGTTCTTGCACTTATCATGTCTGAAGACCCTCTGTGACATGATGATTTTTACAACTCCTCTATATTCAAGACCTACCACATTTTGGAATAGAGTTTGCTAATCATAGTCGTAGTTTGCAAGGATAGAAGAGACTGCTCTGACTATCTACTGTGATTTACAGATGATTGCAACCTTAAGCGCCTTGTTCAATAAGTTCTTCAACTTCCCCATTACTCAAAAACCGTTTTCTCCTTAGAAAGACACTCACCATTAACTCAGGACTGCAAATAATGGAGAACTCATGTCTCTAGTTATGCTTTTTCCAGTTGCTTTATATCCTTGCTATTAAAAAAGATTGCTTTCTTTCCAGGGTAAATTTATTTAGCTATAACTTTAAGCCATTAATTTTTTCTACCGTTCTAGGCTAGATTAAAGATACATTTGCTATCAGAAACAGCTTCCCCTGTATTTCACTGTAATGCACGAGCAAGTTGCTTCAGTTTCTCCTGGATAATGCCAATAGATGAAGATCTTTTAATCTTATGCTCTAAGTCAAGTTTTCCAGACTTTTGCATTGCCTCATAGAGCTCCTCAGAGCATTTTCTGGCTCCTTGGCTTCTTTTCTGCACTGTGGGCACCAAATTGGGACTTGATTTTCCATATGAGCAACCTGCATTTTTCAGTCTTCCTTGGTCTGGTTCACCTGTTCCTGTTCTTGGCTTTTTATGATCTGAGGTTGCATTATTATTACTAACACTCTGTGAAACACTACTCCTATGTGGATCACACATGCCTTCTCGCCAACAGCCTTGACAGCCTTTCTGTGAGGGAGGCAGCTGTAAGAGCAAGTCATCAACTCTTACCGGAAGGAAAGATATCCCTGGCGGTATTTAAAAGACACGTAGATGTGGTGCTTAGGAACATGGTTTAGTGGTGGACTTGGCAGTGTTATGTTAACGGTTGGACTTGATGATCTTAAGGGTCTTTTCCAGCCTAAATGATTCTATGATTCTGTGATTCTATGATACTCCTCTAAAGAACCATTTCACCAAAATGTTCCTATGTGCTATTATTCAGGACAGGCATGAATACTGATCCAGAACTGACAGGATTGCTAATGTATACAAAACTGGGATTGATACTGAGAACCCTCATGTTCAGAAGATATTTTCATGTTTAATGCCCAGGAGTTTAATGAGAGTTCAATGTGTAACTACCTTTAAAATCTGTGCCATAACATTTATGTTAGGGATTATCAGATGTCTTAGCTTCACCCAGTATTACAAGATACTTGTCTCTAGGTACAAACAAGTGGATAGTCTTGAAGAAGCATATCACCGGTGTTGTCTAAGACAGATGGTTTCAGCTGCCAGGGAAATCGCTCTTTTCAGCATTTTGAATATCTAGAGGTAATTGCTAGGGGGATCTGCACCGGTAGGGAAGCTGGGTCCTGTCTCACAGCAAATGTAGAGTCTCTTTACCCAGTCATAGATTCATTGCACAAGACAAGACTGAACACCTCTGTCTGCAGACCTACTGACTGAGAGATCCTGGGGACCCACTGGGAGCCCCTCGTTGGGGCTGCAGACTCCCTGCCCTTAGACAACACTATTGGTGGAAGTGCACAAGCAAAACAAGTTTTACATGGCATGGGTTTTTTTGTTCCCTTGACATGAGGACCCATCAAAGTCTCCTAAGAGGGAGGTGGCAAGTCAGAAACTAGTTGGTGGTGATGGAAGAAGAGGAGATAATAACTACTTGGGATGACAGCAGTCTTGACAGGGGCTGTCCTCAAAAGGACACTTTCCTAAGGAGGGGTGGCAAGTCCACTTAGGGTCACTTCCCTGGAACAAGAAGTGAATATGTGAAATTAGCATATCCAAAAGTTAATTAGAAGTCAAGGCCACAGCAAGACAGGGAGTGCATCCGAGATCCCATGGCTATTACTTCTGAGCAGTGAGTGAAGAGAACAGGAGGCAAAAAGGCTTGTTTATCTAATGAAAAGGCAAGAGCGGCAGGCAGATATCTCATGGGATGTACTCAAATTGCCATGAAAATTGAATGCAAATTTCCATCCTTTCCCTTTAGGATCAGAGATGAAAAAAGAAATAGAGGTAGGGCAGAGATGGAGCAGGAAGCATGTCAGTGGAGAATGAGCCTCATCACCATAATGAGGCACTTTGAGACACTCATCTCTTCTCAGCAGAGATCCCATTACCCTGTGCAGGCATTTAAACCAGGCAATGAAGCAAGTTTCTTGCATTCTCTCTTCTGAAATGTCTCCTTAAAACACCATGCGGCTCTAAAGCTTAAGAAAACCACTGTGATATGATGGTTGGTCTGCTGCTATGGTCTGATACGATGGCTGGTCCTTCCCAGCGTCTCTTTGTGCTTGTCCCAGGCTCAGCTCTATGGCTAAGACAACCAGGCAGCCAGTTTTTGTCTCTTGTGTCATTTTACTTTCTATTCAGGCATGACATCCAGGCGGATTGTTCAGGTAACAGAAAATATCACTAGTATGGGTTTTCTGAGCTTGTTACACCCTACGACTGACAGGTCCTGACACCATTGTGCGTGGTTATATCATACCACCAGATCTGCTGGAGACTGCTCCAGTCTGGGCATCACAAGCTCTCTCTTCCCCGATGTGGTGCAACCCATACAGTCTCTCCCATCCACACTGCCAGACGTATTGCTGGATCACAAATCCTGGGGTACAAACCTTGTGTGTTGTTGTGGGGGGCAGCGAACACCACCTTCAGGGGCTGGATTTCCCACCACTCTGTGTTTGTACGGCACCTAGCACAAAGTGTCATCTCCCCATCACATCAACACTCGCAAATAAAAGGCATCGGGGTCAATTTGTTAGCCATGTGCCTGGCATTGCCACAACTAAACCCTCCCAAACAGAGATCTGCATGCAGGTAGATCCTTTGGCTCTGCTACCCGCTGCACCATGACCACACCAAAGTAATGCCAGGGTCCGTGCTAATAGCCTGAGTGCCCCTTAGTCAAAATCTGGTCCCTTATCCTGTCCTTGTTCGCCGTACCCACAGAGATATGGCTTAAGTGCATCACTGACGAATAACCAGATAAGAGATGTACAGCTGGTCACATCAGACAAATGACATGACCTTCCCCGTGGAGACGGGGAAAAGAACCATGTAAGAGAGATCCTTTGCAGGCAACCAAAGACTTCATGCCTTCAAGTTAAGGGCTTCAGGAACTGTCGGGAGCAATGAGGATGTTGTTATCTCACCATTCCTGTTATATTTTTGGAGCCCTGTTACACTGACCTATTGTTTTCTGAGCGGGGGAAAATGTCTCTTTTTGAAGTGCAAAGTTTTTAGAGACTGGTATCAGCTGAAAGCTGGCTTTCAGGGCTGGGGAGAGACAGAGCAACTCTTTGCTATCTCCCCTGAATAATTCCAGGTTGGGGGAGAAGAAGGAAATACGTTTGGGTTTTTTTTATGTTTCCCTTCTTGTGGCCAAAAAAAAAAACAAACCAGAAAGAAAGAGAAGGCGAGTGATGAGAAACTCTGCAGATTTTTCCATGAATGCTCAAGCCAGAAGGGCTGTGCCTTGGAGCTGGGTGCGGAAACAGGGCAGGCGTTGGAGGATTTTCCCCTCCAAGCCTGAAACGAAACAAGAAGTTGGCTGGCTGGTCTTGAATAACCACTCCTGAGCCTGCAAAGCCAGTCCTGATTTTTCATCAGAGCTGAAAATATCAACCTCCCCCATCCTTTCTTCCCCACCCTTTCCTCCACAACATCACGGCACCCGGGTCCAGCGGTGCGGCTCTCTGGAGGATGCTGTTCAGCATCCTTCACAGCCAGCGACGCCAGGAGGGGGGCACGGGCTGCGAGTGCTGCGGTGCCAGGCTCCGTGGCTGGTGACGTGCTGTCTGCCCAATTGTGATATAAACAGAATGTCCTTGGGACTGGCAAGGTGGAAACGCGCTGAGGAAGCTCCCACACCTCCCCTTGATAGTGTGTTTTCCAAACGCTGGCATCCCGCCACTAGCAAGTTCTCTGGACTCGGGGCCACCAGCATTGCCAGCAATCAGCTTAAGTAAACTTTCCACTGTAGCATCCTTCTAGATCAATGGTGTTATCTCTGTTTGGGTCCTGGCGATGCTCACCCACCCAAGGCACGTTCTGCTCAACCCATGCTAGAAGTTAAAGTCAGGACTCGTATATTTTGCTCTGGGGGAGAATTCTTTCCTGGGTTGGGTTGGGCCCAATGAAAAATTGCCTTTTTCCTTTGTGCAGCTCGGATCTGGCCTCACTGTACATAAAATGCCATGTGTTCCCAGCTGGATTCAGCCCTTCCAAGGCCTGCCCCGCAGCCAAATCTGATCTACATATTTACGAGCTTGTAAACAGGACAGGGCGGGTGAGTTCACATTCTTAGAAAACCAAGTGCAGAGAAAAGAACTTCTGAGTTGGAAAAACAAAGAGTAGTCTTGGGTCTGACCCAGCAAACGCAGTGGTTTTTCCAAGACTTGGATGACTTGCTTGAGAATCATTCCCCTCCGCTCCTTTTCTAAAGGATTTCCCAAGCTTGCTCTTTAGTTAGAAAAAATACACGTTCTCAATGTTTCTAACCAGAGTGGAGAAGACAGCTTGATGGAATGGGACATTTTATCTTGGAGGACAGTTGAAGCCAGGCTTTTGTTTGCAGTAGCCGCAGAGGAATGGCAGTTACTTGTAAAGGGAAGTTTAAGGAAGCTATTAAAAGGTGTTGCACAGAAGAAGCCAGTTGGAGTGCTCACCACAAAGTACCATTGTGTCTGCCACTAAATGCAAGAACCAGTAGTCTAGAACAGTGGTTCCCAAACTGTGGTCTCCAGACCTTGATGGTCCATGAAGGCTTGGTAAATGGTTCATAGAAAACCAGAGTATAAGGGAGCCAGCCAGTCTGCAAAAAATGATGAGGATTAGGTTTTTGGTTCAGAAAAGTTGGAGAACCACTCATCTAAAGCCCTGTGCTATGTCCATTCTCTATTTATAGATACAGAAGCAGAGAGCTCTTTGTGTCAAGGGCTGAAAAAACATTTTTCTATCTTCTTCCAAAAAAAGCTTTGATGACATTCCATAAAATATATGTGTCAAACGAGTTATCACAGGGCCAAGTCACAGCAGTGCTTCTACTAACTTACCCGCCTTGCTGGAAAGTTTGTCATTGCTTCTCTTGTCATAATACCTAGGGTTTTCTCAAGTAAATTATTGTGCTGAATCTTCAACTGACCCTCTGGAGACCTTTTTGACACCTCTCTTCCTTGGTTATTGGGGTTTATTCTTAGTTCAGTATGTATTTAATTAAGTTCTCTGCCCTCTATATACAATATTTTCATCCCTCTAACTAATAATGCTAATGATCACAAAGTCCTTGTTGATTTTTTAGACTAGTCCATGAAAGGAACATTCAACAAAGAAGGTCATGCAGTGTTTCCTAATATCAATTAGACATTACATTAGTGTGAGCTTTATTGGGAACCTCTCCCAACATTTGTCCCTTCCACAGTCTGCAACCTCCACCCAGCTGAGAGCATCAATTCTCCCCTCCGTTTATCCCAGGCTTTGAAAGCTAAACCCTGTACGATGGTTTCAGGATATATCAGGAAAGTATCTCAGCTAGCTGGTCAGCCATTGAAGTGCCTGGGCAAAATACTGAAACACAGATCCACTGGGTTGCCAATGGAAGCTCACTGAGACCCCAAGGAAGTAGAAATTCCCCCATAACTCACATACCTCCTTTTAAGGGGGCTTTGGACAGACGGGAACGTGAAGGCTGTATTCCTAATGAACCCCACATTGAATTTTGCCTCTGCTCCTAAGAAATCCCATGTGAGAATTTACTTTCCTGACAAATCCTGCAGCCCATCATGAAGGGAACAGAAACCCACAGCAGGCACTGATGATAGTGATGTCCTGTGTTGTTGGGTAGCTTCTGCTTGCGTCTCCTAAAAAGGGATCACTTGAGGCAATTCTTCATGTCACAGGGTGAGGAGAGGAAGACTTTTGGTTGTCGTGGGGATGACCTACTGCACTCCTAAACTAACTGCCACAAGACTCCAAAGCAAGGAGTTAATAGTAGACAAACTCCCTTGCTTCTCTGTACATAAAATCACTGAATTAAAGGTCTTTGTAGCCCTGACACTGACTGGGCACAGCACAGGTTTGCTTGGGTGATGGATATGTCAAAGACCAAGGTAATTTGTCACAAGTCATATGAGATTCATTTTGCTGAGCTGGATTTGTGCTAGATTAAAAGCCAGAGATCCAGGGCTCAATTCTGTAGTCTAAACACCAGCCCCTAGTGCCATCTGAACTACCCCAGGGTTTCTGAGGCACCTGCACAGTTCTAGCTGATATGAGACAGTTTACGGAGGACCCACACCCTTTTGAAACATTAGCTGTAGACCAAGATACTTTGGGCTGTCTAAAATGGCCTCCTATGTTTAACCAACCAAGTCACACCAGTGAGACAGCAATGGAGGCATCAGGAAGCTAAGGCCATAGCCTCCTACTGCAAAGAGTTATGGTCCACCAAAAGAGAGCATTATGCAAGCCAGCCGTTAAGGACAAAGCTATCCAAGGCTGAGAAATTACACGGTTTGCCATCGTACTGTTTAAGTCACTGGTAAGCTCATACAGGACTTGGATGAGCAGCATCTTTGCTTATTATTATTTGCAACCCATGCCTATAGTTGGATTTTTCCCCATGAGACATTCTACCTACGGCTTACTCCTGCTGCAGATGGCAGTTAGTCAGCTTGTCCGTGAATACTTCCCTTCCCCAAGGGCTGGTCATATTGGCTGCATTACCCAGAAATGTGCCCAAGATGCCGTCGTGCAGAGCAGAGACTGCCAGGCTCAGATGCAGCAAGACCTTCACGCTCAGGATGCTCCCGTGTTTGCAGAACGGAGAGCCACGAGAGCGCTCCTCTCTGAATGACACGCTGATTTTTGCATTGCCCTGGAGGGAACCTAGCAACCCCACAAGGCCATTGTGTTCATTCAGATCCTGAGCCAGATGGAAATTTTCTTTTCAAAGAGTGCTCCAAGCGTGTTTCCTCTGTTTAACCATCCAGGCAAGAATCTCGCTGTGGTCTCTGCCCTGCTCGCTCTAACATTAGCACGTGGATTCTAGTCTTCTTCCTGCTCAGACAGCAAGACAAGAGCTCTTGATGTGCAACTCAGTTACCCTGACTTTCTCATTCTCTCAGGAGACTTTTTTTTTTTTTCATTTGCATCTGGCAAATAAGAACCTTCCTGATATCTCCCTTTAGATTTGCCAGATTAGCCAATCTTCCAGACTTTTTTTTTTTTCCCCTGATTTTATTTATGTTCTTTTGCTGAGTCTCATGCTATTATGATTTGTTTTAAAGTCCCCTTTGGGGCTGGAGTCAGCCTATTATCTGTGAATCGCTAAGGAATAGGCAGTTGGATACACATACAACTTTCCCAAGCCTAAGAAATACTGCAAAAATATTACCTTTAAGGGAGTCTGTACCAGAAGCCAGATGAAAAAAGCTTACATCTTTGTCTTCTTTTTAATCTTGTAACTCACTTTCAAAGCCCATCTTCCTACTGACCCTGCCATGTTCAACATTGTCTGTGGCTCTGAATCTGCTGCCCAGCCCTTCTTCTTGGAGGATAAACCAAGCAGCTAAAAAGCGTTGAGGCGAGTCAATGGACAGCTTGGTTTGAGGGCATGGAGAGGACGATGTCCAAGAGCAAGCTTGGGGCTACCCTCTGTACAGTTCCCTTTCAAAACTGAACCAGCCATGCTCTGATGCAAAGCACTCATGATGATGAGCTCTTCAGATGGCCCAGGGTCCATGGTCAGCAGCAGCCCGCAGAGCCCAGGTCCTGGCTGCGTCACAGGCATGAGAAAGCTGATGGGCCAACATTGCCTTCCACAATGTGCAGAGGAGAGATCTGATCGTGATCTTCATTCCCTCGTGACAGCATTGCCTTAACCATTTCAAAAGCTTTGTTATAGACTGAGCTTGGCTTGCAGTATTCGAGTCTAGGTGTGGTTTCAAAAGCTCTTTTCCTTTCCTCTGCCTAGTCCTGCCTGAGTAGGGTCCCCACAGCTCCTCTTAAAATTCAAGAAGCAGGGAAAAACTCTCAGTCCTCACGCTGCTGGCATATATACTTCAAAAGGATGGGTTTGTCATCATGCCACAGGGCTACAGAGTTGGAAAACAAGGGAATCCTTTCTTGGTCCTTCTACAGACCCGGGGCTCTATGCATCTTTAGATCAGCCCCTGTGCAGTGGCAGGTCACAGTCCCTAGGGATAAATTAATTATTCCTTTATTATCTTGAGCAAGATTTTCTTCTTTTTAGATCCCTAAGGAAAGATGGAAGGCAATATAATCAGTTCAGGGCAATGAAGCTAGCAATGGTGCTTAGCATGGGACATCTGGGTCCTTGGAGGGAGGATGCAATAAATGTAATGACTTCCTGGGGGTTTTCTGCTGCTGCTTTCAGCTGTGTGTCCCCAAATGAAGGGTCAGTGCCCTCCCAAGAAACTTGGCATGTTAAATCTTCTTCGGGCCCCCTCAGCTGTCTATAGTATCACATAAGCATATTCCAAATGGTATCCAGCAAATCATAAGTTTAGCTACAACTCGCTCAGGAACCAAGCTAACTACTAGGGGTCAACTATACTGCTTAAAAAAAAAAAAAGGAAAAAAAAAGCCAGATTATAGTCACAAGCCCCCAGAGCAAGGGCTGTAGATCAGATGAGCAGACCAAGTACTTTATAGCACCTGGCCCAAGAGGTTTATAGCCTCTCTTGGGTGCCATGCAGTACCCCAGGGGTTCTATGACATAATTATTCTCCTGTGGGAGTTGTGAATCTCTGGAAGACCAGGGGGGCTTCTGTGACAGCCCAGCAGAGTGGATCTTCAGTCTGAAACAGATGCTTTGCATTGCATGCCCTGTGATGTGGCAGGAGGGCATATGGAGGTAATTAAGGTTGCAGAGCCTGCTGGGACAACATTAGAGGACTGCATAGTCAAGTCCTTAGGGTCTTTTGGGAATGGTATCTGGAGTGAACTGTTCCCTGGACCAAATTTATCTAGAGAGGTCTAGCTGGACCACGCTAAGCAAATTAGCACTGTGCACAATCCAAGACTTGAAATTACTTGTTAGTTTTCTATTAGGTAACAGTATAGATGTACCTGTGTGGCTGTTCACTATGTCACCCTTCACCACTATGTGAGGCTCACTGATGAGATTCTGCCAGTGATGAAATTCCTATCCTACACAGGAGAGAAACTGATGCACGGCAAGCTTTGGCAACTCCTCCTAAGACAGGAGGAGACCACTAAATGCAAATGGCATTAAGGGTGAAATCCATCAGCAGTAACCTTGGATGCCCATGATGTGTTTGCCCATGAACCAGGGGTCTGGGTCCAATCATCTGACACCTAGTGTGATCCACCTGCCCAGTACAGGGTTACACTTAGGATGAGAAGGATCACTCCATTCTCACAGAGTCTACCAACTAAACCATTGATGGTAAGAGGAGCCCAGGGACATGCTCAGATACCTAAATTCCATTACATGATTCACAGAAGAGACCCACAATTTTCAGATAATTTGATGCCTCAGAAACATCCTTATGGCAATGACTCCCATTAGTGGTGCAGATTCATGGGACTGCTTTGAGAAAAGCTCCAACGTGAGTTTTGGGGGGAATGAAGGGCAATTTCAGTCAAAGTCCTACTGATGTGCTGCAACTTAGAGGAAAGCTTTGGAGACATCACTAGGACCATACTGCCTAGAGGTTAAGGGACAGCTTTGGGGACCATGAATTAGACCAGTAAATGATCAGAGCAAGGCTCTGCTGTATTACTTTTCTCTTACTGACAGCCAAACTGCACTCAGACCTCAACTTCAAGGTCCTGCTTGAGAGTGTGGGTGTTTTTCAGAGCCTTTGACCCCCCCCCCCAGGCTGGTCTCTCCTGCCTTTGCAACCGCCCACCATCCCCAGACTAAACCATGCTCCCCTGAGCCCCACCACACCACAAGCTGCCCTCCCTCCCCATGGGCATGTCAGATATGCACATCCCACCATGGGCTTTGGCATTGCCAGGGGTTCTCCAACCATAAACTTGGGACAACACAACACTGCCTAGAAGGCCAGCAATGGGCAGGGGAGGGGTAGCTTCTGCCTGCTTTTCTTCTCAACCAGATTAGGGTGCAGAATTTGGAGCAAGCAGTCATGCTTACACGCAGAGAGGCACGCAGGCAGCTCGTCGGAGCTTTCATTGGCATGACGGAAGCTGTCGCTTATCTGTGACATTGTTTACGGGTTCGGCTGGAAGGCTCACAGGCTGAGGAATTCCACCCGATATCCCAACGCCATCGCCCTCCAGGGAAAACGCCGGAGTGACTGCAAACATTCTGTCCTCCTCCCTACGCCAAGCAGCTCTTGGATCCATCCTAGCAGTGCAGTGAACTCCTCCATCCCTCAAGACATGCCACCAGCTGCAAGGAGGTGTTAACCCTCTAGGGACGCTGATACACCTACAGATGCCCAGTGGAAGTGGTCAACAGCGGATGGAGGTGGAGGTTGGGAAAGACTGGTCAGAAGCTGAGACTCCCAGTCCCACACACAGGCAGGAATCCTTGCCGATATCCAGCCCGTCCTTCCATAGCTTGGCAGCTGCATCAGGGAGGTTGTCCATCATGGGGCCTGGGAAGGAGCTAGCAAGGAGGGATGCAAGCTGAGTAATGGGAAGAAAGTGACAGCTCATGATTGCTTTGGACCAGATTTAATTAATCTAGTTTGTGAGAGCCAGAAAGGAAAGAAGGAAGAGGCTGACTCTTTCTTTGGCCAGGAGAGCCCACATTGAGCTTCAGCGGCTACGGTAACTCCTACGTCAGGGTTTTTGCTATATTAGCTGCAGTTCTCTTGACTTGCTGCTCTGACACATGCTGAGGGAGTCCTCAGACCTCTCCTGACCTTTGAGGACATATACAGGAGAAGCTTGGGTGATGTGACACCTGTCTCCCCCACAGGTCTAATCCTATATATGGAATTCTGGAGCTTCCTAACTCAAGAACAGAATGGTTTGCACCTTGGTAAATTTTTTTCCTTTCCATGAGTTTGGCCAATCATTTTTTAGCATCCACAGCCTCCTGCTGCAGGGACATCCACAGCTGAGCAACAGGCTGTGAGAAGATCTTCTCTTCTTTGCTTTTAACCTACTACCTCCTCATCTCCATCTCCTGTGGAGCCTCTTGTAGTGGAAAAGACAGGGAATAATAGCTCCTTATTGACCTTCTCCATGGCATTCCGCCACCACCTGCAAGGCCCAACTCTCCATAAGCTATTTTTGTCCAGGGGTGATTTCCCATAAAAGCCCACAACGAAGCCCCTTGTCAGTGTGAATAATCCTGGTGGTCCTCACAATGGTTTCCCACTCTTGGTGAGACAGCACTGGGGCATGACTTTGGCACTGTTTTTTTTACCCACCTGCTATCACGTCTGCAGCACTTTTGTGCCGAAGACTATTCAGGACATGCTGTAAAGCATGGACCTTTTAAAACAAAGATGCCTGTGCCGACTGCAGCAGAAAGCAAGCCTGCTCACAGATTCTGGCTGCGTACTGGGAGCTGGGGCCAGAATTTAGATTGGACTGGGTCCATTTTCATTTGTGCATTTGTCTTTTTTCTTGTTTTGCTTTAATTTTTTGAGCGCTGAACACTGGGAACAGCAACTCTCCAAACAATCCAGTGATATCACCTTTGAGTGAGTCATGGGGAGGGCAGGGTGGAGAAGTGCAGACAGGGAAAGTTCATGAGATTGTGCTAGCTCAAACAACACCAAAAAAAATTGGATATGTGTTTGGATATGTGGAGAGGAGATTGCATCCACTAGCCACCCAACACAGGGTGTCACAGCATTGGGGAGCATGCCCATGGCTTCAGAGATTTGTACCTGGCTGGTTTTTTCCCCAGATATAAACAGGGTGACATTAATTACAAAAAAAAAATGTGTAGGAGCACACACAGCATAAAAACACATATGCATGTGCTGCACACACACACATACACACACGCTGTAAGAACAGCAAATAAATTACTTTTTTGCTTTCACTTCAGAGCACATATTTTATTGGCTCAACTTTTGCACCGCCAAAAAAATGAAATTCAATCTTCAGGTCATGATTAGTCTGTGAGTCCAGTTACTTTGCACGGTGCGGGCAGGCTTTCCCTGAGCTCACCTGCAGCTTTCTTCATTTCTTAATGATTCTGAAGATAATTATCTAGAATTACAACAGCACCTGCAGCCCTTGCTCAGACCCAGCTCTATCACTAGGATTCAGACTTTGCAAGATGTCGAATGACCTTTTATAAAATGATGAAAGCTATAAAGGCCCCAAACGGACTTTCAAGCCCCCAGCAGCATTATTATAAATTTTTATTTATTAGGAGAAGACAAAGTCCTCAGCAGGATCTCTGTAAGCCAACACGGATCCTGCTCAACAAGGCAGTGGGAAATATGAAGGACGAGGCTCTGCATCCCACCCTACCTGGGAGCATTCTACACTGAGATACAACCAGGATTCTCCATCCACCAGAAGAGCGAGCATCTCTGGGTAGGCAGTCAGGGTGGAGAATGGGCACCTCACAGGTCTGTCCCTACTCCCCAGGCTGTCTCTGTGTTTCACGTGTGGATTTGGTTAGGTTGGATGGAGACTTCCCTGCTGGGAGCGTTACTCCAAAAGTAGCAGTCCTGTTCAAGCAGAGCAAGGGCAAGCCAAGTCTCCGTTGTCCTCTCCTTGTGAGGGCTCTGGGTTCCCAGATGCTCCAGCATGGCAGGGGGGTTGCTGGATCCCAGCATATGTGCTGCACACAGTGTCAGTGCTCACCACAACAAGACCACCCCACGGGTGGACGTCCCCAAGGTGGGTGTCACCACCTCCTCCTTTGGAAAGCACACCAAGCTTTGCCAGAAAGCGTTGAGCTGGGTACCTAAGAGAGGTGTCCAGAGGGCTGATTTGGGGCGAGTGGGAAGAGGTCCTCTTTGAAACAAGACCAAGTTTCATAAATTTGTACTGTGACACATGTCCTACAATATTTGGGTTTCCTGTTCTTTGATACTGCCCTGTTCCGGCTTTGATGGTTTTGGGGACAGATCATCAAAAGTGCTCTTACACTGAGATATCAGGCTAAAGTGCTGGTGCATCACTCTGTGTTGCTATACCTGATGTTTTACTCCCATTTTCTATTTCTGGACCTTGGACACATCCGACTGTGTTTCCTGAGCTCTTCAAGTGTCCATTACTCAGTACTGTCTTCCACGCAGCCTAACGACATCTACGCTCCTATACGGTAACTGTTACAAAGCCCAGTCCAAAAACCGTCCCTCTCTCAAAATGTTGTTGCATATTTGTGTGTATGAAAGCAAGAGCTAACTTCTTCCGTTCTTTACGCATTCCCTAAATAAGACCCCACAACATTTCCTTACGTGCAGCCTCCCAGTGCCTATCAAGAGAGTCTGATGTTCCAGCATGTGCAAAGTTACCAGCCAAGGACCTGTTCTGGGGACTCACTGCCTAGTTCTGTTCATCCCAGTGTGATCAAATGAGGAAACTATGGATGCACTCAGTACACGTCTCTTCCAAGGGGCACGCTTATTTGCATGGCAATGAGGATGGTAATGAGCCCCTTGTCTTCAGATGTACACAAGGTTCTAGAGGGTGAAAAACAGCCAGAGTTGAAATTCAGAGAATTCATAGCTTTTTCTTCTTTCCAATTTGTATTTTTTATCTGGATGTAAAAGACAAAGCTTGTAGTATAGAAACTGCATTGTGTAATGTACTGCTAAACACTAGATATAAATTATTATTTTAACAACCACAGTCTGTTTAAGCAAGCACCAATCTCTTAAGTAGCCTGGCTCAAGCAGTAGTTACTAGTTCCATTTCTAAAGAGACCCTTCTTTTATTTGCTTTGTTACCATAGCTCTTTGTTTTCTTTTCCTCTCTCTATTAAAGTTAAAAAATGCTACATAAAGCTGCAGCTTCTCTGAGAACCCAGTGCACGCTGCAAACAGGGTTCGCAGCAACACCGTGACAGAGTTTATGGTAATTAGCCCCTTTCTCCAGTAGGGAAACTGAGGCATGCAACGTCTCCCCAACAAGGATATGAGCAAGATTACATGCTTAATGAGCTCCTTCCCCTGTATTAGACCCAAATGCTCACACTGAACTATGGCAGGGTCAAGCTGGGACAACGCAATGTCTTAGGGCTGAGAGTCAGGGATCCCCTTGCAGAGAGCACAGGGCTCCGGGTAGAGGCTGGTCCCTGGGCAGGATGGAAAGGGAGCAGCCTGGGCAGGAAAAGAGACCCATCCGCTATTGCCAAGACCCGAGACTGAGGAGAGGAATTGATGCCGGGTTTGGAAAGCCACTGCTGCTCCACATTGCCCAAAGCATCGGATGGTGCCCGTGGGTCCAGGCTGGTGGGTTGGGGGCAGCGCGAGACAGGGGGAAGGCTCAAAGCCATGGTCGGATGGAGAACGGAGGAGATGCCACATGCAATACAAAGGGGGATCGTCCCCAGCACCTCTGGGGGTGTCTAAAAGCTCCTGGCTAAACACTCGGGGGTGGTGTTTCTGCTGTGGTTAGAGTTGGATGGACTGATTCGAGCAGCTTAGCACCAACCTATAAAGCTTACCACTGTCCCAGAAAGAATAAACCCCTTTAATCAAAAACAACCAAAGTGGGGTCATTGCCTCTACAAAACCTAACCCCGGTGTTATTGCTCTGTTCAAAACCACAGGCTAGAACACCAGTGGCTGCTCATTAAACTGCAAATGCCATTCATTTCCATGAAGGCCCCAGGTCTTTCCAGCACAGAGACGTCAGTCCTGCTTACTGTCCTTATTCAGTGCCTCCTTCAACACATATTGACAGCCAGCATGTACTCCAGTCCTACGACTTGGGTTGGACTTTGGCAGATATTTATGCTGAAAGTCTGCATTTGTGCTTTCCCTGCCTAACCATCAGAAAATGCTGAGATCTTTCTTCACCCACGTCCCAGTGATGGAGTAGCCCACATACCTAATGCTGAGTCTGGCTGCAATTTCTGCACTTTTTAGGGATGAGTGTACAAAAGCTTTGCTGGAACCAGTGGTCTGGCTTTCCTGCATGATGGTTTTTCTCCAGCAAACAGCTTGGGGAGCTTTTATGTAGTGTCAGTCCCAAATTTCTGGCTCCTGGCACCTGTTTTACTGTTTTGACACCATGCTTTTGAACACAGGGAAAATAATAATGATATCCAGAGCTAATGTTATTTACTAAAATACAAATTAACGCTCAGTCACATGGCGGCACGGTTTGTCATCCAGAGCTAAAATTAAAAGAAATTAAGGCTGAGTCAGGAAGTTATTTCAGATCTGAGTGGGGAAGGCTGAGTGATGGGGCCATGGGGGAGCAACACTGACATCTTCTGGCTGCAAAAAAAACCTCCGGCTTTTTCACCAAGAAAACCACCGTGAACCTCCAGCACAAAAGCATAAATAGGGGTTGGGGTGGACAAAAGAGTTTTCAAGTAGCAGGTACAAGCTTGGAGCAGTGGATATTACCTGAGCCCAGTTTAAGAGTCCACCTTAGCATCACTGCAAAATTCGAGCAGAGGATGTGTGACATTGATGACCCAAAATACATGGGGGTAGGAGGTGAAGGGCTGTTGCTCTTCCATCAGTGCAGGCGACAGGGCTGTAGCCATCCTTTTACGTTGCAGTGGTGAACTGTGCATTGCAACACGTAGGAATAGGTAGGCGCCAAGAACCGATCCATGCGAACCAGCCGAGCAACAGTTTTTACTGTCTGATCTGGAATGGGATAGGGCCTGGCTGCCTTGTGCTGATAAACCAGGGAGGCGTGGGGACCACTGAACCTGTTTCCCAAAATAATGGCCTCAGCTCCTGCTATAGGGTCTCAGAAAGCAGCCTGGCCCCCACGCATGGAAGATATCTCTTGGGTGCAAGCCTCCTGCATCAATTCAGAGCAGGATGGCTGAACCCACGGTGAGGTAAACAGATTTGGCCATGGGGCTGTTGGATCCTGCACCAGGACTTTATCCTCTGGAGTAGATCCCATTCAAAACACAGTGCATGCTGGATTTGGGGAGGGGGCGTTAGCTGGATGGTTATCTGGAGAGAGGTGTGCCAAAAATCCTCCATCCCCACCACCCCTCATACTTGCATAGCTCCTGCAACAATTAACAGCCTCCCTCCAAGCTGTGTGGGCTTGCCATGATGGCTCACAGCTGTGTTTGAGGGTCCTGGGTCCATTGCTAGAAGCCTTTTTGCAGTGGGGGCTGGGAGGCTTCTGCCAAAGACATAGTACTATCCATCATTATCACTTTAGGGTCCATGCCTTGCAGTCCTGTAGTGGCCAGATCTTCACTCTAGCGGCAACGGCACTGCTAGCCAAGGGTCTAATAGCAGAATCACACCTTCAGCCTTTACTGCAGGTCTCGCCTCTTCCAGACTGGGCTGACCACCACCTTTGCTACTGTGTGCTGCCATACCCTTCCCCTTCTTCTAACCCTATTTCTTCTAATCTCTTCCAAGGTTCTTTCTTCCCATCTCTGAAGCCCTCTGAAATTGTCTTCAAGGTCATCTTCTGGCTGGGCTACTTCAACAGCTGCGTGAACCCCATCATCTACCCGTGCTCCAGCAAAGAGTTCAAGCGAGCTTTCATCAGGCTGCTCAAGTGCCAATGCCACCGGAGAAGACGGCCCATCTGGCGCGTCTACGACCACCACTGGCGAGGAGCCTCTGTGAACAGCTCGGTGCAAGACTCCGAGACAGACCTCAGGCCCAGGATTAACACCCTGAACAGCTCATTCATGTTTAACAGCTCCTTGCAGGAGAGAGCCAGTAAGAGGCGAACACTCAGCTTTAAGGGCTGGAAAATGCTCACTCCTTTCCAGAAACCAGCATCCACCCAGCTGAAGGAGAAGATGAACAGCCTTTCCAACAAAATCCGGGGTGGCTCCAGCAAAGGGGGGGTGACAGCCACCTACAAAACAGAGGTGGAGTCTGTCTCTATCGGGATCCCTCATGACTTCACGGAAACCATTGACTATCAAACCTATGACTTAACAGACTGCTGCGGGCTGCGGGAGACAGATATTTGAAGCCACTAGGACAGCTGTCGATGGTTTCTTTAGAGGTATCTAGCAGAAACATGAAGCGATACCTTTTGTGGGTCTGTCAGGAAGACTGGAAGCAGCAATCAGGTATAAAATGCAGTTGCCCAAAGGTTATACAAGCATCCCCCACGCAGAGGTCAGCCCCGTCTGTGGGATTATGGGTTCCTCAAATAAAAGCCAATGGCATATCCCATTTTAATGAGCCACAGCAGGAGGGGAAGATGTGGGGTGGGTATGGCCTTAGGTCAAGAGCTGTTTCCTCCAGTGGATGGTTATCTTTGACTTTGGTAGAAGCTGTGCAATTAAGGGAAACCAGGATGTCTCCTTTGCCTTAAAAAGACCACCATAAAATCTATTGGAAAGATCAAACCCCAAAAGATGCCGACCCTGCCTTAGTACATGTGATCATGTTTCCATCCAGAGGCAGCACCCAGGAAGCATGCTGCCAAGCAGTAACTGGCAGCTGATCCTTTAGATACTGGGTTGGGAGCTTGCAGGTCTGCAGGGCTGGACAGGACCTCCAGCCAAGGCCTTTGCTTTGGAGGGCAAGCAGACTGTGGTATTCCCAAGCAGAATGGGGGGATCCTGGCTCTCAGCCATCATGTTTGCAGTGACCACAGCTTTGCCCCTTCCACATAACCTGGTTATAGGCCAGAGGAGCAGTCCAGATGTGTACACTGATGTCAACAGGTGTGCAGGTCTGTCTTCTCTAATTCCAACCTGTGATGTATTTCTTGTTTCACTTTCCAGTGAAATACTTGCAACCCACCTTGCTCTAGTGCACATCCGTCTGTGACACAGCGAGAAAGCAGCTCCTTTTGGTGTCAGTCATCCCCAACCTTTTCTGTCCCCTTCTTGCTCTTGTTGTCTCTCTCGAACAACACAGAATAAAGATGCGTCCTAGGGGCTTTGCTCAAGTCCATAGTCAACCTGCGCTGTGGCTCAGGAAAGGTGAGGTGGCGGAGTTTGGGGCCCGTTTCTACTACCCATAGAGTCAAAGTTAAAACAGAGCTGGCGCGCAGCTGGAGCTCCCTTGTGTAGATGGATCTTCTCCCCAGTCAAGGTCACACCCACGACTGTTCTCTCAGGTGGCTTCCCCCGTACCTGATACATCAAAGCCTTCGGTGGCTATCAACAATTGCCCTTGGTTATGTCCAATAGAATGGTCAAAGGCAATGTCAATAAGGGGTTTTTTTTGCCCTGCTCACAGCCGCAGAGTGTGAGCTCCCCTCAGGAGGGCACCATGGCCTCATCCTGGGGCTTCAGGGAGGTTGGAGCCATGACGGGCCCACCTTGGCCTGGCTCACACAAATCGTGCTTTGCAACTCAGAAAATGGTCACCCGAACTCTACTTGGCCATGCATTGCAGGCACTGGTTTTATCGAATTTCAGACAGGCAAGGAACCACAAAGAGTGATCATCAGATTAAGGCGTGAGCAGAGGCAGGACACATGTAGGCGATGGAGGCAAAGTCTGGATCTGAGGTGCAGTGTCTCAAGCCAGGTGATGAAAGAACAGGAACATGAAGTTGAGGGGTGGAAACATGACACTGAATGTGTCGTGGATGGAAACTCATCCACATCAGCACTGTCCCCCAAACCCATTAGGAGTCTTTCATGAATGTGCCTGCAGCACACCTAGCTAATCCTCTTAAGGGTGGCTATCAAAGGAAGATGAAAGGCTCCTAGGCATAGCAAAGAGAATGTCACGTTTCTTTCTGCTGTCCATTTGCTTTAAAGAAAATCAGAACAGAGGAAAGGTTGGACTTTTATTTTTTTACTTTTTTGTGCAGTGCATACTGAGACATGATATCTGGAGTTGGTTCCATCTCAACACCTTTAACACCCTTCTGCCCTTTACTCAATGCAAGACTCTGAACTGGACAAATTGCTGCACAAAGACCTGCAGATTTTGTCCAAGTATTTTCCTCCCAGCAGTAAATCCCTCCACGGCACATGGGCAGCATTGCACTTACACTGAACCCAGACTCATTACTGCTTGCATGTTTGCCAGCGCCTGCAAAATCAGCCAGAGGTTGCCAGCATGAGGAGTTCAACCCTACCAAAGCAAGGGCCCAGTACCCCATGGGAACCTCTGTGGTGAAATGCATCTTTTTTTTTCCCCATTTCTTTGGCCTTCAAGGGAAGTGAGACCCTACAGTGATGATGGGGTAACACAGAAAGTCATTTTGCAGTGTCAGAACTGCAGCTGCCACTGGTTTCCTGGGCTTTTGGGGGGATCCTGATGGGAAAGCACACTGCTGGCACTGGGGGCATAGCAGAGAAGGCATCAGGGAGAGGGCAGTTGCTGAAGAGCAGAGATGCGTGGAAGGTCAAGGTGAAAACGTTACTCCTCCCACCTTCCACCCATCTCTCAGGATACATGTGCACACATGCCACTGTCGGAGGAAGTAAATGCACCCAGATCTGCATTTTTGGGACCCTGTTCTGGTGACACTGCTTTGCAGGTCTAACACATGCAAGTGCATAATGTAAGCAATTTGTGGGGGCACAGTTTAGGACCAGCTGACACAGATATCACCAGAAGTGAAAGCCTAGTCAAGGGGGAAGATGGACCTTTGCCATTAAATGCTCTCTGATGCTCAGGATCAGGTTTATCTGGTGTCTTTCCACAGCCAGACACCCATCGCACATCGTAACATGTGCATCCATGACCATACAGATACACATACACCGTTTACTATATTTATTTATATATGTGTCATCTCCAAAATAGCAGACATTCTCCTATAAATGGGCAGATGTTCTATAAATGGAGACTTTAAAGAGGCTTTTAACAATTGCTAGCAAGAAGTTCATTCCCATGAATGAGTTTACATTATTGCTTACACTTCTCCCTGATCATTTAAATATACTTCTTTCTTTTTTTCCCATTTTTGAAATATTTACATTTACAGCCTCCAGCCCCTTGAAAGCATCCAGAAGGGAAAGAAAGATTAGTCTGGAGGTTTACTGCCTCTCCATCCCAATTCTTTACAGACCTACAAGGGAGAAAATGAGGATAAAGTCTATTTAAGCACACATATGTATACACACACATAAATGCCAGAACTCTGGCTCATCTGCTTACTGCATTTGATCCGGCTCCGAGAGATACCCCAGAAGGTGCTGTAGGAAAGTTTTGAGCTCTGCTGTGCTGCATTCAGGCAAAATACTTGTTTCTCACCTAAGCCAGAACCCCCCTTTGCTTTAGCATCTTGCATCAGAAGAAGTAATGCCAGGACTGGACTGTCGTTCATGTAGAGCTTCATTTAGAGTAGACAGGGCTGCCTTGGCTGGCAGGGGAGGAAGGACAATGTTGTCTGAAGTATGATCTGAGTATCTAAAATTGTGCATTTCTCTTTGATTCCCTCCAAGCTCTCCCAGATTTGGAAAAATGGTTTCAGACCTTCAGCATGTAAATTTGGTCTGATCCCACTGACTTCTCTGGACCCACAAGGGTGCGACCAGCTGAGGATATGGCCCCATTTCTCCAAATTTGTTGAGCAGGCCATTTCCCAAAGCACCCGTACCTTGGTTATCCAGCACCTCTCACCCCATGGCACTGGCTTCATGTCACTATTGCATCGTCAGACCTTGCTCTTTCAACAAACCAAGTGTTGAGGCTGGTGAACAGCAGCTTTTATGTCAGTAGACTCTCACGAGTCCTATTTAAGGGGGAAGGAAGGTCCCTGCCAGCCTGAGCTGGACTACGGTTGGGTTGCATTACTATTGTTTACAGTGTGTATATAAGTGTACATTTTCTTTAGCAGACATTGGAATTTTTTATGTATAGATTTTTATTTTTCATCCCCAGATGTATTTATTAGCCAGAGTATTTCTGTTTTGTGATTCAAGTTCTGTCAGACTGATGTAAGCTCTATGAAACAGAATGCACATATTTTTGTTTGTTTGTACCAAATACATGCACAAACCTGTCTAAATTGTTGCTGTGAATTGTTCCTGTGTCTGATTTTTAAAACAGGGGGTGTAGGGGATGAGGGAGGGAGGAAGGAAGAAAAACCTGCAAATTATCCACTCTTTTTTTTTTTCTCAAAGACTTTTTTGTAATTTCACAAGGATAATGGCTCCCACATGCAAGAATTTGTGATAAAAACAAGTCAGAAGAGGACACTCTCAGCTTTGTGCCATGCAGGGATGAAGGGGTCGCACCAGCCATGTCTTCTCTGAGATGCTCCCTGGAGCAGGAGGAATCTGGATGCACCCGTGGGAGTGGAGGAGGGAAGGCTGTTGCGTAGTTGGTGGTCAGAAACAAGCTCTGGTGAAAGAATTGCCATCAGAGTAGGGTTTTTAAATGAAAACTGAAATTTCAGCTTGTTGAAAATTTTTCTGGAAATTTTTCATTTTTCTTCTAAAGTTAAAATTCCAGCATCAGTCACAAAAGCACTACCTGTAGTGAAATGGAAATAGCATTTCTTATGTTCCCGTCTCACTCCAGGTACTTTATTTCACAAAATGCAGCCTGATGACACCTCTAGATACTGGGCACTCGTGTCTCGGGCCTGGGTATCATGGGAAGGACTCTGAGCTGGAAAGCCCAAAGAGGAAAACAGCAAAAGAAGAAAAAACACCTGCCTCACCTCTAGTATGCTAGAGCAATATCACATAACGGAGTCGGAAACACGGTGAAGGGAGAAACAGAGCTCTGAAAACATCCAACAAGTATTCCAGAAATATTTCTTTACCATGCAAATGACCAAACACAGCCCAAGGCTGCCCGTCCTTCAGGCACAGCCAGGCAGAGGCAAAGAAAGCAGCCACCGAATGCAGCTCAACAGCTCTGGGGAAAAATTGTCACAACTTCGCTGTGCATTTTGCTAATGTTCATGTGTGGTTGAGTGAGACTGATGCTGAGGAAGGGAGATGGATCCTGTGTCCCCTGGCAAGCCCGCAGCAAAGGATGCTCTTGGCTGATGCTGCTCACTTTTTTTAAAGGGATTTCTTTCCCTTCTCTATGACTGTCAAGCCAGGCTGCTGCCCTGCTTGGATGCCAGGAAGAAAGCGTTAGGTGCTTTGCTGTTGACTTCTCCAAGGGTATGATAAGAAAGACCCATGCCACGGCCACGAGGACTGAATGAGCCTTTGGAGCCACAAGGCTGGTCTGGGTATCTTGCTTTTGGCATCCTTCCTCACCCCAAGTTTTATCCATTAAGAACATTGTGTAGCCTGAGCTATGCAGACAGGGTCAGGGCCCAGGGCTACGTCGTCCTGGTGTCTGTCAGAGCCCAAGCTGGTGCTGGTCTGGTTTAGCAATCTCGTCTCACAGCAGCCCGCAAAAGACCACGCAACTATTAATGCGGACTTGCAGGGATGATACGTGTCCTGTGCAATTCCCAGTGCCTCCTTCTCTCCTTTGCCCCATGCAACCCCAAATCTGTTCCTCCTGGCCACTAAAACCTATGCTGTTACTCCTCACACTCTCCATGTGCTGGCTGGGCATTGCCAGGGCAGAGTCGATCCACTCAGAAGGGGAAGAGTGCTGGGGCATCTTGATCCTGATGGGAGTTGGTTCCCTTGTCTCTTGTGTCCCTTCCCCATGGCACGGCCTCTGTAGACAACCTCCAGCTGCAGAAGAGGCTTTCTTCTGCTCTGGTGGGAGACCCGTGGGCAGGTGATTTGCAAAGCACCTTCCTACTGCTGGCCGTGATCCAAAGAGCAGTTAGTTACGAGGAGCATAACATATGAGGGTGCTCTTTGATTGTCAGTGAGCTAAGGTACACCCCTAAAAGCCTGGTTGATAACTGTCCGACTAAGTTCATTACTGTTTTTATGATCTTTTTTTTCATTTTTATTCAGGTTTGAGGGAAGCCAACACTTGGTATTTGGCTTGCTCTCCACTCCGTGATGGACTTATCAGCATTTGAGACTCAGCATTCGCTGAGCTGCTGTGTTTGGGTCCCAGTGCACTGGAGCTAAACCTGGGCAGAGCCTGGACACTGCCTTGGAGTTTCGAGTATCAGTATATTTTTGGGGATGGCTTCTTCATTTAGCACCCTTTCTTAGGCCAGAGAAGGCAATCGAGCTCACTAGGGCCTGTGATCTGTGCCCAACCACCCAGGCTCCCCAAAAAGTTAAGCATACTCTTTTCTAGATTCCATGTTAGATAAAGAAGATAGCCCAGAGACACTGCAAAAAGCCAATCACTCTATTTTTAGTACCTGGATGTATTTGGCTATTCTGTTTCTGCATCCTCATTTCGGGGGATGTCTGGACCCCTAAGCAGTTTCTGCTTTCTCATCTCATCTGTCCTGGTTTCAGCTGGGATAGAGTTAATTTTCTTCCTAGTAGCTGGCACAGTGCTGTATTTTGGATTTAGTATGAGAATAATGTTGATAACGCACTGATGGCTTTAGTTGTTGCTAAGTACTGTTTATCTAATTTAAGGATTTTTCAGTTTCCCATGCTCTGCCAGCACGCAGGTGTACAAGAAGGTGGGAGAGAGCATGGCCAGGACAGCTGACCCGAGCTAACCAAAGGGATATTCCATACCATAGGACGTCATGCTCAGTATATAAACTGGGGAGAGTTGGCTGGGAGGGGCCAGTTGCTGTTCAGGGACTGGCTGGGCATCGGTCAGCAGGTGGTGAGGAACTGCATTGTGCATCACTTGTCTTTCTTGGGGCTTATTTCTCTCTCTTTTTGTTATCTTCCTTGTCATTACTATTATTATTTTATTATTTTATTATTATATTTTGATTATTAAACTGTTCTTATCTGAACCCACAAGTTTTACTTTTTTTTCTCCGATTCTCCTTCCCACCCCACTGGGGTGAGGGGACGAGTGAGCAAACAGCTGCATGGTGCTTAGTTGCTGGTTGGGCTTAAACCACGACATCATCTCATCTTGGTCTCTCTTTGCTTTCTCCAGTAGTTTTCTTTGGACCTGGCTAGCCCCACAGCCAACACACCATCTCACGCTGCTAAGTCTATGCTTGCTTTCTTCTATCCCACCAAGGTGTTTTGCCTATTTAAGTCCCACAGCTCTGTTCCCCTGACCGCATCTAGGAAGTTTTCACCCCAGGGTTGCCACACCACTGGGCAAACCCGCATGGTTTTCTGCCCCCAACACCCTCCTACGGGGTTTTCTGCCCACCCTGAGCCCAGCACATCACGAGATGGGAACCTCACTAGGAAAACCTGCCAGGGACAGCCCAGCACTTGCAAGAGGTTACCAAAAATGCTGCTGAGGCTCTGAGGTGTGTTCCACCCGTTGGGATATATGAGATAGATATATATATAAACACACACATATATATATGAGATATAGATCTGAGACAGGAAAGGGAAAGGCAAAAGGGAAAAATCAAAAGAGGATATAATATGAAAACATCAGATCAATATTTGATAGTAGTCACAGGTGAAAATTGTATGTTAGGGAATTTGGGGAAAGAAATGGAGAGTGGAAGAGATGGAGAATAACCTTGAAAATATCTTTGCATCTCTGAATTAATCTATGATGTATGTGTAATTTGACTACTTTGCTTCTCCGATTAGCCCAGCTCAAAAAAGGTAGAATGGACTTAAAAAAAGTTCAGAAAAGGCTGGCAAAGATGACCAAAGATATGGGATAGTTTCCATCTGAAGAACAATTAAATCAAAGGGCACTTTCCTGGAAAACAGATGACTGAGGAAGAACACGATTGTGGTCTATAAAATTAGGAGTGTCAGGGGGAAGATGAGTAGTGGATGATCACTGTTTCTCATAATACAAGAACTAAATGACATCAAACCCAATTATCAAAATGAACAAAGCAAGATAATTCTTCACATGGCGCATATTTAAATGGTGGACGCATCACGAGATATTGCATCTGCCAAAAGTCTGCAGGGGTTAGAATAGCAATTAGGTGCCTTCATGACAGAAAAGTCCCTCAAGGGCTGTTGGAAACATTTATAATCTCTGAGCTGAGAAGTCCCTGAGGCACTGTGCTGGTTTTGGCTGGGACAGAGTTAATTTTCTTCACAGCAGCTAGTATGGGGCTGTGTTTTGGACTTGTGCTGAAAACAGTGTTGATAACACAGGGATGTTTTCCTTACCGCTGAGAAGTGCTTACCCAGAGTCAAGGACTTTTTGGGACAGCTGACCCCGACTGACCCAAGGTAGATTCCAGACCATATGGCATCAAGCCTAGCAAATAAAGTGGGGGGAAGAAGAAGGAAGCGGGGGGGTGTTTGGAGTGATGGCATTTCTCTTCCCAAGTCACCATTACTTAGTGTGATGGAGCCCGGCTTTCCTGCAGGTGGTTGAACACCTGCCTGCCTATGGGAAGTGGGGAATGAATTCCTTATTTTGCTTTGCTTTCCCTACTAAACTGTCTTTATCTCAACCCATGAGTTTTCTCACTTTTACTCTTCTGATTCTCTCCCTCATCCCACCCAGGGGGATTAAGAGAGCGGCTGCGTGGGGCTGAGTTGCCAGCTGGGGTTAAACCACAACAGGCAGCAACTGTTGTCATCTGGGAGAATATTTCAAGGGGTATTTCGCTGTAGGCTTTTTCTTTCCGTCTATCCCTCCCGAAATTTCCACCATCAGAGAGCGGGGACTCAGCTAGAAGGATCCAGGCTCTGAACTGGTACAGCCATTTGTATGTCCCCTTCACCTGCATGCTGGGTAGCCCACCCATGCCACAGTTACATTATTTACTTCTCTGCCCATAGGCTAAAATGAGAAAATATACAGAAAGCTCAAGGTTAGTCTCCAACACACATTAAATCGACGAGGTCATACTATTTTGCCATCGCTGTGTGTGTAAGAGACTGAATTGTTATCTCAAAGATTGCCAGGTGTGAGAGATCGTGAGCTGTTTGCCTCAAAGATTGCCAG
>JANXJC010000055.1:44788636-44838955 GCA_027564655.1 Leptodon cayanensis
TCTCCTCTCCTCTCCTCTCCTCTCCTCTCCTCTCCTCTCCTCTCCTCTCCTCTCGCTAATTTATTTCTTACATTATTTTTAGCATCCAATTTCTTTGCGTTGCATTTTTTCTATCGAGGGCCCCTGAAGCTATTTTTAGCTGGTGGAAATTGGCCAGGCAAGTTATATTTTTTACTCTTTTCATTTAGATATTTATTTTGGAGGGATTTATTAGCAGAGAAAAGAACCTGACGGACAGCTGGACAGTTCTCTCCCTCTATTTGAACTCCCTTCAAGCCAAGGAATTGGATTTTGACACTCAGGGCAAGTAAAGAAGTGATCACCAATGGACCTCAGATGGGCGAATATTTCTAATCCCCTATTTATCCCACCTCTACGTTCAATTTCCAATTTACCCTGTGGCAGTAACTTCTGTCCATTGTAGATGGGATGCCCAGTGCTTCCCAGTTTTGAACTCTGACATGAGATGAATAACTGTTCCCTATCTGCTATCTGTAAATGGGTGTAATTAATTCACAGCTTGCTTACAGACCATCATGTCCATCCTCACCATCTCTTTTCCAGTGAAGGAGTCCTATCCTATTTAGCCCATCTGCATATAAAGTTTTTTCAGACCTCTTAATGCTCTCTTTCCCTTGACCTCTTCTAGGTCCATCACATCCTTTTTGAGAGCGTGTGGCCAAAGTTAACCTGACTATTATTTCAGTTGTAGTTCCACCAGGGATATCATTAAGTGCATTATGCACACAGCATAATGATATTTTTCTTTATTCTCAATTCTTTTCCTATCAATTTCAAACATTTTATTGGCCTTCTTGACCACCGCTGAACACAGAGCTGAGGTTCCCATTTCAGCTATTCACAAAGATTCAGCATCTCTTTCCTGAATGCTAATGACTACTTTTTAGTACATGACCACCTATGCATAGTTTTTTTCCTCATCTACATTATTTTGCATTCATCAGTATTAAATTCACCACCTGTTAATCCAATATCATGACATCTCTTCCACAAATATTCACATTTAGCATTAGCTTTGACTACCCTGAATAAGGAAGGATTGTCAGCAAACTGTCACCAACCTATTTACATCTTTTCCCAGATCTTTTTGGAATACAGTGACTATTATGGGACCCAGCACTACCTTAAGGCAATTTCTAAAAGCCTCCCTCCGCTGTGAGAAATGACTGTTTATTCATACTTTTTTTTTTTTTTTTTGCTGCTTCTCTGTTTATTCCTCCAGTTATTAAACCAGATAGACCTTTTGCCTTATGTCATGACAGCTTAGAGGGATAGGAAGTTTTTCAGGATAGACTGCTGAATATTAGACACAAGACTGTGAACACTATGAAACCTTCAGAAAAGAAGGCAATATTGACTGTAAGGGAAAGAGAAGAGGAAGAGGAATGGATGATATCACTTGAGAGGAACTTGCAAAGGCCATTAATGTATGGATACTGTGTACAGTATGCATCACATACCAACTTCACTAGATCAAATACTTTTTTCCATGGGAGCAAAGGCCAGCTGAAGAGCAAAAGGCAATGTGACAGGCGACTGCAATGTAAAAGGGCCATATATTTATTTTAAACAAGAAAATGGTGTTTGTGCCAATGTATTCCTAAAAATACTTTTAGCAGCACAGAAAAAAAAGTCATGGGCAGTGAAGAGATACAACTCTGGCTTTCCATGCATTAGCTTATTCCCATTTATAATTTAGGTGAATATGAAAAAACAAAATCCATAATTGCACTAGGTTACAAATACATAATGTAGCTTAAAAATACTCCAACCCCTAGGTCTCCTCAAGAGGTAATATCTAATGGAGGAATCAGGTACCAAAAAGGATTTGGAAATATCTTCAAATGAAATTGGAATCTCTCAACTAAGTGCAGAACAAAGGAGAAAAAGGCTTCCTGCTCTGCAGCTCACTATGAGAGAGGCTGAAAGAGGAGCTGGATGAACTCCTTGCTTTGAGAGTCTTAGAACAAACAGAGCAGCCAGAATACCACCACTAGTTGAAAAGAAAAGGAAAATAACCAAAAAGAAAAAAAAAAACAACTGACCTTCCATTTGCATAAGCCATAAATAATTAATCAAGGAAAAGAAAGGAAAAGTTAAACAGATATTCTGCTTCCCCCATGCAGGGGAGACATTTGGGCATTGATCCTGATGCATCAGCAGGTATTTGGGCAATGGCCCTGGCATCCACCAGTTTGGGAAGGATTGTCGATTTGCTGGAAGGCTGGGCTGCTGTGCAAAGGGACATGGAAAGCAGGTCCAGAGGAGGTCATGGCAGCGGTCAGGAGTTTGGAGCATGCACACAAGGAGATGTGAGGGAGCTGGGTTCATCCAGCCTAGAGGAAAGAAGGTTTTAGGTGGGCATCTGGTTGCACTGCTCTAATGGGGTTGCAGAGAAGACAGAGTCAGGCTCCCCTTGGATGCAATGGACTCAATGTTCAACAGGGGAAATTCCCACTAGATACAAAGAAAAAAATATTTCTTCTGAGTCCAGTAGAGCCCTGGACCAGGGGTCCAGAAAGGCTGTGCAGCCTCCATCCTTGGAGATACTAGAAACTAGACTGAACAAGACCCTGAGCAACCTTGAAGTTGTCCCAATGTTGAGCAAGGGGCTGAAATTAAGACATCCAACCTCATTTGTTCCTTAAGCCTACGACTCTGTGGAAAATGGAGCGCATATGAGTAAGGCTTCCAGCTCTCGCCTTTAGGAGATACTTTTTTTGTAGGTTACCATTTGCGTTGGGATAAATTCCTCTGAGGCTCCGGTGAGAAATGCCATTCTTTTTTCCATGACATGCAGAGCACAGAGCTTTATAGCAGTCATTTTGTTCTGGAGAAAAGCAACAGGAGGGCGTGATTAGAGGTTCTGAATAGCCTTAGAAGAAATAGCTTTTATCAGGCTGCAGAGCAGCCATAAGTACACCCCTCAAACAGCCTCAGAGCTGGCTGGGCACATTTTTTAAAGACACTTCATTGAGAAACATTGGCCACTGTTCAGAATATTAAAAACATAATAAAAAAGTAAAAATGCTCTTCTTCCCTGCTGGTTTTGATTTGTTGACATCAAGGGGAAAACACAGTCCCTGTTGTTTCATTTCAGATGTGCTCTTAAGGTCGGCACACCCTGCACCCCGACGTTGCTCATAAATCATTAATGACCTAAGTTTTCATCACCCAACTTTGTTCTGACTGGTTATAGCTCTTCATTACATCTGTCCTGTCACCAGAAGGACCAGTGACAAAAAGGGCACTGAGGTAAGCGATACACGTCCAAGGGAAAGACCTTCCCACCCTGACACCCCGGTATTTACTGTCTGAGTCTCACCAAGGGGGGTACCAGGAGAGAGAAGAGGAATCGGCGGTGCATGGCAGGAGCTGGTTGTGACCCATTTCTCCAGGACACCCCACATGGGTGACTGCCAACATCTCCCAGAGCCCATATTTCTGAGCTCAGCAGGGTCTGGGAGCCAGGACCCACCACCATTTGGGGGCACAAAGAGCATTTGCCCAGATAATGGTGAAATTTAAGCAAAAATGCTAGTCTTGTTTGGATTTCTCTCGACTCACTCCAAAACATCAGGTGTGTAAATATCATCAGCTAGAAAAAATTGCTGATGACTGAAAGTGAAATTTGTCATTAAAAGTGGAAAATAAATGGGGTGTACTCAGAAGCATCTAGACATAGAAAGACTGAGTCACTTTTATGCTAAAGTATCTTCATCAGACCTCCCCTGTGAATACATAAAATGATCTATTTATTGTAATTGAAGTTTATGATAAAAGCGTTTTCGTATTCTCTATGTTTGTACACAGCTATTCAGAAAAACTTATTTTTCTCTCCCTCTTTTATTCTCCACAACTTCTCCCCATTCTTTTCTCTTTGGAAAGTGTTGCTTTCAAGCAGAGATGCCTGCTCAGCTGTATAAAGGCAGAGGTTAGCTCACGTGGATACCACACCTCCATCTTCTTTGTCCCTGGTCACCTGCGACTGCTGTGACACTGATTGCCTCTCACTGCTGAGGTGCACAACTTCATTTCTCATGGCCTTCTTCTCTTTATCTTCCTCCTTAATGACTCTGAGCTAAGAAGAAAATTGTTGCAATTACTGAAAGGCTGTTGCGCTGATCTAAAATAGTTGTAGCTCAATAAAGGCCCAAAATACAGCATTTAATGGCAAAACACCTTGATCTAGGGTGGTAAAATCAACTCCAAAGGAAATAAATATAAAATCTTACAGTTGTTCTGATCTGCCAGGAGGGTTTCCTGTAAGCATTTCTATATTAAAGTCCACTGATCCTGCTCTGATCTCTCCTAATGCTTTGCATCTCTTAGTCGTAGCTGGCTCAGATCTCATTCTAACCAGGAGTGTTATGAACCACATCAGCATCTCTCCTCCTCTCTCTCCACCATAGCAAGGACATGGGCTCCAGGCCACCATCCCTCCACCGTATCTACACTAATGACCTGGAATTCATTAAACTTTGCAAGATTTACAGTCTCCTTGCACCATAGCCTAAGCAACCCCCGGGCAAGTAGGGTGAGCAAGCACGGGCACAACCAACCTACCAAATCCCAAGAGGGTTGTGTGATCCCCCCCGACAAGGGGGATCACCCTGGGGCCAGTGGGGCCAGTGAGCCCTCCTGCCTAAATGGTGCCCTTCATAACATGGGCATCACCCTTGGTGATGAACTCCCCAATCCTTGCTCCCCATCATCTCCACACTGTGTTTTTCTCCAACTCAAGAGCGAAGGGGACAGAGCACTTCTGGTCTTGCCCTGGCACGGAGGTGGGATGAGGCAAGAGGATACAGCAGTGCCAGGATCTGGAAAGCCGTCTTGTGTCTCTGCTAGACAGACAGAGCGCTCAAGGACCTGCTGAAGACCTAATGTGACATGGACATCACAAAAGCCCACCAGATTAAGCCAGAGAAACCCCAGTGGGTTGAGTTCCCTGCCAAGTACATGAGAGGGATTTCAACATTTTGCTCGCACCCACATAGAATCATAGAATATCTTGAGTTGGAAGGGACCCATAACGATCACCAAGTCCAACTCCCTGCCCAATCTCATCGGTGATTCTTCATATATAAATAATCATACATGAAGGGACAAAATTGAGAGCAGATCCACCAGAAGTGCCTACATTAGAAAAAAAGAGTCAGCAAAGTGTATCTTTGCCCCTCCGTGAATGACTCAAAATATACAGAGAAGCTGTCAAATTTTTCATATGGCTGTTGTTACCAGAGGTTTTGACTTTCTGGGAAAAGGCCAGTGCTTATGATCAAGCATCTAAAAATTGCATTTGGTCAGAGCAGCAGCACTCCTACAGCTTTGCGGCTCTTAGAAGCAAACAACCTGTACCAGGGAGACACGGGGCTCCAGAGGGATTGCCACCCTCAATGTCCATCTGGCATTTTTAGATGACAGGCAGTGAGACGAAGGGATGTGAGATTAAAAAAAAAAACAAAAACAACACCTCTTTTTGACAGCGGGACCAGGTCCTGCCATGCCATGGCCCCATGAGGTGCTATATTGACGGTACTGCGGGAAGGCAATGCGGGCTCACCGCCGTGCTCGTCAGCCTCCTCTGGAAGGAGAGCCTGGCAGGTAACCTAATCCCGGGAGTTGTTTTCATTTTGAATCTGCGGGACAACAAGTCCCAGCACACCTGTGGTCTTCTGCATCCTGTGACATCAAGCAGTCTGTATTAATTCATATGCTTTTGCAAAATAAGCCCCTTATTTGTGCTGTGAATAATGAGAATGTTTTTTAGTCTCTCCCAGTGACTCAGTCGTCCCTAGGTCCTGGATCCCAGTTACCATCACCTGAACAACTTTGCCATTAGTTTCTTTCAGGACTACACATTGATTTTTATGGGAAGGTGCTATCAGTATTAGTCAGCATCTCAGTATTTATAAAACATACTGTTTGGTTTGCTTTCTTGACTGCAATTATAGAGTGAAAAGAGGTTTCTATTGAACTGTCTGTCCTGATACAGGGATGTCACTCTCGACCAGGCACAGGTTATCTGTGAATCCCATCCAGCTCAAGCTTTGCTTAATTTCTCCTCTCTTCTGCATTAGTTTGCATTTTATCAGTGTTTAATTTCCTTTCCTATGGTGATGCTGATTCCCTTGGCTTGTTTAGGCATCTCTGAAGGTCCTCCTTGCCTTCGACTACCTAAATTAGTTCTGTGTCATCATCTGCCTCTATTTCCAAGCCATGTAGCAGCACATTAACCAGCACGGCACGCCTGGGACTAAGCACTGAACTGTGACCTTCTGCCATAATTGACCATTTAATCCTCCTCTTTGCTTTCTCCTAGGACAGCTGTAGAGCCACAAGGATAGTTTCCCACTCATCCTGTGACCCCTTAGCTCCCTCCGGAGGCTTTTTAGTGTGACTTTGTTAAAGACCTTCTGGGTATCCAAATGCACCATGTCGACCAAGTCTCCTTCATCCACCAGTCTCCTGACACGGTCACTGAGTCACAATTCCCCCTGCGAGACCTTTCTTCTCTACAAGCTGCTGGGTCCATGCTCTCTTGCCGTGAGCTATCTCCCTGAAACGTCATTATCCTGCTTTTATAAATATAATTTCAAACTAAATTCCCCAGGACACTGAAGAGGAGGGATGACCTGTTATTCTCCCAGTCTCACCTTAAGGCTTTTTGAATATAAATGTAACCTTCCCTATATCCCAGTCCTTGCTTCTTTCCCTTAGTAAGTCAATCAAGTCCTATTTAAATTGCTTAAAAATGCCTGCCCAGAAAATCCTCCGCCCCCAGGAAAGACCTCCTGAGACAAGCTGTGGATGTTTGCGGTTCATGGCTGGGTTTCTCTCTGACAGTCTGCAGGGAGGTCTACAAGGCAAATACCTGACATGCCCGCTTCATCTACATTTAACCCCCAAAATAAAACTGCAGGCTCTATCAAGCAAAGAGACCGAAGTGTGAGCCAGCTCATCTCTGGAAACCGTGCTGAAATATCGGCACGGGGCAGTGCTTCAGGTAATAACGCCTCAGAGGGAGATCAAAAAGAGACTGCAAGGACCTTTTGGAGATTTGTCTTCCTTCTCAGCCTCCTCCCTTTCTATTGAAGCCCAGGGAGGGTCAGAGGAGTCTCAGTGCCTGGCAGTTTTATATTCCCTTCACCTCCAGCACGCACCCCACTCACACATGTATTTGGATTTAAGGCATACGTGTTCTCCAGCTATCCTTCTCAGTTTCCACAGAGGGACTCCCAGTATCAGAGGAACCTTTCAGTTTATATACGGTTCACGTGTTGCACATTGCATACAGAAAAAGGCCCAGGTGCTTTACTGTAAACTTCTGTAATGAAACCATTCCTGTATCTGGGGCTTGGCTTTAAAAACTCCTATAATTCCTGTTCTACGTCCTTGGGTCAATGGCGTTTCTTCCCAGCAAATACAAAGGGCTGGGTAAGCCAGAAAGAACATGTAATATAAGGGAAGTATGGGAAGTATGTAAGAAAATCAGACTTGGCTGGACAGAGATGGAAATGGTGCCATATTGCAGAAGGCAGATCATCACTGGATTAGCTCCTAAGTGTCTATATGATGTGGACCCATTGCCAACCAGCTACCCCAATATCCTGAAGTCGTCCTGAGTCTTTCCCTTATCATTAATGGACTTGGGATGAGGCCTCGGATTCTTTGACTTGCATCCCAGTATAAAATACCAAGTTTTTCCTGCTTATCTTTTTTTTTTTTTTTTAAAGCTATCAAAACCTGAGTCCTTTACTCATTGTCAGCCACTTTGTGTTACGTTAGAAAAGCATCCCTCGAAGTACATCCACAACACAGGGGCAGTTCAGCACTGGGCAGAGAGCAGCCTTCACAGGAGGGAGCTGCCAGAAATCTCCTAAAACCCACCTGCTTTCCAAAAGAATTAATTTCAGCCTTCCAGACGTTTTCCACCTAACGCTGGCCACTTTGTCCTCACCCCTCTCTTCTCTCCTCCTGCAAACCTGGTCAGAGTTTCTCCTCTTCCCAGATGGGCCAAAACAACCCACACCTAACGGAGGGGTAAAAGTGCAGTGGTCCACGGCATGGGGAGAAGGGAGCAGGGAAAGCAGTCTTCTCTGCCCTGTTGGAGTGCAGGTCAGCTACCTGCTGTGCCACAGGGTCCTGATCCCAAAGGAAAAATCCCTGAATCCAGGCACTCTTTCAATCTATTTAGCAACCCTAATGGGTTTCTCTCTTCCTGGTGACTGCCACACTTGTAGACTTGATATTTTCCTGCTCAGATGAATATTCCTATGCATTTCGAGTAGGGTTAGGCTCTGCCTTAGTCACAGCCCAGGAGACAACAGCCACATGGACAGTCATTGACAATAATTCCACGCCATCCCCTGCTCCTAGGAGCTCTGCCTGAAACTCAGGTCAGGTCTGCTCTCAGGACGCTGACAGAAAGGGAACACGGGACTGAAGGCGATGAAGACATCCCACCTGCACAGCCCTAGCCCTAGTGCGCAGCCCCGCACAGCATCTGCCTGATCCCGTTCCCCTTCAGACCACTGGAGGCTGTGGACCTGGCAAGGTACATTGGGATGAGGCAGCAGGACAAAGACTGGCATGCGTACGTATTTTTTTACCAAAATCACAAGGTAGCTTTGGGTACCTCCCACCATCCCACTTTTTGATAAACGACTGCCTCCACGGGCTCATCTTCCTAAGCTAAAGGGCTAATCTGCATCCAGCGCTGGATCGGGAACATGCCAAAAAAAGAAAAATCTTCAAAAGACATGGCTATCTACCTTCAGGTCAAAGGAAGAGGTTGAAAATTTCTCACTGAAATGCAGTGCAAAAACATCTGCCCTTATATCAAACACTTTCAGGGGGATGAAAAATTGCATTTCTTCCTGGTTTTATTTATATCCAGCAACTAGCATGCTTGGCACTGTCTTCAGAGCACCCGTCCCTTGGAGATCTCTCTTCCAAAATCACATCCTTTCCCCTTTCTCTCTACGTTATCTCGTTATTTGTTCTCTCTTTCTCCTTATCCACAGAGGAACTCCTTTCTGTGTCCCCTGGAAGGACTGGTCAGTGGATTGGCCACATCCATCCTGACCCAAGTCCTCCAGCAAAAGGGAACCTACCCCAACCCAGGATGACTGGAGGTGGGTTGCTTCGGGTCGAGAAGAATGTGTCTCGGCTGTCCTCGGAGCAGGAGTGAGCGGTGATGAGATTCGCTGGGCTCAGCAAAATTCCTTCTCTCCCACTCTTGCATTTCCCAGTGGAAGTATTTGTCCTGGAGCAACAGGCGTGTCCGCAGTGACGCTACCGCATAGCAAGGACATGACACCGTGCGCGGGCTGGAGGGAATAGAAAGGAGGGTGGAGAGTGCAGGGCTAGAGCTGGCTTTGGGAAGGGATCCGCATGGAAAAATGAGTTCAGAGCCGGCCTGATGAGTTCGAGGTCATGAAGCCACTTTGCAAAGCCCACCGCCTGGGCAGCCTTGCTTAGGAGAGCCCTGGGAGTGAGGGTGGTTGTGATTTTATGTCGATAAAAATATATAAGTATATAAACATATATGAATATATGGGGGTATATATATATGTGTATTTACCAAGAGTTTTCAGTTCAAGCAAATAAAACTGTGACTCAGCTGCGGTGACAACTGCCTACAGGTCCAGATAATTTAAGGGGCATTTTATCCAAATCCACCCTTTCCACTCACCTCTGACCAGTTGTTATCTGTTCTGGCTCTCTCCCTACCCTGCTGCTTCTCATTTGTGTGCAGATTATCTGAGAGGACACATTATGTGAAAGCGGGGACACCTTAGTGCTTCTTTTTATGAAGTGGGGCTTTGTGCAGTATTTCAAATACAGCTTTTCCATCTGAAAATGTGGTCCTATGAGGTGCAGGAGAGAAGAGCCGTCCCTTGCTAAGAGGGCCACACACAATGCACCGACTGCATCTTCTCCAGGCATGATTTAGGCAGCAGAGACCGTCAGCCTAAAATTAATCCTTGTCTGAAAAGGTATTATGGGAAAAAGCTGTCGTTCCTCCATCCTGATTGTGCTGAAAGCCTGGCCCATTTAGAGCCGATTGTGTCAGCAGGCAGCTTGATATTCCTATTCTTTGGGGATGGCAAAGTTTTTTGCTCTTTAAAAGTCATAGCAGAAAGACTTCTGTGGGCTCAGCATCATGAAAAGACCGTGGAAAATCACTTAGCCCTTTCCAGCTGTCCCATCAGAAGGCTGTTATATGGGAATTAAATGGGTGTTTTAATCAAAAGGGCCACGGAAATTACAAACCACAGTTTATTTTGAGGGCAGGCCATTTTTAAGATCCAAAAGGGATGCTCGGCTTAGGAGGGGGGAGACGGTGCACCAAATGTTCCTGTTTGCGTACAGATAAGTCCCAGAGCCCTCCCGTAAGGAAGACGATGGACAAACACACCCTCAGCAGAGGAGCTGTTGAAGTTTTCGGATGAAATGAGACAAAAAAGGGGCGCAGTGGTAGGTTTCTTTTCAAAACAAAACAGAGCTGAACCTTTCCGGTAAGTTGTCCCTAAACCTGGGCAAAGGAGGAAGGTACCAGGATCCGACAGAGACCCGATGTGTGATGGAAGAGCAGCATGGGGCATAACCAGCACCATAGGCAGGGGCCAACACGCACGAGCGTGTGCCCAGCACGTGGCAACGGCACCCACTCGTCACCTGCAGACACATGATGGGACGTTTCTAAAAGACAGGACCCGAGTAAAACTCACGTCGTCTGCAACCCCTTCCCTCTCTACATCGGAGGGCCCTCAGGAGGCATGGTGCCAGGGAACGAGGCGTGCACCAGGGAATTGCTCTGACAGGCCAAAACCAGCTTCTGGGATGGTCACCCCAAAATAGACATCCTCAAAACAGGGGCCTGGGTCTATCTTTATGCCAGCAGGTCCAGTACAGGCTCTGGCTGTGCTTGCAGAGCAACCCAAGGGTCCGTGGACCATCTCAGGGCCACATCAGCAGAAATTCACTGCCGAGTTAAGGACCACCCTCCTGGACCACGGCCCCTCAGCAGAAACTTCACTGAGGGCAGAAAGTGATCCAGGAGCAGAGATCCCAGGATGACATGGATTCTCCTGCTAAGCCGTGAGCGGTGCCACCCAACAAATGGATACAAACCAGCAATAAAGAAGGAGGACAGCCCAAAACAGGATCCTTGCTCAAGGTCTTTTTTCTGACTGCAAATTGAACCAAGAGCTGGTGCAGCCATATCTCTGCCATGAGGCCAAAATACCCCTTGTACGATGTTACACGACAGCTGCGAGGGTCGACTGCTGTCTTCCCCTTGAGCACTGCTGTGTCCAAAAACATGAGCAAGGCAGCACAAGGTCCCTGACTCAACTAGCAGATGTCCCTCTGTGACTGCTGGAGGTTCATATACGCTCAGGTTAGGAAGGAGCAGGCAGGTATGGCCCAGGTCAGAGAGGGAAGAAGTGTGGGACTGGACAGGAGCACAGCTCCTGGCTTGGGTGAGTCTTTTCTCTTCCTACCACGCAGGAGCACAAAGGTTGTCATCACAAAAGCAGGTAAAAATTCAACCCGTTCGCCTGGGAAACAGCAGCGTGACCAGCAATAAGCAAAGATTTCTGGGCATATTCATGAGCACAAGCAAGTCCGGGTGTTATCAAGACGGTCTGAACATCCCCAGGTCAGGGAGAAAGCACCAGTTTGGAGTTTGAAGCTTGCTTACCTGTAAGCGGATAAATCTACAGTTTCCACCTTCATTTTAAATGAAGTGAGCCATGGAAGGGAAGGAGAGGTTTTGCACTGATGTCCCTATACCAAAGTTTCCCGGAGATTTAAGGCCCTCAGCTGGCGAGTTTTATCATCACGGCAGTACCGCAGACATTGGCACAGCCACGTTCCCATCGGCAGGATGGTTGCGTGCCCCCTCCTTGCTGTGCTGTCACCCCCTGCGTCCAACCGCGCTGCCCAGGACGGTCACAAATCCTCCCCTGAGCACCCGCCAACTCCTCCGGCGTTCCTGGCGTCCCACCAGCTCAGCCCTCACCCGCTGCCCAGCCAAACGCGACATATTTAGCTCTGCTATTTTTTTATTTTTTTTTAATCTCTCCCCTTATAAATCAACTTCTCTGGACCCTGAATCACTGCCTGTGCTGTTGCCTTTCCATTAGGCAATGCTCATTTGCCAAAAATCTTGCAAATTGCCCTCTGGCAGCCATCCTGGCCAGGGCCACGCTGCCCGTGAGAAAACTGACACTGTTGCTTCTCCTCCAAACATAATTGCTCGTTTTACTGCTGCTCTCACACTCACATCGCTTATCTTACAGACACCCAAAGCAAACCACCCTGCCGTGAAGCCACCAGTCTAGCTGGGGTTAGGAAATCTCTCTCAGTGCTTCACAAAAGATTTTTTTCTTTTTTTTTTTTTTTTTTGCATTGGACAAAGCTGGCATTGCTGGGATCAGAGTCCTTTGTTTGGGCCAGTTTCGTGGCAGCTGCTCACCCCTTGTGGCCTGTCCCTCTAATGAGATGTCACAGTACCAGCCCATGAGAAGGGAGGCCAGTCCACATGGTCACCAGCCCACAACCAGGTGTGACCAACTTTTCTTGTAGCCCAGCAAGGGACTATAGTAGGGGAAGAGGGTGGGAGGAGAGAGGGAGATCCTGGAAGGTGCTGAGCTCTCAGACATCCCTGCAACTCATGGAGATCCTCCGTATTCAGCACATCCCTCTCGGACCCTCATGCGGGACCTGATTAATTACTGTTATTCCTACAAGGGGACACCTGAAGACCCTGGAGGAGGTGGAGGCTCACGTGCCAGCCGCATGCCAGCTGCTATAGTCATGCAACGACCTCGAAGCTCCTGTGGGCCGAGCAGATACGGAGCAGGCGGACTGCCATTGCCCGAGACACCAAGTAATCGGCTCTAGGGCTCCCAGGGATCCCGCAGCACGGCCAGCCTCACACACGTGGGCTCCGAGAGATGGGAGGTCATCCAGCTTCTGCCATCTTTCTAATGTTGCAGTTACAATTTCTGCTGAGATGCAATTTAAACTGTATAAAAACCCAGGTATTTGAACTTCATAAGTTTTTAAAAACAATCTCAGGCAATTATAAAAAGGTGTGTTTTGTAGCAGCTCTTTCTGTAGCTCCCTTTCATTTACTTAGACTGAGGCAGATTTTAAGTTATTCAGTCTCCATGCCCCCTTTGCATCAGAAAACTCACAGCTGCAGGCAGAACATGGAGTTTAAATTTGGTAGGCTACAACTCAGTGAGGGCCTTACACCTACACAGAGAACCCGTCTTTCCCCAAAATTGCTGAAGTATCTTCACTCTTCTGATGTCAGAAACCAAGGACTGCATCTTCAATGGCCACAAATCAGCATGGTACAATTGAAGCCAGCTGACTTAAAAGTGAAGCCTTAACTTTCTTGAGATGTGGTCTCATGCTGAATTAAAAGAGGATAAGAATAGAACATTTCGGTTGGAAAGGACCTACAATGATCATCTAGTCCAACTGCCTGACCAATTCACCAAAAGTTAAAGCAGGTTGTTAAGGGGATTGGCCAAACACCTCTTAAACACCGACAGGCTTGGGGCATTGACCACCTCTCTAGGAAGCCTGTTCCAGTGTTCGACCACCCTCTCGGTAAAGAAATGCTTCCTAATGTCCAGCCTAAACCTCCCCTGGTGCAGGTTTGAACCATTCCCACGTGTCCCATCACTGGACCCCAGGGAGAAGAGCTCAGCACCTCCCTCTCCCCTTCCCCTCCTCAAGAAGCTGCAGAGAGCAAGGAGGTCACCCCTCAGCCTCCTTTTCTCCAGCCTCGACAAACCCACAGCTACCTCCGGCAGCTCCTGCCAGCCCCCCCGGGATGTCTCAGACACCCCACGACATCTCAGGTTATTGAGCTCTTCAGCTCCATTGACTGGATCCAAAACTCACTGATAAACCACCCGCTCCCTGGACCGTGGCTGTGCTCACCCCTCTGGGCTCCCACCTCTTTTACTTCACTCACGCATATGTGTGTACGGATTTCTTTTAATTTTTAATATTTCTAGACAAGATTTAATGCCACAAGATGGCAGCATAAAATCACCTTTTCCCCAGTTTGGGTTCAGTTTGCAGAAGGTCCCCCAGAGCCCGTGTCGTGGAGAAGTCAGTGGTCTCACCCCAGGGATGGGCACAGGAGGAGAAAATACCCAACCTCACCAAGTGCCAAGCTGGGATGCAATTTTTTTCATCCCTTAACCATCTGCAGTTTCACCATTCACTCATTGCAAGCGCTTTTCTTTTGCTGAGTTTGTCCATCTTGCAGGCACTCGCCTAATAACCCCCAGGTGACTCTAAACCCGGTTTGGACACCCGGAGCCTCTTCGCTTCACCCCACAGCACCGAGGTGCTGGAGAAGCCGGTTTGATGTGCTGAGGGGTGTTAGTCACTGCAGATGAGGCAAACAAAACCCACAGGCTTTAATGTGCTCAACTTTGGGCAGATCAGTCCTGAGGGCACCCAGCAGAAAGCTGGGGTTTTTTCCTTCCTTTTTCCAGCTTTGCATCTCCACGCAGGAAAAAGCCTCTGTAAGAGGGGCTGCTTGGGCTGAGAAAGAGAAGACGAAGGCTGCAGCGAGCCCCTAGCAGCAGCAAAATCAGAGGAATATGCACAAGCCAAGGGCAGTGACACGGTACGGTCAGACACAGAGGTACAGCCCAAGCTGCTGCCGTTCCTTCCCGTCCCCTCCCTTAATCCCTGCTACGTGCCTCAGAATCTCCCAGTTTCCTTTTCCACTTTGGGTCTGCGTTTGCTACTGCAAATAAATCAGCACCAGGGAAATTTCCTGGGCACCAAACTCTATCCTTTACGCTGTTGTATAATTAGCATCCTCTGGTACAGCCTGGCTTGTGGCCACTCACACAGTTCAGAGCCCGGCATGGGTCCTGGACCATTCCCACAGGGCGAGTGGGAAAGGGCTAAACACTGCAAACATCCACAAAATCACGCTGGGAGCCTTAAACACGCCGGTGCGGATGCTGTCGTGGCCACACGGACAACTACAGGGTCCACCTTAGTGCCACTGAGTCAGGCTTAACCACACGGTGACACTAAAGGGGTTCTCTGCTCACCGCAGATCGCAACGATTTGTGCGAGGAGGGACGTTAAGCCAAAAGTTTGGGAGACTGACCGCTGCCAGCACCCTGCCTTTCCCACCTACCGCTTTCCCCAACGCAGCCGGCCAGGAGGAGCTCTCTCTAATTACTTCTGGGTAATCAGGTGCCTCTTACCGTCACAGCACCCATGTCTGCTTTCTACCAGCCTTCATCCTACCGATGAGCGCGTGGTGGATACGGCAGGAGAGAGGACGTCGCAGGTTTTGGAGAAGGGAGAGCAGGGTGAGGGGGGGTCACACAGGTGGTCACAGAGCCCCACGGCGATGCCAGGGCCACCTCTCCTCATCACACGCTCAGGGTGGCCTTCGCTGCTGCGGAGGCTGCTAATTTTAAGTACCTCTTAGTAAACAATTGCTATATTTAGTGCCTCTGAGAGCAACGTGAGCCTTGTTTTAAAGGCTGGATCGCTGGTGACAGAGGCAGAAGAGTGAAGGGGCGAAGCGGGATTGCCCTGCGAGGTTTTTCTGGTGGGGAAGGGAGATGTTAACTTGAAGCCCCCACATGGAGGGAGCATGAAAACCACCACCAGGCCAGGCTGCGTGAAGCTTCGGTCCAGCCTTCAGCGCTGCTGCTCACCTCTCCTCCTTCCCTGACCTGGCCACGCACAGGTTTCCAGTGCACGGAAACCTCTCCAGGCAAAGGCAGGTCCGTGGAAGCGGGTGATGAGAGCAGGACAACACCCCTTGCTCGTGGGGTGTACACCAGGACCCAAGGCTGAATGGCACACAGAGAAACAAGCCGTGGAGAGAGGACCCTTTACTAAAAACCAGGGTCCTGAGACATTCAATTCTCAGTGTGTCTTGAGACTTATCAATGGAGCGAGCACTGACATAGATCCCCGGTTAGCTAAAGCAGACACCACCATCGTATTGTCTGCACAAAGCACAAAAAGGAGCTTTGAAACCCTGATTACCAGCAAAGCAGCTCTTCTCGGATATCCCATGATAAAGAAGCCACAGGAGAAAGCAACCCCTTGGCTTTTCCTGGATCATAGTCTCATATGCCCAAAGGATTTTGTTTTCTCCTCTGCTTCCACTTTGCAATAGATTTGGCTTCTGGGAAATCAACTCTGCCTCCTTGACGTTAAGCTCTGGCAAAAGTTGAGTGATTGAAGCGGGACGGATTTTTTCTTTTTTTCTCTTCAACTCAAGCACACTGCGCTCTCTTCCCACAGCACAACTCTCTCTCAGCTCAGTAACACCATGAAAAGGGGTTTGCTTCTGAGATAAAATGGAGAAAAACATCATAAAATCAACGTACTGTGGTCCTTTCCAGCAGCCAGGAAGCCATCCACCTCCCCACGACAGCAGAGAATCAGCACAACTTCGGTGAGGTTGGAGAGAGTCAAAGACGGTGCCTCCTCTCCAGACATCTATCTTGGGATGCACTGACTCACCCTCTGGAGAGGTTTTTCCCCCTTCTCTCTGTCCCTTTCCCTCTCTTTGTTGTCTCTAGAAGGACCCTCTGTAACTCAGTTATCAGCTGGATATTCTACTTCTAAATAGGTGCAGTTAGGCAACGTGACTCCCACCCCAGATCCTTCGTAGAAAAGCACAAAGGGAGTACGCACACTTCACGTGGGGTAGCAGATGCCAAAATAAGACACATTTTTCACTCCTTGCACGAACCCTTGGCCAGCGGCCAGCCAGATGGATAAACGAAATGCAGAGAGATAAGGCAACAGCTAAAGACACGTCTTCTTCATCCTGAAAACTTTTTTATTTTTGGAAACTGTTTAGACGTCTTAGAACTATGCTGATGTCTACATTTCGTTCAGTTGACTTTAAAAAAGAACAGGATTTATAGCTCTAAGGAAAAAAAAAGTTTTTTCTCATTCCAGATGGCACCTTTCACAAGGTCAAGACAAAACCTTGCTAGTTACTAACAGCTGTGCCTACTGACACACATCTGCACAGTTCAGGGGCTGCTTAGACTGGGGGACAGTCCTCCTGTTAAGCTAGAGGACATGCAATTAAAGCATAAGGCAACAAATGGACTCATTAACAAAGGGGCACATTGTACACAAGTCCTCATGGAAGCTGTTAACCCAGGGGAAGAGCAGAGCCGACCGCTACTCGGGTTAAACCCCTAGCCCTGCAGCGAGGACAGCCATTTGCCTGAAGGTAGGCTCCAAAAGCAAAAAGCTGAGCTTCAAACCCTCATGCTACAAAGCCTCCTGGCAAGAAAATTGTGTCCTCTGAGGACACAAGTGCCAGCCTGGGTGACACCAAAGCATGAAATGCCACTCTCAGAAAGGAGCTGTTGGCCTCGATGCACCATGGCTCGTAACGTCCCTGCCCGACGGCGCAGAAGACACACATGCACGTTCTGCATTTGCTGTAGCGGCACCAAGCGCTGCTAAACTGGGTCGAGGCTCAAAGGGCAGGAGTTCTGCAAAGCCTTCTCTCTAAACCCACACAGTTCAGGGGATCCCAGACCCTGACGATCTGTGAAGCCTCCACTTCTCCTGACTCTGCACCCAACTCCTCTTCAGGACACACTGGAAGTTGGCGTGGCTGCCATTGGGCTTATGGTTTATCGAAGAAACATATGTCTCAGCGAATACTTGCCTACACCATCAGAAAACTCTTTGAGGGAAACAAACCATGCGCACAAACACACACTCGCATATGCTTCAGTGACTAAAACTAGAACCCATTTTAAAACAAAACAAGTTTCTTTTCAGGAAGCCTATTTATGTCAATGGAGAATCCTCTCGCTAAACTGAGGGGCAGCTTGAATACAGCACACAGATGGTTTCTCACTTACCAGAGTCCTGTTAGCTTTGCACTAACCGGACCTTTTTGGTCCAGATTACATTGCTGGCATAGGAAAACCCCAGTTCTGAGAGATTCTTCCATGCAAAGCATGTTTACGTGATGTAATTCTTACACTGTGTGATCAGAAATTTTTATTTCTATACAGACTGCTATAGGCGATTACCTTAAGGCTCCACTGGGAACCAGTTTGTCTCTCCACCCAGAAGGTAAGTTTTAGCTTGGATGTCTTCCCAAAGTTTTAAGTGGTGCACATTAGGACAGCCTTGTTGCATTACTTTTATTCATTGACCCCAAGTTAATTTTCAAAGCTTTTTCTTGTTAAATTTCCCTTTTTCGTCAACTTTATGTGTAGTCGTTTTTTCAAGCACATATGAGTGAATTTTCAGGCAGTTCTACTCGGTCACTGCAAGAGGTGTCACTGCTAGAGGTGCTGTTCAGATGAAGATGTGCTCTCCAGATCACACGAGGAGGAGCTGGCAGGCTCCTAAACAAACCTTGCCAGGCATTCCTTATCCTTGGCACCGGTGTTCAGTCTTCTCGTGGTTCAGCAGCACTGGCCTCTCTCCCCAAACGTGGAGGAGAAATGGCTTGCACCCAAGCAAAGGAAGGAAGGACATCTGTTTGATCAGCCTTCCACCCCTGGCTTGTCTGGCAGTGTCTCCCAGCCTTTTGCTTTATTGCAGAAATAGTTTAACATGAGAATGAATCTTGTTGATAAAGCAAGCACATTTATACACAACTGGGACCAATCTGAACATAAAGGGAGGGACACAAGGATACTCACTGTATATCAGAGGCTCTGGGGTGCTACCTCCTCTTGGACAAATAAAAATCACTCAAGTATGAGATGCAGCACCCCCACAGAGAAAATTAAGCTTACCAAGCTGTATCCTAAGGTCTCAACACTTCAGAGATAACCCAGGGCTGCCCAGCTTGTACTTGGACTAAGCATAAGTCTAGGATAACTGCATTTAAGAAGTTTAATTGAAGCCCGTGTCAGGTATTACATGTAGGCTCCATGGAAAATATATTTTTAATCCAGATGTAACATGACTGAGCCAAGCTTTTACATTCCTTCAAAATTCTTTACTAGTGGGAATGGCCTTGGCCTCCCTGAGAAAACTCTTCAGCATCAACGTTGTCATTCAGAATTTCGGACCTTCTTTTCTGAAGGTGGGGGGTGAAAACCTCACCTATTTTGGGTATTGCTGTCCAACAAAAGATGGAGTTTCATCACAGAGGTAGTTCAAGAATGTTGCTTCTCATCATTCTCTTTCTTGCCTACACTCCCACATAAGTTTGCATGGTGTTTTCCACTTGGATTAGTTGCCCCAGTTACAGCCATAGGCTACACTCTAGCTGTATCTGCATTACCAAGGTAGTTTGGGGACTTTACTTGGTCCTTTAGTCTGGTGCACAGGCATGAATGCTCCTTCCACAACATGGTCAAGCACGTTTGAAGGACAAGTGATAGTTTAGACTTTGATATTGTCTTTACAGGCTGCACCATACCTGGGGAGTTCCTGGAGAAATGCACCTGGTTTAGTTTCCTTAGAGGGAAGCCTAATTTGTACACCTCGAAACCATTCTGTGAACCAAACCAATTGTTGAAAAGTGGGAACGACTGGGGCACTCCTTTCAAAGTCAAGATACTATTCCAGACCAAACATGGACACAGCCTGCAACACCACTTTAGTCAAGGCTGTGTGTCTCTCTGCTTTGCAGCGCTGCGATTCCTCTGATAACTTCCTCCAGACTGGCTGAGTGAACCCAGAGGGAAGACAAATTCCCCCATGAAATTATAGGCAGATTTCCTGAAGCCCCAAGACCCACACAAGCTGATAGACAGGTGAGACATGGACTGAAATACGTAGTGATAAAGAGTGATTTCTGTGCTAATCTGTACAAGGCAATGACTGTGCCTCTAAGGTGCAATTCTCTGAACAAACAGTTAAGATCAACTGGTACACTGAGTATCCAGATCTATCTCAAGATCCTCCTACTCAAAACTTTGTAGGAAGGGAGAAAACCCCTATTTTTATAACGTTGAATAGAAGAGTTGCAAGTTACTGAGTGAAGTGTCCAGGAAGTACCAAAGCACCCAGTCTTTTTATTACAACATTTATTTTAGTATAGAAGGCACTTACAATACAGAAAGAAAAAAAAAAATATGATAGGCACCAAAAGTGAAGTTAGAATTAAAATGACAAAGAAACAGTTTACCAGACAAAAGGAGCACCCTTCCCTGTTAACAATACAGCACACGGAAATGAAGCTATTGATGACTAATTTTTTAAACAGTTGGGGCATATTTTTTTTTAATAGAAAAAGATAAAGACTGTTCTACTGTGAACTGAAATTAAAAAAAGAACCCCTCCACACACCTGTACAAGGATTTAGGAGTTGGTGGTGTTCACAAACATGGGGTCTTTCAGCTCCGGCACTGCAGGAGGTCCTGGTACATCTCAATGAGGTGAGCGGCCTCTCTCTGCCCAGAAAGCACAGCACCGTGGGTAGTGGAATAATATTTCCTGTGAGTGGCCTCCCCTGAAAACATCACCTGCATCGGCTGGAGAGGACAAGAAAAGCAGAAAAGCTCAGCAGCTTTGGAAAGCAGACACGAGGCTAAAAGGAGACAAAACTTTGTGCCCTCCCACATCCCCACGAGCTGACACCAGTCTTTTTAGAGTGCTGGTTCTCGAAATCCTGATGTGGTGCACCACGGGGACAGGCACAGCATGTGTCTGCCAAGGTCAAGCTTGTCCTCGTTGCTATGCAGAGCTGTTTGCAGGGCTGAGGCACCATCACAGAGCCAGACACGAGCTCCAATAACCTCAAACAAATCTGCATGAGTCACTGAACACCTTACTTCTCTGTCGACTCCTCTTTTTGCTCCCCCAAACTATACTTTAGTCTTTTAGGCATTAAGGATTTATTTTTCTGGACTGCAGTTTCAGATGGAAAAACAGTCATGTCTCAAAACCCACGGGGTGAGACACAGTGTCTTATCTCTTACATCAATAGCTAGGTGCTTGCTAAAATTGCTGCCAACTCAGTCCTGAGGCAGGAATTGCAGGTACCTCTCTTCCCCGAGAACTACAGAGAAAGATTCCTAAAGCTCCTGCTACCTTTTTTAATAGAATTCTGTGCCGAACAAAATTACATGGTGGGGTCAGGCTCTGGATGGAGGAGATAGACTGGGCAGATGCTTGAAGGCTGCATATTCGTCAGCCATTGTCTTTGGATTTGGACACATAACCCTGAATGACGGGGTGAGTTTAGCTTAATACATTACTGCTCATCAGCTGAGCTGTGGTAACTATCTCCATGTGTGCTCTTGTTCTCCATGCTATATTCAGAAAGTAAAGGCAGTGTCTGAGGAGCAAATTCATTGTCTCCTGCCAATGCACAAGTCCCCCAGCCAAGGACTGGGCCTCCCTCACCCTCTACTGCCAACACAGAAAGATTTCCTAATATGCACCTCTGACACATTCAGACCTAGCCATTAGCAGAGATCGTGCATTTAATGCTCTGTATTCAGACTATGCTTTAAAACAGAGTAACATGCTTTCCTAGGGAATTTTGAACCGGCCAATAAGGCTAATGGTCTTTAAACACAGAGATCAGAATTCCAAAAGCCACGCAGATGCTGAGCTCTCGATAATTTCAGAGAGAGATGTGGGAATCCCTGAGACGTTGGGATTCCAAACATTAAAGGTAAAATCCTACACACGTTATTTGTCTGGAGGGATATGTATAAAAAAAATGGAAAACACACTACTGGAGGCCCAACCTGTCTCTTTCAACCTCCCCCCAGAAAACCCGCTGCCCACCATCGTATTAGTCTTCTTCCCACAGAACTGACTGGGGCCATACTTACAGCAGTTTTGGAGCTTTCAGCATAAGGCAGTGGTTTAGCGAGTTTCTCTACGTCAGCCCCACTAGACCCAACTTGGGTGTAAGAGTAGGATCCACGGAAGTTGGGATTGCTGCCCCAGGAGGACCGCAGGATCCGGCGAGGTTTCGGAATGTTTGGATTCCCTGGGTGGAAAGCAGGAGAAGACAAAAAGTAAGATCGTGTCTCAAAGAAAACATGACGATGCCTGTGCAAGTTGTGGAGTGCCGTGTGTTCAGTCTGATTCATTGAAAATACATCCTAGCAGAGCCTGCAGGCTACAGTAAAGAGGCCCTAAAACAGATCTCTTTTCTATTACTGAGTTGTAAATATCTATATAACAGAAATAGCATCCCTTTTAATCTCAGCTGCAGTGTTCCATTTTGGGAAAGATCATTAAAATGCTTATGTTCCTAAGAGATTGGGAAGCTTCAGGGAACCCTGGACACAGTTTGTTTGAAAATACAGAACATTTCCTGGTCTCATTTGCCATGGTGGTGATCAAGCGTATGATTCATCTCACCTAGGTACTTAATTGGGTGCCCAGTCTAAACTGGATGTTTAGGTAGTCTCGTGAGAGAGGTCTGCCACCAAACAGGGATGGAGATAAGGATGTTAGAAGGCAAATCCTCGCTATGCAGGTACATAGAAAAAACCTGTCAGGAAGTTTTCAAAACCTGTATTACTCACTCCAACTGCTACTCAGTTGCTCCCCATAATTAACCTAAAATTCAACAGACCCATTTTGTGGGATCCACATGGTATGGAAAGAAGGCTTTTGAAACTGGAAGTAGGACTTCTAGATTGCTGTAGCATTTCCACTGCTAAGAGGATATAGGACCTAAGGGTGAGGGGCACCTGAGGGAACCAATGATAGGGCCATCATCAGCCACCGTCCCCATCCCAAAGAGTACAGGAGCACACGGGATCCAGGACTGCAGCCAAAGCAGCTCACCAGCTGGTGCCACAAGAGCCTCGGGTAGAACTGAAATAGGGAGGGTCATATGTTGGAAAGCCTCTTGCTAGGCTGGTTTGAGACCATCTCAGTGTCATTAACTGAGCTTTTGTTGGTGTTCTGTGATCACATCTGGCTTGGCAGGAGAGGAATTGGGAGACAGGACATGAAGAATTGCAATGAAGATAAATTCTTGCTGCAGGAGAGCTGAGACCCACCCTTGAGGCAACCTCCCATAGCCAGGCAAGGTTCAGCTACTGGAGTCTGGGAGATTGTCAGCACAAGAAGCAAGAGTAATTGAAACATGTTTGCATCTTGCACAGTTTCTGTGCCTGCTTCAGACCTGAACTCTGCAACACTTCAGCATGCTTAACCTGCTATGAAGATGATCCAAATTCCCCCACTTTCTTCATCAGGGCTTAGAGAGGGAGACATCCAACTGTAAAGACTAGTTAGGCACTACATTATTTAGTCCTACTAAACAATTATTTAGTCATGCCTTTAATTCCTTAAAATCAGGAGCAGGTTAATTCCTGGGTTCAGCTACTGTTTTTAGGAGTATCATGTGTGAGCCAGAACTATGAAATACAAGGCTAAAACAGAGCAAAGGCACCTGGATGGCTTGCCAGAGTACACTGTGAACACTTTCTAACCACTAACCCCCAGATCAAAATATGGCACAGACTAGCAAATAAATATACCCTACAAACAAAACACATCCTACAAATGAATGTTGTTTCAGGAATAAGAACTTAGCATAACAAAGCCTCTAAAATATGCTCCCCCAAGAATCTTCAAAGCAGGAATGCCTGGGATGGAAGTGAAAAGCCCAAGGGAGTCTGAGAACAGGGAGCTCTCAGATGCGTCAAGGAAGTAAGTTATCACGTTTTATTTTTAAGGGCTGTGGGAAAACCCAGGAGAACACACCATGAAAGCTGTTAGACAACACAACACCAAACAGGGCCAAAGCAGTCATCCATCACGCTGCATTACACAAAAACAATCACACAATGTATTTTCAAATAAAAGGAGTCTCTGCAGTGGGCTGGTGGTGCCTCTTCTGTAGCTGGCGCATGTTCTCATGTTCCGCTGTCAAGATACCCAGAAGATTTTCAATACAGGAGTCAACAAGTAAGATGTCAATAAAAAGATGATCAAAATTAGGAACACACAGTGTTACAAGCAATAAGATGAGGGCTTGTCAGCCTGCAGATAAGGCCACAGAAATGCTAAAAGACAGAAATTTGTTAATGAAAGGGTTTGTGGAGTCATCAGCCCAATCAACGATTGTATAAATCCAGCAATATTTAATAGAGCAATCGTTAAAACTGGTAAAAGCAACAGCTTTGTCTTTCTCTAGTGTTTCCCACGGATGACCTTGTACTGTGTATACAAGCAGGTAAACAGCAGCCTTCCCCACCAGGAAATTATTCTTCACGTCGCAACTTCATCACAAGGGAAACTGCAGCACAGCAACATGAAGCATGTGGCACTGGGCAGATGGCAGATCTTCAGGCAGAGACGCCTGAGCCAGCTGCCAGCACGGAGCAGAGCTAAGGAGCCTGGGTGTGTTAAAACACAGCTGTACAGCTCCCAGACCCAAAGCCAGTCTCCTTACCTAGCACTATGCTGTGTGGTACAGATGTACCGGCTCTCATGAGCTCCTTTAAGGTCCTCCAGCACATCAGACTGTGTGAGCATGATCCCAGTGTCCATTGTGCAACTGTTGTGCCCCTAAGCTTCTGCTTTTATGCACCTTTTAATGTGAGGAGCTGTTTCTAAGAGAAAAATCAGGAGACTTTCATTTCTGTTGCACACGGGAGAAGCTTGGTTGAAGGTCAGACAGGAACATGTAACACAAGCTCTGATCCTGAACTGTTGTTTGGAAGACAGAAACTAGAAAGACTGGGAGGGCCACACTCATTCAAGGAACGCATTTAATTGGAGTTTCTCAATCTGCTCTTAAATAGATGGGTAAACATGTGCCTTTCCCTGCAGATAAAAGTAACAATTAATACAGATGTGGAAACTTCTAAGTTTCCAAAGAGAGATAAAATGGCTAAAAAAGGATCTTAGCCTTCACTAAAAGAGGAGGGCGCAATCTTTATGCCACAGATTTCCACTTGTGAGACTATGGAAGATAACTCTGTGTGCCTCAATCTTGCCTTTATTCAGCTACCGGGAGGTGTGGCTACACAGATTTATTGGTTATGGGGCTGATTATGAGACACAGGATTATCATAAAATCAACTCACAGATCTAAATTAAGACACCTAAATTTAGGTGCCTACCTGTGAGCAAGGTACCTAAGAGCCCATCAAGGCCAAGATTGATCTGTGGTACTACCCACACATTAGCACCTACAGCCACCAGACAGACATTAGGGTATCCCAGGCATGGGGCTGGTAGATATGATGCAGAACATAGAAGAGACCCATTCCCCTCTAGAGAAATAGCTGGAGGACAGGGAGGACAACTCAGGGCATCTCCAGCCACAGCTTGACAAATCAGTGAGTCCTTCAGAACTGAGCCGGCCTGCAGTTACTGCCTTCAGGCTTCTAACACTCTCAGCTTAGCCAACAGAGAAACCAGGGCAAGACTTCTAATTGTTCGAAGGCATCCCATTTAATCAGATTTAGAGGACACTGCTTTTCAGCCATCCAATTGTGAAAACCAGTAATTGTCAATGGTTCTTAGGTCAGAACAATCCTCGGAGCTTTTCACAGCAAAGCCAGATAATCCGCAACACTAACCGGCATGTGAAATGTAAGGTCACAGAGGCAGATCATCTCTCAGAGAGGAATTCTCAGTGTGAAGTAACACTGAGTCTAAAAGAATGGTTTTAACATAGGACTGGTCTAACACCCTGTGAAGCCAAAGCAAAGGCCTCCGTGAGCAATGGACTGGGAAAACACAGCTGAAGATGGGAACCCACCTGGTAAAGCATTAATTCTTTAAGAGAAGAATAAGAAATAAGAACTTGAGGGATTTTATAACCAGAACACGAAAGCTACAAAAGGCAAAGTGTACATTAAAAGGTTCATACTACCTACTTTCATTACTGAATATAAGGCGCTCTCTATACCCAGTAGAGAAAAGCTTCTTCAGAAGATGTCACAGAGCACCAAGTGACACATGGAAGATCTGAACTGCCTCATGGAAGACTCTTTCTTTCCACTGAGCTTAGGACCCTAGGAGGACTAGTTTCCCAACTCAGTTAGCTGACTTACATGAAGTTGGGTGGTGGGAAACACTTTAAAAGCTGGGTTTGGTGGTGCTAATTGGACCAGAGGAGTCCATTCATTTTCAGAAATGACTACAGTTCGATCACAGACAGAAGGCTGCTTTATACCCCCACAGCCACCTCCTAGCTGGTCTAACCCACTCCCACACTCCCAATGAAACAGATTAGTTGAGAAGACAGTAGGTGCATGGAGAGCTGAGCATGCTTCTTGTTTCAGCCTGCCTGGCACCTGGTCCAGACTACCCTTGGGGTACTGCTTCTTCTGTGAGCTTGCTAGGGAAAACGGGAGCAAGGGTAACAGGATAAACCCAGCTACCTTAGAAAGGCCATCCTGGAAGATCTGTGAAAAGGTTTTCTACAAACTAACAAGTGTTGGGGGCAGAAAGTGGAACAGGTCATATTGTGTAATGGGTGCTCCAACAACAGGTTTTCTTCTCGCAGTTTTGAGCAGCTGAAAGGCCACCTCTCAGCTTACGCACAAAATGTTCATTGCAGGGCAAGGCCTTGGAAAATTCAGTCTGAAATTCTCCAGGGTTAGATAACCCAGGATTAGCAGAAGGCTGAGACAGAGCTCACACTGCTGAAGAGTCTGATGGACAGTGACCAGGTGCAGTATCAGCTGGAACAGCAACTGCAGCACATACCGATGACCCAGTGCCAACATATTTCCATCCTGGGGGGAAGAAAGGAACATCCAACACACGTAAACAATAACAGTGAAGGAGCCCAACAACGAAGAGGGAGAGTATAGTCCTAACTGCTAAACTAAGAAAGACCCAAAGAGCCGAATTCCCACTGACGAATCGAGGTGTTTTAAAAAATAAGCAGTCTTAAGCAAGAAAAGCTGCAACAAACAAGGTTGTTTATACACTCTGGGAGACATCAGCACTGGAACAACTTGGCCATAAAGAGGAGAATAGCCTCCTGCTACGCCTGCGTAGGGCAGCAGTTGGCCTCCTGAGGTCAGGAGGAAAGAAGGCATGTATGTACTGACATTGCAACATAACATAGGGATACCCAACACCCTTGAAAACAAACAGCTCAGGAAGCTGCCCAGAGTCCAGCATTGACTGATTCATCCTACTTCTCTGCAGGCTGCAGGGGAGCCACAGGTTCATCATCCAACATAAATGCAACACTGAACAAGCTGAAACAAGGATTCAGTTTTGGTCACTGCACTAGGGTTTCTGAATCCAAAGTATACCCTATGATTTCTGAAGAGAGTAGTCAAATGTAAAACCTCTTCTGGCAGTAGCCAGTTATGCAGGTAGTCCTCAACTTCCGAAGGACCCTTTCTCTAAATCTCTGCATTGTCGGTAGCAAATGTTCTGTAAGCACAGAGGAAAGCTACACTTGTGAAGGCAAATTTCTCCAGCTAATTAGAGATCCATGGACAAGAGGTAAGGATGGAAACCCACTGCGTGTCGAGATTTGGCTAACACAAGTTAGCAAGCAGATATAAATAGCTTAGTCATGGGACCCATCTTTAGAATAGCATAAAATACACCTAATCTTGGAGGACACTGCTTTTATAATTGCTTATAATTATGTATAAATCCAAAATCCTTGTTTCAAGACTGCCAATAAGTCAATCACTATTTCTTTCAGCATTACTACCTTATGCTTGAACTTATACAGTGTCTCCCATCAGAGGATCTCTAATAACTCCATAGAAACAAAAAGCCCTTTCATTGGTTGAAAGGTGTGCAAGCTCTGGAGAAGTGACTGCAGACAAACTAAGGCCCAGCTTGTTCGAATATTACTACCTTTAGTGATTTCATCTTGGATTTTCTCAGCATAATACACATAGGATCTGTCTTACTCCAACTGCTGCCTTTAATGTGATGTGTGCTCAGTACATGTGAAACCTGTGAAGTCCAGGAAGATTTAGGTGAACCACCCAGAAATGGAAACTCTCGAGATCAATGGATTCGTTGAAATTTAGGCCAATGAGATTTCCATATAGCCTCATGTTAAATGGAAGTCAGGGATGTGATTCAACCACTGCATCTCAGCTAATGTAAACGGGTTCAACTCCACTGGCTCTGAGAGAGCTATGCTGCTTTCCACAGCTGAGATCAGTCCTCAGGAGTACTGAGTCTGACAGCTCCAGCTGCTGAAGTTATTTGTGATTAAATAAAGCAGAGGATGTGGAATCCTCAAGCACTTCTGCCCACCACTTCCTGAGCTGGTTATCAGCCCCTCTGTATAAATAGCTTTCAGGAACACCCAAGCAGAAGGTATGCTGGAAGCACATGCACAGCCCATTCAAAGGGACATAAAATGCCAAAGAACTAAAAATTACTTTAGTGCATTTCCTTCCTAGCGGTTATTCAACAGCCCAACCCCACTCTCCCTCTCCTCTCCACTCACCAAAGGAACCAGAGCATAGCTGACCTGTAAATTTACGTAGCATTTCAGTGCAGGTTTCTGCCACAGTTTCATCATCACACTTCTCCATAATCAAAGCCTCTTCTCCACAGATCCAGCCACTCAGGACGTGGCCATACCTCTCTGGTGGGTAGAGTACATCAAAGCTGCAGATCTTCTTGTACCACAGCTCCTCGGGATAAGTCAAGCTCTCACTCTCTGCCTCATCCTCCCAGACAAACTGGATGCTGTTGCATTCAGAACTCCAGAAAGGCTCTTCAAACTCCAGGAAAATCTTGTCAGTTGTATTGATTCCTAGCTTCTCAATGGCCATCACCTTCTCCTCCGGCAAGCGGGGATGAAACAGGCTCTCGTGGCGTTTCTTCAAGACTCCCAGGGACACAGTCACAATGACATGGTCAGCTGGGATGAACTCACAGTCCTCGCACTCTACGAAGACATCGGAGCCCTTGTCCTCCTCGGGGAGGTCACTGTTGTGGTCAGCCACCCTCTCAATCTCCTTGCTGACCGACTGGTTCCAGTGGATGCACTTGACTGGCTTGCGGAGCTGAATGACAGACTCGGGAATGGAGCGGGCCAAAATCTCCACGATTTTAATGAAACCGCAAGGAATGATGTGATGAGCCCCAGGGATTTCGGTCCATTCCCCAAATTCACTGAGTGAGACTTCATCCATGCTGTGGGAGCTGCTCTCACAACTCTCTACCTAAGGAAAAGCAACACAAAAGCAACATTGCCACAGAGGAACTCATTTTGCCACAGCACAACATTGCAAGGGCACAGAGGAGCTGCACGAGCTGGGAGTCCTGAATCCCACTCTTAAACCACATTCTTTTTGCTATTAAAGAAGCGTTTGGCCATAGGACCTGGCAAAATCAATCCCTAGCTTTCCTTCCAGCCAGAGAAACCACGTTGTCATTGTAACAAGCTGCATCAGCTTGTGTTGCATCGGCCACGGTTGCATCATCCAGAGTTCAGAGATGATGGCTTTGCTTCTGCATGATTCTCAGTTACAGTTCTGACTGTTTTCTATCATTTCAAACCCACTTCACTGGTCAGGGACTGGCTGCTTGGTGCTCCTACAACAGAAGCTGGAGTTATGTTAATCAGATGTTCTTTCCAATGTTAATAAATGTTCCCATGAGGAGCCATGAAAAACTTTTGGCAGCTATTTCTGCTGTCTGCAGCTTTCAACATGCTGTCAAACAGTCAGCAATCAGCAAGCTAACAATCTGCCAGAGGTGAGAGGACCCAACACAGAAGGAACTGAAGGAGACAGAAAAGGGAAATGCCAAGATGTGAGATGCTTGCCTTTGATTCACTTGATGTGATTATCAAAGCTTTAGATTCAGGACCTGTTGGTTAATGTTTGTAGGAGTATTAGGTATAGCTGTAGCTTCCAACAATCCCTGGAACAAAGGCAGGATGTTTGGCCTGTCTTGTGGTAAGTTTCTAATGATAATGCTGATGCATGGGACACAGTGATCTTAAAATCTTCAAATCACCGGAGTCACAATGATTTGCACACTGTAATTCTTTAAGCATTTTAGACAAAGGGAACATTACAATTCCTTGCCTCACCCTTTGGCCAATTATTCCAGGCCTTTCCACACTTTAATGACCATGTTTGGACGCCTGGCAAGTGTAGACCCTCTCCCTGTGGAGCATGCTGGTGCAGGGCAGGAATCTCTGTGCTGGGCTAAGATGTCAAGCAAGTAAGTGGAAGTGTACTGAGTAATTCACAGGCTGCTCCTGTGACTGTATTGACAAACAAGTGGTTGCCCCTTCCTGGTCATTGCCCAATGACTCCAGTGAAGACTGAGCAGGCACAACTGCTGGGACAGGCTGCCAGCATCAAGGTGTTGAAGACCTATCCTCTGAGTCTGCTGTGGTTCCACCCCACCTGATGGCTGAGCAAGCACTCTCCAACACTTACCCAGGGTCAGTTCTGCTGGCCCACAATACAAACCCTGCACCCTAGGTCACGCAACAGGCTGCTCATCCTGCCTGGATGCTCCAACAGGACACTCCGCATTATAAAGATAACAAACAGTGATGACCGTTTAGTTCTTTTAACTATGAAGGAAAAATGCCAGGGAGAAAAACAGGCAACTACCAAGCCTATACTTCACCTAAGACACCAGTTAATCCCCACTCTCTCAGCAACCACCCTGATCTGATAGTCTTAAGTATCAGAAGCTTTGTTGTTCTCAAGTATTTACACATGAGAAGGGATTTGCAAGACTTGCAGAAAAGTCTCTGGCTGTGGCAACCTGTAGCAACTACAGAAGTAACCACCAGGAAAACCAGAGATGTATCAAATGACTAATATTGTCTGCATAGGGGATGTTACATGGATAACACAATAAATAGTCTTTACGAGGCAGCTGGGGAGACACCCTGTGATACAAGCTCTTGGGTTAGGACACTGAGATATCAGAACAGCGCTCAGGATGCCTGGGTTCAAATCTCAGTTTTATCAGAGAGATAAAACTGACTCTTTAGGTCTTTATTTCTCTTTATTTCAGCTTCCCACCTGTAAATAGTGAATACCGTACACTTACCCACATCACAGAGTGCTGCTTGCCTCCCCTGCCTCATTTCATAAGCCTTTAAGTCATTATAATTGAAATAGGAATGACTGTTACACTTTATTTGTAGAGTGCTTGATGCAGCATTAAGTCCTCATCCCACAGAGATCTCATTTAGGCCAAGGCATCAAGGAGATAAAAAGAACTAGGGAAGCCATGAGGAAAGATGATTAGGACATGGGTTTATACAATCTACCTTTGATTTTATTGCTTTACCTTCTAAATGCCTTCTAGGGATTTCCTCAGCAAATTATTAGTATCAAAGTTACATTTCTTCTGGTCTCCGAGATACGGCCAGAGGCAGAAAGGGGTAAAAAACACTCAGGTAGGAACATGGATTCCAAGTGTAAGGCACAAGACACAGCATTACTAAAAGAACCTGACAATAAAGTAGCTTCCAGTGGTGAGAAAACATTAAATCACACCAGAAAATTTAACAGGGCCTAGGAAAGCCCCTTCTAATTAGAAAGCTGGAAGTTTAAGATAAGGGGAAAAAAGAGTAAAGGCATTATTTCCTGCAGCCCACTGTCTTTGGATATGCATCACGAGGAAAAGTTGTCAATATAAACACAAACCGCCCCAGCTGCAAGTGACCACAGAAAGCAATTCCCCAGTGATGGGCAAGGCTTAGCCAGGTGTCTGAGGTTCAAGATTTGTCTGCTCTTAGTTAAAAAAAAAAAACAAAAAAAAACAAAAAAAACCCCACAATGACATGCACACACACCTTAAGGTACTGCTGGATCATGGCTAGTTTCAGCCTCTTGACGGCCTCTGTGTCATCCGGATCGGCCTTGACACGTTTGCGCACTACGTCCCGTGTAAAGACGCCCACACTATTCTGGCTCTCAGCATTGACTGGTTTACCTCGTTGGAAGAACTCCTGAGTCAGGTTATAGACCTGCCAGAGACAGGACAGGAAGATAGACAATGTGATTCACAGCAGAATCCAAGCCCCACGCAGGATGCTTTTTCCTCCATCCAAACCCAGCACATTCAGATCACCTTCTCTTGCCAACTTTAGAGATCAGCGTTGGCAGTTTATTGTGCACACTGCTCCAACGCCATGTCAAGTTGCACCCACAGCTATGCTGGTTAGAAGGCAGGAAGCAACACTCCCCTCCAGGCAAAGATAACCACCCTTACTCACCTGCAACAGTCTAGTTACTATTAAGTCATTAAGTTAGTACTACTATTAAGTTATTTTTTAATTTGAGCATGTCCATTCTATCACTTGCAGAAGACCAAGTGAGGCATTCCTGCCATTTTCAGGAGCTAAAGCCTATTGATCAACCAGCTGTTTAGATACTGCAGCTGGATCAGTAAGCCAAGCAACTGCAAAGCACCTCTACAGGGCAAGCTTGGGTTTGCTCTGTGTAATCTCTGGCTCTGCTGAGCAGTGTCACAGCCTAACTTGGCCCCAGTGTCCATCCAGTCTACCGGGAGCGAACTCAAGCACCAGGACCTACATGCTTCCTCGCATCTGACAATAAAGCACCAGCTCGGGTTTGCTCTGTGTAATCTCTGGCTCTGCTGAGCAGTGTCACAGCCTAACTTGGCCCCAGTGTCTATCCAGTCTACTGGGAGTGAACTCAAGCACCAGGACCTACATGCTTCCTCGCATCTGACAATAAAGCACCAGCTCTTCTCCCACCTCAGTCTCTCAGGTGCAAACCCAGGTTGCAGGGCCCATACGTTTGACTGCTCTAACCTGGAACCAGCCCTTCCACCCTCTCCATTATTTAGCAATAATGCCCAGGAATCCACCAGGGTGGGGGAATTCAGTTTCATAGTTACTTTTCTGTTGTCCCCTGAAAAATAGGAAGCAAGCAACACAGGCTTAGCAAAGGAATTTCGTATGCACACACATTTGACTTGAGCACGAGACAGGTATAGATCCATGGAAAACCATTACACCTCTAGTAGCCCCCTACCAGAAGCCAGCCTGAGGAGGATCCACAAGAAATATCCCCTTCTAATAAATCATTCTTCTTTGAAGGACATATTTGTGACTTTTTTTTAACCGCAGTTTTCTACCATAAAAGCTACTTAAAAACAAGAAAACAACCATCCACCTTGGGCATCTGCTTATGGCTGTCTGGAGTAACCAGTACTTCTGTCTGTAATATTGCCAGAAGAGCCTGCAGTTGAATCATGGCCCTTCATCTCCATGGAAAAACTCCAAGGAATCTTTTAACACAGGAAAGCTTTTAAAAGATGCCTCCCAGAAGTGCAACTCATCCCATTAATGACTTGTTTGTCCAGAATTAGTCACCTTCTTATTTATATCATGCCACAGGGGCGCACAGTACTCTTGTAAGTAGAGAGGCCAGATCCCATCTCGGTGAGTTTTTCCAGTCAAAGACGGTTTGATTACAACTTATGATCCTTTTCTGGAGACAAATTATTGGGACATACTGAGAAGTTCAACTTAAAAGTAAATGCCTGCTAGGAAGCTGGCAGAACTGTGGCAGCCTCTCCTTCAAAGGCTCCTAGAGCCTCCCATTGTCTGCTGCTATGGCTAATTGACCATATTTCAGTTTCTTCCCACTCCAATTCTCTCCACAAGTTTGATTTTCTCTTGGGTTTTAGGAATGAAGTTAATTTGATAAGGCAAAATAGAGGGATGATGAGGAAAGGGAGGTAGTGAGGGAAAATGCATGACAGTGGTAGAAGCAAGAGACAGCAGGTCTGTGAGTGAATGCAGGAAGATGAGTAGATAAAGACAAGTAAGGGATGAGAAGGAAATTGAAGAAGAAAATAGGTGAACGAATGAAAAAATGGGAAAATGAACTACAAAACCAGAGACGTAGTAATCACAAGAAAAATGAGTGGAACTGGTGAAGACAGAAGAGAATCGCAGACACTGATTGTGTCACAGCCTTTCCAAGGAGATTTCCAGACAAGAAAGGTTGAGACCAATACCCTATATGAAATGAAGGCTTCCAGCAAAGGAAAGGAAATAGTGCCTTCTCTGTTCCCCAATGCTAAAAGCTCTTTGGCAGTTTCAACATCCCACAGTTCTCAGGTCCACTGATTTCTGAGGCCCAAGCCACTTCCAGCAAGTACGAGCTGCATAGACCTTGCGTCAGCATAATGCAGCTCAGCTTTCATAAGCCGATTGCACACTATAAGCAGATAACGCATTCACAAGACAAGCAAAGCTGTGTTAAAACCCAGCTACCATTTGGCCAAAAGGCTAAGCGAGCCATGGGTATGTTTTTATTACCCATTGTATTCTTCGTTGCCCAACAGAGAAAAGAGCAGAAATGCACAGTTCTCTGTGCTGTAAACATCAAGTCAAGTCTTTCCTATATATGTCATCCCATCGATCAGACAGCAGGTAAGTATAATCACCATCAGGATTTATTATTTTTTCTCAGAATCCCTGTTGTTTCCTTGCTTTTCTCTTCTTGGGGGTGCCAAACCACTTGCTGAAGAACAGAAGGCAAAGCTGTTGTAGGCAAGAAGCAAAAGGAGAAACAACAGCAAGTCCTACATTAAGAGATACTGTGTTATAATAAAAGAATCAAAAAGACGCTCAAAATGTATTCTTTAATGTACACATGCAGCAAACACATCCTGTATAAGAAACTACGTTCTTATCCTGTATAAGAAAAGGTTTACTAGAAGCCCACATTTAAGGTAGATTTCCGATGAAGTAAGAGCAGAATTGTATTGTCTGGAGTTGGAGTTACACAGGCTTTCCTTCCCCAGGTGGGAAACTGCTCATAATAACAGAAAGCATCACCATGCCTATGGGACCACCTTTGAAGTCACTGGGAACAGGCATTTGTGAGATTTGAAAACACATTCTCCTTCAAACATTTCATCATGATGTGATGACAGAAGGGTTCCTGAGGGAGTTCAAGTGGGCTTTATCTCAAAGATCCTGGTGAAAGGTAGCATCAAGAACAACCTGACAGATTCTGCTCATTTTCTAGTTAACCCTACAAAATATCCATGCATCCAAACTGAGAGTACTATGCCCATCAGCAAGGAGAGCTACACCATATACAGCCCAGACTCATCTCCCTTTTCTACTATCACACACCTGATACAAGCTGGGGGGTGTGGGGGGGGGTGGGAGGATAGACCATCAACTCCCAGCTCCTGCTACTGGCAAACTCACATCCCAGCACAATGACCTCATCATTTCTTACTCTAAAGCTCCTCTGGGTTTGGGCTGAACAACTGGCCCTAGAAGCCTGTCTGTAAGAACCATCAGCAGAAGCAAAGACACAGAACTTATCAAGTGACCATTCTAAGCGGATTTTCTTCCCTAATTCTGAGGGTTTAAATACAATTCTGCAAGGAAATGGGGCTGAAAGTCAGAAATTAAAAGGAGTTAATTGAATGGCTTCGCTTCAGCTTACATCTTCTGTCTTCTTTCTGACCAGCTTTGGGGCATCCCACAACCAGGGTCTCTGCAGAAAAAAAGTGGGTTCCACCAGGGACGTCCTCTCTGTTACCTACAGGCTTCCACCTACACAAGTTTACTACGTACGTGCTCTTCCACCACAGGAAAAGGCAGTCTCTTAGGAAGAACAAATCTAAATAAAGAAGCTTCTCAGCACTGAAGGAGATCAGGAAAGCACATCCCAATCCACAGTCCTTCCTGTCAGCGCCGATGACGATCCGTAGCATTGTCTTTTTCTCACTTGGCTTAAAAACTGCAGTGACTTAATCCCCGGTCAGTAAAAAAAAAAAAAAAACTCGATAGAGATAGGTCCATGCTGTTACCAGGCCAGACATCTGTCAGTGCAATAGAGGGGCAGGGACGGAACGGTGACTCTCAGTGGCCCTTTGGTCCTGCTTTCTATGATAATGCAAGGCAAGGCACTCGAGCTTAATTGGGGATGGCAGGAAGCCCAGCACAGGGTGGGGGTGAGAAGGGTGGAAAACTTTGTCAGTCTTTGGCTGCATCCCTCCCCCAGGAGCTGTGCAGCACACAGGAGAAAGCTGACAGATAACAAGGCCATTAATTAGCTGATTGCTAAAGGGAGGGTTCCTGTGAAACAGGTCTTTAGGGACCATGTCCTTACTGAAAAGCCTATGTAAAAATAGGCACTTTTTCTAAATCAGGCTGGCCGATGGACTGTGAAATTCTTGGGCAGGCAAAGCGGTGTGATTTTTCACCTGCATTTAACTTGTCAAGTTCACCACCTCCCCTAACCCTTCAGAAATACCTGGGAGATGGCCTTAAATACCTCTTTGGAGAGGGAAATGAAGACTTTGCAGGGGCTGAAGAGCAACTCTGAGATGAGTTGTCCCTATTCATGTCTTCCCAGCAGTTATACGCACACACAGACAATGAAGCTGCAGACATTACCCTCAAAGGTCACACTCCTGTCGCTTTTCTTTGAGGGTCATGCAGATGTGGTATAAGTAGGCAGAGGCAAAAATCCTCCCCCAGCCCCAGGATTCCCCCAATTATCCTAGCAGGAGTGGAGAGAGAAAGGTGGGAAGATTATGAGTATGTTGCACAGACATCGTACCCTTCCAATGCTGGTGCCCTCTTCCTTTGAGAGACTGACCAAATGGACTGGCGATGACCCTGAGCAGTTCCAGTCCCGCTCAGTACACAATCTAAGAAGGATAGTCTTAAAATAGTGGCTGGAGAGTTGTCCTGCCAACAGCAGGCTCAGTGCCCCTTCTCATGGTGCATCGCTTGGCAACGCGTGGTTGGAAATCCAGGTAGCTGCTCTGCAGGACTGGAGACCTTCCTTGCAGGCATTGCTCAGTTTTCTAGTGCTCTCGCAGAGGAGGACTCGGGTCACTTCGGTCACAAGCTTGTGATAGATCTTGACCGGTTTCAATGCAGTGCAACAGCCTCTCAGTCAAGACAGCCTCTTCTAAGGACACTTCTGCTACAGTAATGAAGAGCTGAGCAGTCTTACTGCTGGCTTTCTCGTACCCAAATAAAGGCTTCTGTGAGGCATCCCTACAGCTATTAAAAATCCAGGCTACTGCAAACAAAAAGAAGCAAAACTTGTACTGAAGTAGAAGCCGCCAGCCAAAAAAGATTGGGTAAGTGCCCGGAAAAAGCATAAGGACTTTCCAAATGAACTAGCGAGGCAAAGCTCTGGAAGTACTGGGGTGCCTTGCCTTTCACACCAGGAAAATTCAGCACACAGAGGAGAGCCTTTGCCTTGCTAGGCTCCAGCTTCAGTGACTCCACATACCCAAGTGGAACACTCAAGGGAGACCCTCTGCACTTTGCATTCACTAGAATTTGGTGTCCAGATGACAAGATAATTGGGGCTAGAGAGATACAGATGGAGAAGCAGAGCTGGAGGCATATGCTCGAGCCCAAGCACGTGGCAGCTGCTGCAGCGAAAGAAGGGCAGCGTGCGAGTGCATGGGAAGTGAGCCGGCTGTGCAGGGGAGGGCAGGCATTTGAAACTGCGACAAATTTAGCCCCGTTCATTCAGGAATACATTTTCCACTGTTAATGCCAGTGCACCAGCCCTGATTAGGCTTTGCATCCATCATGCAGTTGCTGGTTGTCTTGTTTGGGGTGGGGTTTTTTTTGTTGTTGTTGTTGGTTTTTTTTCTTTTCAAGTCAGGACAGTGTGTGTCACAGCCTTTGCTATCTCAGCCTCTCCTAAAGTGGGAGATGCAGCCTGAGAGATGAGATGACATGATGGTGGGATTGCTAACAGCAGGCTACCCCAAGACTCTGAGAAGGGTCTGGGAGCTCCTACAAGGCAAGAGAGCAGCCTGACCTCAGGATTTGGTGATCTGTAAGGTGGCTTTTCATCCTGGACAACTTCAAGACGTTTTAACAAAACCTCCCCAGAAAACTGCCTCCTCAAAAAAACAGATGCAGAACTGAAAGACCAAATTCCTACTGTTCCTCCTCAGCACCCATTTCATCACCAGTTAAAGCAAGAGAGTATTGGCCAGCCAGGATGAAAAAAGAAATGATGGAATGGACTTTAGTGAAAATGAAAAAAAAGCAGGGGGAAGTCAGGAACTTAACAAAACACAGAACAGAAATGCACCAGGCAGACTCAGCACGTGTAAACAGAAACATCCTCTGCACCTTATGCCAGAGTAAAAGGTTCCCAAACCTACACACCTGCTGCACATGCTCCTGACTGCTCACCCACCAGGTCACTTGTATTTCATACAGTCTTTTTTAACTGGAGCTTTTCAGGAGATCACATAGCTCGCCTTAATTCCCACTTTTCCTACGCAGCACGGGAAAGAAACCACAGTCAGCTGTCTTAAATCACTAAAGATCATCCAATCTGACACCCCAAAGAGGCTAGGAGAAGCAGCTCAACAAAACCGTGAGCTGCCCCTGCAAGAAAGTCCAGCACACTTTGAAGGAAAACAGAGAAAGCACCTCCCCAGCAACAGCAAGTAGAGGTTGGCTGATGTCCTCTTCTTGGCTTAAGCTGTCCCTTACATATTTTTTTTTTTTTATCGCAGAGAGTAGCTGTAGACATTTTTACAATCCATAAATGTGAAAGCTTTTTCTGTCTCCTAGCGATAAAGATATCCTGTGGCAACGATAAGCTAATTATGTGTTGCTCAAAGAAGATTAACTTTTAATGTGTTGTTCTCTCATGTCACTGGCTGCCCCCTTTCTCTCACTTTAAAAGAAAGGGTAGATTTACCAAATTAATCATTTCTAAAACACTGGCACCTTGTTATAGGCTTTATCATATTGGCTGTACCTCAAAGCTAAGCAGCTCTCATCTTTGTATTCTCTTCTCATTTCAGAGTCTGCCTGCCTCTGACACCTTCGCTTTGCTGGAGATTTTCCTGTCATCTTTGAGACAGGATGATCACCAAGCACTGCATGCAGTTTGGCAGTGTTCCATTTACATAAATAATGCTGCTCACTGCAGCATTTTCACACACTCCCTCCTTCCTTTCTAGTCTTAGTCACTGTTAATCTTGCTCCACACACATCTCACCTGTCTTTTTTCCTGGCTGGCTCTGGTTCCATTTTCAATATGAAAAAGTTGTTCAGATTAATTATCTCCACCTGCATTCGTCCAAGAAGAATTCCTACCTGCCACAGGTTGCTAAATTCCTTCCATAATGAGGTTTCTTTGAAATTCCTACTATCCCCCTCAAACTGAAATGATTTTGTGCCACCCCATCAGATTCCAGTGCAGAGACCCAGGGCAGTGTCAGAAGTCTTCTCAGACAAAAAAAATTTCCCATTTCTGCTCCCCATTCAATTCTTGATAATTCTTTACAGGCTACAGTGACTTTTTTCTTGGTGGCTTTCTAAACACTCATGGACATATTTTTAAACGTAAAGTATGCAAAAGTAACCTGAATCTAGTGTGTGTTTAGCCAAGCGTCAAATACTGGTGAAGTTCACTGTCAGATTATAATCTGAAGGTTTTAGGCATGGCTACAGCCTGATGAAAATAATAATGTTTTGCTCCATTTTATATAACCCACTGAGAGATTGCATTACCTGGAGGACTAGACATTCTGCATTGACCCCCCTCAATGTAATTCATAAGTGATGTTAAAACACATATGGGGAATAATTATAATTAACTTTGGCAAACCTCCTTCTTTCACTTCATTCTACCTAAGGCCAAATCTTCCTACTGAAAGCAGGTAGAACTAATACCAATCTTTCACACGTGTTCAACACACAAATCAGTAAGAAAACCCATTTTCCCTCTGAAAAATACTGGGATGACAGCAGCAGTGCCGAGTTACATGAAAGTAAGTTTGGCCTTTTTGTGAGTCTAACACTGGCTAATTGCTTTTTTAGCAGAGGTTAATCTTTCCACTAAACATGCATTTTCATTTCCATCTTGCAGGCTTCTATTTAGTATTTTTAGGTTCTACGTCGTTAGTTGGTTGTTTGTTGTTTTGGTTTTTTTTTTCTATTTGGCTCTTCTGTCACATACCGAGGCCCTCATCTACACTGAGCTGAATAGGACATCACTGAACATAGAGCAAAAGAAGTTAAAATAACCTTAAATTTAAGCCCACACTGGTCTGAGTCTACTAGTAAAGATGTTCCTTTCCCTCTGATGCAAGAAAACTTGCAATTCCTATGATAATGCGCTGACTTTGGCATACTACACAGCACACTATGGTATTTATAACATCGATAAAATGTCACAAAGCTACAATATTTAGCTGGTTGTTGCTAAGGTTTTACATTCTACTTTGTTTAGTAATTTGATCCCTCCTTTACCCTTTTAATTAAGTAGCAACTTTCTAGAGCAATGACTGGATCTGCTCAGCAATAGTTCCTGGAAGTGATTAAATTGATGACAAACGTGGAAAGATTGTTCTTCCTAACAACACTGAGTTAATCCCACATCAGGGACAAACGGGGTATAGTTATGCAAATGAGAGCAAACTAAGTGTTGATTTTTTGCAAAGAAATTAAAGACATTACTGGTTTTCTGGTTTTGTCCAGTAACCAGAACCTTAAAACTGCCAAGGGTCCTAGTGTTTCAGGCAAATCTACAAACCGACAAAGCAGCTGAATACCAACCTCGTTGTATAAATCACTGAATTCTTCAACCACATCTTTCGGGATCCTTTGCCCATTGTTGGTAAGATGATAAGCCACCCCATTCTTGGAGTAAAGACTGATCCGTCCAACACTTCTCTCACCATCAGTAGTCTCTTCAAGTAAACCATTGTCTTCTGCTAGATGATAGACTGGGTTTCCATGTGAACCATGAATCCACGTAGCTCCCAGTTCAAAAGTGGCGTGCCCTGCAGGAGAGTCAACCAAGCAGACTAGTTACAGAAGCCCATTTTTCTGAAAGCGTGCCACACTCAACCCTAAATAAAATGTACATGTGCAAAACCAGAACAATTGCTCAAGGACACCATGTGTTTGAAGATCACTTAAGCGAGCTTTCTCTGTTAGGCAAGGGCAATGCCATTGTCCTTCAAACCAGTCTTTCAGGATACAAGTTTAGATAGTGCTAGAAGGATGGGATGTTTCCAATAAAGATACATCACATTGACACACCTCTGATACTTGAGGTGAAATTCAGAATCTTCTAGGTTCCCAGTTCTCATCATGGTTGTTGCTAGCTGCTCTATCCTTGCTACATATTCTCTAAACCTGCACTTAAGAACATGACCAGAAAGCTGAGAATGTACTGCCTGGGCTCCAGCACAAGCCGTGTACTAGTGAAGGGGGTGTGGGAAGGAAAAGAGCTGTAAGAAGCCACACTGTATTATTGCAAAAAGGACATATAAATATACTTACATAAATATTAAAGTCGTAGGGAAAGAACAGAGTACCTAAAGACTTCAAATATCCACTGTATTCGAGAGGAGGGGATGGATACCCAGACACAGGAAGAAAAGCATCTACAGTAGGGAGATACAGGAAAAAATTGGATTGCCCTGGGATAGCAACATTGGCCTGCATACTGAACTTTATCCTATGATTAAAAATGCACGTTATTTACAAATATACTGCAGACTAACTGCAATACAAAAATGCATTTCCATTCCCCAAATGAGTAAATAGGTTATATTTTATTATTTATGCCTTCGAAAATTTAAATCAGGTTCTTTAAAAAGATGCAGTGTAAGGTTAAACACCAAATACATTTAGTCTTCATCACCTATACTCTCTGCCTGCAAAACACAAAGAGTTTGGTCAGCCCCACTCTCTCCCTTCCTTATAACTAACAGGGTTTTCACCAGGGCTCTGACCCCTCCTAAGCCAGCGCTGCCACAACTGGGCTGATAGCACAGGGAGATGTTCAGCAGCTGAAAGGAGGTGCTAAAAATAATAAGCCTGGGTCATGTCCTCCACCCACATTTTTATACATTCTCAGAAGTCCAGAGCTACCTGTTTTAAAGTCTGATAAAGCTGTGTTCTCCCAGCATCCCAGCCAACACCACACTATGCAGCTCGCTCTGCAGAGGTGCGTGAATTAAGTGGGATAGTTAATAGGATGCTGCTTGATGAAGAAAGGATTGTGCAGTTACCAGTCATCGTATACTGTTTAACATGTAAATATATGCTCAGACAGAAAGACACTGCAGCACTATGCTATAATGCAGTCAAGTTTAATGGGTGAAAGCTTGAAGAAATGATGCTCTCCAGCTGAGACACTGCCTCCAAGAGAAGCTCCACGTATCTTGTTTTTCAAGCAGACAACCACCTCATCATTAAGGAGCATGCTGATTGCCCTTCAAAACATGCATTACAGGACTCGAGAGCACAAGTTTTCTACGTGTACCTAAAACAAAGCATGTGCTTCAGAGTGTGCAGCATCAAGTCACAAACGTGTGAATATTTAAGGTGCCACAAACTCCAATACACTCCCAGAGCACCCAGCCTAGCGGAAATGACTGCTGTACATTGGCAGCCAAAGGTACAAAGCTCATAAATATTGCATGTGGCAGTCACCTTGTTAATACAATCCTCCTGCGAGTCATCACATGCCAGATCAGCAGCAGGAATATTGCCTGCTGCTTTATGTCAGGAGCTTGCTCTCTGCTACACTAACAATCGTCCTGTACGTAGCCTTTATTTATGGGGCACCTCATCTTTGAGAGAAAAAAAAAAAATGTGCCAGCAGGTCCCACTGTATTGGTGCTCAGTAACAATCATGATGTGTTCCAAGTTCTCCTGTTTTCAGAAGCTGTGTGGAATATAATCAAATACCAACAAATTAAAAAATAGTCATTCTTGCCTGTAGAAACACACTATCATCACTACCAAGCAGATAAGCCAGCTATTACCTAGTGTACGTTACATGAGAAATTATTTAAAAGTGTAAAATTAAATAACATCTTTTTGAACAGAGATAGCTAATTTACTTTCAGGGCCTTAAAAGATTTTAGTTCCAATATTAATCTACTTCGAATGAATCATCCAATACAACAAAAAATAGAAAAAAATCTGCTTCCTATTCTGTGAATATAATTACTGAGACACAAGCAGCAGTCAAAACAGGCCTATACACAACAATATACTATACCAGCAATTTTCCAAAGGAAGGCACAGGTTGTGCATCAAGCCTTCTAAATACACACGGGAACTTTCACATTTCCCTTTGCAGCCCTGACTATTCCTTGGGCATCCTGTGGTGAAGTATCTGCAGCAGACACAGGTGTTATAGATCACGTACAAGAAACACACGCACGATCTACAAACACACAAACCCTCTGCCTCACCTGTGCTAGAAATGACGAACCAAACCTCTGAAAATCCAAATTATTCCCCTGTGCTGAGTAGCAACATACTCTATGCAGTTGAGGGAAAATCCTGTCCCCTACAAGACACAGCATGGCTCAGTGAGAGTGGAAGTATTAGGATATAACCCTGAGAAGGTGCCACAGATCTAAATCGTATCTTTAGTCAAGTGTGCAGACAGGGGAGTGGCCAGAGAAGTTTAACATTTAAATGCCATTTAGACAAGCAGATCAAAATGGTTGTGTGTTGAAGACCCAGAAGAACCACTTCTGTAACGGTTTTTTAAGCTTTAGCCAGTTCTGAGAAAAGAGCAGGTCTTGCACGCCCCAGATGCAATCTTGCTGCTCCAGGCAGTACAGAAGAAGAAAACACCCCGCAGGACCATGCTGCCCTTTTGCCCTTGTACCAGGGATTAAGGAGGTTCTGAGTACATGCTGCTTCTGAAGATTTCACCACCCAACAGAGCTCCAAAATTATTTAGCTAAAGGGCATGGGAATCTGCAATGAGCACAAGGAGTCAGAACATGGACCCACCTTGGGAGAGAACTGCAGTCCATACCTACACAGCAGAACTTTGATAGTTTGCAGAAGATAAGAAAAGACAGACAGTTTGTAGTTTTAAGAAAGGTATTAAAAGATCGACTCTGGATTCCAGTCCTCTGCTCTGCAACTAACAGTTACATCTACAAACTGCAAGATCTCCACCAGACTGAAAAGCCTGCTCTTGTCTCATGTTAGTTACGAAGTAAGTGTTAATGAACAGGAGGTAGATTCCCAGCAAAAGCAAAGATATAAGTAACTGGTGAAGGTGTCCAAAGGTGAGAGGATTAATCTCAATACTGGTACAACAAAACTATTTCACAGGTGCACTGACAAAATGATATATTGCTCCCTGAAGATTTCAGGTCTTTAACACTTCCCTCCTATCACAGCCATGATCCAGGATATTTTTAATCAGTGTATTGTGAGTAAAGGACACACTTCCTATTCTAACCTCTATGCCAAGTCTCAGCAGAATGTAAAGTGCCCTATTCAATCCCTGGAGATTAGACTTGTCTGACTGCCTTTTCATTCATTTCCCTTCTTCTGAAAGCTCACAGGACCCTGCTGTTTATTTACTGTAGTGAGTTTATCGAGTAAAATATTGTAAGTGATGTAAGCACCTGACAAATAAAAAGAAAGGAGGGCAGCAAGACGCCGAAGTTAATAAATATAGAGTGGGATCAAGAAACACAGCTAGTTAATTGAAATCAGGAAGGCAATTCAGTAAAAGTGAAGAGCGTTTTGCCTCCTGTGGAGAAGAGACACGCAATGCCCTTCTAGATACCAGGGAAAGTTTCATTGAGTACTGTGCTGCAAAGGCTAACGTTTGTTCCAGTAGTTTTGCATTTAGAGATTTTACAAGCCCTTCCAATTGACATGGGATTAAAATATCCAGTGTCTGCACCTTTATTACACACTGAGAAAGGAAGCCACAGAGGTAGGAAAGCTGCAAATCAGGATGAAAGGGTACATTGAAGAGGTTTTTCCAGAAGCCTGATTCACAGTGGGTAGTGCCCTACACAGTAAATTAGTTCTAGGGAAATGAATGGGGCTATTTGTGAAACAGAATAGCTTGGAGCTCAGCCCTTTGCAAGTGATGTAAATCACTGAGAAACAGCCATTTGCTAGCCAGGAGATTTACTGACTGCTCCTAGTCAAGAGTCAAGCTTGAAAACGTTGGTGGAAACTGTCTCAATACAGTTATTTAATCACAGAACGCTTCTCACAGACCTGTTACACAGAGCTCTTCCTGTACGAATGAAAACGATCACCAAGGTCTTTATTTTACAGAAGAATGGGTTTGGAGCAGCCCTCCCTCAGAAAAAGATGCACGAGGTAGCTCAGATTCACCCATCCACCCTGAAAGGAGCCCAAGGATTTATGTTCCTGACAACATTATACCTCAAATAACCTTTTGCATGTGCACCTTGACTGAAAAGGCACATTTCCAAAGTCAGATTAACCTAATGACAACACAAAGCCTTACTAGCAGAATAAAGAAAGCCCAACGCATTATTCCCAAAATGCTGCTCTTACCAAGTTTCACACTTTGCACGCGGCCTCCAATTCGGTCAGTCGCCTCAAGGATAGTTACATCCGTGAAACCGCTTTCCAAGAGCGCTTTTGCTGCTGACAGGCCTGCAAGCCCAGCACCAATAATTACTATTCGAGGCTGTCGTTTTCTCCGTAGGCCACTACTAAGAGGATCATCCGTGCTGTCTGCAGATATTTCACAACTTTGCATGCCGTCCAAGCTCTCTTTCTAAGGAACCTATGGAAAAAGCAAACAAGCGTGTTCAGGGAACTCAGCTCAAACTTATTCTCTGCAGTTAAAAATCCTAAGGAAGTCTATAATAAAAAAAGTCCAGCAGGAAAGAAAGAAAACTTGTGAACTAGACCCAGCCTTCAAAATGGGATGCACAGTAAGGATAACTGAGGTCAAACTGGGATGCAACAATTTTTTGGCCTGGAGCACCAGTACTGGAAACTCCAGAAATCTCCACCCCCTTGTACCATGTAGACTATTTCCAGAGAAGTCAAAGGATTTTGAAACTCCCATCTCTTTATATAACCTCCAGAAGTGGCAATTCTGTGGTAAAGACTTTAAAAAAAAAAAAAAAAAAAAAAAAAAAAGCGTCCCCAGAGCCAACACCCAACCCCAGTGCCGAACACACAGCAATGAAGCTTCACTTTGCCTCTGTGGCAACCACAAAGCATAAGCTTCAGATCATATAAACTATGGGACTAGGTAAAGAGGATTTAGCTCAAAGCATGGAGATCAGATATCAAAACGATCATTACAGAAACGCTACAGACAGAAAAATGTTTCAACTGATGAAAGCCAAAAAGGGCCAGCTGAAGAATTCACAGCCACATGATGCAGCCCCTGGAGCCAATACTGTCCTGCCACATCAGGATCAGCCTCAGTCTTTGATGAAGAGAGGTTCAAAGCCATACCAGTTCTGACTAGTCCAATTCTACCTCCATCTACCCAATGCATCCTACTGTTCCTCCAAGCAGTATTCTATTTTAATTTGCAAACTCCTAGAAGTCATCTTTTTAACACTGTATACCCTTAGTTCTCGGGTTCCATTACCTTATTTTAGTACACAGCCTGAGTCCATGGTTAAGGTTGAACCTTAATCAGGGATCATCAATGTAGGATGTCTTTATACATGAATGTCAATATCTAGTCATCTAGCTCTGGGTAGGTTCACACCTGCCCTCAAGAGCACGAAGGAACAGGGTACAGAGACCCATACTCCACCGGCCCAAGCAGACTTCAGTCCTGACTTGCAAAGGATAAACACACAGCCCAGGATTCATCGGCCCTTGAATCAGCTGGTGCCAAATGATTTGGATAAAGCACACACATAATTCCTAGCCTTACCATCTTCACTACCCAATGCTTACTGAACACAGAGAAATCCAAGGAGCTAGTGTGCTGCCTCTACCTGTTGCCAAGCTGCTGGATACAGCTTCTGAGCTCTTCTCCAATCCTCCCAACACTTTGCCAGTGTCAAAGGCTCCTGTTTCTCTCTTGCATCACCAGGAAAAGAGTCAAACCTTTGTGCTTAAGACACTGCTGGACTATTGTAGTACATGATCATGTGTACTAATGAAGTACACAGCAACAGTGGTTTCATTTGGAAAGTCCCTTTTTTTCTCTGGGATCTTAAAGCATTTGTGTTATGTTGACCAAACATCTCCTGCTCTCTGTAATAGAGGTGACACCAGACTGCAGTCAGCAGCGATTTAAGCAGTGGTATAAAAAGTAAAGTGGTCCTACTGGAGCTCTTGACAACTATTTTGAAAATGTTTAGTTTCAACTGGAACAACTTCAGCTCAATCCAGCCTATCTGGGCTCACCTGCAAAGAGAGATTAGCACAGTGCCTGTAACAAACTCTGCTTCTGCCAAGACAGCTTGTTCCAACTGCCACTGCACAACGGAACAGGTGACATTGAGCCAGCTCCAGCTGCAGCCATGCTGAAAACTTCTACCTGCGATTACATCAATCATCTCACTGTTTTCATCTCCTTACCAACAGATCTCAACTAGCAGATATTTGTCATAGGGAGCCAGACACTGGTGTTTGGAGAGTTATTTCCAAGCTGAAGTCAAACATGCCAAGCATCCAATGCTTTCTAGTCCGTGGCAAAAGTCATGAATCATGGTCATCTGACAAGTGGAAAAGCTGTGAGCAGCCAAAATCAGGCACTGGACTTACTTCTGAGCAAGCTGGATTCAAAACCAGTACAACAGTTTGAAGAAGCAGCAGTGAACGATTTCTTCCCTGTTCCACAAGGAATAGTAAAGATCTGGAGCAGGCAGCAGGGTGGACGATGCAGCGTCCCTACAGCAGCTGGTGAGATGAGTCAAGTTTCCAGTTGCAGACACCTTAGGACTTGTCTCTACTTGGCTTAGATGCTGATTCATTCCTCTTGTGGGCCTTCCTCACCTGTGACAGAAGTGTTTTGTTCTTTTTTTATCTTAATCCACTCTGGAAGTGGATTTGCAGAACGGGTTAAGATAAACAGGAACATGGCACTCCGGGTATGGAGGGCCTCCCCTGGGAGTCAGTTGGGAACTGCTCCGTGATGCATAGGTTAAATCCTCACCAGTCAGAGGCTGATATGAAAGACAAAACCACCCTTCAACAGACACAATAACACACACCACAGAGATGAGGGTCAACATTCTAGTTAAAAACTGAACCAAAAAGGAAACATCACTTTCTCTATTTACTAGTGCAGGACAATGGGAAGAAGCTAGGCTTCCTACAAAGAAATGTTTTTTCCACCATCATTTTTACCTTCTCTTGAGGTTGAGTGAAGCCACTACATTTCTTGGGTGCTGTCAATCACTAATCCTTTACCTCCCCTCCCAAGCATGCCAATTTATTGACTTTTACTCTAACAAGATAACAAGCAAAATTTCCCTGGGTTCTTTTAAGAGGGGCCCCGAACATTGGGGTCTCTGTATTCAGAGCTTCAGCAAGTCATATTGAAGAGCCTGGGGTTGGTAAAGAGGAATGACCCTCTTCTGGTAGTACTAGCTTCCAGCAGTAAGTCCAATAAGGACATTGTAAGGTAGAGCTAATGTCCAGACCTCTGAGTGTAACAACCCATAGGACTTCTGCCCCTTGCATTTGCCAACTTCTTTTTGAATTCCTCTATACTTCTGGTCTTCGCAACAATTTTGTGGTGAGGAGCTCCACAGTCTCTTAACCTTATGCAAATATTAATGTTCGTTTGGTGGTTTCAAAATGGCTACCCAGTGAAAATTGAGGACATCCCCAAAAACTATGTTATAAGAAACAGTGAACAGTCATTCCCTGCTCACATTCTCTTCGGTGATAAGGACCTTCATATATGATCCTAGTCATCTCTTCTTCAGGAAGAAATAAATCTTAATCTGACTACTCCTTCCTCATTTGTGAGCTATTATAAACTCGCAGCTGAAATAACTCTTACTGGAAATGTCTTTGGGATTTATTACAACCCATAGACATTCTACAACACTCTCCGCTTCTCATCCAGTCTCCAGATAACACTTAGATGCATGTACTTTAATTGCCACAGTAAATAAACATCTTTTCTGCCATCTACATCCTGTAGAAATTGAACCATTTAGCTCAGTTCTTTAAGTACAGCTTTCCTAATCCTGGCTTGGGCAAACTCATGTGAATTCTTCACATGAAAGCTTCAAGAAAATGTTTTCCCCTCCTGTTTCAGCATTTTAATATTGGATTAGGTGACCTGCCTAGACAGATGAGAAAATAACAGGGTATTCTGTGTGTACGGAATCCTGATTTAGAAGCTACCCTTAATTAGCCAACAACCTTTACTGTATGATCGGCAGGGGAAGGCAATTAAAATTTAGCAAGAGCTTGAGCTTTCCAACCAGGATACATGCTCCATCGTGAAAAGAACAGACAACATAAATATATGAATCCCCACTACACTTTATTTCAGTATCAATTATAGGCTTTGTTAGGCTCATAAGTAAGACAAGCACATAAAACATGGTCTATTATGTGCAATGCTCTGCCTTCAGTACTTGCCAAGCCACCAGCCAGGGTTTGAGCCAGTGAATATTACTAGGTCCTCTGACACAAAGGTAGTTTGGCTTTTTACTTTTTCTTGATTGCCAAAAAGGGTTGTTTTGTTTTGTTTTGTTGTTTTTTTTTTTAATTACAGGGTAAGAAGTGTTAGCTGTTGTACTGTGAATCTCTGAGGCTGGAATTTTACTTTGTGTCCATCTAAGAGCATGGGTATTACTAAATCATAGCCTGACTAACAGTAAAATTCCCCCTGCTTTGTCTTGCTTAGAGCTTTCCTTTGAGATAGCTAACAGGCACAGGCTATCCACAATAAAATTAAATTTTAAAAAAATCCAAACACACATCTTCCTTCTGTCTTGAAAAAAAATGGCTTTGATCCTCTTACCTCTTGTGCATCTAAGTGTCTCACTCATGATATTTGAATAACCACTTCTTCCAGACCTTCTGCCTTTTCTCAGTCTCTACCGCCATTCCACCCTTGCCTCCCTAGGTGCCACTACCTTTCATTCATCCCTTCTCACTACCGTCCATTTCCTTCATTCAAAAAAAATACCTAAAAACAGCCTCCCTCCAAAAAAAAAAAAAAAAAGCCACCAACAACCTTGAGCTCAACTGCTGTTTCCCAGCAGGCAAATCTTTAGAAAAATATATTTTTAAAGATGCACATCATTCTACCAACCCAGAATCATGAGTTTCCATTCCTTGCATTTGTACCCTTCAATCCTATGAGCTCCCCATCCCTTCATCTCTGCTGACCTTAGTTATGCACCCAGCCCACTGACTGCTCCCAGGGAAACAACTCTTCATCCACATAAAGGAGCCCTGTTAGCTCTCATCAGGACTTCACACCTATTGCTATCCTAGCTATAACTTAGAAATAATTTTGAACAGATTCCTTTCTTTCATCCTTTTAACAAAGATATATTCTGAATATATCCCCTTTAACGCAGAGTACCTTCTACTTAAATAAGTTACAATGGCCCCACAGACAATGGCAACCTAAAAAC
>JANXJC010000055.1:44839055-44856358 GCA_027564655.1 Leptodon cayanensis
ATATATCCCCTTTAACGCAGAGTACCTTCTACTTAAATAAGTTACAATGGCCCCACAGACAATGGCAACCTAAAAACAGCATGAATGCAAATGTTACACTAGCCTCCTCTACCTTTAATCCAGCAGCAATAGCAATAAAGTTCAGAGGTATGTCCACTTCATGATTTTTTCCTCATTTTGCCAGTAAGACCTTGCAGGTCACAAGGAAAAAGCCAGAGGATTAAGGCAGTTCACAACTGCCTTCCTTCTTACAACAATACTCTCTGATCAGGCTATTCTTCTAGGACCCTTAAGAAAAAGGTCACCAAGGCTCCAAGAATTTAAAAATACAAAACCAAAATAAACAAAAACATTTCTCAAGGAAATCTGCTATTCTTAGCTCACTCAAATACTCTTGTGGTACTACTGTCCTAGCTGTGATGACACAAAGACTTAGGCAAGGCAACATACTGAAAACAAGGCTTGCGTGCTTAAAGGCTTGTCTGGTGGTTGGGTGGGTTTTTTTGCTTTGTTTTTTTTCCACCAGTATTCGTTAGTCTTTAAAAAAGCGACCTTCCTCTCCCTTCAGACTTCATATCACACAGCAGGTTGTCTTATACCCATGAGCCATAGCTGTGAGCTCCTGGCGTACCACTGACCACAATCATGGTCATCCCAGGTGGGACTCCTCTCACCCCATTTCATTATTTGGGTGTCCAACTTGCATCTGCTGTCTGCAGCCTTTTAGGCGATGGAGAGGAGTAATCCATCCCACTGATCTTCGGCATACCTATCTTAGGATGGACAAGCTGAAAGGAAGCTTACAGACCAATTTAAAACAATCACCTAACCCTTCCGAGTCCTCTTACGTTAGCAGGTTAGCTAGGATCAGGAGTTTGCTTTGGAGTGACCTCAACACCTCCACTTCCCACGCTTTTCATTCATGCTGTGGAGTGGTACTGAAGCAGCCAAACAGCTTCACTCCTTGTGGATGAAACTAAACTAGAAGATGCACTCCAGGAGAGCCAAAATGCATCCGCAGCCACTAAGGGGCATTCATGGGACCAGCGTACAGCAAGTCCAACCTGAAGCCTCCAGGGACATGCACTTGCAGACACTGGGACCTCAGCACCGACTCTTTCACTCAATCTATCACCTCATATTACCATGACATACTTAGTGATGTAGAAATAGCTTTTGACAGCTAAAATGAGGTTGAGAGGAACTGCACCTCCAGAAGAGGCAGCCAGTGGCTACACTTCCACTTGCTATTCTGAGACTCCTGCACGAGGACCCGGTGTTCTTTCCTAACCACACTATTTGCCTGCATTTTTTAGTCCTTCTGTAGAGTGTTGAATTGACAGTCTTCACATTAACAAGCGTAACAGCCAGTCTGGAGGGTGAGAAATGCATCATCAACACAAACAAACTCCCTGCTGACCACACAGACCAAGCAGCTCCAGCATAAACAGATGAAAATTTACCAGAATCATTTTATTCCCTCTAGGTTTTTAATTGATGGGAATTAAACATCATCCTTAATCAGAAACCTAAACAACAATATTGTGTTTGTTTGAAAGGAACTCGGATAAAAACAACAAGACTTTATTTCAGTTGAAAGACTAAAAGGAAGCACAAGAAATAAACACACTAATAATAATGAAATTTATTATTTTAAGCACAACTATCCAAGATACTATCAACACATGAAGGGGCACTACATACACATGTGTTTATAATGCAGGTTTGTCATCACAGTCTGAAAGTGTTTACAAACAGAGAATACTTGACACCAAAGGATTAAATCCATCTAAGCAGAGACAAAGCAAGATTGAGCAACCAAGAGCAGAAGCTAGAAAAATTCAAAACAGAAATAAGGTGTCTATTTTTAACAGTGACACTAATCAGCTGTTGAAATACTTTCCACTAAAGACAGAGATGATATTGCTTGAAGCTTTTACATCAGGATCCAATCTCTCATAGACATTTACACTCCAGTCCCAACAGAAGACAGGGTTGTGGTGCTAGGAATGCTCCTGCCTATTCGATGGACGTGGCCAGGACAGATTTGCAAGGCAAAACTTTCTGGCATTTGCACCTCAGGAATCTACCATGATGCAGAACTATATGTCTGTGACCACATGCATTATTAGCATAGCGTTGTAGAGATGCAAAGCACACATGCAGGTGGTGTCCAGTGATGCCTAAGGAATGGAAATTTGCACAGACCACCCAGTGCAGGGCATCTCCTGGGCCTCAGAAAACTAAGAAAACACCCAAACAAATAAACAAACCCCAGCAAACTTTTTGATAGAGTTTCAAAAGCCTTTTTTCAATAGATGAAATAATAGAGATTACTACATCAACTGCATACAGAAGAGCGGTTATCTGAAAGCACTGTTAGCAGAGCCTATATGCAAAAGCTCCACAACAGAAACAGAAAGGCAACTTATTTAGAAGATGGGAAGACACTCCAGTTTAAGCCATTAACTCATTACGCAATCTAGCACTGCTTGTACTGAGCAACTGCATGGCTGTAATGAGTAACCTTTATCTAAGTAACTGCAATAACAAAATTTTCAATTATCATCTCTAATGCACCTTTTTTTTCTAAGCTGAGGGAGAAGTGCTTGGAAGGATTATTCTAATGAGAGCAATTTTTATCTCCTTTAACACCTTTCCAGGCTTCAGACTCAGGCTGTCCACTGAGCATAGGTCGGCATAGAGCAGATTGTATCTCTGAGTAGATAGGAAAATGAAGTGGACGAGATTGCTGCGCTGGCCCCAGCACTGCCTGTCGCCAGCACCTCCCGTTACTGTTATCTGTGGTTCTCTGTGGCCCCTGGCACAACAAACATGCATTTTATAACTTCTCTCTCTTTTCCACTTTCATCAGCCTTCTCAGAAGCAAGCACATTAATTCTTACTGCCTGTTATTTCAAGATGCTCTTTCCAAGCTCTCCAGGCTGTAAACATGTCAAATTGGAAGATATGTCTCTTTTTTCCTTCTCTATATAACCTCCTCCTTTTTAATCCAGAAGGTTGCACGCCAAACTCACTCACAGTCCTTTTCAGAATCACCACTGATGTCAGCATGGGTTAAGCTGGACACCCTTTCAACAGAAGGCAGGAGCATTATTAATTGAACTTAAGTACTCCACGTCAGTCAGATATGCGAGTGAAACAAACCTGCTGTTACGAACTGCCTTTGTATAGTAGTTGTGCAAACACCAATCTGGCAAGGTTGCGTCTGCAGCGCAACGGGAGGTTTATTGCATCGGAAGCAGACACACCTCGTTTACTCAGCTACCTGGAGAGCTGCAGGAGCGGGATAATGGTCTGCAGCCATCTACGTACATACCAGGGCCCTTCCCAAGCTCATAAACCTGTGTCACTGACAGCATACGCACCAGCGAGATCAAGGCTAACTCGTGTTACACCTGCACGCGCTGGAAACTCACCTCCAACCGCTGGGCTGAAACCATCTGGAAAGTGGCATTTCATCATCATCCTCATGCTCAGGCTTTATCCAATTCAGTATTTTGGTCTAAACAGGTTTGCCAACTGGATGTGGGCAGCTGGAGCAAGTCACTCAGCCCCAGACCAGTCCTGCTGCCCTCTTTTGCAGGCGTAGGCAGGCAGCAGGTCTTGGCAGAGGAGACCTGTTCTGACGGTTCACAGAAACTGGAAGTGTTGGTCAGAAGCAGACCCTCCAAGGCTCTACTCCAACCTCCTGCTCCAAGTAGGACCATCACCAGCATGGTCTCCTTGAATACAGTGTTTTCCAGTACTTGAAACAAGCAAGACAGATCCAAAATCCCTGCTTTTGCCATCAGTGCAACTTCATCCCTTGCTCCTCATCACCTCTTCACACCTGACGGGAGCCGGGAGCCTTGCAGATGCTGCATGGGGACATGGGAGCCTTAGTGAGCAATTCTCCCTGGACCCAAGCAGGTTTTGAGTGGACCATCTCCATGATCTCTGCAGCACCCTCTCTACTGCATCCCACAGCATGAATACAACCCATTTATCCTGTGTGCCTCACCTTTGCCCCCCAGCTCTGGTGATGGAGAGATGACCATGCTCATCTTTCTCACTGTGGTGGTACAAAGAAGCCAGACAGCTTTTCACAAAAACAAGACAGCAGTCCTGCTGCAGACGAGCAGCCTTGTATTTCTGCAGGCAGAAGCCAAAATGAAATGGTTCAATTTCCAGAGAGCTGCTGGAATTTATAGGGGTGGCTGTGAGAGAAAAACAAGTTGGAACTGAAGACAAATGCTACCATACACTAAAATTTGCCCATGCAAAAGCCCAAGCCATCAAATGTGGCTTGAGGCACTAAAAAGGCTGCAGTTCAGTAGCATTGATCTTACATTAGCATCTACAAGCCCCATTTACAAATTACTGACCCACCCCAATGACTGACAGTGAATGCAGAGCTGGATCAGACATCAAGGAAGGAAACGCATTAATAACACACCATGCATACTCTTAAACAGCAGCATGAACAAAATGCTTCCTGTTTTACCCATATGCCAAACATGCAGCCTTGCTCCCAAAACATCCTCGGCATCAGTTTTTTGAAGGCAGCAGAGACCTTCAGGCTGACTCTGCACTCCTCTTTCTCTGGACACATCCCAAAAGAAACAGAGGGAAATTACAGCATTAACCTTTGCCTGTCCAAACTCAGGTTTCCTCCAGCCTGAGAAGATGACCTTAGCTGAGCTGCCTAGCCTTTACTCTTGTAACAAAACGCTGCAAGCCTTATCCTCATTTACCCCCTCACCTCCAGAAATATCACCTCCCCACATCTCAGGAGAGACAGAGATGGGGCCAGACTAAATTGTTTCCTCTTCTCAGGCTGGGAAGAAGCTGTGCTTCCTCAATACACACACAACAAACAATGGACTCCTAATGTGACCACTGATGGTCTGTGGGACCTCCAGCAAGCCATTTCACCTACCTGTGTCATATAAGGATGACCACCCAGAGCCACCTCTGTAAAACTAGTCCACTAGTTATGAATGAGAAGCAGCCCAAAGCTGCTAGATCTCAGAGTTGACGCCATCAGACCTTATGCAGGCTACAGGCTCTGATGACAGCACTACTCTGTGGTCCTGCACTGCTGGCCTAGAAAAGGAAGCAGAACTGTTTAAGTTCTTCAATAAAAACAAAAAATTGTTCTAAGAAACAATATTTTTCATAAGTGTGATCCAAGACAGCTGTCCCCTTTGCCTCTTCCCACAACACTATCATCCAGGAAAAATGCGGGGGAGACAGAGAGAATAAACTGTCAAATCTGACATTTTATAATTATCTCTGAATCAGCAAAGATGGTGGAAGAGGCTCCATGATAAGATCTCCTGCTAGCTTAGAGGCACTGGGGACCTCCTTTGCCACCTGATTTTCTGAGCAGCTTATCTGAGGCTGTGTTGCAAGAGAAGACGTAGTTAGCTAGGGTCCAAATCTCTGAGCGATCAGACCAGCAGCCCACGGAGAGTGGGAAATGTGGACCAAACAGCATCTGTGCTAATTGAGTCTTCAAGACAAGGAGGGCCGGGAAGCATTGCAACAAGCCACCAGCTCCCAAACCCATCACATGCGGACTAGCCTCCCTGCTGAGAGATGATTTGCAGAGCTGGCAGGGGAGCGGGCTGGGCAGACAATTTCAGACAACAAGCCAGCAAAGATGGAGCAAGAAGGGAGCAGAGCTCACTTTGTAAATGGGTGCCACAGTTCTGACTTTATAAATTAACCTGTTGAGGAGCACACAAACATCACATGTGATTTATATACCAGTGAGGAATCTGCTGCTGCAGCCAGTGAACCTCATTGAATAATACTGACTTCAGGCAAAGAAGTGTCAGGATGCTTTCTTTGTCTTGTTACACCCATATCCTTGCACACTGACGTTCAGTTTGCATTGACTGCAGCAAGTATTCCAGTAACACACCAAGTGTCTCCCAGAAACACTTGCCCCAGTAAGCCTCCTCCACTCTACAAAGTCACCAAAAATTTGCTAACTGGGAAAATTTCTGTACTTTTGAATGTTTAGAGAAGATTAAAACAAAACAAAAATTAAAAAGAGTCATTGGATGGTGCTTTTGATCAGTAAACCACTGTGCATTTTTACCACTGTGATCCAACTTGGTTTAATGCCTGCAAATATCCCTCGAGTCAAATGAATTTGTTCAAAGCTGATTCACACCAAGGCTACTTTTTAAATTGGGTAGTTGTTGACAAGTAGAATATATTTAACAAGCCCCAAGCATCTTGGCATGCAGTATAAGACTTCCTATTATGAGTTGTTTTTTTTTTTTTTTTTTTTTTAAAGCTAACATATGGGCAAAGCAGGTTGTCTGCCACTGGGCACTTCCATACAGAGCTTGGCACTAACAGAACTGCAAGGATATCCAAAAAATAAACCAAAGAACATCATGCCAAGAACATAGGGGATGAATCACGCCATTTAAAACTCACTGATAAAATGCACCATTATATGTTTTTCAAATCCTTCTCACCTGAGGGAAAAGAAAGTAAAATAAATCAAAATAATTGGCTGGCCTATAGCTGATTCTCAAGCGCATTCCTCTGGCTGAAGGGTACCATGAAAATCCAGCAGGCTCAGCCAGCTCTCAGATACTGGGATGGGAGCAGGTTATCTCGAACTACTCTTCAAAGGCCGCTCTGACAGCCTGCTGGAATACACCTTGGCCAGTGGGTCAGCATCTTGATTTACAGTGTGGGAATAAAATTAAGGACTAGATGGTTTCCTCCACCATCAGAAGCTCCCATGGAAGTGCTAGGAGGCAGTCACCATCCCCAGATGATTCCCAGAGAAATGGTCCGAGAATGAAGACAAAGGCCTTTCAGGAACACACAGCAAGGGCACCCTGTGATGGTAAGATGGGTCAGCTGCAGGCAGACTGGCTGAGCTTTTGGGACAGTCTTGGAGGCATAAGTCTCTTCCTTCCCCTTTTTATTGCAGCTTTTCTGCTCACACAAAGCTGGCTAGCTTGTCTGCAGCTCAGACAATGACTTCCCTGCGCCATGCAGTCTGGGCTATGGCGCTTCTCATGCAGCTAGTAAGATCAGAACACTGTAATGCTGTGGTTCTTGTGCTAGAGGCTACAGTATTACACAGGACACAATTAAAAGGAGTTTCACAGCAGTGACGAAAAGCACAGCTTCAGCATGTTCCTTGCACAACAGAGGAGCAAATCCAGTAAATCCTCTGCTCAACAAATCCCCCAAAGACAGAACAAGTATACGCTGTAGCTGACATATCAGCATCCCCTTTATTTGGGGAGATTGCCGAGACAGGTTCAAGGGCCCACCTACGTAGAAGGCTTCCCACAACATCTACTCCATCACCAGGGACAGCTTACACTGCCAGAACACTCTCCTACTGCATCAGGAGCAACTGGAGAAAATAGGGACACCAGTGTGGTATTCACCCTGCTGCAGTGAATGCGATATTCCTCTCTCAACCCTGGTGATAGAAATCATGATCTAGCCACAAATTGTAACACCTGTGTTAGAAATCACTATGTTTCCACATCCTATAGACCATCAGGGACCTATCAACACCGTGAGCTGGCCAGAACCTAAACCAGTACAGCAAGATGCAGTTTGGCTGCGTTAGCCTCAGACAAGACAGAAAGTTAATAGCTCAGGCTAGCTGTTGGGCTAATCAGGACAAGCAACAACCAGACCCAAACTGGCCTGCCTTTTACTGTGTCTCTACAAGCTTGCCATACCCTGGGTGACCCCGTAGTGGGAATCTGCCCCTTATTTCCAGCTTCTCGATCACGTTCAGTATTGGGAGGTGTCTGCCACTGCTAAGCTTCTCATTAAAGCAAAGCTTGGTGTTTCAGGACTGTAAAAGGAAGGAGAGACAGACAGTAAGCTACAGAAAAAAAGAGGTTACAAAATAAAAACACTGGCATACTGGATCAGAACAATGCTGCAAACAAGTTTCCTGCGGAACTTGTATTCTGACTGCCAAAAAGAGCTGTGCACTATCCCATCTGCATAACCGTGCGATCTTATCTTCACTACCCTCCTCTCTCCGATTGTTTGGGAAACTTAATTGATAAAAACAGCCTTAATTAAATAGGAAGCTTGCCCATGTTTGCACAACTCAGAACACAATGGGGTCTCAGTCAAATAAACACTGATGTCCATATTACATTTGGGAATTCTCTGTGGTTGGGGTTTTAAATTCATTGCAGCAAGCTTGGGAGCAAAGTTTCAACAGGAATCTTTTCTTCTCCTCCCATCCTGTGTAATAGGAGGGTGAGACAGGGAATGAATCTACATGCAGAGAGGCTCAGTACTGGTTCCAACTCAATGTGCACGAGGATCATTTCAGGACACACCATATGAGACACGCTAGCCCAAAAGCGATTATTTTTTCTCACCACTTCTCAGAACCCAGACCTAACAAACTGCCCTGAAATAGCAGCACAACTCTCTAAATAGCATCATTTCTTCTCTATTTGAAAGCAACACCCACACGGAATCTTTGATTTTAAGCCATCCCCAAAGCAGTTACCACATCTTTACCATTCAAGCCACAGGGAAAATCATTAAATGCAACAGAAACAAAACACTAGGGGATCAGAACCAAAATTAGAAAAGCCAAACACCGCACGGATTTACTCCCACAGTAACTGGATTGACTTCAGCCTGGAACAAACTAGACGTGACTCCAGGAAAAGCATGTCTGTCCAGGTGGAGATGTATTGAGGGGACTTCTCCCAGGCTCGTGCGTTGCTGGAACATTAAATGCAAACCACATGCTCCAGCTTTAAAACAGCAGACACATAACCAGGGCCTGCTTTAGCACGCTGCGATACACACCGTTTTCTCCATCCTGCTGTCTGCACAAACATGCTCACGTATCAGATGAGAGCCCAAGGAAAGGGAATTCAGGTTAGGAGGCATGTCCTGAGATCTCGATGAAGTCTGTGCCATGGCTGGCAGACTGGCTTTCTGAGATTTTTACCCACCAGAAGCTTGCTTTGAAGAAGATAAGCATTTTCCCCATTACGTTTGAGGTGTGGGGTTTTGCATGTGACAGCAAGAAATGTTTCAATACAAAAGCACAGACCTTCTCCTAACGATACACTGTCTGCATTCAGGTCATGTAGAGATATCCAGAGGAAATCAGGGACTGCTACAAAAAACATAGAGGAACGCATCCCTGCTGTAAAGCAACAGAAGCAATTCACCCCACTGAGTGATTTTCCTCCTGAGTGCTAGGCACACTGAAACAGAGCAGAGAGCAGAAATAGCTCATGAAAGACAAGGAAAAGAAGGGTGGGAGAGGAAAGAGATGAAAACACAACATTGACACCTTTGGCTTTGTTTCCACCTTGTTGCAAACGTCAAAACAAACCCCAAGGATAAAATTTTGTCTGGAGATTCCAACAGAAAACCTCCTCCAGTCGACTTCTTGTACTTTGAGGTTAGTAAGTGCCCTGCAGGCAACTGCAGCCTGGAGTGCCATGGGATGCACACTAATGATGGATTATCACTTCTGCAAGGTGCCTTTCATTCCCCCCGACACACCTGAACTCAAAAACATTTCTTCTCTGTGATAATTAAGACATTTTACTGAAACAAAGGGAAGTTTACTTTGCATTGCTCCTCTTCAGGAAACTGTGTCTCAAACAGCTTTACAGAATTAAGATAAAACATTGCTCAGAAAGAGAAAAATTAAATAGCACAGGCTGAGGAAAAAAAGAGAGATTTTAGATCTAAGATTTTTCACAGAGCAGGAAGACTTGTCATGTGGTAAACAGTAAAAACCAGAACTGGGACACTTGTGATTTATCTGTTCTTCCACAGCCTTCCCATGTGACTGGGGGTAAAAGAATGACAATCCTATCCATAAGTTGCTAAATATATAGCACAATTTCAATGTGTTTAGATGGGAGCTCATTTTATTCAGCATGTCACGCTTTACCCTTTCAATACTTCAGCTTCACCATATGTAAAACAGCATTAGCACCTAGCTGTGCCAAAAAAGCATTTTGATTAATTCCCTCAAATGAAAAGGAATCAGTGTAAAGTATTAGATACCCACCAGGACTGAGCTATGTGGAAGTCAGAAGACACAACAAGCCAGTCAATTCCAAATCACTGTTTGCATCCGCCCTATAACTACATGCTGAAATCCATACAGCCTACAGATAGGCTGGCATGTTGGCAAGAAAAATTTGTCATTTCTAAATTTAGCAGACACTTCAATTATTGTGCAATGTTTCAGAAGCAACAGAGATATAAAGTGGAGTTTGTAGGACGACTATTTAAACTTAAATGAGAGCTCTACTCACTGAGCAAAGTCTTTTCTTAATTCCCTTCCTGTTTGGACAATTTGATCCACTTTTTTTCCACCACAACCGCAAGGGTCTGTCCTGCAGTGAATGGATAGGCTTTTTTCTGGGATAACTTCCAGGTTAAAGAGAAAGGATTTACACTTGAATGAAACATAGCCTCTGTATTTGGAAAATTTGTTTTGAAAACTTGGGAAGGAAGCAAAGCCTCCTTCATTTAAAAAGGGACTCAATTAACATTCTCCAACAAGTCTTCCTATCGAAAGAACAGTACTTGCTGGGGGACATGTGATTTGAATCTTGTTCTCCTCACTCACAATGTCCCTTTCTGAAATACAGGCCACTGTTTTTGAGAGACACGAGAATCTTTGCACAGCTTTCCAAAGGACTGCCTGTCACAGTCAAGGCCTTGACTCCAGACATAAGATGTTCTATGACTTAGGCTCAGGAAACTTAAAATAGTGCTTAAAGACCCTAATAAAGACCTAGAGTGACACGTTCACTCTGTGAGCACTGTGGATCCCTCTACAAGGACAGCTCATCCACCCTCAGCCACAACCGCAAGATGAATCCTCCCAAAGAGCTAAGAAGCATCACAAATCTCACCACCTTGTCTTCTTGAAAACATACAGCATTGCGCATCTCGTTTGGGTTTTAAATCATTTCATGAAGAAGACACTAATGACCAACCAAGCAGGTGTTCTGCTTTAGATTCATAAGTTACTGGGTGTAGGTTTAACCTGCAGCAGGCAGCAGCCAGACAGGACCACCATATTGGCTATCTTGGTTTTGAAAAACAATCCTGGAAGTGCTGGGCATGCCTAGATGTTGCCCACACAGGAGGAAAACAACCTGTGCCACTATTTTCTTCCAGCTAAAGCTAAAGAGAGAAGGCCACTGACAATTTAATATGGACTTCCCTTATCAACTGCATATGACAGAGCATTCGTCACCCTTTAATAAGTATAGGTCGAAGTCTAGCCCAACTCAAAGTTGATGATGGATTGAGTATGGGAGGTTACTTCAATACACAGCAGACTGGGGTGGGAAATAAAGGTATTATTAGTGTATGTTGTTACAGAAAGCATGCAACCTTCACCTCATTTAACACTTTGGGGAGACCATCTATAACATACCACTTTCATTCGTTCCTTCTGGATGCCTCAAATTGAAATCTGACCCAGGCACACAGCAACGGAACCGAACAGATACCTGTAGCTACCCACTGTCAGTGCCTCAGCTAGGAGAGTAGGCTTTCTATGTGGTGAAAACAAAGATGCAGACTCTCTCCAGAGCCTGTTCCAGTAATTTAGATGCCGAGATGTGAACTACCCTTTGGAAAAAATACCATTTTCCCTGCTGATCACGCTTTCAGTCCAGGCACTAAATCAGGTGTGGATAACTATAAAAACTCTTCTGCATTCAACAGCTATTCTCTAGTTCATCCAAAATAAATTGGTGGTTTGGGAGTTTGTCTACACTGAAATGGACCAAAACAGTTACCCTGCAATCTTTTCCCTTCATCCAAAATAAAAGTGATTTAGGGCTTCTGTTATTTAATAAGATTTTCCACGGGAAAGTCAGCATGCTTTAAATTCACACCCTGCTTTACAGTGGAATAGTTTTCTCACATGGACAAGTGCCTAACTCTTAACCTTCGCTAGGCACAAAAACACAGATGTCAGGACAGAAGCATCAGAGAATTCTCCAAACCTCCCATATAAATGAACCACAAGGTACTTTGCATAGCTGATAAATGAGCTGCTTGATGATAAACACACTTAACAGAGTTTACATTTGCTTAAGACACTTAAAGAGTAAGAGGTCTACTACTGTCTTTTCTGCCTGCTACAGACAGATGTTGAACAGCATGACAAGCTGAAGATAACTTTTAGATGAGGTAAGCAGGCTATAAGTGAAAAGTCCTAGGCACTTCACCCAAGATACAGGGCCAAAAGTCGGGTTCAACTTGAGCCTTGTGTCAAAACCCTCCATCGATCCCAAGGGAACCCACCAAACATTTGGACAGGACATGTTTCACATAGTCACTCTCCTATTACCTTGAGCTAAAGATCCCCTTGGCAGATGGATCTTTTGTACCCAGAAACATTCCCTACAGATACCTTCTCCTGAGAATATAACAGGTGGTGACAACTCGCCAAATGTGCTCATACCCACATCTTTCAATAAATAAGCTAGCTGCTGGGGAAAATATAAACACACTTCTTTTACAAGAGTCTGACTTTGTTGTCATTATGCCTTTGAAAAGAGTTGATCCCCTCCAAAAGTTTTAAAATAGGTAAATGCAGTAACTGCATCTTCTCAGGAAAGAAAGGGAAGTGTATTTCAGTAATCAAATAGCTTCTATCTTCCATGTAAAGAATTAGTCACACCCACCCCTGTGCAAGCTTTCTGATCCTGTCCACTGTGCATCTGCACGTACTGGAAACAAGCTTTAGGACCAGGAATGTGCTGCAAAATCCAAGTGTCCACACACACAGAGGATGCCTCTCTCTGTTACATCACGCTGGATTTAAAAACAGGGATGAAGTTATCCTGCATGTTTTATTAAAAGACACCTCTGAAAGGGATTTAACCACTAGGAAAAACTGTGCTTTTAAAAGTAAAATTGCCTGGATAACATAGGCAAAGTCTGAAAATGTTGCAACTCTCTCAAATATTAATGTAAATGCTGCAGACATATAGAGCCTCTGCCTCAGAAAGCTCCTGGAAAGGAAGTGATGGGGACACAGGACCATATTTACACCGCTGCTCCACTGTGCATCTCCTTGTGTCCATTTGTCACCAAGCGCATCTTCCCCTCCCTGCTCCAAAGCAGATTAAGCTTAATATACTTATGTAGTTGTGAAGTGTACTGCCTATTATCCAATTAGATAGCTAACGAGATCTGAGTAACAGCACGTAGGCACAGATAACCGCTGGCTGATATCTGGTACAGATTAGACACGTTCTTTATTTTTCCAGCCCTTGCAGAAAAAGGGTTGGGATTTGTTCAAAGGCTGATCTGAAGACTGGATTCAGGTAATTGTTTAATTTAGTTTGGAACCCATAAACACATCACGTTTGTTTCCTATTGATCTCCTGGAGCCGTTATATCGCAACTGTCCCGTTACGAAACTCTGGCTAAATCTGGCGTGGCTTGCACATTTAAACATTCAGTGCAGACAGGGGCAGATCTCATCACCTTTAAGGTCCCTTCTAGCTTCAGAAAAATCTATGGAACAATGAAGGATCTATGCACCAGTAGGAAAAAAAAAATGTATGCCTGTACAGAAGTGATAAGGATATTCAGGAATGCAATCTTTATTTATTATGACACTGTTCCACATGACATTCCCATAACGTACAGCTAAGAAAATATAAACTAGATGTAATCACCACAAAATGGCTGCTTGACAACATCATTCTTGGAGCAAAATTATCAAGGGTTTGCTATCTAATTGGGAGGGCACTGGAAAGCAGGTCCAGCCAGGCATAAGAGCTGTGCAATATTTTCATTACAAATTTGGATGATAGACTGGAACGTATGGCCATAAACCCAACAGATGATTCAGCTGGGAGGATTTGCAAGCATTATGGTGTACAGGTTTAGATTTCCAAATGATCTTGAGACATTGTTCCAACATCAACAAGAGGAAATAGTGAAGAAAGAGAAGTCACAGGTACAAATGCAAAAATGGGGAGCAACTTCCTATACAGCAAGACTCCAGAAAAGGCTCTGGCATTTTAGAGAGTCAAGGTACAATTGCAAGGTTCAAGAATGTCCCACAGATGCATAAAAGCAAACCTCAGCCTGCACTGATAATACATGGAAAGCACTTAGCTACACCTTGCAAAGTTTTGCCCTTAGCTGCTCACGGCTGTGCAGCTAATACGCTTTTTATAAAAGCACACTGTAAAGAGTCTTGTAGAGAACAATAAAATAAAAACCACCAGGTGTGCGATTAAGCTGGATCCATTTAAGCCAGGCATGTTCCTAAGCACAGACTAGCCCAGGCAAGCAGGCAGGCCACTGCCTGAAGGAAGCCTCCTTCTTCCTACATCCAGCAAGAAAAATTCAGAGTTTAACTCTTCTAACACTCTGGCTTTAATCTCTGTTTAAAAACAAGCTAATGGCCATTAATGTGGATGGAAAGCCCAAGAGTCCATGGGCTTATCAACACAGAAAAAGAGACCAGAAACTACTTTTTAGAATCCCATGTGCTTTCACTTCACACCCCTCTTCTTCCAGCACACCTCCCCACAGAAAAGCCCCACATGTCAGTCTAAACACAATTTTTTCACTGTTTTGAAGCAACCCCCTCATTAGCAGATCTTTTAAAGAGTGACCATCCTACAGACACTTAACCTGTCCCCTCAAATGGGGGGATAGAGATTGGATGGGTAGAACACAAGGTGGTTAAAATTTGGTTGGATCATTGAGCTCAAAAGGTATGAACCAACAGACTGAAGTCTTAACTGGCAGCCCTTTATGAATGGTGTTCCTCAGTGAACAGCCAGTACTGACGCTGACACTGTTCAACATCCTAATTAATGCCGTGGATGACAGGATGGAGAGCTCCCTCAGGAAGCTGAGAAGCAACACCATGCTGGGGTGAATGGTCAATACACCAGAGGGCAGGACTGCCCAGCAAGCTGGAAGAATAGGCTGAAGGAAACCTCATAACGTTGAGAAATAGAAGTAAGAATCCTGCACCGGGACAAAAAAATACCCATCGTCAGCACAAACTGGGGACTGGTTGGCTAGAGAGAAGCTCTTCAGAAAAGCACCTGGGGTCCTGGTGGGCAATAAGGTGAACAGGAATCAGCAGTGTGCCCCTGCCGTGACAAAAGCCAGGCACATACTGGGCTGTATTGGGAAGGACAATAGCCAAGAGCTCAGGGAAATGGCTCTTCTTCTCTTCTTGACACCAAGGCGGCTGCATCTGGAGCACCATCTAATTTAGCTGCACTCCCCAGAAAAGACATTGACAAACTCAACAGAGTTCAGTGGAGCACCACTAAGGTGGTCTGGTCACTGGAATACATGATGTAAGAGAAGAGAATGAGGGAACAGGGTTTGTTTAGCTTTGAGAAGAAATAGCATTTAGTGGGGGATCTAATTTCTGTCTTCAACTACCTAACTGGGGGGTTACAGAGAAGATGGAGCCAGACTCTTCTCAGTGAGTATGAACAAAAGGACAAGAAACAATTGGCATAACTTGCAGTAAGGGAAATTCTGATCAGACAAGAGGAAAATATTCCTCACCATGACAGCAGTACGCATGGCATCAACCTGCCACGATTGACTGGAAAAGGTAATAAACTTGATCAGAAAAGTTCGCAAGAAACCTACCTACGATTCTGGCCTTACTTGGAGCAGGAGGTCAGATGAGAGCTCCAGATATTCTATCCACCCGAAATTACTCTTCAGTTCTAAGAAATCATTATGAAGAAACACTGAACAAGGGATTTTGCCCAGTAGCCTACAGCACTCTACACCTGTTCAGCGATAACAAGTACTTAAGACTCAAAAGCTGTCAATAAAATACCTTCCACATGACTAAAGATCCCTGATTCTGTAATTAAAGGAGAAAAAGAGTGGGGAAGAAAACACTAGAGCTTTTACTTCTATTTTGCACAGAACAAGAGAAACTGGAGACTCACATTATACAAGTTATACAAAAGCCCTGCAAGAAAACTGTGAGGAATTCAAAGAAGATACGTACTGATAGTTCAAACAAACAAAATCAAGACTGCACCTCCCTACCTGCTCTTCCCACTGCAATAAACATGAATCAATGCCAAGAGGTGTTTCAGACCTGTCCAAACCAGCCTTCATTTTGGTGTTAGCTTCTTCGGTTGTCTCAGGACAAAGGCTCCTTGTATGTAGACATACCTTCCATACATATTTCCTACTCTCACCCACTGAAAGATATAATAGGTGTTAATAGATCTAGAGAAAACACCTACAACACACATAGACAAATTGGGTTTTTTTTTCCCAAAAAATAAAGCGAAGCACTCTGCAAAGTGAAGCATTTGGATACAGTTCAAGTGAATCTGCCACCTTCCTCTGAGTATCCTGTAAAATGAACCCCCTAAAACCTGACAAAACAGGTACAACTATGGTGTACAAGAAGGCCAATGAATACAAACTGCAGTGTTTTGTGTAATGTGGACATCTGTCCACCTGGAAGCAGCAAGACCCAAATTCACTTCACCCAGACAGACAAGCAGCCCTCAGATATCTGTCTCTGTCACACGACAGCCATTTGGAATAATTTTCCTAAAACTGTAATGATCAAACAACAGTCACCTTCAAGCAAATGGCTAATTGTTCCTTTAATGCTGGCTGGCTTGTTACCCAGTTTACCTTGGTAAGTAATGTTTCTAGTGCTTATCTGCTGCATTTTCTGTCACGTTTTATGTTTGAGTGCTACCTCTCCGCTCAGAATAATCTTCACAGCTGCATTTTACCAGCTTTAGAAATGCATGAATAACTGTATCCTTCACAGAAAGGAAGAGATAGTAAGTACCAAATCAGATGCATGGAGCATAACCACTGCAGGGAGGAAGGACAGAAGTTCACTCATGAACTACAGCTGGGAGGTCAGATCAGGAAAGCACAATTGCCCAAGCTGTAATCAAGCTAGTCATGGGGAAAGCCTTGGTGAGAGCAGCTGGCAAGGACCTTCACCTTACAACAGACAGGCACTACTCTGGAACAGTCAGTGAAGATCCATAATACATCTCAGTGGAAGAGACAGCACTTGAGCAAGAAGAGCATATGCCCTGTTTCTATGCTGGGTAAAGAATCACAGAAACATAGAATAGTTTGGGTTGGAATGGACCTTAAAGGTCATCCAGTTCCAATCCCCCTGCCATGGGCAGGGACACCTTTCACTAGACCAGGTTGCTCAAAGCCCCATCCAACCTGGCCTTGAACACTGCCAGGGATGGGGCAGCCACAACTTCTCT
>JANXJC010000055.1:44856528-44923805 GCA_027564655.1 Leptodon cayanensis
CCCAGAGCCTTCTCTTCTCCAGGCTGAACAACCCCAACTCTCTCAGCCTGTCCTCATAGGAGAGGTGCTCCAGCCCTTCCATCATCTTCGTGGCCCTCCTCTGGACTCACTCCAACAGGTCCATGTCCTTCTTATGTTAGGGGCCCCAGAGCTGGATGCAGTACTGCAGGTGGGGTCTCACCAGAGCAGAGTAGAGGGGCCAAATCACCTCCCTTGACCCGCTGGTCACAAGAGACAAAGCCATAATGAAACCTTCCATGACAGAATACTTTATCTGTGCTGCTATCAGCAAAAAAAGAAATGCATCCATCACACACCAAAGTCTACATATGAGAGTTATAAAATTGTGTCCGTCAGCTCAGTACACGTAGGTGCCAGATGGAGCACTGCAAGCAAGTTTGGGGCCCTGCAGCTTAAGAAGGACGCGGCCCAGACATTCCCAAATTCTACCGCAGAGGACTGAACAGCTCACTCTGTACAGTAACAAAAGGGCAAGAGGTCAGCAATTTTCAACTGTAGCACAAGAAATCGAAGTCAGAAACTAGGAAAATCTTGGCAATGGTAAGAACAACGAAGGACTTCAAAGGATCACCCAGGGAGGATAGGGAAAGTCCATCACTGAAAGCTTTTAACAACTGTGTTGGACAAACATCTGCAGGGAAAGTTTAGATAGATCTGACCCAGTCTTGGGGCAGGAGGTCAGATTAGACAATTTAAGGTCCCTTCCGGCCCTGCTGTTCTTTGCTTGTAACAGAAATATGACAACAGAACCTAGCAGCAACAGCCCCAGAGAGCACGAGCTTCCCTAATATTTCCACAATACGTCAGAGAAATGCTGTGAGATCCTGCGCACAGCAATTGCCCATTCCCATATGGTAACTTCTCCCTCCATTCCTAGAGCACCAATACAGAGATAACACAAACAATTGGTCTTACAGAACAGTGCAGGAACGGGAACTCCCCAGCACAGCCTTCCCAACGAGACAGTCCCTCTCACATCCCCCAGCATGGGGACAGTTGTTAACAGGAGCCAACCTGCACTTTTTCTCCCATTTTGCCTCCTTCACATCTCACCCTGCAGACAGAGGAGCTCTCTCTTTTTTGTCTTTAGGCCTTTCTTCTGTTCCTCCTTGGAATATTTTCATGTGTAAGATCTTCAGGACTGGATCCCTTTCATGTTTTGGGGAAGCCCTGAGCAACATGTCTGTGCTTCTACCAACAAAAAAGCTTGCAGATCGTCTGTTTAGCATTACAGACTCCCATCTGCCCCCCAGCACTGCCTGTCTCTCTGCTGTGCTGGGAGCTTGGCATAAGAAATCCCACCTGCACCAACACTTCATGCAGAAACACCTAGTTAGTACTGACCTTTCGGTCATCCCCAAGATCTGCAACCTTCAGTGCTTCTTACCAGCTTACCTGTGGCATGCAGCTATTGAGAGCAAAGCTGACTTTATGTAGCGCTCTCACCAAAACTTTGGATCCCCTCCTAACGCTCCACTGTGCTGCGCAGGGAGCCTACCACGCAGTCCTGGATCCCACCCCAAGGGAATAGGGGGACAAAAAGGGTGATGACCCAGTGCTTAACTCCAAAGCCTATGGTCACATTGAGCCCGTTGTCAAGTTCTCTTCAAAGTCCAAATAGAGGCACCAGATGCTACTGTATAACTGGAGCAATGGTGTGAGCTCCCCATGACTACAAAAGGGACATTTAATTTAGTCTACTACATTACTGGAAGCACTGTGCTTCTGCAAGCATTAATTAACAGCACATAGCATTCTGCGAGATCAGACCATCCAAGCGGCAGAGTGTAAACTGCAAGTCCCAAAGTACTAACCTTTATCTCAGGGTTAAAGCTTGACGTATCAACTTCAGCAGTACAGAGGTTTTTGGATTTTTTGCTTCCTCACGCGTCCCCCACAACTCCTCCCGTCTTATTCTTGTAAATGCAAAGCCAGTCTCCAAGCTCTCAAGTCATGTCTGTCTGCAGAAGCATGCAGCGAGCAAGATGACAGAAGTGGTCCGAGGCAGAAAAACCCACTTGTGTGTGCGTGTGTGTGTTTGTGAGTACACGCCAGCACATCTGAGGGCACAGTTTTGCAATCCCAGGAAACTTAGATCCAAGTTTGCACTGTCCTTAAGAAGGACAGTCCTGACTGACTGTGTAGTGCTGACAGCAGCAGTCATGGCACAGGCCAGGGATTGGATCCAACTGAAAAATAACCCTATAAAAATAAGTAATAATCTGCTGCCAGGTGTGTGGGCTCCCTGATCAAGATCTCTTGCCCACAGTCACACCAGAACATGCACAAGAATAGGACCAATGCTTTCACTAGAAGTAGCGCCTTCAATTTGTGTAAGTCACCCGTGAGACTATGCCCTGATGGGGGTGGAGAACAGTTATGCAAGAGGGGAAGCAAGCAGTCGGAGACAGGACAGCAGAGTGAAAATATCTTAATGCAGTTTCACTGCTGACGCCAGGGTCTTGCAAAACGACACTCCTTCCAGCTACCCAGACTTTCCGAAAGGGTCTATGATTTTTAGGAGTTCAACCAAAGGATTACCAGACACGCTAATGATGCACATCTTCCTGGCAGAGTCCTCTGGGATCACAACTGTAACTGGTTCCAAAAAAGAAAATCCCGTTAGAAGATTGGAGATCAAAGCAGGAGGTTACACCTACATCCTGGAACATGCATGCCCATGGGACAGAAGAATTTTTAATTCTATTTCAGACTGAATGTCTGTCCGTCCAACAGAAGCATCAGGTTAGCACACTTAAATGTTACACCTGTACAATCTCTCTGGAAGAAAAACCATTCCTCACCTGCCCTGCAAAAGGAATTAAACTGAACAGAACTCTTGAAAAGAAAAAGAAACTGCTCCTTTCCTATGCAATTCCCAGCTTAGGGATAGGCCAGGACTACCTGCTTAGCTTAGCACAAGGTATCTTCTGGATACCTTAGCTACAAGGTAGCATGAGTAGGTACTTCACAACAGAAAAGATCCAAACTAAAGTGCCTTTTTTTTTTTCTCTCCTCAAAGTGTGCAAACATCATCATATCCTGTCCAATATTTCAATCATTCCAAGCATGCCAGCAACCTACGCTGTAAAATGCCACTCAGCTAAATCTAGAGGACACACTTAAGAAAAATCTGGCATTATGCAGAATAACGAATGATGAAGAAATGAATAACTAACCATCCATTCTTCAGAAATTATCTACCTCCATTTAGTTCTCTACTTCATCAGCCAGCAAAACAAATATTTCCTTATTTCTTAAAAGGTAGTTCCTTCCTTCAAACTCAGTAGGTTAAAAAAAAAGAAAAAAGAAAAAATTGATTTTAATGATATTTTCAAGCCATTATACAGACTTTGCAGACCTTTAAAGACCTATTGGATAAAAGAAATGCAAGTGACCAAAACTGAACACTTCCCACAAGCTGAAATTGTCTTTATTTATGCCAGATCAGCTCTGTGGGCTCCCCACAGCTGAGAATCTGCCTCACTTACTGTGACCTCCATTCTGCCACTGATCTGTTCTGTGGCCTCCAGCTCACTCCCTCCATCCTCCTACTCTCAGAAGCGAGATAAACGTGGTCTCAGAGGATGATGTGGATAACGGCTCCAAAGAAGGAATATGTGACAACCAAAGCCCTGTGTAAATCACTACTCTGGGGCTACAAAATCTGTTTCCCTCAGACCCAGCAATCTCCCACCCACCATCATTTTAAGTTATCTGAGAGCACTAACAATACCCATCTTGTTTTACCGAGACTTAAAGGATGACCTGGTAGCAGAGAACTACCCTGAAATAGCTCAGGGATCAAACTCCAACATGAACAGCAGGGAGGGGCTTTTTGACCCCTCTTGCATTACATTCCTGCTGATGAGCTTATCTCACAGTACCTTCAGAGCAACCCAGGCCTTCCTTGGTGCCAAAAAACTCCCTGCTACATCCATCCTTACAACCTCATGTCCCTGGCCCCAAGATGTCACAAAACAAAAACTGCAGTGGCCATAAAAAAAAACCCAAAAAACACTACACTAAAATTGCACTTAAAACCAAGGACATGATTAAAATTAACCAAAGCAACACCACTTTTTAAAAATCCACTGCATTTAAAGATCTCCAGACAAAAAGGTCACCAATATATACAGTGCACCTCCCACAGCAAAGGTCCATGTCATGCTGCTGTCAGGCTGAGCCTGTAAACAGCTTGTTATAAAAACGCTGCATGCTGTGTTATCCCCAGCTGGGGTGGGCAGTGTAGGGCTGCTGGCTGAATCCCCACTACCTGCAACCTTCTTCCAGTCTGCAGTCCAGTCCTTACCCCAGGGTCCCTTAAGGATGCTGGCTCCAGTACTCACAGCCTTTTCTTCCCATAAAATGAATAAAGAACATGCTGTATATTTGGTGATGTGATGGACACACTCTGGTCAGGTGAAGGTAAAGGACACTGCCGTGAACTCCATAAAGAGCATATGCCCTACACAACTGAGGAGTAATACCGGTGCAACACCAGCTGATGATATCCGACTTAAGACAGTTGCTTGTGTCAAGTTTAACCTCAAGAGGCTTTATTACAGGTTGCAGTGAACTCTCAGAAGGTACAGGGAGGAGTTGAACCCCACAGGCTCCCCAAAATATGTTCACAACTGTACACAGACACAAACACAGGACCTCAAACTTGAGTTCTTGCAAAGCGACCCTCCAGAGCAGAGGCACACATCACATGAAACAGCTGCACCACATCAACATGCTCCTCAGGTGCCACAATGCACATGGTGCTAACGGGAGTTGCCACAAAGTTTTATTTGCCAAGTAGTTCATATTCCCACCCACAGTATTGCTGGAGTTTTTTTTCTTAAAATTAAAAGAAACCACAGAAGCATCAGATTTTTTTTTAAAAAAAGCAAGGATTTGTAACCAATTTCCATGGTGACTACTATAAACTCAAGTGATATTAGTGTGCATACACCCACGTGCCCTCTAACCTGGACACATCAAAGCCAACACATCCACAAGAGCTGATGAAAACAGGACATATCATCAAGGTGGCTGAAAATTTTCATGTTCCCTTACCAGGAACACAACAAGGACAATAACGTGGTCTGGAAACACCACAATGTTTTGTGATGTCATTTGTTAAACTATTCACTTCTAAGGAGTCCATAATACAAGGGATCAGTTGCATTTGGTTTTTTACAGTGTCACAGACTTGCTAGCACACTTGGTGTGCAAGAGGATTTCAGCCCCAGCTCCTACCAGCCAGGAGAGATCACCTTGCTCACCAGCCGTGGTGGGTTAGCATCCCTATCCCACATTACTGCTGTGCTACAGATTAATTTTTGCACCCAAGCAGAGCAGGACAGAGCCTGAAGTCAGATGGTTTAGACGCTCTCTTGAGAAGGAAGAGTTCAAATCCATTCTCCACCAACTTCATTTGCAAGAGGTAATCTTTATACCTCTCTGATTTATTATTTACCACTCTGACACAGTGTTTTAGCTCACCAACAGAGCTAAAAAAATCAGTTATTTAATTTCCTTAGACTTGACTTCATTAACTTCTAGAGAGGACTAATGTTTGTGGCCACTGGGAAAGGATATTTCTACATTTTTCCATTTTCTGGTTTGTTAATTACGGTTACTGAGAGAAGGAGACAGCAGTTAGATTTGTGAAATACAACAGGCTGTATTTTAATATTTGTCAAGGGCATAGAGAAAATAATTTGTATTTCTTTTTTATATAACTCAATCATACAAAGTAAGTAAATCCACATACTTCAGAAGTCAGCATCAGCATTCTCCTTAGACCCTCATTTGGGCCAGCAGGAAATTAGTTGGAGAACCTTAGATTTCATTAGAAGGGATTACTTTTCTGTGGGATTACAGTCACAGAAACCATGAAGCAATACAACTGGGGTTGAGAGGACAGGCAGCAATACTTTTGTAGCAGGCAGAAGGAATACACTACATGCAGGAATACCCCTCCAAGCTTGAGGCAAAGATGGGCAGGAGTCCCACTAACTTTTGCAGATGGAGGATGGTGAAAAGCCCAAATCATACTACTTGACTAAGGTGGAGACCAGTAAAAGAGCACCATCACACCTTTTGACTTGTAGGTCCTGTAGGGAGCCCATAAACCATAGGTGTCCTTCTGCTTGTGAGGAATGTTAGCAGTTTCACAGAGCTTTCCAAACTCTACCTCAACCGCTCCAGCCCCACCAAGCCAACTGAGATTCCCCCATCCCAGGAAAAGACTGTGTTTCAGAGGCACCACAGTTAACCTGCGACAGCAAGTCAGGGCACATTTTGGTGGGAGAGACACAACAGAGAGAAAGCCCTTCAAGTGAAAACCAGAGAGGGCTATCCAGCAGCGCTTTCAGCAACAGCAGAAACGAGGACAGGGGCTCCCAGGACACATGTGGTGTGTTTTGTGGCGTTCCGGCCACACACTCCGCCATTTCAAGAAAGCATGGCACAAAGCAGTACAGCTTAAGAGCGGCTGCTCCACTGAGCCAAAGGATTGAAAAGGATAAATGACCACAGTGCCCAACATCAGCCGGTATTTTCAGGACTTAAAAGACCCAGACCTCTACACCTATTGCCACATATAGTTTGGCCAAAGTGGCAGCTAGATGCTCCTCTAAACCCAAAGATGCCCAGGTAAACATTTGAGCAGCTATGTGATGATTCAGATCCAGGCACTGAGTCAGACCCAAGACCATCGTTTTTTTGCCAGCTCGGTAGTCATCCAAATCTGTTTCCCAGTCCAGCTACCCACTCCACAATGGGGGTACAAGGGAAAGGCAGTACTGTCTTTTCAGAGGCAAAGCCAGCTGAAACTACGGACCTTGCGACTCACGGAAAAACACCGTACATCTGTTCCACAGCAGTGCCATAAAAGATCGTAAGTGCTGGGCTAGCAATCTGGAAAGGGAAAAGGACCTAGAAGAGCAAAGTGTTATCACTAAGTCAATAAAACATTTGTCAAAGACTGAAAACGCACAGCATTCTTGCACAACACACAGAAATGGTCCTAGGCTGATTTCTTGTCCTCCACTAAACACGTCTGGTAACTCCAGGCACAGGACTGTGTCATACAGGCTAAGGGAAAAGTGGATCAACAGGGTGAGCTAAGGACAGAGCTCTGGGCTCGACTCTATTTGTGCAGGATCACAGAGTGGACATGCATTAGCTGATACATATGGTTTCACTTTACATAAAGCTTGTGTTTACATCTAATATATCAGGGCAATTACAGCTGGTCCCAGCACTGGATTTGAGACAGCGTGCCTATACACCACGCAAAGGATTTTTTAGGGGTGATCAGAGAGCAAGGATCCAGCTGAGCGGCTGTATTTCTGGTGCTGAGGATGTAAATTGCTAAAAAGCTTTGTTTTGAGGCTGGGTTTGGTAACTGACAATTGGCTTTGCGCATTTTGCTACTGTGCGTCGGAGACTAATCCCTCATCCACCGCAGCGATTTAAAAGACAGAGCAATTCTGCAGAAGTCAATGGATTTGACCGAAAACACGAGATCGGTACGGACTGCCAAGCCCCCTGTATTGTAACAGCTTTGTATAAACAAGAAACACCAAAAACGCAAATGAACTGCAAGCGTTCACAGCTCGTAATTTACATCCCGCCTCACACATCAGATTATGGTGACTTTCCTACTTAACCTTTACTCTTCATGTCATCGCCTGAAACGCCGAGGCAGAGAAAGCGGAGATGCACGCAGACGCACATCGCGTGCAGGCGATCCACTGACATAAACACATGGAGGAAATAAAGAAAAAAAACAGAAAAAAAAGAAAAACCAAACACCAACACAACACCCCAAAACCCCAACAGGACCACAGACATCAGCAGGCGCTCTGCCCTCGCTGGTCCTTTCCCCCACCCCTCCCCAAAAACACAGGCAGGGATAAAAGCAGCACCCGCAGCCTCCTGCTCTCCACCTGGGCTCAGAGGGGCACCCCCCCGGGGTTCCTCGGGGCTGACGAACGAGGGTTAGCACCTTTATGAGGCGATTTTGTGAAGTTGGCCGTGTGGGATGGGGCGCCGGGGCAGGCCTCTCAGGCAATGACACCCCCCCCCCCAGCTCTGCCCCACGGGCGGCCACCCTCTCCCCACCGCCGGCTTGGCAATCCTCCTTGGCCATCTTAACGAAGGGGGAGAGAAGCGGGCTGGCCACCGCTGAGGTGGGCGCTGGCCTTCCCGCCCTCGACGCCGACAGCCGCAGGTGGCCGAGGGACAGGCCGGAGCGCGGCAGGTGCCCGCCTGAGGGGAAGCCTGAGGGGAGGGGGGGAGCTGAGGGGACCCCTCGCCCGCCATGCCCTCTGAGGAGGGGGACGGGGACGGACCCCCCGGCAGGCGGGAAGGGGGCGCCTGCCGCCGCCTCCTCCTCCTCACCCGCCTCCTACCTCTCTCTGCGGTGGCCGGAGGGGACGGGGTCTCGCCGCCCGCCCGGCTCGCCTCAGCGCCTCGCTCCCCTCCCCGCGTCTGAGCGGCTCCCGGCGCGGCTCCCGGCGGCTGGCTGGCACTGCGAGGCGAGAACCAGCGCCGGCCTGTTTTCCAGCCGCCTCCCCTCCGGTCCGCCCCGGCTCCGCCTTAAGGATCCCCCCGCCTCCGCCTCCTCCTCCTCCTCTTCCTCCGCCTCCTCCTCCTCCTCCTCTCCGCCCGCTTCCCCCCTCGGGCAAAGCACCGGGCCGGCGCGGCCTGTGAGGCGGCCCTTTGCCCGGGAGAAGGAAAACCTCAAACCCGACCCACCGAAACGGGGAAAAAACAAACAAAAAAAAAAAACCAACTCGGGGTTAATAAATCCTCCTCTCCTCCTTTGGGACAGGTCTGGTGAGGGACGGCACTGGGGATCCCAGCGTTAAGCCCGCGGTGCCCCTCAGAGATAACCACCTCGGCTGATATGGGATATATACTCTTAAATACCTCTGGGCACAGAGCCTCTGCCATGCAGACCTCTCCCGAAGGCAGGGGAAAGCACAAAAAAAAACCACCCCCCCCCCAAAAAAAAAAAAAAACCAAAACAATCTCATTACGGTGTGACAAGGGAAACGGCATTCAGAGCCCTAAAGCATTTGGGGACAGGGCTCTCCTGCTTCTGCATTTGATGCTTCTCATGCGGCTGCAGGGGATAGCCTTGTCTCCAAGCAGCAGCCCCGTAAACAGCACGTTTTATTAAATGACAGTCTCTTTCCCAAAAAAAAGTTTGCAACCAGGAACGAGCAACACGTGACGCGCGGGATGAGGATCCACCACCGGTAGAGCTGAAACGCTCAGCTGTCCCCCAGCCTGGCCATTAGACAGACGCTGGCTGAAACTGCTTTTGGATGTCTGGAGGAAAAGTCTGGAGAGAAGACTGCGCCTTGGATGAAAATAGCCGTGTCTGCAAATTGCCTTCAAGCGGTTTCAGGATTTATAAAACACGCTCAGCTGCCTGCCGGAGGTTCGCACCTGCACGGCTGGGGTGAGGTTGTTTAGCCAGCTGAAACATCTGGAGAAAACAGCAAGAATAATACTGGGTTTGGGTTTCCCAGCTTCAACCAGATATTAAATAATAACTCTGCAAACTTTTTCATTTAGTATATAGTGTTTGCGGGCCATTTTCTTTCAGACCTTGCGCTCTTCTGGCTGCCCGTTACTGCCGCTATCACCGCCGGAATCGATACCTGCAAAGCACCTCGAAGGACCCAGATGCTGAAGCCACGGTAGTATTTGACAATCCGTGTAGGACAACGGGCATCTCGTGGCCACACGCTCTGTTTGAAACGTGGTTTCTGAGCCTGCGAGCCGTGAGGATGGCTGTCCCCGTCCAGCACACCGCAGGAACCAGCCAGCGCTGCTGGGCCAGGCTGGGCATGGTGGTGTGCTAACAAAGAAGCAGCAGCAGCAGCTCTGGCCTTTCACACGTGCCATGCAGCCTCAGCATAGGGTCTCCACCCAGCCTACAGATGGAAGCAGAGCTTTGCAAATTAAAGGACTTCAGGGAAATGAGCCATATCCCTGTGTTAACCAGCTATATCTGGAAAGAGGAATTGGCAATGAGGTTGGTTATGTTGGCTGGGAAGAGCAGCCTTTCCCACCAGACCAGACAGGGTCCAAGATGATGAGGAAATAGGGTCAGTTTGATGGTCCAACATGGAGCTACCTATCTGGAGGGGACGGAGGGGAAGCCGGGATTTCCTGCCTGTGGTCCTCAGCATCTCACCGAGCAATACCTGCCCCCAGGGCTGCCTCTAATCGCGGCTGCATCTGTTCGTAGCCAAAGAGGAGCCACGGTGAAGAACAGACTGGTGGTGCTCCCTGTTCCCACAGAGAAGCTGACCCATGAGAGATGCTAGTCATCCAGCAGCTGGGAAAGCTGGTGAGCCAATTCCTACTGAATGGCACTTCTATTTCCTCCATAGCAAATAAACAACCATTCTGCAGGACTGCACTAGCTCTCAGCTCGCTTGGCTGCAATTTGAAGGATTTGAACTAAATCTAGAAAGCTCTGAGTAGCTGGGGTCCCCTGGGCTCTACCCTCTTTCTCCAGTTTAAATTTGGCAACAAAGCCCAGCCAGCTCAAAAGCCCTAGGCAAGACATTTTGAGGGTACATAGAAATGCAATTACCGGGGGGAAAATAAAGCTAAAATGCATTGCAAGCACATGTTTAATACAGTGTTTGATGCATTAAGAAGGAGGAATTGACAGATACGGCTGATGCTGGTGCCATACTCAGACAGTAGTTCCAAAGAAATTTGATGAAATCCTAAAATAACCACTTTTTGTGCCTCTGACATTTGTTTTCTTAGCTTGTGGTCTGTGAGCAGCTGGCCTTCAAGGTAAATAGAGCATCTTTCCTGGGAAGAACCCATGAACCACAGGTTTATGAATGAAATGCAAAGTGAATGATCTAAGTCCAGAGAGTGTAACCCACAAGCTAGGAAGAAAGACCTCCTTGTGCAACACACCTGAGAAGACTGCCAAGAGCTGCAAGCCAGAGCCATAATCAGCATGAAGAAAGAAAATGGTAGTATTGCCTGGACGGTCTCTTTCTGGGAGGATTGTTGGGGTTTTTTGCACTACAGCGAGATCTCCCAGGGACGGACAGAAATAGCTCAGGTCTCATGTCCTTCGACACACACACATTCAAATGGGGAAAGGAGGCTAGCAAACTAATCTGGAGAGCTCATGGTGGGCACAAGGAGGGTAGAAGGGTACCTGGACACCATATTAAGCTGCACTGCTGGCTTTGGGAGTGTTTGAAGTCTTGTCAAGGGGATCTGTTGGATGGATTGATCCTTTTTTTTTTTTTCTGCCAAGCAAAATAATGATTTAAAGCCATTAAGCAATTGTCCTTTATTGACCAACATAATGCCCCATTCCTAGAACTGTCAGATGAGATGAGGATCAAGCCTGGCATGAAGCTTTTTTTAGAAAAATAAAGATCCAGCTGCCTGGAAAAGAGAGCAGGATTGGAAATGAAAAGTGGGCAGCATTCACTACCCCTCCATGCTCCAAAACACCACATTCCTGACATTCAGCATAAAAAGGCTTTGCCTCTTACCGCTTCTCACGCAGCGTTTTTCATCCTTGGATTTAAAAGTGTTGGTAAAAGTGCCATTATCCACTTGAAGTCAACAATCTTTCAATGCAAAGCCACCTGATAAAAGCCACAGGGTGTGCTATGCTTTACAAATTGCCCGCTCTTGCTAAGATTCGGAGTTGGCATTAAGAGCATATCTGCAGTCAAAAGGCCTCATTGCATGTGAGAAGCTTGGCACATGCTCAATTCTTTGGGGGATCCACTTGCACACTGACATCTAGCAGGACCCTTGTCAATTTAAAATATAGCTCAAATGCAAACACAAAATATGTAGGTTAGAACAGGAGTTTTCCAATTTTCTAACGCAGGAATCGTTGTCATTAGGACACCTGGGCACTGATTTTGGCTCCTGCTCTGGGCTCAGCGATGTGCGATGGCAGAGCTGCTTGTGTTCCCCCATGCAGTACACTAAGTACAGTTTGCAGATACCTGTTTTAAATAATTACATTACAACAACTCCAGACAGCCCAGCTGACTTTTCCATCCTCTACACTGTTTGTTTACTAGAGAGAGACTAATCTGTTTTACCTGCAAAGTAGACAAAGCAAACTTACTGTGAGGGCTCAGATGTAATGCTTCATTATCTTTCCATCCGTATGTAATACGGAATTTCCACGATTCATTCACCCGCTTGAGGAACACTTGAATAATGAAACAAAAACACACATTCGCAGGAGAAAAAGCAAAATCACGTCCGGTGCAGGAGAGAGAAACATGCTAACATAAATACAAAATCCCGCTAGAAGTTTTATCTGAAGCAAGACTACTGATCATAAACACAACGGGGAAGGGCAAAGATCAAACAGTATCGCTTCTTGTGAATGTTTTTCCCCTTTTCCTCACAATCCCCTGACAATAAGTCAATAAAAGGTTTTACCAAGACTACAAAGGGAATTTGAAAGCCCAGCAGCTTCCCTTTGAAAGTATATTCAGGCTACAGGCAGTTTTAAAAGTCACTTCAGAGAGTCTGCCCTTTGCTAAAAAGCCTTGTCACCTTCCAGCCATTCCAGCATAGCTGCAGTAATTCATGGGAATGAGTAATAATTTGCTATTCAGTCATCATTTGACAAGCTGTCTATCATAAATATTTCCCTGTGATGATAATCTAGACACAGGACAACCATCCAGCTCACCTTTATGGTTAGAAACAAAACAAGCCCAGGTGTGGAGGAGAACTCCTGAAATTCCCCTTGCAGGTTTTTTCTTCCTTTTTTCCTTCTAGGAAGGTGATTTCCAGAATGATACAGCTCAAACTATAATTCCTTCTAATATCCTGAGAGCGACAGGCTTTTACATTTTCCTACATGGATTCCTGGAAGGATATAGCTGCTGAGAAAAGTATCCAAACTCAACAAAAGAAAAAAAAAATCTCCATGTGGAAGATCCATTGCAATCCTTGATAAATTGTTGTAGCCAGCATGCACCCTGAATGCTTGAAACGTGTCACTATTTCTAGCTTGTATCCATCAAGCTTCAAGTCCCAAATACTTATTCTTAAAACAGCCTTCTCTCTGCTAAATTTAAAAATCCGTCATGATTCCACTTCTGTGAGTTCTCGTAGCTAAAGTACCCCTTTGGTTTCATTTGGATTAGGAAAATTTGGAATACTTTCCCTGGAGCATAGGCAGAAGGCAGGTTAAAAGATGGGACTGTCTCATACACACACATGCAGCCTCCCACAAACACACATCTGAGTGCTGGCCGGGGGCTGTGCTGTCCTACAGCCAGGATATCTCCCAGTGCCTCGTTGTACACAACATCTGGCTCATTCGGGAAGGAGCCTGGACAACTGCTGTGCCTTACGTGGACTATGTAAGTGCTGCAAGACTCTCTGGGATATACGGTGGCAACAACTTGAGCTGGTACAGGCAAGGCCGTTGTCTGTCCGTACTGGAGAGAGAAAGTGCACGGGAGACAAATCCTTCCTGCACCTTCAGCTGAACAACTGTCCGGGGTGAGAACAAATAGCTGTCCAGACCAGTGTGCTGCCTCCACAAGTGGAAGAAGAAGACTCATCCCTATCAGCTCCCAGTTATTTTCTGCTCAGGGACTTCGTGAGATAGACATGGTTTCTTTGTATTTAGTAACCTTCTTTGGATTTTGTTTCCATGAGCTCATCTGCTCTCCCCAGGTAAATACTGATGACTCCAACACCCTGCAGCAAGGAGTTCCACCAAGGAACCATATCAATGACACATCCTTTGATTTGCTTGGAGCTTGCTATCTTCATTTGACACCCCTGTGTTCTTATATTGGAAGAGACAGTGAACAGCTGACTTCTTTGTGAGTCTTTCACTATTTTGTACACCACTAGCATATCTTTCTTAAGTTAGCCCAGGAAAGTCCTAGCTCACCTGGTGTGCCTTCTTATGAAAGCAGTTATGGACCTTTACTCCGCTTTGTGGCCAATTCAGCATAGATTGCATGAAACCACAATCACTTAAACTATTCTGAACACAAAGAACCCAGGAAATGAAAATTTGGCAGGTACAAAGGAACAGGGTTGAATGTGGAAATCTGGGAGGAGGCTTTGCCAATGATAGCAGCGCAGCTCCTGCCTTATCTCACAGCAGGTAACAGAGGAAAGCGCAAGCAATGGCAACTGCAGTGAGAACCAGTCCTGCGAGTCTCGTTTTCTATCTCTGGCACTGGCCAGGTGACAGCAATACTTCCAGCCAATATATCTCTCTTCCAGCCAATATCTCACTGGTTTGGATGTTCCCCCTTAAGGGCCAAGGGCTGAGACCTGCAAAGGCCAGTGAATGATCCTGAGAGTCCTCCTGCCCTCCGCACCGTTTCCATCCCGGTCTCAGCAGCCCCTGCCTCCCCTCCCCTGCCTTTGCTCCGGGCTCTGTGATGCCCACAGATGCCTGCTCGCAGACTGCAGCCGTTCTCGCTGACCAAAACTGCCCTGTTGTTTCGCTGTGCCCCGCTGTCTGTCCGTGCCTGTCTCTCAGCTCCTGACCATGCCGAGTTCACAAGCTGCCCAGTACAGAGGCTGCCTTTGTGTTCTGCACGTGTACGCTGCCAAGTGCTATGAGCCATCCTGGTACTGTGTTTCCTAAAAATAGCTTGCCCCACAGATAACCTGCAGTCTTTAAAAGTCGCAGGTCTTGAAGATAAGCCCTCATATAACCTGCACAATATGAGAAGCAAAGGCACTCCTGGGGTGAAGAGAAAAGCTCTGAAGAAATAGGCTAGGAAGTATAATAGAGAACACAGCCTCAGTACACATGCAAGCCACAGAGGCAACTAGTGCCAAGGGGCCCAGGGAGCAAGTATTATGTATAACCTGCACACAGACATAATACGACAACTGCTGAGCCACAGGGGTTTTTTTACAGCCAGCCTCCAAGTTCTGTGCATGAAGATACAGCACTGCTAACAAAAGTAATCCAAAAGAATAACGATCCATCTAAATAACCTGAAAAAGCACTCAAATTTAGCTCCTTCTTTTCATAAGGGTACATATTTTGGATACGAAATACATCCAGGTAGCATTTTACCCTTACACAACTTGCAACATATCCATTTACTCTTTCACATTTTATTTTAATGACAGAGGAGTCAAGCAAGCTCAATTGACAGACTGGTTCCCAGGGAAACATGAGCAACTTATTTCTCTTAAATAGCAGGCACAAATGTTTCTTGTGTTAAACCATGCAGCCTGCTGTGACATTCAGATCTCGAGGATATAATCCCAAAAGGACAGAATGTGTTTGCCTGGCTCTGAGGTGGGGAAGGAGAAAGGTAGCAGCACACTACAGCTGGTGACAGGCACTAGCAGGGATCTGGCACCCAAATCACTTTTGTGGACACAGGTCCCTTGTCCTAATCCCCAAAGGAAGGGCAAAACAAGACTTTAACAAAAAACGGTAAAATTACCCAGCATTGCTGGAAGAGAAATGGAAGAAGGGAACTGGTAATAGCAAGCCATCAAAATCTCAGTCAAAATGCTAGGCTGGCTGCCCGGTGTTGTTGGGACACATTAAGAGCATAAAACCAGCCGCACTGCTCTGGCCCAGGGTCTACGCAGCCTGGGAAGCTGCTTTGGTGGGTACAGATAAAGGTGGGAAGGGACTTGGAAAAGAAAATGGAAGACAAAGCTGAGCATCCTCATGAGGTGCCCTCTGGTAGCATTCAGGGCATCTCAAAACCTGAGCCTAGCTACATAGAGATGTGTGGAGAACACATTCCTGCTGCATGTGTCCAAGGATGCTGTTCCCAACTCTGATCACATGCCACGAGGTGCAGTGGCTTTGGTGGGTAAGCTCATTCTGCTTACTGCTGTTTCAAGTTAACAAGATGAAAAAAAAGATAAAACCAGTGGCCATGAGCAGGCACTCAAGGATGGATCAAACACATACGATACTTTTCCCCAAAACTCTCCCCGCCTCCTTTATATTCAGCTCAAGGGATGTCTTGAGCCTGATGGGATTTGTCTGCTTAGTAAATCCCAGCAGATCTCTCTTCCATTTGCCCATTTACATCTTGAACCCTCTTGTATCCACAATATCCTTCAGCAAGAAGTTTACATCTCAGCTACCCATTGCATGAGGAACCACCTCCATGGGTTTGCTTGGAGCCCATATCCCACTTCATTTGCTTGGCTGCTAGTTCTTGTGGTGGCTGAGATGCTGGACAGCTGTTCCCACACCACTCTGTCCCTGGCACACAGGATTTTCCAGACCTTCTTCATGTGCTCCTTCAGTATCTAGGGCCACATTCTGCTTTCACTTATCTCCTCTGAGCCAATATTCAAGGGGTTTTTAAGTGAGCAGGTGATAATTTGGCCTCGGGACAACTTTTTCCCCGCCTCGCACAATTTGCTTTTTTGTTAAAAAGAAAAAAAAAAGATTAAAACTTCCCACCTCCCCCCCAGTCACTTTAGGATTCAGAAAAAAAGAAAAAAGAAAATGAAACACAATTTTTGCGTGCCAAAGTTTCCAGGTGCCCAATGTCCTGTTGCCGGCACGCTGAACAAACAGCCTGCAAACATGATCCCCTGCCTTTGTTCTGCCAGCTGGAAAACTCAGGTCACTCTGCACCCAGACACCACCCCAGACCAGATCCTCAGAAGGAGGCAATATTCGACTGAGCAAAACGCTCCTTTCATCAGACAAAGGATATCGAAAAGGGACCTGGATTTTTTTACTGAATTGGTGGGGGTTTTGTTCACCTGGGAACTTTTTTTGTGGAAAGGTCTCTGTCCATGCAAGTGACTCAGCTCAACAAACAGCATCGGTGATTCATTACAGTGGCTGGTGACCTGTGTGGTGCTGAGCCTCTTCCTCACCATGAAAGAGTCTTAAATAAACGTCATTTATTAAATGACATCAGCAGTGTGATTCACTCAGTAGGACTACGGACTGCAAGTCTCCCACTCAGGTGCTCGCTCCAGATTTCCCTTCCCCAACCAGCTTTTTCTCTCCTGTTTCCTTCAGCTGTTGGCTCCCATGCAAGGACTGGCTCTTGCTGCACATCTAAATGGTGCCCAGCACGGTGGAAACTCTAAGCTGGGCTGTAATGCAAACATTACAACACCAAAGTGACTGCACGGTGAATTCACTTAAACGACAGAATTCAAACCACTTCCCTGAACTTTCCGTGAATACACACCAAAAAAAAAAAGGTTACCGAAAGGAAATGAAATGGTCCAACCATCAATGGTGAAAGATGATCCTTCATGGAATTACTTGCTCACAAATACACATCCTGGGTCATACGTCCCAGTCCAGCTCCAACTGGAAACTTCTTATCAGGTCATTAAAACAAATCAAAGCAGGAGATGAGGCAGGTTTCTAATGCAGTCTAAGAAACAGTGAGAGTGCATTAAAAAAGTCATTCCTTTCCTCTGCATTCATGCCAAATATCCAAATACCCAGCAGCTCTCCAATTCCTGATGTTTCAGGTTTGTCTGAATCTTGCACATAATTTCCACACAAACAGACAAAATTTGTCTCAAATGAAATAACTGTGGTCCTAGACAACTTAAACATAAATCTTCAAAAATAAGAACACCTGTTTGATGAAACAAGCACGTTAAGCCCAATAGTCTTCCTAAATGCAAAGGGTCTTTTTCACCCTTTTGCAATTCCTCCTGTACTTCAAGGCTGCTGTGATATTCCTGCTGCCGAGGCGTTGTACAAACCACAGAACAGACTCAACGTGCAAAGGCGCTTAATTCATGTACAATTTTTTCCTATTCCTGTCCAGATAATGAAATTAATCTCATCAGAGTCTATCTCACAACTAAAGCCCAACCTATGGACCAGAAGACTACAGCCCACTACAATCCTATCCAAACACTCTCAGGTTTTCTTATCTCCCGGCGTCTGTTTTCCCGCTCTGCTGCTCAATCATATCAGTGTTTATGCAGCTGCACAAGACAGCATGATATACAGAAGAAAAATGCTATATAAACGCAAAAACAGGCATAGCTTTAAATTTTTTTCAGCTTGAAGACCCCTAAGCTAGTGGAGGATCAGCTCCCTCTTGTGCATAGTTCAGCCTACAGACCTCGGTCCTACTTGTCTTAGTTACCTTCTGCTGAAACTCGCTGGTTGTGTAGCTGGATCGAAGCAGGTCCCTTTAAACGCTTTGTTGTGCTTGCACAAGTGGAAAACAGCTCCTATAAAAAAAAAAATCCCCTCTGTTTGCCAAGCCGTGTGTAGAGATTATGAATCACTAAATGGCAGCCACGTGTCAGCAAAAGTAGCAGGAAGTGTCTTGTGTTTGACCTTTATTTATAGTAGCACTTTGCAGCATATAGTTAGGGTGATCTAATTATCCTTGCTTACCAAGAAACATCAGATCAATTGCCCGCATTGTGTGTTTTTTCCATTAAAAAAAAGAGTATCTGGCTAATAGTTATCGGTCCGGAGGAACTCTGAGGAAGCACTTTCAGTCTGTTGCCTTTGTGTTTTTGGAAGGCAGAGGACTTCTCTGGAGGTTTTCCTCTGGGATCCTAATGGAATGGGGGACTTGAAATCAAGACCACTTGACAAGCCCTTTGACCGATCTTTTGGCACACCTCTCTTGTTCAATATACACCCTTGTTTCGTGGAATTGAGCTGCGAGTTTGGGAGGCAATAAAGCACTGAACCCCCTTCTTGCTGTACACAGGTAATTCGATACATATGCTTATTTTTTAGTAAATCCCAGACATCAGAGAGCGTTACTGAGTCAAGACAAAGTATCTCCTGGCTGCTATCCAGCGGGGAGCCTGGAGATGTGTTTGAATTATGCAAGAGTGTAAGTGGCATGCCTGGCTCTTCCTTGTATGCAGGAAAGCATTTTGATACCTTTTCAGATTAAGGGCCAAGTCTAGCAGATGTGACGAGTTAAATTAACAGCTTCCTGCATTAGAAGGGTGTTCTTTATTTCCCCTCGTCCTCTTTGCCCCTGGACAGTGGGATAGTGTTCTGCCAGATTAGGGAGTTAAATCTGCTCCCAGAAGGGTCTGCTGCAGTGGAGGGAGGAGATCTGCATGGCGATGGGTAAAGGTGTAGGTGAGAAACAAGGCTGAGATGATTTCCACGTAAGGTCAACACAACCTAAGCAATGGCCATTTTTTATAGCGTGGGCATCTGAGAGCCGCACACTAGGTCACACAGTGAAGTAGGTGAGAGAGGCATGTTGGGACACATTAGGAACACATCCAGCCATGTGACAGAAAAGGGATCAGTTGCCCAGAAGGGATCGCATGAGCATAGATCCCTGCTAATAACGGGGCCACAGCATCACTGCCTTCCTTCCACTTTGGGTCTAGTGAGCAAGGCAACCTCCTGTGTCTGGCGTATGGGAAGAGAGCAGGAGGGCAACTAGGGTGCTTTTCCCAGAGGAAAGGAGGGTGAGGTGGGGTCCTGAAGCATAAAGCTTAGTCTCTTGGGCTCCCCAGACCCCTACCCTGATGAGGAAGGCCAGTGATCACCCTCTTACCTCTAGCCTGAGCCAACACAGAGCCAAGACTGAGACAGGCTTTGTCCTGTATGACCAAATGAGCCCTGTATGACCAATGAGCCCCACAGGTCCCAGCTAGCAGCACTTAGAAGAACCCAAAACCATGCCAACCGGCCCTTTTAAGCTCTGCTAGCCACGGCAATACGATGCACTACCTTTTTGCAGACCTGTTGCTGAGGGATCTGGCAAGGAGATCGCAGAGCATGGTCTAATCATGCTATCAATCACTGTGTGCTGGCTTCCCCGTGCCCACCACGCTCTACACCTGGAAGTTCAAACCTGCCAGGAGAAGAGAGTGCCCGTCTCTGCTGCTCCATGGTCTTTCTCCGTGCTCAGCTGAGATCCTCTCCATTAGCCCTGAGACAGAGATAAGCCAGCATCCCTCACCCGTTCAGAGCCTAGGGTCCATCCTGTGGTGAGCACTGCTGCAACCCAACTAACCAGCTCAGTGACACTATGCTGGGCAACCCTGCTTCAACCCTGCTTATTAAAACTCTTCTAATCAGATGGAGGTCTCCATTCTGCTTTGGACATGGGTCAGGGATGCAAGAGCACCCTCTTGTCTTTCTTCTGCCATTGGGTCTCCCTGTCCAGTCAAACCAACTCAGCAAGAAACTGGATTCTTGTTGGTCAAATGCCACTGACACCTAGGTTAGTTGGTGGCCACTCCCAGAGGTGCCATGTGTCACCAGGATCAAGCCTTTAATCATACTGTCCTTCATGGATTCCCCTTGTCCCCCTCAAATTCCTTTGTGGCTCTTTCCTACCCTTTTCCTCACCCTGCTTTGTCTGGTTTAAGATTGTGCTGATCCCCATATTTCATTCTCCAGGACAAGGCTGGGCCGCTGTAGGGATCCAGTCACTGCCCCACACTCTCAGCTCTTCTCTGGAAGTCCTTTCCCTGTGTCTACAGCAGTGCACGGGAGGGAGTCACCCGGATGGCAGGCACACTCACGTCTCTCTCCGAACAGCCCCAGCACCATCTGGATCTCACCCAGCTCGTCCGAGGGCTCCAGCTCTGACTCCGTGTCAGGTCTGCACCACAACCACATTCTTGGAAAGGGTGCATGCATCCTGACGTTGAGTTGCTGCAGCAACCACGTTGACATCACCACCTTTCCCCACATCCACCACTGTCATGCGAAAGGTTGTGAAAGCCTCTTTGGCACTGTCAGGCAGCTGCATATTTTGATGTTAGGGAGGGGATGGCTATTAAAACCAGGAGCACGAGGAGCAGATGTGTTGTGTCTCTAGAAGAGCAGGGTCAGAGGGTAGTACAATCAGCCCAGCACAGCATCGAACTACTCTATCATCGCTGTGCTTTGCTTGGTTGCATCAGAGTTCATTCTTCACTAATCTGTGTGATTTCACTGTAATACCCTTGATATGGCATACAATCACCATAGAAGTGATGATATACGGTGGTATATAACAATTAACATGGAGCTGCAAAGCAAAACAAGCAAATGAAAGCCCACGATCCCACGAGGCTGGAGTTTGCTGCCTCCGGCAGCAAAAAGGAGCAGGTGCAGGGCTTGGCACCACCAGGATATTCTCCAAAGAAATCCCTGGCTGTCTGCACAGGGGCTTGCTACTCCATTACAAAATCCTTCTTTCCTGCGGGACTTAAGGGATGCTTTTGGGAGCAGAGTCACCATTCAGCCCACATACACCAGCAGAGTGGAGCCATTGTATGGACTCCATCCTCAAATGTCTTTGGCATCCTTGTTCCTAGGACAAGGGACATTGCCAACTCACACCTTGTCATCAGGAGTGTCCTGAGCTTTGGCATCCTTCCTAAAGCCCATCCTTGCAGTTGCTCAATCAGAGGAGAAACCCAGGTTTTATGATGTCACGTACACATCAGAATCCTTTGAATCTTCTAGCCTCCAGTTTGGTGCTTTATGTGAAAGAGGCAGATAAGCCTAAAACTTCAGTTAAATGCCATGCTTGTGGGGAAGAGCAGGAGGAAGGACTGACTTATGACTTTCAAATGTGTAAGCTGGTTACTCCTGGAGCCTCTCTGCAATCTCTCAAGGAGTGCATGAATTTTCAAGCAGGAATATTTGTTGTTCCCACAGCATAGTCTTCTGGCTAGCTAAGCCAGGAGTGCTTCATTAACATGAAACATTAACATCTCCTCCTTTTGTAAAGCTGCAGAACCTCAGAGGGCTTTGGAGGCCAACACAGGATCTGGAGGACAGCTTCCTGGGCAGTTATCACCAGGTTTCTTCTTTGCTCTGCTGAGGAACATCCAGAAGGGAAACAGAAGGGACCCAGCCTGACTCACAGTCAGGGAGAGCTACTACGGACCCCACACAGGAGGCAGAAGAGAGACAACCCTGCAGCCTCCTTCTTCCACCCATGCATAAAGACCGTGGACCTTCCCTAACCCCCTCAGACTCACCCTGCAGGGACAGAAAGAGAAGAGGAGCAAGAACGAGTAGTTCGATATGCAACAGAGCTGATAATGCCCAATGGCTCCACGTGGATTTGTGCCTTGTGATCTGACTCTGGGACAAGTTGACTGCAAACTTGTAGAAGCTTTATATCTATGACTCTTCTGCCATGAAATCTGGTGGAAGTTGGTCAAACGCTTCAAGAGAAGTTGAAGTAGAGAAGGGCACAGGTGAAGACAGTCCTCTTTTCCATACATATGTAAAGTGTCCTCACAGAAGTTGTGTTTCCTTCAGAGACAAAGATAAAGCTATGTCCATGCCAGACATCTGTGGAAACAAGCTCAGTAGAGACAGGGAAGCCAGGAGCAGGGACAGAAAGCCAGAGCCTTTAGCCAGGAGTGACAGGTTAGTCAGGTCAGGGATGAGGTTACACCCAAAAGATGGGATGGACAGCATGACACAGTCACGTTTCTCAACACCACCCCACTCCCAGGCATGCTTCACACCATGCAGACCCGGTCAAGCTGCTTGGGATTTTTCCAGACAAACATTTTCCCCATCAGAACGTGCAGATTCATGGAACGCTGAACATTTCACAGAAAACACATTGCGTTTGGTGAACCACTGATGGAGCACAGGCAGGGAGATGTTTCCACTGGACAAGACAAATTTCCATTGGGAACCTGACTGCCAGTTCATGTGATGGTGTGAAGAACTCCGTACAAACCAACTTGTCCTTACTTCCAGGGAGCCAGGCTTGTAGATTTGCAATGAGGATCCCAGGTTGATGACTTGATGAGCTCAGGGCTTCTACAAAAGTCTCTCTAATAGGTCCTACTTAAATATTGGGATAATCTTGGCGGTTCATGGCTCTGGGGCAGCTCACTACAGGTGCAATCCCAACTCACATTATCTCCAGGCTGTTGGACTGTCCTTCGGGAGCTTCACTGCCCCATCAGTCAGGCAGCCCAAGGAGCCATCCAGCCGAATGACCTAAGTAGACCTAAATCTGTTTGGATTGCTTGAGGTCATTGCTCCTTCTTTTACCCCTAGAAATCCCTGAAGCCACCATCTGAAACCAGCACAGTTCTTGCCAGCTTGAAATAGCAGCTTTAAAACTGGCAAGAATCAGACCAGCTCCAGTCCTCAGCGCTGGGTCCCGGGGTTCATGTTTGAGTCTGGAAGCACTCAAGTTTGGCACAGCCTCAGACAAAAATGTTATGAGATTTCCATTTGGAAGGGAAAAAACATATCTCTATAGCCAGCAAGGACATAAATGAAATTTACTCTTCCAAGAAATTTCTAGTGCTGACTACACTCACACTCTGACAGCCCAGAACCCTTCAAACTCATCTGCTAGCCATGCCTTTCTGTGAGATATATGGTCCCACCAAGCTACATTTCTAACAGGGTAGAAGCCCACTTTTTCCTTCTCTCAGGGCCAAGGAATAGCAACTCTGGCCAACAATTTCATGTGTACAGATGAAGCACAGGCGAGGGGACAGTGACCCACAACCATCAGCTGTATGAAGCCTGGGAAGTAACATATTCAGGATGCTCCATGCACAGAGTCCCTCTCTCCTGCAGAACTCCTGCATCATTTATTGGTCTTGATAGCCCTGATGTGCAGAATGGAAAAATTTTTATTCTAAATCCTCACCTCAGTTGTATCAGGTATTGGCAGGTATAGTGACCAAGGCAGAAAAAGACAGGTTATTCTCATAGCTCAAAGTCTTTAATGACATTATCAATGATACAATAATAGTGACATTCCTGAGAAGTCTGCAATCTCAGCTCGCCATTTTTCTTAGGCTTATAATTTCCTTCGCATTGGGGAATGTGTTCAATAGCACCGTCCTGCAGTACTTTGACTGCAAACCCCACAGGGAAGCTGAACCAGGCATATTGAAAAAAACAACAGAACGATTATGGACAGACACCTCAGTTATGTCTGATAACCGTAGTTGATTCTCCAGAAACCAGAGACTCCCAAGGGAGGAAAAGACCCAACTCCCTACACCAAAGAAACAGCAGTCTCTACCCTGATGTGGAGAGTGGCAGAGGATTGTCATGGGCTTGGAAGAGCATTTGGTGCCAACTGGAGGAGGTTTTTGGGTTTGCAGATTAAAAAGCAGAGGATTCATCTGGGGGTGTTGCATGTTGCCATGCAGCCAGAGCAGGCTCATAGCTTCTCCCATAGGATAAAGAGTTGGTGCCCTCCCTCAGGAGAGAAGATGAAGTGGATGGAGATGAGACAAAGGAGTGGAGCATGAGTCCAGGAGAGCCAGGCTTGCTCCTCCTGCTGCTCTTGCTGGAGGAGACAGAATTGCCAAGAGACATGGCAGTCAATTCCCCTCTCACCCCCCCTCCAAATCACTTAGCTACAGCGCCAGATAAGAACTCATGCTTGAATAGGCTGGTGACCCAATTAAAGGGGCCTAGGAGGGACACAACATTTCAGATTTTAGGTTAGTCAGAACAAGGGAATATTGAAAAACTGTAAAGGAGCATTAAGGGAGCAGTGATACAAGAAGTGAAATTCACTGTTCGTTTTGGGATGCCGTCCCTGAAGCTGTTACTACAGTGGGTTACTCACTCCCTCATATCCTGCATTTACTAACAGATCAGGGAACACTGCACAGTGATGGTGTTACGAATAACTCCAGGAGGCATCTCACATCACATAGTAATCACTTCTGAGGTGTGTATCTACACATACTGTCTATATACACATATATTCACATGTCTTAGAATCATTGAACATTTTAGTTTAGAATGTACCTCCAGAGATCTCTGGTCCAACCTCCTGTTCAAAGCAGGGGTAGTTAGCTCGGGTTGCTCAGGGCCTTCTCCATCTGAGTTTTGAATATCTCCAGTGATGGAGATTCCCCCACCTTTCACTGCCCTGGTTCCACATTTGACCATCCTCATGGGGAAGAAGGTTTTCCTTCTATGTGATTGGAATTTCCCATGTTGCAGCTTGTGACCACTGCACATTGCCCTTCCACTGTCTACTCCCAAGACAAGTCTTCTGTCTTCTCTACACCCTCACATTAGGTAGCTCTAACCAGCAATAAGGTACCATCTTGCCCTACCTTTCTGCTGGCTGAACAAACCCTTCTCTCTCAGCCTCTCCTTGTATCTCATGTACTCTGGACCCTGACCATCTCAATAGCTTCCAGTGGGCTTGCTCTACTGTGTCAGTGTCTGTCTTTTACCAGGGAGACCAAAACAACACACAGTAGCTGGATATGTCTTGCAACTGTTGAACAGAAGGAAATAATCACTTCCCTCAACCTGCACTCGTGTTAATACAGTGTTATTTGTGGCTCATCACTGCAAGAGCACACTGTTGGCTAATCTCCAATTTGGTGTCCACCAAAATCCCCAGGACCTTTTATGCAAGCTTTTGTTTTGTTGTTTTGTTTTGTTTTTTTTTTTTATCCAGGAGACTCATGGCCAGCTATACATTTATATCCACATATACTGTTTCTGTCCACATCCAAATCAAAAAGCCAGGGTGGTTGTGGCTGCTCCCTGGAGGGGGAGTCAGGGACCCTTCCCATTCTCCTTCCCGCTGTCACTGCTCCCACTGCTTCCATTGCAAGACAACACACAGAAACCCCCAGACAAAACCAGGCCAGGACAGCCAATTACCCTGTTTCAACCCCTCTTTGCAAATGAGGGCCTTACAGGTCAACTATCCATATGGCCAGTCACATTTGTTGAGCGTTAAGTACTTTCTCAAGGGCTTAGACCTTCCCATTTTATTCTGTAAAACAAGGCTGTGGACTTTTCCGTTAGGAAAGGTCAAATAGCTCCTTCACGCCCTTTGAACAAGCTACAAATGATCTAATTAACTTGGACTATCTCTGTACTGCCAAAGTCACCCTCTCCAAGAAGCAGTTTCTGGTCTCCAGGCTAAATGCTGTGGGCTCTTGTCTATACTATTTTCCTGGAAGAGACTAACCGTGTCCACGCTGAACTGTGCTTGCTGCAAGTCTCTTCTGGGTCCCCCGGTGCCTTTGTGCACAAAATGAAATTATTCTTTTTTTTTCCAGTTCAAAGACCTTGTGAGGGCTGTGTCACAACCCACCAGAGTGGTGTCCAGGGTATGTGCTCAGTGCCCTTGGACAGAACTGTGGGCATATGGGCCTGGCAGATGGTGCAAGACATGCTGGGATAGTGCTGGAGACCATGTAGGTTGGCCGGATCCAATCTACAACTTGAATGCTTTAAGTCATGATGCCCTAAGAAGGCAGCAAGGCATATGAAATGAAGTCACAGGCTGCGTGCAGCCCCCAACCACAGGTTCCTCAGCCCCAGCATGAGCCCAGCGCTGACAAACTTGGGCCAGGACAGCACTTCCCCATGATCAGGTTATTTTATCAGTGCCCAATATAAGCTGCAGCTCACGGTTGTCACCATGCTAGGTGGGCTGCTGGTCTCACCCCCAGGTCAACTTCAGTACCTATATCTACTGCTGGGAGATCAGCTGCCAGTCTGGCTGTCGCAGAGGTCCTGGCAATGCACACATGGGGCACATACACGCTCTGCTGGGCACCTACACAGCATTACTTGTCCTGTCACCATGTGGAGTGGAGATACACCCGGTCTTCTAGGCAGTTGGGCACCTGCCCCTCACCTCTTCTGCAAGCCAAACCATTCCCTCCCGCAATTGCCTTCCTGACGCCAGACACAGCATTTACCTTTCTCTTAAAGATGGCAAGCCCGTGTTACTCAAGGTCAGGCTATTTAAACACCAGCTGCAGTGTTTGTCTTGCTTTTTTGTCAAGGAAACAGTTTCAGCATGTACAGCACTTCCTCTTCTGAGACATTTGAGGACTGAAGACTGTGACCTTTGGCTGCTGTTTGGGTTCAGCGGCAGAGGCAGAAATCCCAGGGGTGAGCGGGTTGAAAGAGAAAAGCCCTTTTCCTCCCCCTCTATCTCTTTGTGGACAAACTCAGACCAAAGCAAGCAGCCAGCTGCAGGTGAAATACATGGCTTGGACACTGCAAGGAAGACCTTCTCCATGCAGACCACAGCTGAAGCAGTAAAATGGCTCAGCACCGTCTCAAGCATGGGGCTAAAGCCTCAGCCCATCCTCTAAGCCTAGGTAACATTTGGATTCCATACCTGACTTTCATATGGCTAAAAGTAAGGGAAATTAATCCCAATGGAAAGTCTTTGCACGTAAGTATGAAATAGCACCTACCACAAAGTACCATTTCTACCAGATTTTTAATGCATATTCATCCATTGCTGAAGCCTTTCTGCTGCCTTCTATAGTAGGAGTCATTAAGCTTTATAGCAGCGCAGCATAAAACCACAGGTTCAGGAAAAGGCTGGAAAGGTCAGGAGGGAAAGCTCCATGTTTGGACTGACTTTGGCTAGTTAGATCAGTAGCTGGGGAGGCTGAATGCTCCCAAAGACCTTCTAGGTCAGCAGAAGGAGCAGAATACACTGCCTGACTCATCCCCTTCCTGCAGCAGAGCCCACCACGGGCAAGAGAGCAGTCACGTAACGTAGGACCGTCACAGGGAGGCTTTTCCTGGCAGGTATCATAACATGAAGCAATATTATGTCCCTTTGCCCAAAGACGTTTATAAAGCTGCTGATGAAAATGGAAGTGACCGCAGAAGGCCAAAGAGTACCATCTGTCTTGGCAGAGCCTGGCAGGACTTGGGGTGGTGCAGTCTGGCTTCTGGCTGAGATGCAAAAACAAATCCTTCTCTGGTCTTTTGAAAGAAAACAAGAGGAAATGACCATCATGACTGTCTTGCAGCTCCACGTCAGTTCAGCTGAATTTGTGAGGACTCAATGTTTTTGCAACCCTGGCCAGACGTGCACATGCATACATGCACACGCAATCACAGATAGACATTTACATCGTCCAAAGGGTTCAGATCTCACTTAGGCACCAAAGCAGAGCACAGATTTTGAGCACAGTGTGTAGCAAAGGTGAGAACTGCAAACCATGACAGCCTTTGGATCACATTTTCAGAGCATATCAGACCTCTCTTGTCAATCTGGCTACTTGTTTTGATGCCTAATAAAAAAATGTTGCCCCAGCAGACGAAGTGTATTTTTTTTCAAACATTCAGTCTAAGATGTCCTGCCTGAGCATTGACCAAGCAGCACATCTAAACTGGAGTGAACTCAAGGGATGGTTTAACTCATTATAAGAGAATGCATTAAACTAGCCTCAGGTGCCTCCTTAGTGCAACTTGGCAGGACACGTTATACATGCTAAAGAGAAGAGAAGCCAAGTTATGATCAGCGCACTGGATCCTGGACTCCCAAGTCCTCTCTCTGTTCATGGTGTCCGTCTCCTGATAAAGCAGAAAACCCTCCAATCTCAGAGTATTTTATGCTACCTGGTGAAACTTGCACTTGGGCACATGGAAACCCACGGCTCTGCACGCTGGGTCAGCCCTCCTTCTACAAAGGCTCCTGATATCTCAACTTTAAAATATATTACATGCAGCACCGTTTGTTGCAGTCTACAGCTATTCCAAATTTCCATCTGTTATTAGACAGCTCAGTATGTGGCCTATGAACTTCACGCCTCTGAATCCCAATAATGTCCTTTAGCTCATAACAGGCTAATTGACGCCGCATTTGCAGCGAGTAGCTCCCACTCTAAGCCCTGCCTCAAAGGTTAATGGGCTGGTTGGGAACTGTCAGGCGTTTCTGATCTGAGCAGTGGAAGACAGAACTGAAGAGTTTGGGGTAGGAATGTTTCCTTTTAGCTCTTGGGAAGGTAAACGTGAAGGTAACTGCTGAATCAAAGTATTCCATTGTCAGCCCAAGCAACAGGAGGTCTCCACTGATCTGAAGCTGGTGTGTCCCAGTGGAGTACTTGGGACTGGCCTCTAGATGTAAGAAACAGCACCTTCAATGCTGCTCAGCTGTGGCTTCCCTGATGCTGCTCAGAGGCAGCACAAATACTCACTGTCCTCAATGGGATGATGTTGCCTGGGGTATGGACACGAAGGACTGAGAAAAATTATTCTTGCCCTCCAAATTTCAGCCTGTCTTTTGTACCCTCACCTCTAGCCTTCAGACCCTGCAAATCTGCAAGAGCTGTCACAAGGATAACTAACCAGCCTCATGTCTTACCTTGTGGACAAAGTCACCTCTCACTTTTGGCTCTGAACAGGGCAGGAGTTGCCAGCAAAGTGCACGCCTCAGCTTGTGCCGGGCTACCTCTGGCATGAAATGTCCTCCTTGGCCCTGCAGAGGGGAGCCAGATGGGGAAGCCGATGTTAACTTGCAGCTGCAGCAAAGCAGAGACTCGTAGCCGTCAAAACAGTGAGTGCCTGCATCGTGACTTCCCTCTTCCCTTGTGATCTGTGGGAAACGGGAGGAGAGCCAGGCTCTGCATGGGGAAACTCAACAGCCTGGAGCTTCCCAGGCACAGGCGCCTCTTTCTTTGCTTCTATAGGTCATCCACTGGTAGCCAAAGGGAATGTGCTAAGCCTTTAAAGGTCACCAAGTTTAACTGAGCTAGCATGGACCACAGACAGCACACAGTTCATGGCCCAGCTTGCTTTGGTCACATCCTTAAATTAAGGTGGCAATTTCCATCCCTGCTGATTCCCCTGTATTTCCTGCTGAGAAGCCAGTTTTCCAAGGAAACAAAAACCTATGTCAAGCCCCCATTCTTCTTGACCAAAGCACAAGTCCTGTTTCAAGACACTTGAAGCCAGAGATCACAACAACCTGCCTTAAAAGCCAGCACGCTTGCTAATGGCATTACGCAAATGCCAACGTGCATTGAGTCTGTGGCTTCACAGCACCAAGTCTTTGCAGAAAAACCTGCTGAAGGTATTGCTGCCTGCTTCATCCTTCCCCACCCATCATCGCACACTGCAACTGCCTTGTCCTCTCAGCTGCAACCAGCACAGCTTTCAAAACAACCACACTTGCTGTTGCTGTTTACCTATTTTTCAGGTGGATCAACTCCCATAACTGCATCTCTGCCTGACTGTACAGTCAACAGAGAGGAGATGGCATGGATAAAACTGAGGATGGGCACTGGGAAGGGGGTGCATATTTATGTTTTACTAGTACTGAGGCACTCAGGCTAAGCATACACAAGTGCAGGCCACTGCCTTCAGGTCCCAAAGGTGCCGCATGATCTGCCCAATCCTTCTAGTCCACACAAGACTGGGGAAGAAAGCAAAAAAAGCTTCTCTTATTAGCTCTATCCCAGCTGAAACCAGGACAGTATCTCAGCTATAAACAAGTACTTGCTCAAAACTGCAAATAAAGAAATAACAAAGCTTGGTCTAAGGCTTGCTGAGATTACTCTTGTGGATTAGGATCAGGAAAACAATGAAATGTTCATGACAAGCAGCCTTGTTGCAGGTGACCAAACTCTGATATAGATGCAGTTAGACCTATCTACACTGTGACGGTTCCTGTGGTATCCAAAGAGTCCCACTGCAAAGGATCCACAGCTGAGCTGCCGATCCAGGTTAAAGAAGCACTTTGACTTGGTATTAGAAGGTTTGGAGAGCACGGTAAGCATGGAATATCAAGCACACAAGGATGGCACAAACAGTTTCTAAGCCAGTTTATGTATGGTCTCTGTGGAGGTGACTTACCCCCTACCTGCACTAAGCCTCTGGCTAGTAATTAATCTTAGCATCATAGCCACCAGAAGACAAGAGAAACTCCCACAGCATACCACCAAAACTCCTGCAGCATCCCCACAAGTCCTGAGACCTAAAAAGTAATGTGGGCCCTAACCTACCATCAGGTATTCAGGTAGCAAGATGTGGGACCATCAGAACGGCCATCAAGGTCCATTCATCCCAGTAACTTGTCTTTGGCCATGGCCAAGAATGGATGTCTAGAGAAGAGTGTCAGAATACAGCAAATAGTTTGAGATACTTCCCCAAAATATCAAGTCAGCTTTCAACAATTTGTGGCTTCTTGCACCATGGAGAGTATTTTCATATTTTCACCCATAGTGAATTTTTCTTCCATGAATTTATCTAGTTGCTTATGAACCTCCATCAATTTTCAACATCCACAACATCCTGTTGCAAGGAATTCCACAGCTGAATTATACACTGCAAGAAGAACCACCTCCTCTTGTTTGCTTTTGTTGTGGGCTTGCAATTTCTGGTTTCATGTGATGACCTGTAATTCTCGTACAGCTAGAGATGGCGAACATACTCCCCCTGTCCACCCTTCCCATACCACCCAGTGATTTATAGTCCTCTGTCATAACCCTTCTCAGAATGTCTCCTTCCCAGCCTGATGAGTCCTCATCTACTTAGTGATATGGTAGCCACTACCGAATTTTGAGCATCTTGGTGTCCCGAGTTTTTTCCAACTTCACTTTGCGTTCACTTGCCTTTTGAGACCAGGGAACCATCTTTCAGATGCTCCCTAAAAGGGACCACGAGCAGCTGAGGTCCCTTCCCACGAGGGTGTGCGTATCCCATACAGGCTCAAAACAAAGGGGCTGCCAAACACATGAACATGGAAGTCCATGAGGCCAAAGCAGCTTTAACAGCTCTAGTAACACACTTCTTCTTGCTTCCCTGAGGAGATAGGACTCAGCATGCAGTGTTTGCAAATACTCTTGGAGGGCTGCATTTTTTGAAAGGGGAGGAAGATGCCAGTATTTTTGTAATATGCTCCAGGGATACTGGAGGAGAGAAAAATAGCAGAGGAGATTTGAATGTCTCCAGGGTGATTTCCCTGAATGAAAGCCCCGAGGACAGCTACCATGTCAGTGCAGAGATCTCTGAGCGGTGGTATCCTCTATGAACCTCTCCCTATTCCCTTTCTCCCTGTGTTAGCACAGGTGCTGGGCAAACCATCTCCAGCACCCACATGGCTAAGGAAGCAACGTCTTCACTGCTCAGAGCAGATCTCACACGTGCTTCTCTGGGCAAACATTTGTGTCTGCCTAATGTTTGCAAAGTCAGCAAGGATGGGAACCAGGCCGAGAGGGCCAGGCTCATTTTACAGACACTGACACACGAGGAACCTCTAACAGCCAAGGCAGGAGTCCCATGGGAAGTGCTGCTGAGTGTGTTGATCCCAATCCATAGCCTGGGAAGGTGGGAAGTGTAAGAGGACTTGTCGAGTATTTGCTGCCCCTGATCGCAGAAATCACAAACTTGCAGAGCTGGTGTGAGACCGTTTCACCCCTCTCCCGGCTGCTTTGTTATTATCAGAGCATCTAACGAGGTGATCGGAGCACAGAACTGCAATGTGTTCAGGGGTGTACAAACACAGGCAGCCCTTCCTATGAACACAGCTAAGCCTTTAAGAGGCTCAAACTGAACTACAAAATCACCAGCAGATCCTGTTTGAGACCAGCTGGTGTTGGCTGGCAATAACAGCCTGCCTGCCATGCAAACATCCATCTGTCTTCCCAGCACCTACGTGTCCTTTTTAGGCAGCGTCCCACAGCTTTGTCTGTCTGGGACACCCCAAGGAACCAGACTCATTTCTGTTGATATCACAACTCCAGCAAAAGAGATGCTTAAATTAGAGATACTTCATAATTCCAGGCTCATTCGAGTTCCTGTTCATTCAAAACCCCACAAGCCCAGGACTCAAGTACCTATGGTCAGAGACCATCAGCAGACACCAACATGAAGGAAAGCGAGTACAAAGAAGAAAAAAAGACAATGCTGGGTCTTCCTGAACATTACATTTTGTAGGCATCACAGTGCTGCGGTGTTTTAAGAAGATATTTGTAGGACAACAAGGATGTTTAAAAGAAATTCTCCCCACCTGTGTTGGAGGAACAGTGCAGGAGAGAGCATAGAGGCACATGCCTGAAAACGAAGCAAGAAGGCTGCAGACTCCGTGGGCTGAACAGAAGCAGGGGTCAGCCATTCGGTACACAAAGGCGGTCGTCGGCCACAGAGCATCCATGTCGTGATGAAGGTACCAGATGGTAAGGGCCGTGGGTGAGACCCGCAGCTGTGCGGAGGGGTGGCAAGGACACAGCGCAGAAAGGATCAGCAGGATTTTGACACAGCGCAGTTTTCAGGGGCTGGGATAAGATGTGTGTAAGCAAGAGGGGACAAATTCACTGTGTCAGCAGACACAGTGGTGTCCTCAGGCTTCAAAAAAAGACACCAAGACAGCACAGGAGGAATGAATTAACTATGCTGGGCACAACCCAAAATCCATGTGGTCTTGTCAGACGCAGGCCAAGGTTTTAGTGAAGACATGAGCTGGGTCTTGGCATTGTATGTGCACAGAAGTGGCAATCAGATTGAGCTGGAAGGAAATGGGAGCCGAGGGAGAGTTGTTTCAGATGGGAAAGATTAAAATGTGCTTGGGCTGTGAGGAGGAGAACCAGAAGCCAGTGGAAGGGTAAGCAAAGAGAGAGCCAAAGCAGAAGGGAGCATCAAGTGACAGAGCAAGGATGGTGGGGACAGATCTGGGGCAGGAAAGGGGCTGCTAAAGGGAAAGGAAGAAATGTGCTCTTTTGCCAAAGTCTCCTTGGAAGAGAACAGAGAGCTCCTGTTCAGAGCCAAAACAGGGGGGGAGGAAGAACGAGGAAATCAGCTTTATCACAAGATATCCCGCAGCAGGAGAGCAGAGGAGGGGAAGTGGATGCTGGAAGGCGGCCACAGCTGGCAGGATGGCCTGGGGGACCTGCGGTGAGCTGCCGAGAGCCAGGCAATGAGGAGAGAATTTATTTTGTCCCTTTTCAGTGATAGTCCATACCATGCCTTAGCCTAGGGCCACTTCCAGCTGAGGAACTCTATCCTTCAGGTTATGCAGTGTATTTGCCAGAAGCAGTACTGGTCTGACCACTGGTACCTGCAGTAATGTGAGGGGCGGAGGACTCATTATGTTCTCTGACACATCGTGGCTTTCAAGCAATAACCCAGAAAGCAGTGTTTGTGTTGGCTTGGATGTGAAGTCAGGTCATGATGCAAGCAGATAAAAAAACCTGGAGCTTAGAAGACTGGCGTTGCAGTTCTGAGCTGATAGAAATGTTGCATTGGTACCCCTAACTTGAGAGGATCGGGAGACTCATGGCGAGTAGCTATGATGTTACTCATGGCCCTGCCTAGACAACTACCCAACTCTCACACCTTTCCTTTTCTTCCTTCCCAGATGTCCAAACACCTCTACTCCTTCTCTGACACATGACATGAAAACTACCTGCCTGTCCATCAGCCACCAGAGCGTACAAAACCTTGTTCAGATCAAAAATGTTGTACCTGGGCAGGTCACACACCCAAAGCCAGAAGTCACTTTACCCTGATGAGGTTCCCAGTATGGAGAGCTGCCCCAGAAGGCAGTGTCCCCAAGGGCAGCACCAGCTATGACATGGCCACCCTCTAGTGGCCACCACTCCTCTCACAAAGACTCCCGGTCTTCGATGTGAACATCCATTGCTCACTCCTCCTTGGTAAGACGTTAACTCCGGCACACAAAGAAACCGTTGTGGAAATCTTGCTCCTCCCTGCCAACCATTTGCAGCAGCACTGCAGCAGCTCACGGTGCAAGAGTTCACTGACTGCATGTTAAAAATGTAGAAGAAACAGTAGAAATTAAGGTGCCCACAACGATCACACCAGTTCCTCCTGATTTGCAGTCCAGCAGAATATTTACCCTAGTCAGCATGGAGCACCAGCATCAGAAAGAGACCAGGTAGAGATCAAATGCTATTAGTAGGGGGAAAAAATACAAGTTTTGTTTGCGTGCTCTTTCTTTCAGTTTTTGTTTCGGTTTTTATTTTAAACAGAATATTCTGATCCTCAAACATTTTTATCAGTTCTCCCGGAGAGCTCCATACAGGTCAACCCGTCTATATCTATATGGTGGTGTGTCAAATGAGGTGGGCATGAACACCCAGGGGAAGGTTTGCTGGGGGGAAAGACACAGTGCAGCTACCCAGGGACAAAAGCTCATCTCCTTCACTTCCTCAGGGTAATGACCAGATAAAACATTACACGGCTGAGAACAACATTTCTCCCCCTGGGGTCTGAGGGCATCTTGGGCAGCCCATGAAACCATACCCATGGCCGCTTTGTCCACTTGAAAGCCCCACGATGCATGTTGGTCCCCAGGACACCGCGACGCTTGCCCAGTGGGTGCAATTTGAGAACTGCTGGGTTGGGACCAAAACTAAAGCTGTACCAAATCAACCAGGAACATAAGGGTAAATGTTTTTAAACAAAATATCCTGCGGCGATGCTAAAAACCAAACACATGCCGCTTCTGTGCGAGCAGGCAAAGGAGAACTGGAACCGAACTGGATGGCGAAAAGGAAGTCAACAACGCAACGGGTGACAAATAACTCAGATTTCTTGCATCACACAGGATCCAGTCCTGTTGCAAAACCCTGTGGGTTTTGATCCCTCCCTCACCAGCCATGAGTCATTGGAGAGGGTGAGAAGAGACTCTGGACTCACTGGGCCCCGCTCCAAACTCATACTGGGGGATGCGACTGAGGAGGAGTGACTTACGGCAGCGTATGTAATGACAATGGAGTCCTCTGCAGCCATCCTGGAAGGCAGCGTTAAAGCTACATTTGGCACTGGGAAGTGCACCTCCACACCAGGTGGATGTTGTAGGGGATGCCTGGCAACCATCTCACTTACTCTAACAGCTAACAAGTAATCGAAACACAACCAAAGCAAGCAAGGTGAAGGAATCACCTCTGGGATTTCTGGAGACTGAAATTGTCCGTCCTGCCAGCTTTGTCTGATGACCCCTAGTTCTTGTGCTGTATGAGACAGTGACTAGCTAGTCCTTGCCCACACTCTCCAGACCACCCATGACTTTCCAGACCGCTCTTGTGTCCTCCCACAATCGTCTCCTTTCAAATCCAAGAAGGACCTACCTGGCTATTCCTCGTAAGAATACCACTCCATGCCTCTAGCCCCCGTTGCTGCCCTTCTCTGGACCTTTCCCAGCTCCTGCTCCTCTGGTACGGGGGACACTGGTGCAGTGCAGAGCCATTGTGATGTTTCCCCTGTGTTCTTAATTCCTGTGTGAGAGTTCCCGGCACCTCACCCGCACTGGACACAGCTTCACCCGAGAGTGAACGTATCTGAGCAGGAAAGGCATGGAGAAAGAGACTCTGGCAGGCAACGTGCCTCTGATGGGGACAGGGATGGAGAGGCTTGAACCGTCCTCCCTCCTGCCCCCAGAACTTGCATGGGAAAGATCAATGAGCACGGTTACATCTCTGTTGCAATGAGACAGGCCTAAAGCAAGATCTCAAGGACCTAAGTCAGGAGCTTGGAGAGCTACTGACGGTGCAGGGGAGGGCAGGAAAGTGCTTGGGCTTGCACAGAGGTGCTCGGGGACACATTGTGACCCCCCCCCGCTGCTCACCCTGCTACATGAGCTGTGGCGAGCATCCAGTGTGAGCTTATAGCAATGGGGAGAGGCGGCTTATTTATCCGAGAGGAATGGAAAAGCAAAAGAGGTCAATTCCTGTGTTATTCTTCCTTGGGAAAACCCCTCTGGATATCAGCTGGCTCTGTGCTGACCTCGTTGGGTCTCTGGCTTTTGCAGACTGTCTGTCTGTCTCTCTCCCCGAGCCAATGCCACATTCGTGGTGGCACACGAGCCAGAGATGGTAACACCAGAGCTTAAGCCAGCGAGGAGGGCAGGTGCCAGCGCTGCCCACGGCAGGGGATCAATCGCTCAGGACCGGTCAGCGTGGAGGCCAGTCCTGCCCTTCTCTGGGATGCTGTACTTGGGACAAGCACAACCACAGCCAGTCCTTGGCTCTGCCCTCGCTCCCTGGATGGGGGCATCGGGATGGGCTTGTCCCCAGGGTGACTGGGGCTATTTCTGTCCTCCATCCCCTTACCAGGTGTTTTCTGCTGATATTCTCTGCTCAGATCCCTTTTGTCTTTTCCTCCCCACAGGGCTGGGCTGATGAAGCTGATTTGGGATCACGTGTTGCTTAGCAACATTTATTATCGCTGACAACATCCAAGTTTACTCCGGCTGCCAAAGGGAACTGGAATGAAACGAGCCTTCCCCACCTCAGGCATGGAAGGCTTTTAACTAAATTTGCATTTATTGCTACCCTCTCTGCATGCAGACATTATTACAAGGGAACCCGGTGGTGCTTATCTTTCCCCTCCATCACTGTCCAAAGCCCTTTTTTGGGAGCATGTCTCTACCAAGGCAGGTCCCAAATCTCAATTCTGGTTCAGCAAAACTAACAGACAGAGATATAACCAACACCAAGCTCACCAGGTGGGTGAAAAGAGGCTTTGGGCCAGAGAGCAGCATCTCTCTTCTGGGCTGTTTCCATCTCACACAAGGCTGTGGGATGTTTACAGCCACTGATTCCAGGAACACATCATACCTGAAACCCATCCCATAGGGAGGGCATTACCTGACATACCTTCTGTTGCTAGTTGTTGCACTGTAGCAAGCCAAAATTGCATTCAGGTGTTGGCAGCTCCTGGGGTGACACAGGTTACCAAAGGGATGCAGCTTGTGAATGAGCTGGAAAATCACCTACAAGGCAATGACAGTATGGATGTGTCACCTGCACCACGATAGGGAGGAAAGAGCCTCCTGCTGACGTGTCAGCATGCCCTGTGAAATGCTTCCTCTCTTTCAGGGCTTGGAGTAGTCAACGTCCTTTTGAGTCAGCAGGAATGGGGTTCAGTTCTCAGATGAAAACCCCACTAGCATTAGGTGTCTACCTGGAATCTAGGGGCAGGACTCAGCTTCCTAAATGTAGGCATCCATTTCCACTGGGGACATCCTTGGGTATCCCACTCACCTCTCTGGAAATGCACGGGTCTCCTGTGCATCCCGTGCCATACCTTCCAGCACTTGCAGATGTCCTCGGCATGGTACAGCATCTCTCAAAAGGCCTGAAGTGTCTACATTGAGGCAACTGAATTTAGCCAGAGGCGTCCAGGGGCCTGTTACGGTTCACAGAGATTTAATCAAGGGACCCTAGAGAGCTACCCACCTCTACAGAAAGTGCCTGCACGTGGTCAGATGAATTATCTCTAGACGTTACTGCCTGTACTGGCAAGACACTCAATGTGGTTGCCAAAACATAGATATCTGGTATTACCTGAGACCTGCTGTGGTGTCTGGGACATCCTCATAGGGATGTGGCACAGGCTTTTCACGGATGGAGATACGGCCACTGAACCAGCGGATGGAGGGAGGGATGTGCCAGGCAGGAGAGCCTGGGTATCTAAAACAACACTGGAAACCTGTATTTAGGCAGCTGAATCATTGCCCAAGTGTATCTTCTCACTCCAGGGGTGCGTTCTTGCCACAGAGAGCACAAAACAACTGAACTATGAGAAGTTTGGGCTGTGCTAGTTCTGGGCCGAGAGAGCGTTGGCATCCAGGATGCCAATTCAGCAGGTTTCTGAAAATGCCAGCTTCCCTTCCAAAATAACAAGCTTCACCCACGAAGGAAAGGAACGATGATAGCTCTGTTCTCCAGCAGCTGCAACAAACAAAAGCTGTGTCAGAGCCCATTCCAGCAAGGAGGCACAGAGTAACAAATTGCCCAAGAAAATGCAAGGAATTTCCTGGCATAGCCAGACCTCCTAGCATGATCCATGCTCACAAGCTAGAAATACGAATCCCTGCGTTGTTAGCTAAGACAGGATTTAAAATCACATATAAGCAGCACCGGCACCAATTAGCCATCATAATAAGCAGTGCTGTCAGGTGGTGATGCCTGGCAAAGGCAGCAGATCAAAGAGAAATGCGTTCAGAGGGCAGGAGGGGTTTTCTGAGGGAATTTCCTTGGGATGAGCCAGGGCGATGGAGAAGGGAAGATACTAAAGTGGTGACTGTGGGCGACGAGGAGCTTGCTTTGTAGTAGAGAACAGAGCAAAAACCACAGTACTGGGAGAAACGCTGCTTTGGACGATAGCATTTCTACATGTAAACACGCCTTTGAGAAGATCACAGGTTTTCAGGAAGGTAAAATGAGTGTTGTAACCTCCGTTTCATAACAGAAGGGAAAGCGCAGAGACTCCAGGGACAAGCAAGACAAGGAGCACATATTACAACCTGACGCTTTCTCCTTGACCTAACCATGAGGACAAGCCGTTTCTCTTGCTGATATTCTTTGGGCTAAGAATCAAAGCACTCAAGAAGGGTTTCTGGAGGTGCATCTAGGACTTTCTGAAGGTGGCCACAAAACATGGAGAAGGGCCAAAATCTTCTCCTCCTGAGCAGAAAAGGAAATGCAGGCAATGCATAAAATCCCCTTCCTTTTTCTGCTGTGGCTCCAGACGATCCAGGGGACACCACCCCATAGCTTCATCCCTGCAGGGGACCCAGGCGGCACAACCTCCCCAGGGCATGGAGGTGAGCTGAAAACCTCCTGTGGTTTTGGGGCACATCAGGACGGGGCTGGTGAGCCTTTGCCATCCTTCCAGCCCCTTGGGGCTGCTGTGTCCTGCATCTGAGCTACACCAGCTAACCTCTCCCTCCTGGTCCTAATGGTTTGCTGACCTGATTTTACTGTTGGTTGCAGTCTGGCATAGATTGAGGTGGGTTTGGTGAGTGCACTTAAGGAAGGGCTCATTGCACAGGGTCTCCTGGGTGCGCTGAGCTCCCCGGCACTCAGCAGCTCTCTGGACCAGGGTTTGGATAGGGGTGTCAGCTGCACCACCGAGAGGGAAAGGACCTAATTTTAGGACTTCCTCCACTGGACCAATTAATGAAATATGCAGCACCCCAGTGAGGCAGCAATAAGGTTGAAAGGAAACTGAGGCACAGCTAAGCTGTGCATCCCAAGGAGAGGATCCCAGTGCCATGCCTTCTTCCAAAGAAGCCATGCTCCCTCGCAGATGAAGATGGCACGTACAGCAGTAGGTAGTTTTCAAACCAACGGTTGGGTTCTGGAGCCATTTTGGCCAAGCCCCCAGTCCATGTCCAATGTCTCAGATGAAAGGTTTCTGTGCTGGCCTCATTCTTGCTGGAACTGAATGAGGATGAAGAGCTTGGCTTCAACTTGCAAACTGAGCCAAAGCCCTAATAGAAATTACAGGAGGAAGCTGAGCAGACTCCAGGATGTCCTCTCATCCACTTTTCTCCATTTGCTGCAGAAAAAAAAAAAAAAAGGATGAGAGTGTTGTAATCAAGGGATATGCCTTGATTACCGTGCTCTGGAAAACACTTTGGTCCGCTGCTGTCATTTCCTGCCCACCTACAACCAGTGGCCTTAGTGTTTGTGCTCTTGGCACAGCCCGATGAACCCGGGAGCTAAGAAAACATTCAGAGGGCTCGAATGAGTAGCAGCCCTGTGTTTGGGCTGAATAGCAAAAGGAGCTTGTGTGGGTTTCCCTTTCAAAGCCGGCTGAGAAAAGGTTTTGTTGTGACTCTCTGTCAGGCCAGAAGCGCCGGGGAGTCTTGAATTCTGATCTCTGTGCTTGTTTGTGCCTGTTTAATTTCATTATTTACTCTTTAATTGCTATACAGGCTGGAGCAGCTCAGAGCTCTTGCAGAGAGGACTCTCGCTGGTCCCAGCCAGGCGAGGTTGGGGTCTGTCATTTGGCTAGGAGACCCAAGGAGCCCCCTCTGAGACCCAAACACCTTCCCAGGCAGGACATCATTGCTATGGGAATGGCCCTCTGACGTAGCCTCTGTCCTGGCCCAGACTCTCTGCTTGGCAGGGTGCTAAGAGGGTCCTCTTGCACTCAGGGCTTTTTTTCCAGCCCAAACACAGTGAGAGGAAGAGAGGCAGAGACAAGAGTGTGGATGGAGCCGTAGCCGCTGGTGATCTTCCCCTTGTCCAAGACCTCTGCCCTCAGACCACCGCATCATCCCACAGCTTCTCTGTCCTCTTCAATTCCCCCAAGCATCCCAGCAGCTGTGATGGGAAAGATATGCTCCCTCTCAGCTAGCCCTGACCTTAATCTGGCACCTCATCATCTCGTCCTTGGACCTAGCTGCAGTTTCCCACAGATCAGAGATCTCCAGGCTTGATGGTCGTAACTCAGTCTGCCTTGGAAGGAAGACGCAACACATTGTCTGGAAACACTCTCATGCCATCAAAATTCATCTCCTCGGGAGATCAGCACCATAGGAAGCCACAGGTGCAATGGCCTGGTGCTGGCTCTGTCAGACATCCCTCGGTGCCTTCTGAGTGCAGGCCAGCTCTGTGGCCACTACTCGGTGGCATGAGGCACACATGAAAGAGGGACTACCCTCAGCCATGCATGGTCTTCTACAACCTTAAGGTTGTTCAGCCATAAGCTGAACCTGCAAGATGGCCATCCTGGCTTGGAGACTGCAGTAGTCATGGTCCCCATGGAGAGTGCGTGATTTTGGTCGAGCCACCTCTGCACCCGTTCTTGGTACACATGCTCCAGACCATTCGTTCCTCCCCTCAGCCAGAAACCAACTGGGAGAGCACCTTGATTTCTGCTAATGAAGTATGTCAGGTGCTTTGAAATATAGATATCAACTCATCCCAGGTAAGATGCAAAGCAGGGAGCTCTAGGAAGGTTTTGGGTGACATTGACCGGATGGTCTCGACTTGAGTTACTGAAGGAGGTGAAGCATAAATGAAGGACAGGAGTGGAATGGAAGAGGACAAGGATAAATATTACTTCATGAGTATTAATACTTAGTAGCCAGAACATCAGTCCTTGGTCTGTGAATTTACATATGAAGGTCTTGGAAAGGCTTGGAGGGATTTTTGTGCCTCATATTCTCCTAGTTGCCAATTAATTAGATGAGCCAGCCTGAGATGCAAAACACTCGAGATGAAGCAGGATAACCAAAACCAGTCTGTATGAAAAAAAAAAAAATTATGAATAATTCAGAACGAACACAGAAGTCCCAATTAAAGCCAAACCTCACAGAGGGAAATGTGGCTCTAAGATTTGTTTTGACTGAATCTGGAGTTTAAGTTCAACTTTGGAATTGCAAGCAAGTGAATTATAACTGCTGGGCATCCTCCCTCGCTGCCTTGTGCCTGTATGCCCGTATGCACCAGATGCGTGTGCTGCACCTAAGGGCTGTGTTTTATAGACGGAGAAGCGTTGATTCAGCCCTGTAGGTATGAAGCCATCCGTCCGTCGGACGCCGTCACTGCACACACAGTGCATCAAATGTCTCCGGCGACGTTATTCTTCCTGCCCCTGGAAATCCGACCTCAGCCAGGCAAGACTCCAGCCGAGGGAACATCCTGGCCCTCGCTCTGCGGTCACCCGGGTTGACATCGGGATAACCCCGTTAGTGTCCGGGGAGTGCCTCCCGCTCTGCACGTGCGTAACTGGGAGGGAGATGACCCCGCCGTGCTCCCGGCCCTGGAAGTCTCCTCGGAGAGGGCTCGGCATCTCGCAGCGCCGCGCCGACGATGTGCTCCCTGCGATGCCTCACGTCGTCGGCTCATCTTGTGAGCCGTGCACCCCTCGGAAAGACGAGGAGGGAGATGTTCCTGACAGTTGGCTTTTTCCGCACATGGAACAGTTAACCCTTCGCATTTCATTGCCTACCGAGCCCCATTCGACGTGGCTCTTCAGCCCACACCTTTAAGCCTGGGTGTCCCACCGAGTCTGCAGCATAAAAAGCCCTTTCCCTCGCTATCTCTTGCAGACCACTCAGGATTTCTCCAGCTGGAGACACTGGACTGTTTCCCACCCATCAGGAGAGCTCTTCGCCTGCTCTCAAGCCAAGGTCTGGCATTACCCCAGGGGATGTCCCTGACTGGGCTCAGGCTCTCCCAGCTCTCTCTGGAGCTCACATACCCCCCAGTGAAGCACAGAGGCTTCAGACAGCATGAATGAAAGGGTGGGGGCTGCCAGACTCATTGCGGGGAGCCCCGTTTCCCAGCCCACTCTTCCCCTTGCAGTGCAGTGCACCTCTCCTTGAGACGCTGAGCATGATCCTTTCCAGGGAAGGGGGAACTTGGCACCATCGGGGAAGGCTTAGCGACCTGCTGGATGAAGCCCAGAGTGGGGAAGCTTTCACAGTGCCTCCCAGGGATCCCTTTCCCATCTGCCCTATAATCACAATTTGCAACGATAACCAGCATCAAATCCCATTTGAACGCTGAGGGCTTCAAAAAGAGCCATCGCTACAGCAAGGAGAGGATAATCCTGCCTTCCTTTCCCCTCCACCCAGCACCCACCAGGCAGAATCTCCGGCTTCCTACTCCCTGCCTTAAGAAACAAGGAGAAGGGGGAAGGGAAGCAAATCGCAACCCCGGGCTCATGCATTTTCAGCCGTCAGAAAGCAATTTTACATGATTACAGAGCTTTCTATTCTGGTCTGCAATTGCAAGTTTATTAGTTAAGAGCGCACAAGTAACTTTGAATTGTGACTGCATTAGGAGAAGCACTCAAGCCTCATCATGTTCTGAATAAGACACTTAAGGAAACATCCACAGCAGTTATAACCTTTGATGGATCTCTGCCTGTGGCATGACTTAATGTGCTCATGGTGGGAATAAGGAGAAGAGAGGGAGAAGTGGGTGATAACACTTCCAGCACGTAAAGCTGCAGTATAGCAGCAAATCACTCCCCATCTTTACCGAGGAGGTTCAGGGGATATTGATCTGCTTTCACTGTTGAAACCCCAAAAAGGGAGTCAAGTTTAAGCAAATGAAAAGCCCTGTCTGAACGTGCAGAAATTGCAGAAGAAGTAGTGCAGGAAATACAGCACGGGCAGGAGCTGGCCAGAGATTTCCATAAACCCTCACAGCAAAGCAAAATCCATCCTGGGAACCTCTTTGTCAAACCACACGTCTCCTCTCCTGGCAGATGGGGCAGCTGGGGCACATCATGGGACAGGGCGTAACAGCCACACTAGGGGATGCGACCAAGGGGATACCCTTCACACAAGGCTTTGCTGCCCAAGCGCGAGCTCCAGCAACCCCTGAGCATCTCCAGCAGACATGGGCAAATCCTGCTAAGAGCCCGCTGGGAGATGGAGTAGTTATCCTCATTTCACAGCAACAGGGAATTATTACAAGCAAAGGCAAGGCAAGGACAGATTTAGACCCCCCAACTCCTAAAGCACCTAAAGTCCTTTGACCAAATGGCCAAATGGCTATTCATTCAAATAACATAAACTTTAATAGACTATCAATGGTTGATGTATTAAAAATTTACCAAGATCACTCAGATTTACAGGAGAATCAGGGGACTGAATTTTTTTGCTTTTCCTGAGCCACAAACATCTTCCTAAATTGTGGAGCAATCCTTCCACTCTGTAATTTAAAATAAGTGATTTAAAAAAACAGAATAAAAATAAAATCAAAGAAAATTTCAGTGATGTGAAATTAAGATTACTGCCAACATCTGCTTTCTGAAAAGGAGCGAGATAATCTTGAAAAGATTTTGTTTGTGAAGGAGAGAGGCATCTTTAGCTTGAATGCTTTTTCAAATGAAGTACAAAAAGCCCAATCTAGAGGAGCTTAGGCAACCCTCTCCTTCAGCAGAGACAAAAACGCCACTTCCTGAGAAAACCAGCAAACTGGGACAAGTGTTGCTGGAGGATGCCCTTCCTGCAGGGTCACATCCCTCCCAGGGGGATCCAAAATCTTGCTTCACTCAGACCTGCAAAACTAAATCAGGCAGAAATAAAATCACCTCCCACGTCCCAACGTTCCTTTCCCTCTAAAGGGCCCTGGTGAGATTTAGCCCTAACGCTGGTAGCGTAGCTCTAAGGTTGCCCTTCAGCGGGACCGACGTGGGATGGGGTTTATTTACTGAGTACAGGCTGTGCTGACGCACTTCTTGTACTTGTGGAGTACAGCCCAGCATTTGCTGCTTCAAGCAGCTCCTGGGTTGGACTCTGCAATCCTGCCGCTGCCTCCTGGATTTATTTGCAAGGACAGAAGGTCATTTTCCCGGTCACCACACAGGATCCAGCCCAACAGCAGCGGCAGGGTGCAATATTTCCAGGCCAACTTCTGCTCAGCCCCTGACGTGCTGCTCAGTGAAACAAGAACACCTTTTAAGCAATAATTTTCAACCATCCACCGGCCGACCAGCTCCCTCTGCTGCTGCTTCTTCCAACTTGACCCAAACTACATTTTCAGAGACGAGAAGCCACCAGAAGCAGCTGATGAATTCAGCACAGCAGTTGGCTCGCAGAGCACAGTCTTTGCGATTGAGGGGTCAGCTGGCTCCCTGCAAGATGCCTGGTGACATACGAAATGCTCTATGATACCTTAAACATCTGCACATCTGCCAGGTAGGAGACCCACCACAGCTGGAGGCCAGCAGGTCCTAGGGTACCTCCAACAGCCTATGGCTGCTGAACTGGACTGAGCCCCACTATCCATGTGAACAAACTTCACGCTGACTTCAAGGTTCTTGGTTTATTTTCCATCCTTTGGGGTTTTTTTATGAAAAAGTCCTGGGTTGTACCAAAACCAAACAAATGCCTTCACTGCCTCACTGAGTGCAGGAAGATCATCTGGCATTTCCCTGGCTGATGCTCCCTTGCTGTCTCTATGTTCACATCCCTCAGTGGGACCATGCCCAGATCAGATGAGCAGAAATTCTGGGCGGGGGCTATCACAGCAGCCTTTTCCTGGTTTATTTTGAAAATGTTACTCTAACCACTGCACACTGTGCCTTCAATCTCAGTTGGAGCATAAACCTCAATGGCTTCAAGAGAACCAAGGCATTTTATCAGCCCGGCATTTGCATCGCTGGCCCTTGGAGATGTGGGCATGCCAGACGCTTTCTGACCTGGCAAAGATGAAGATTGGCAGCAGAAAGGTGAGAAAAACGATCTGCTGGCTTGCTGAACATCACTCGTGCTCATTGCAGGAGAAGCTACCATCTGCCATAGTGATGATAATCCTACAGCCACCACTTGTCCCCAGGAGACCTGAGCCCCCCGACATGCTTGGCAGTGTGCGTGACATAGCAGGGGACAGCCCATCCTGGGCTGAAGAGCATAGAGGTGAAATAACCTCCTCTTCCAATTCACACATGGGGAAACTGAGGCACACAGTGGCTGGGACAGGCCTGACATTTCATACTGGAAATGTGTCCCCCAGGCTCTACCATGAGGATGAAGCTGCCACAGAGGGGTGGGAGGGTGGCTGGGTTCAATATGTGTTAAGAAGAGAGCCAGGCGATGCCAGGAGGCTCCAGCTGTGGCAGGGACAGCCTGGAGGGAAGGCAAGGGATCGTGCAAGCTGCTACCCAGTCAGCCCTTAATTCTTCTGCAGGGACTGGCAGCAATGACACCAACCTCCTAGGAGTCCTGCCGATGGGGGTAGAGATGCAAGGGAGGCGTCCATCCATCAGGCACATGGAGAAACCAGCGATTCACTTCACCCCCAAGCACCGAACAGGTGCCGGACGCGAGCATGTTCAGGTCATCTCCCACCCGTGGCCAGGTTGGACCTGATAACCTCGGGCTGTTTGAAGCAGTGACCCAGGGGTGAATGGCAGCAAAGTTTATCTTGGAAGGTTTATTTTGACAACGGTGTCCACCCTGAAAAGAAAATAGACGGCATCCTGTTTTAGAGCTGTACCGTGCCACCGCGGCCGAGTAGCTCCCGGTGTGAGCAGGACAGCAAAGCCCTTACTAATGGACGGTGGAGAAGAGTTGTATTCTACACAACCTCGAATCCATCATCCCAAGCCTCTGCATGGGCCCCAACATCTTTTTTCAGCATCTTGCCCTGCCTGCAGCCTGTGATGGCTATGGAACAGGGAGCAGGTAGGACTTACCCCCCAGAAAAGGAGGAATGGTTGATTTGGAAGTGCAGGAGCTGCCCTGATGAAAGATGCCAGCTCAGAGCAAGGCCCCAGCTCGATTGCTGCAGGATGGTCAGGATACAGCAAAAACCCCGGATCAGGATGCATTCAGAGGGAGCAGGATGAAGCCAGGAGGCTGGGCTGTGGGGAGGAGGGTGCAGCGGCGGAGGAAGGTAAACCCTCCTTTGAGGGTTGAGATAAGAACTGTTTAATAGAACAGAAAAGAAGAAACTAATAATGATAATGATAACCTGGACAGTCCTGGCAATGTCCTCCTGCTTGCTTTCCCTCTTGGCACGCCCAGCAAACAGGCTGTGATGACATGGGGCCATATTCCTCTGCTGGAACCCCAGACGGATGAACACTTGCTGTGCAGCTCACAGAGCAGCGAGAGCCTCAGACCCTGCCTGTCCAGGTCTGCCAGACCTGGCCCCCATCCATTTAAGGACCAGAAGGAGGATTCATATGGCAAATGCAGGTGACTCCACCGGCTGCATGCAGCAGGCACTGCAGGCATTTTGGCTCGTATGGATGAGCTTCCAGCTCAGCCATGACCTGTTCCCTCCAGGACACCAGAGGGGAGGGAATCTGCAGAAGGGAGAAGAGGAGGAGAGCCAGAAGAGTGGGCAATGAGATGCAATGATCAGATGGGTATTTCCAAGAGTTTATCCAGCCCTGGACCTTCCTGGGACCTTCTGCAGCCCCCATTTCCTCCTCTCTGCCCCAGGCTGGAGAACCACTCAGGTCAGCGACAGTGGCATAGAGACTTGCTTCAGAGGTTATTGAAGCTCCAGGAGAAAGCACTTCTGCAGAGGACACCAAATGGGAAAGAAAGAACACTTGAAGCAAGGGCAAAAATACCAGAGACCTGCCTATAAGATAGCTTCATGGTCCCAAATGGGGCGGAAGACCCAGAGGAGCAGAGACATTCGGGATATGAAAGAAAAGCAAGATCCGCTCTGCACAACGACTGCAGAGGCCCCTTATCGGGGGTGCAAGGAGCAGCCAATTTTAGGACGCTCCACTTTTCCCTCATAGCCGAGGGCTGTCAGCTGCTGGATGCATCTAATCTTATTGGCAGCATGTAGCTACTGGCTTCTACCTTTGCTTCCACTGGAAACCACTGATGGAGCTTCATGATGGTGAAGCACAAGTTCACGCTCCAACACCAGAGCTTGGACCATCACCGCAGGAAGAGGAAAGCATGTGTGAGAAAACTGAACCTCTGCTTTTCACACCGCTGACATTTCAGCAAATCCTGCCTGGAACAGTAGCAACTAGTCAGGATTGCTTATCTGCTGGCTCTGCCTGCTCTTAAGTGGAGCAATTTGATGATGTCAGTCCAATAAGCTTGGCAATAGCTTAAGAAGAGTCATAAATCATTGATAATAAGTTAATCACTTGAGCTAATAGCTAAGACAAGGAATACATTGTTCTAAAATGAAGCAAAATTTGCCAGAGACAAAAAAACCTATTCCTCATCATTGCTTTCTGCTGTTGCTTTTGACAGGAGAGCGATCCTAAAAGAGATTTGCTATGAAATCTCTGTTTCCCTCCCAGTCAGGCAGGGGGAAGACTAAAGCAGCTCTTAAAGTAATTCCAAATTTATTCAGGAGGAAGACTTTGTAAAAGAAGAAGAAAAAGAATCCTCCTCCTTTATCACATCACTTGGCAGCCTTGTGTCAACTTTCACCCGAGGACGTGAAAACATTGTAAATGCAGCAGGATGCTGAACCTCCCGCTGCCCCTTCTCTCCTGGAGGAGCGTGGAGCTACCTCTCTTCCGAAGAAACACAATAGGATGCTTCTTTTCCAAGTACACACTTGCACAAAAAAAATTCATTGAATTAGCTGTGCCTTCCTCCTTCTGCTTTGAATCTTGACTGGGCTGACAAAGAGTTTAATGCCTGGAAATGTTTTTGAGGGTGTTTTTGGAAATCACCATTTTTCATGATGGAAAGCTGAGCCAGAGGATTGCTTTGCTATCGTACCAGCACATGTAATCCTCTCCAGCAATACAAAATGCATGGCCAGAGCTCTGGTGTAGGTGTCCAAGAATTCCCCCCAGATTTGGCCAGAAATTCCTCCGAGAAATTGCTTCTCAATGAACAAGCCATTCCCTCCCACCTCTCCATATCACCCTGGATTTGATGGACCTGCTGTGTTTCCCCTCTTCTTTCCCAAGCTATGAAGTCCTGGCCTGCCTAACCACTCCTCTTACAGAAATCCTGCCAGATCTTTGCCATCTTCATGGGGCCACAGAGATCTGAGATACCTGACTGAGAACCTGCAAGAGACCCACGTCCTTCTGGGCCAGCAACCAGAGGACAGATGGGATATCCCAGGTCACATCAAACAGCACTTGGCACTTACACTTTGGCAGCTGAAATGAGCTGGATGGGACGGGGACCATCAAGAGAAACCAGAGGGCAGAGAGAGGGTGGGAGCATTGGTGGGGCACCCAGTTGTCTTGCAGGTGATGTGATTTTCCTCCATAGGAGCACAGAGCACTGGATTATTTCCTTATGGACTTGTTCTGAAATCTAGATTAATTCCTCACCATAGTTCTCATCCTTTCCTGCAAATAATCATTCTTTCAAAGCAAAATAAAATCAGGGACCACCTAACTTGGCATGGCAGGGCAACTCTACCTCTCTGAAGCCAGCAAGCTTGTAAACATTTTATCAGAAGGAAGACAGACTGAGAGAAGCTTGTCATTCCCACCCGACTTCATAGCTGTTTGGACAATGAACCAACACCAGGTTGCATAAAGCCAAAGAAACTCCATCACCAGGAGGGGTGGGAGGACGTTCCTCCTCACCCTGAGCTGTTTGTGAGGTTTTTCCATATTTTTTCGCTGTGGACCCCTAATTAATGACAGATGCACAGACCTCCCAGGCTAAGCATGCCTGAAGTCAGTACAGGAGAGGGACCAGCATTCACCCTTCCCAGCCCTTGGCCGGAACCACAGTTGAGGGGGCCAGTCAAAAATAAAAGGTTTCATGGTGCGAACTTTCCAGAGGAAGCAAGTTTTCTCCTGGAAAGAACAGAAAGTGTGTGTGGCAGGAGCAAGCCACTCCTTGGGGGCTGCCTGAGCAGGAAGGAAGATGTTTTTATTTATTCTAGGTGTGAAACTTGGCCAGGGAAGCTTGCCAGGTGTTTATGTTGGCTCCCCTTCGTTACCAGGCTGTGCTTCCAGCGGGAACTTTGCTTCTCAAAGCTGGCCTCTTAATATGCATAATCAGGAGAAGAAGAGGGGACAGACAGCAACAAGGCCTGGCTTACCCAGCGGCAGGGTTGGTGGAAGGGCTCAGGTTAGACTGAACTCAGCCTCCACCATCATCTGGCAGGGATCAGAGAAGCACATGGGCTTCCCCCAGCGTCAACCTCGCCGCCGTCTCCGTCCTAATCACCTCCTCGGTGCTGCAGAGAAAACCAAGAGCCCAGCTTATCATCAGGACTTCGAGGCAATTTTCCCAGTGAAGCAGATCAAAGCAAATACCTACAACCAGGGCGTGAGAAGCCAGATCCGCGGCAGCTCAAAGCATCGGGGTGGCTCGCCTTTGGTCAGCCGCGATGCAACAACTTCCCGCAGAGACGGTGCCAAATTCAGATCAAGCCTTTGTGCTTCTGGACTGCATGACATTGGGCCAGGGGAAAGCCGACAGCCTTCGTAGTCTGCAGGAACTGGAAGGTCCCAAGATAGCCTGGCAGCAGGCTTAAAGCAAACAAAGGGAAGCACTGTTTCACACCACTCGCGGAGACGGTGCAACTCATTGCCAACAAATCTAGCCACGTTGCATCCACCGTAGGTGATGGAAAAAAATCAAACCGATTGTGTTCTGGCCCCGATCTGGCTCAATACTCACGCTTCCCTGAATGCAAGGGGTTTCCTTCCCCTCCCAGGGTGTGAAGGCAAAACTTTTGCTCTTTTAACTCTTTCCTTACCCTTCCCCGTATCTTTTTGCATGGTCTCAGACATAGGTGACCCACTAGCATCACCTCCTTCATCCACTTGTGTTGCTTTCTCCCCACATCTTCTCATATGTGGGATAAAGAAAAGGGTGGAGAGAGCTGTTCCTCCTCTGCTTTCCTATAACCCCTCTAATCTTCTTGGCACCCCATTTCTCTCCTTCTCCTCTCCACTTTTTTCCCCTTCCTAGTGCTTATCTCTATTCTGCTGAAGGCAACCATGCTGGAGAGTGAGAATTGACCCCAGGTCCCAGCGGTGCAGAGCGACTCACATCTTCACGGTTAGACGACACTTGTGCATATCCCCACTGCACCTCCCGTGGCTTTCCTGGGGCCACAGTCGTTTCTTACGTTTCTGTCCCATTCACAGTGCCTGGAGTAACGTCCCTGCGGTGTCACAGCCCAGAAAGGCGTTTGCAGCACAGCAGTTTGTTGCAAAGGGGCACGGGCCTGTGTGGGGAATCTGAGAGCGCGACCTGGGATTTGGAGGGCTAGAGGACTGCTCAGGGTGCAAAGGGCCAGGTCTAGACAAATTTCATCCGTACAATCTGACATGGATGAGAAGGGGGTTTCTAGCGCAAACTATGCCCAGGATCATGCTGGGGTTCTCTCAGAGGGGATGTTAATTTACTCCAAGAGCAATACAGGCTTCTGCATGTCTCCTGCTGCTTGTCCTCCTGTTGCTCTGGCATCTCCTTCACCAGGGATTCCTTTCACCATTGAGGGTGAGGAGCAAGGACAACCCTCCCTTACAGCCACCCCTACTTATTGAAGGTGTTCAAGCTCTCCTTCCTGCCTCCCCTGTCACTTCAGGCACAGTCACCCCCTGCACATGACTTCAGCCTTCACATCTCTTCCCAGCTACAAGAGGCGACCTAAGTAGACAGAGCAAACAGCTCTTGTCTTTGCTCCAGACCAAGCATGCCCCTTTCCTCGGGATGAGACTGAATGTGCTGAGCGTACACAAAACATCCTGTATTTCCCTGACACCTGCATCTAGCGAGGCCCTCGAGGGGCGATTTAATGACAGTCTTCAGCTATGAATGTTCTTGGTTTCATCATTCAAAGTCAGACCTTTATTGTCACGAAAAGGATATTGTGGCGAGCACTGTCACTTCCACTTGCTGTTGGGAAATGGACCTTGCCTTGAACTAGCTCTCACATTCCCTGGAGTATTAACCCACGAATTGCTTTTAGGACATTTATGAAGAGTCCTGAGTCTAAGTCACTACCTAACAGAGCACTAGGAAGACAGACATGCTTTAACAGAGACCCGGGCCACCAAATCCACCTGCTTAGGTCCTGATGCCTCCTTCCAAGATATACGCAAGACATTGCATGAGCAAAATGAACTCCATGGCTGAGATCCACACGCAGCTGAGCCAACAGAGCCGCAGAGGGGAATAGCCTCAGCTATTCATCCCTCCCTGTTTCTCCCCAGCTGTGTGGTCGTACCCCTTCCCAGCACCCGCTCAGGGCCTGACACAGCACCGAGCACAAAGACGAGCCAGTTCTCATCTGTGTCGTTACAGATCCCATCTCTCGGGAATGTGGGAGGGTGTTGATAAGGGCCTGCGATAATATGGCTTATCACAGAAAGTCTTTCCCTTCACTGGGAGCTCACGTGCCAAAGCATTCGGCCACATTGCCACAGACCGCAGCACGACTCCATCACCTGCTTGTGCAACGCCCGTCAAAGGCCAGGATTGCCACTTCTTCCAGGAGGATGCAACCCCAGGTTTCATCCTGTTGAATATCTCTCTTGTGCCAGCAGGCTGTTTTGCATTTTTGAAGAGCTTTTCTTCTTTTTCCAATTCTAGAAAAAAAAAAATAATTTCTAATTTCTAACCCAGTTCCTGGCCCCTCATGAGTACATGGTGGCTTCAGCATGCTTGAATGGGACCTACAGCCTGGGTCCAGGCATTGTTTGCTGCCTTATGTCAGGGGACTCCCGGCAGTACAGGGCAAACAACACAGGAGAAAAGCTGCTGAAGAACCCATCCCAAAGGGCTCGTCATTGGGACAGGCAGCGACGAAGCCCCAGCTCCACGGGAAAGCACCTGGCAGCTCTCTCCCTGGAAAGCGGGGAGATGAAAGCACCCAGGTGCACAAAGCAGGCAGCTGCAAGGGGGCCCGGAGCCCGTCCTCACATGGCATGCCATGTTCCCGGAGCAGGATCAGGGTGGTGTGACCCGCTCTGAAAGCAGCCAGGTAATTGCATATTGCTCGGCTCATCAGTTGGGTCATCTCTTGGATGTCTGCTGGGTTCCTGTGAATCCTCACCGCTCTGACCTGTAGAAGTGGGCATCTACACCGAGAAAGGGAGAGAGGCAGAAGGAGTTGGCTTTGGAAAGCCCTCAGGTGGCACCTCCCTTTGAATCGAGGCGATACATTTTCCCAAGGAGCTCTCATCACTATGATTTTGCAATGATGTTCCCTAGCAGAGCTCTTCATGGGGGTCCTGGTTGTGAAGGCTGGATCTGCCCTGTCCACCCCCACATCGCCCACTGGAGCCAGAGGTGGTCCCTTGCCACCGGGTACAGCTCCAGGTCAGGAGCTGCCTGTCCGCCCGGCTCCACATCCCACCTCATTCCCCAAACCCGAGCTCCTGACCGAGCACCGCTTCCGACGGGACCTGTCTGAGCACGCGTCGTACGTGGCTCCAGGTGACGGCTGGTGCTTTGTAGGAATTAACCTCAAATGCAGGCACAAAGTTTGAAAGAAAAGAAAATGAAAGATTAAATATCAAAGGTAAACCTGCTAAAAACAGAACCCTGAAGGGACAAAACCCCCAGCCTCAAAGCAGCTTACGCATCTCAAGTTTCTGGTGGTTTTTTGAGCAACCTTGGCTCAATCCTGCCCAGCTTTCCTCCCAGACACAGAGTTTCCCCACACATTGCTTCCTCACTGTGAGAGCCTTTCTCCCACCCTGCTAATCCTTTGATTTCCTGCCGCACCCCCCAGATGTACCAAACATGCTTTTCCCACAGGACCACCTTCCCCAACAGCCCCCTCTAACTATATCCTCATGGTGCATCTCCACCATCTTCCCTGCTATTGCTCCCAAATGGTCTGAACCCCCCAGGGTCTCCCCATCCAAAAGACACACCCCACTCCAGATCCAGTGGGCTCCTTTTCAGCTGCCCAAAGCCCTGGGACAACCACCAGCTTAACCAAGCATCTTCAGGAATGCCAGCCCCAAAGGGGTTTCCAAAAATCATCACTCTTTATCCAGCACATGCACAAATCTAGATGAAAATGAGACAACCCGTGGGGGTTTTTCCAGCACAACAGACATTGTCTTGTGGCTCTAGGGCAGAGTTTCCCAGAAGGTATCCAGGACCCTCCTTCCCTACTCCACCACCCTGGCATGGGCTGGGCAAGCCTTGCTTTCCCCTTAGCCCCTGGCCTCTGCGTTTGCCATCCTGCAATCTCCTTATCAGAGGTGGGATTCGGCTGGCAGATTAAATACGTGCGTCTTGACGTTGGACATCGGTGGTTGACAATGGAGGAGTCTCAGATACCACCAGGTGCCTGTTTTCAGGCCACCAAAGCAAACCTGGGTGCTAACTTTTGGAGGGGCCTCTCCAGTCACATCCAGTGGGTTCTCCACCTGATCTGCTGGTCCAGCACAGGTCTTGCGCCAGCGCTGGGTACGAGCCACATTTTCTGTTTACCCAAACTGTCTGAATAACCACTTATCCAAGATCAACACTCCCCATAAACAGCCCCTGCACCAGATGCAGGAACATCTCCCATCACATCCAGGTGACCTCCCCACACTGGCTTTGCAGAGAAAGCAAACACCCCATGTTTAAAATAGAGTTTGCAGATTGATGGGGTACGCAATGAATCCCCAGTACAGGAAAGATCTCAGATGCCGTACACAGATCTCTCAGATCGTGCCAGGGCTTGGACAGTCGATGGAGAGACCTTCATGCAGAAACCATTCCCATCTCTAGTCCCTTTAGACTTTATTATGGCATGATCCACATTTCCTCTGCAAAGAGCAGTTCCCATCCCAAACATGCCTGTTGAGGCAGATAGGGGCTGTTTATCCTATGAGAGGTTTGGTTTGTTGTTTTTTTTTTAACTAATGTGCACTACCTTACACAAACAGCCTGTTTCAGTCCCCTGCTACAATGCTGTCATGGATACTTGAGAAAATGGCCACATCCCTTGGAAAAGAGGACAAAAAACTATTTCAATTGGAAGAATAGGGGACAGGGAACAGGCACAGAAGAGCATGGATTGAGGATGCCGAGCTTTTCTTCCTGGGATCCCTCGCTCAGAACACACAGGGAAAGATCCAGACCCAACACTCAGCTCCAAAATCTACTGTGTCCTTTACAAGGATTTTATAGTCCCTCTCCATCATGACTAAGAAAAAAAAACCACAGCCAGGAGAGAAAAATTAAACCCACCAAATGCCTCCACTTACCTGAAAAAAGGAGGAGTTGGGTAAAGATGCTGGTGTAGCATCCCCTGGCTCTCTACCCCACTCCCAATGCAGGTGAGGAGCCCATCCAGGAGGGCAGCAGTTAAATCCAAGTCTATTCCTGAGAAAGGTGGGGTTTTTCAGTGTCTGCTCAGGCCAGAAGGGTGTTCTGGAATTAAAGGCCCACATGCAGGTGTGGGCACAATTCAGCACAGTCTTGCTCCATACTCAATACAAAACATCTGTGCAAGTGCTGCCAGCGCACCTCATCCAGAGGAAATTACCTGGTGATTAAGCAAGCACATGTGTAACAGAGAGACGTGAACAAGCAAGCACGGGGAAAGCCACCACCAGCAAGGAGAGCCCTGCAGACTCCTCCAGCCTAGCAAGGAAATACAAAGTTCACACAAAGGGAATCAATAAGGAGGGAAAAAAAAAAAACAATTATATTTTAGGAGCCCTAAAGTAAAAATCCCAGCAGGAGAGCTTGTGAGTCACATTTCAAAACCCAACATTGCTTTTTGTGGCCTGCGGGAGCAGAGAGACAGTTTCTATCCCAAGAGGAACGAGCACAGCTCTGCCAGAGGCAGCAGAGCTGCCATGAGAAATACTGTGGCCCCTGACTTCCACCTGGTGACTTTTTACAGCACAGGGAATTTCCAGAGATGAAAAGATCTCTACACTTTGTTTGATAATTACCCTCTGCTAGCAAGTTCCCTTCATCTCCGGTTTTATTTTGACACATTTATTGTGCTCTTTTGATCTCCACCTTCACAATGACACTGCAGATAATAATTTCCAACAAAAGACCAAATATTTTGATATCTCCACAGGTAGCATCTGCTGTCATTCTGACTCGGAGGCAGCTGCAGCACCTCACAGCCCTTGTGCTTCAGGGCAGAGAAAGCCGATAACGGGCTGAGATCACGAAGACATTTCCTCCTGCAGCAAACAGCACACGCAGCTACACAAGGAGAATTTGCATCCCATCCTTCGCAGCTCCCGGACCTTGCAAATCCTCAGCGCATTGCTCTCCCTGCTCCTTGCAGGCTGCACACGTGTGATGGGTTTTGCCCTCTGGAGGTCCAGCCTGCAAAACCAGCACGGAGCTTCTTCACCCCAGGAAAACCCTTGTTTTAGAGCCAAAGGGTAAATGTTCAAGGCTGAACCCACCCCCTCTGCCTGGGGGTTGCTGGAGGGTGATGTGGGATGCTGCCCGGCACACACTCAAGAGAAGGAGCTGTATTATTTTCTGTTGCAGGGGGTGGTTGGAGCTGTCTTAGGAGGTGCAGGTTTGGCAAGGGAGGAGGAAGGAGATGCTGATGGATGGTGACAGATTTCCATCACTCTGCAGGACAGAGCTGGGAGGGTTGCCCAGCCTCACAGCTGAGGCTCCCAAGCCATCAGGGCTTGTCCCTGGGGTGAGGGGGCATGGTTCCCAACCACAGAGGTTTTGTGGAGGCACTGCAGGTGCCCAGTTTGCCGAAACGCTTTAGCACAGACACCTGCCCCCGTATTTGCAAGGAGCATCCTCAGTGTCACCTCTCATTCCCCATCTCTGGAGACCACCGGCACAGCTGCTTGCCTGCAAATCCGAGGGAGCCCAGCCATCCCCTGGCACAGTGCACCAGGGTGGACATTCGTGCTGCCCCAAAACACTCCCCAGATCATCCAGATTCTGCCATGTGTGGATCAGGGCTTTCCCAACCACAGTGACCAGCTCCCTGGGCAATATCTCCGGCACAGCTTGGCCATGACCTTGTGTGGGCAGGGTTGTTCCCATCCCTCTCCAAGCAAAGCTGCTGGGCTCCTCGGCAGAGGCCACAACATCCAGCACGGTGACAAGAGACGGTTACATCCATGGGGTCATATCCAAGTCGGTCCTCATTGACCTGGGGCCATAAGGAATGAAAAAACAGCAGCTTCTGGAGCAGGGAGCTCAGCCCTGCCTCTCAACTGCCTTTGGCCACTTCTGGCAACATTGCTCATTATTTCATTTCTTCTCATCAATTCCCTCCCCAAACCTCTCCCCATCCCAAGGATCCAATTCTCCAAGAAGAGGGAGCACCGCTTGCTCTCCCCACCCAATCGTGCTGTATTCACGCTCGCCAATCCCAATGAAATCCTTAAAGAAAAGCAAGGACAAACTCAGGGAGAAAACCCACCTGAGGAGACGACGGACAACACCTCATGCATCACTCCTCCATCCGGCAGCTCCCCAAATCTCTGCGTTAGGGGATGCGCTGCCGTTCCCAGGGAGATCGCTGGTGTCAGTGACACTTCACAAGCCGCCTCTCAAGAAAGCCAAGTGTCAGCAAGGACCGCAGTGGCATTTTTAAGATGCGAATAAAAGCTGTCCTGAGGCAAAAGCATGCATGGAAAATACAAACCCAACTGAACATGTGACCTTTCCCCAGGACTGCAGTCTTTGCTGTTTCTCAGCAGTTTATGGTATTTTTTTTAGCCAAAAAAAGTGTTCTGGATTAAATTGATAAAATCTTATTCAATATATCGATGAGTGCTAGCTGTCTATTTCTTGGCGAAATTTTAAAAAACTTTGAAAAAACCTCTATTTTAAAACAACTCCCTATGTACTTTCCCAGCAAACTCAGAGGCTCCAAACCAAAAACCTCCCATGGTTTGAGAGCAGCCAGCTTCTCCAGACTAGTGAAGACCAGGAAGTAGAGGAAGACAGAAACATCAGATGCCTCTCCAAATTTGTCCTGGTAGGCAAATAGGAAAAAAACTGCAATTTGGAAAAAAAAAAAATGTTTTACTTACAACCTGCCATTAATCTGTGGAACTCACTGCTGAAGATATTTCTGAAGCTTTTAAGGTATAAAATGCCATTATTTATAAGCGATTTCCATTTGAAATACCTTCCTCAGAAACTAACTTCAATCTTGAATGATCCGAAACATTTCTCCTGCTGGGGTACCTCCTTCAGGTTTATGTTTCAGCTTCGTTACATTATTCACACCAAGAAAAATCTACATTAAGAGAAAATGAAGATGCTGATGTTAAACCTAAAAATGATAGGAGATGCCTTGATTAGGCAAACCTCCCCTCCTCAACCCTGTGTGTTAGGGCATGCAACAGCTCCCGTGTTTGTCCCTGCAAGACCTTGCTGGGACAAAACAGCTCTGGGACTGAATCTGAACCATATAATAGGAAATCAGGGTCTGTAGGTCTCCAAGGGGTTTGAGGAGCAGTGCCCCACATGAGGGATGGGACATTAAAGGGAAGGATGGCTACTTTCCTTGTTGAAGCCATGGCATGTTGCCTGCAAATACTGTGGCCATCTCTGCTACTGGGGTAGTAAATCACTTGAACTAGGAAGAGGAGGAAGGAATTGCCCACTTGCACATTATTTCCTAGATGCCCATGATGACAAGGACACCTGCGTCATGAAATGACTCAGGTCTCCAGCAACGGCGTGAGCCTGGCTCCAGAGCTGGGCTTGAGGAGGACCGTCAGTAACCACCCAGCCACACTCAGGTCAGCAAGGAGGAAATCCTTCCCGATGACCTCTGCTGCACATGCAAAAAAACTACAAAAAAAAAGTACAGTGGGGAGAATAATGAATGTGCTCTTCCAGACTGTGCCATCACACACCCAAGGAGCAACATGAATGCTTTCATGGGCAACCTGACATCCCCAGCTTTTGAGATCTGGGCTGAGCAGCCCTCAATGTCTCAGAGTACCTTAAATATACGTAAAGGACAACTTCCACAGTGATGCTAGGCAGGATAAAGGGGGGGATCTGGGAAGGCTTGAATTGCAGGACATGAACTGACACTAGCTAGTGGCAGAGGTGGAGAGAAAGCTCCTGTAGGTGACGTCTCTCATGGCTTCCAGCAGTAGGACAGCCCGATCAAGTGGAGCCATCCCCACCCGTAGCTCCAAACTGCACTTTGCACAGTGGTCAGAAGTACAGAGGCACCAGCACATCCATCCTAAGTGACAATTATCCTATTGCCCTCAAGCCCCAGGGTTTGCTAACTGCCCCACTGCAAACATCTGACTACTCAGCACTCATAACCAAGAGCTATGGTTTGACCTACTCGCCCCTTTCAGGAGGTTAATCCCAAAGGAGGCAAAATTCAGCTGGGCTGGCTTACATTACAAACCCTGAACTGAAACCATCATCTTGGGAAACACCAGGGGCACCTGCAAGCTGTGCCAAGGACTGGCTGGTGACAGGACCATGGCCCTGGTTCAGTTTTGGGCAGCAACCTGCCAAGTTGCAGTGCTTCCAGTTCCACCCCGCAGAGCAAGGAGCTGGTCTTCTGGCCAGATTCCCTTAGCTCCTCTCCTTTTGGGACCACAGCCATTGGCCATAGAGCAGACCAAGCAGCTGGATTTATACAACAATTTGGATGCTGGAGCAGAAAAACAGCCTTAGTAGGATCTTGAGAAGATGCAAAATCTAGGCATGACCAAGCCAAAGAGGTTGGTAGACTGAGTTTCAGCCAGAAGGAGCAAGACACAATGGATCCATCTCTCTTACTGTGTCCTCACCTTGCAACACAGCCAGCCCGAACCAGTATCTGCCAACCTTCTGCAGTCAGGGAGCGGGGTCCACAAGGAAGGGGAGGAAAGGACAATGTGTTACCCAGCAAAGCCCCAGAGGGCTGCTGGCAGCATCACCCCTGCGGATACAGTGAGCAAGATAACGGCAATACAGTGAAGGCCAGCAGTTGTGAGGTGGGAGTGGAAAAGAAAAGATGCTGAGGATGTGCTGGTCTGCAGGATACCACCCCCATCCCACTGGGACTAGTTTGAAGTTCCAGCTGGAAGCAGTTTTGGCTGGCTGGAATGATATAATCCAGTTTCTCAGACATCTAGTGCCCTTAGAAATTCTTTAGGCCTGCCTCTCCACTTTGCTAGTCGAAACTTGGGGTACTCTCATGCATCTCAAACAGCAACACACCTACCTTGGGGCATCCAAACCCAGCACACTGAGACCTCTACCCATAGGCATCTCAGTCCACGAGCCAAATCCCACGCTTGGTTTCTGGCTCCTGCACACAACACATGCACAAAGATGCTACCACAGAGCTAGTTGTGGCCAGTAAATAAGGACCAGGAGATACTGCAGGCTCTTATGCTTCAGTCAAGGCTTACATAGATTCAAGAGACATGAAAACCAAGTCTCAGCACAGCTAAAAAGAAGCTGATGGGCAAGCTAAAGACCACCACTCTCCCAAAACACATCCAACAGAAACTGAGTACCCCAGGTTGAGCTTAAATAGAGCTCCAGGGCTCATGGGAGGGGGTGGAGGCCACAGGTGAGGCTGGTCATGGCCTTTAAGGCTTATTAGTGCCCTCAGAGCCCTGACACCAAGGATTTCTCTGATGGCAGAAGACATCTGTGTGTGGGCAGCTGAACGGAGCCTCTTTCCTGGGGGATTACAACTATTTACGTAGCGGCATGAGCTGAACGTTTCAGTAAAGGTGATGCAGCTGTAAAGGTGACACAAATAGCAGAAGGGCCAGCAGAAACACTTCACCTCAGAAATGCTCAAATATCTTGTTTTCACATATTGTAAACACCCTCCTTCATTTCTCCTGCTGATCTCCCTTATTTTAGGGGTGGTTCCCTTCAGCATCATTCCCTTCCAACTCCAGGGCTTGCATAGTGTCTGCTCAGTGAAGTGTTTGAGAACTTCGAGCAAGTGGTGCCATCTTAGTCCAGAAGACGTCTGCAGACCACAAGCCTGCGTCATCTTTCTATCACCCTTTGAAGTGTGGAAATCATCTAATTAGTGGGTAATGCAACTGGAAGTTAAGGAGCTTAGAATTCCTGACATTTTATGTTCAAAAGTGCCTGTTTTTACTGCAGCCCAGCAGGGAAACTATTCTGCTCTGACGCCAACTGATGGCTTTGGGGATATTATCTCTTCTGAACATTAATACCCATGAGCAAACAAAGGCATGTGGCCGAAGGGGAAAGAGTCCCACCCAAGGAAGGAAGGCAGTCTTCTTTTTATGCATTTACACTAAAAACTGATTCTAAATTCAGCTTTAGGAAAGGTCAGTTCCCATACAAGCATCAATGTGAAGCATCCGTGTCCGCAGGAAGGTTCGTGGGCTGTGACATTACCGCCAAGGGGCTGGTCAGTCCTTCAGAAGACCTTGGCCGTATGAGACAGCAATGGAGACCTTACAGGGGGGAAAAAATCTTACTGATTCACAAAGCAAATGCTGTGGCAGTGTGAGCTGTCCCCGAAGCCTTCATGGCATTGAGATGAGTTGTGACTTCACACTCCAGGGACACAAGCACTGGGAAGGGGCAGAACCAAGCCCCAGCTCCCCATCACCTAACCCAAGCCCTCTTTGACCCGTAAGGTGGCAAACAAATGTCTTAGGGACCCCATGTGGCTTTGAAAACCAGTGAAAGACTTTGCAAAGAAAAAAGCAGCGTGTGACCGCTGGTCCCAGCTCACCTCTGGTCAGGATGACTTCTGCCCTTCACTGATAAGATAAGGTAATTCAAGAATCAGCATGACACAAGCAGTAGCCTACTCCACTTGCATGGAGCGATACTTTACTCTTCATTCTTGCAGACCTACATGGAGTCATGGCCAGATGTGCAGGCCTGGCCTAAAGCCCACTGGAGTGCCTGGTGCTTCTGGTTTCCACGGACAATGGATGGGATGTAGAGGGAAGGAGGAACCAGATCCCTTTTGAGGAGCTCAGTGGAGGAGATGGTACTCCAGGTCTTGTCTGCCAGCACGTGAGGAGGGTGGGAGCAGGTGCCCACCCTCCATGGACACAAACAGCCCACCTGAGCCAGCCTGTAGGCATCTCCCACCATCCTGCAGACTGCAACCCGCCTGACCAACAGCAACACAGATGACCCCCCCCCCTTCCCCCTGGCTGTAGCTAACAGTAATCCGAATGGGGAATCCCTCTCCTTTCAGATCACCTGCCCGCCGTTACAAGCCTTGGGCGAAGCTGGCTCATTGCAGGTTGCAGAGCGTCTGCCAGCAGCCAAAGCAAACAGAAACACCAGCACCAAGGACCCCAGCAGTCGGGTTTCCCCTTGGCAAGTGCAGGCGCTGCGGATCAGGCTGTAAGCCCTGGCTCACGCGGGATCTGCTGAAGAAGAGGGATACGGCCATTGGAAAGGAAGGCTCTATCCATCTGGCTTCCAGCTCACTGACCCCTGCCTGCCATGGGGTCCTGCCGGCGCTGGGCTGGCCTGCAAGCAGCGAACACTTGTGTGGCCCCTGTCCTTTAAGAAGGCAAAAGGAGCAGGTTCAAATGATAGTGATGTCTGGACTCAGCCCTGCCCAAATGCTGGGGAAAAATGAACTCAGCTCTCAGGTACTCTAGGACCTAGCTGAAAGGAAAGGACTTTATTTGAAAGAAGACAAGCAAAACCAAGGTAAATGAGATAATGTTGAGTACCTTGCAGTATGAACTGCTCCTGGTCCTGCTAATGACTGCATCTTGGCTAGCAGCAATGTCCTGGCTTTTCAGTAAGGGCCTCCATAGCAGACAGACTGTGGACTTGGTCTCCTGCTGACAGGAGACTCCATAGACTCCCCTGCTCTTCTTGCTTGAGTCACAAATCCAGGGTGAAAGCCACCATCTCAGATTAGGGTCACCACCCCACTGAGACCTATTTATTTGGCCCAGACTTTTGCACTTTATTATGGTCACAAGCTTCCTTCCACCTCCCTCCCCTTTTTCACAGGTATGATTTTGAGCTGAGATGGTTAACCCTCCTCTCCAGTTGCAGCCACCGGTGGTGTGGGCCTTAGCACATCTTACCTGCATATGGGAACGCTGCAAGGTGCTTGGCCAGCAAATACATAAGGAATTTAAGGCCATCAGGACGTAACCACCCAAAGTGGACTGCACCCAGTAACACCTCTCTTGTTTTCAGACAGACACGATGATGATGGTAAGACACCAGATTTTACCTGAAGCAGCTCAGGATGTGTTTGTAGCTGGTGTTTCCCCAGATTTTCACCTCTAGGAGTGATGGAAGACCCACTGGGACACAAACTTCTGCTGGTAATGCAGGAGTGGGAAGATCAGGTTTGCCCACAGCTACGTGCAGCTGGGTCACTCGCCGCAGTGCTTCGAAGCCTCTCTGCATGCCCTCCTTCAGAGACCTCCTGGTCAACCCAGCCTGAACCTCCAAAAATTTGGCTGCTGCTTCTCCCCTACAGTTCCTGAGCCCAGCTCAAGTTTCTTGGCTGGCTGGCTGGGAGCCGACGGGTGGCTGCTGGGTCCTGGATGCTTTTTTAGTGCCAGTGGCTCCAGCTGGTCTGCCTGTGCTGGGAAGAGTTGGTAGGGGAGGGAGAAAGAAAATAGCAGAGGAAAAAGATGTGACTGTGGCTCTGTTTTGTAATCCAATGGTACTCTGGTTTTAATCTAGCTTGGGAAAACCCTGAGGGATGTCTCTGCAAGGAAAATAAAGAGAGTGAGCACTGAGTTGTCAAGGTCAACCGGCTCCTCGTGTTTCGAGAAAGGGCAGGACTTGCGGCAGGGCTGAGCCACAGACAAGGCTCTGCCCGAGCTGCAAGGCAAAAGCAAGCCTGAGGCAGACTCCTGCAGACCAAAAGCACAATCCATGCTATTATTTCCATCATGCTGTTGGTGAATCGAGGCCAGGACAGCCCCTATGGACAGGCAACATCAGTCATTTACCTCGGCTTCAACCTCTGCCCTACAGCCTGGATGAGCAAGACCTTGGACACCATTAATGTACCAAGGTCTGGAGGACCCAGATCTTGGCTGAAGGTTGGCCCAACAGCACATTTACATGCCGGCAATGGGGAATATGGCAGAGCATGGGCTTGAGCAAGACCCTTTTCACTCCCAGCACAGGCGGGCTGAGAGCTGCATCAATTTAACACTAAGGTTCCCCTCGTGAAGATGTCACTGCCCGGGAAGAAATGTGCTTACGCCAGTGCTTCCTGCCCTACCCAGGGCAAGACACATCATCATGCTTATAGCAATGCAGCGCTCCCACAAGGAGAAGTCGTGTAAGGAGCAGGTCTGAGGGCAGTAAATCCTTTGAAACCAAATCTCTGTACAGAAACTGAGGGACCTCAGAGCCCACCCAAGGTCCCAGCCTCCTCACTCCACATCCAGGTGAGATCCCAGCTCACATCAGCCCCATCCCCGCCATGCCATGCTTGCCGTGCAAGTAAAGCCCTACGGACTTAAAACCAACCAGCCTCCACACAGTTTCGTGTCAAGGGTTGGGATGCTTCTTCCTGGCCCAAAGAGAGTTTTCAGGCCACCCAGGAGCTTTTATCCTGCTTGGTTTTGTCCCTTCCCTGCCCCAGTCTAGCCACAAGCCAAGGACATAACTGGGAAGCCATGCACATGTACCCACGCCTCTGCAACCCTTCCCAGCATGGGGCTCTGCCCACTGCCTCCAGGCTTCAGCAAGTCAGGAATATTTGGACAGACCTGTCTTCCTTCCCCCCCAAAATTACAGAATGCATAGATATATATCTTGGCAGGATGCATTGCCTTTCCCAGCTCAGGGGAGTTGGGGAAGGTTTGATGTTCTGCAAACATCCCATTTTGCATCCTCCTAAAATGGGGGAGAGGATGTTTTTTGGTTCGTTTTTGCTATTTTATTTCAGATTTCAATGATTCTTGTTGCATTTGCAGTAGGCCAACAGTACCAACAGTTTGGGGTGTTTTAGCTCCCTGGGAGAAGGATTCAAAGCTCAACCTTTCCTTTAGGACACACAGACCATTTCCTTCCCAGATCAGGGTTATTTGTAGGACTTGTTCCCACCATCCCTGTATCCCCACATAAATCCTTGGCAATGGGTGGGTAGGTCTCCTCCTCTGTCCCACAAACATCCACCTTCTTTCCAGCAACAGCAGAGGCTGGAGGCAGCTCATCACATGGCAGACATGCTCTCCATAGGGAGCCCACCCTCTCAGAAATCATGTCCCAAGTCATTTTTTTTCCCTGTGCCAAACTTCAAGTGTCTTTTCCCCCACCTCATGGGTTCAAAAGAGATGGGGAAGAAGGTGAAGTGTTAAAGAGGTGAAGCAGGAGACCTCTGGGACCTCCCACCGCCAGCTTGGAAGGAGAGGGAAGGAGGGAGCTGAAATCAGACGCTGGATCTTTCCATAACGAAATGGCCAAATGCTGCCAAGAAGGTTTTTTCCACTCTACAGATACTATAGGGTTGATGACAGGAAAGCTAATTATATCAACATCCTGTTTACCCTGCAGCGTGGAACAAGAGCCCAGATATACCTGGGCTGTGAGGGCATACTCTGATCTGGTTGCATGAAAGAAAAATCTCAGCCATGCATCTGGGTAATTTTCTTCTGCAGGTGAAGTGCTACCTGCTCCCACTGCCCGAAACCTTTGTTGGTTTGCCCAAAGACAGATCCTGGAAAGCAACTCATGTAATGTCCACCTTGTGCAGTTCCTGCTGAGAACAGCTCGCAGAGCTGGGAAATTGCTTACCCTGCTCTTGTTGGAGCACATGGGGTTTATTTAAATCCCTGCGGGTTCCTGCGAACCCTGCAGCAAGCCCCAGCACAAAGCCTGGGAGGGAGCTTTCCCTGGGAGCACTCTGACCAAGGAATACTTTGCAGAAGCAGCAAAACACCCAGCAAAAACCACCCAGCAAGTCAGGGCACCTTGTCTCAGTTTCCCTCTCTGTCAGAGCTATATCCAACAGACCGGTGCCTTTTTCCCATGCCCTCCTTGTCCCACACCTTACATTTCTGGCTGGCAGGCAGCTGGGTGTGCTGGCAGGGTCTCCTCCAGACGTGGTTTTGGTTTCAGTCTTTCCACCAGATTGCTTCACATCAGCCACTGCTCATCTGCTGCTGTCCTACTCTTTTTCCACATTTCCCATCACTTTACTCCTGCCAAGCCTGAAACATGATGGGACAGCCCAGGGACAGCAGGGTTGGAGGAAGGAGGAGGCCACCAGCAATGAGCCTCCTCCATCTCCCTCTACTCCCTGGCATGTCGCCACCATGCCCTGCACCTGAAGACCTTGAACTTGTTATGGGTTACGGTGAGCACTCGCTGGCAGCAGGCTGAACACCATTCTGTTGGCTTTTCCACCTTCAATATCAGCATTTCAGAGCACCCGTTAAACACAAACCCAGAGAACTCAAATAATTTGTACAGGCCTGGAGAAACCACCCAGGACCAAAAAGTATCCATTTATTTTGCCCCAGCTGCTGGCTCAGAAAACAGCCAAGGAAAACATCTCCTACCCTCTCCCGGCCAACAGAGCTGGTGGTGTGACGTGGTGTAGAAGAAGAGTTGAAAGGCACAAATTCCTGAGCTAGCGCTAGAGCTGCCAGCAGGCAGGGGATTTGGCACCTGGATGTGGTCCAAGGAAAGTGCTCAGACCTGCCTCCAGATGTCAAAAGCTGCCAGCATGTTTCTACCTGAGTATCGGAAATTAATAGAATAGAATATTTCAGTTGGAAGAGACCTACAATGATCATCTAGTCCAACTGCCATACCGTATGGATGAAGCCAAGAGAGAAAGACATGGAGATCCACATCTGGATCTGAATTTACTCAAAGCTCCAGGTGGCTCAGCAGAGTTTGGGGTTGGGCCCGCCCTGGTGAGAGCCCATGGGGTGGGCAATGGTCTTCGTAGCTACCCTTCAACGCCTTCAGCCTTTCCTTACAGGCAATGTGCTCTGGACCCTAACCGTCTTGGGGTAGCAAAACAAAGTTGCTGGACTGCTGGAGGTCCTGCCTTCCATGGCAAATCAAGCCAAGGTCCTGTCACCGCTTCATTACTAGTGACCCTCCAGCATTTTTGGTGAGGGCTATGTCATTAACCGTGAGCCCCTGGTACCTTTCCAAAGTACGGTTACCTCCAGACTCCTTCAGATCCTGCTACGATTTCCAAGAGTTGTGCAACAGCCGAAGTATGGCACAGCGGTGTGGGGCACAGCTGCACGGTCAGATGTCCCCTCTCAGATGGGCTGCCTTTCAGCAGCCAGGGTGCAATAATCACCTTTGTGTTAACATCTAGGTATTATGATGCTTAATGACTCAGGTCTCACAAGGTACTCTGAAAAGGGACGGTGAAGAAGGACAGATAGGCAAAGAACAAGGAGAACCTGAAGGACCACTGGCAGAAATGGTGTGGCCAGCAGGAGCAGGGAGGTGATCGTTCCCCTGTACTGGGCACTGGTGAGGCCGCACCTCGAGTGCTGTGTT